>OY288239.1:40249560-40883310 GCA_958450325.1 Agrostemma githago
ATCTTTTTGGTTTTATGAAATTTTTCAAATTTTTAAGGATTTTTAAGATTTTGTTTCGAAAAAACTACGAAAATGAAGCTAAACTAGACTAATATATCGCTAACCCGAGCAATGTCCTCATGCTCGATCGGTAGTGTGTGCGGAGACACTAAAAAGAAAAGAAAAGGGAAAATAAAGCTAAAAAAAGAAAAATGAAAGTGAAAAAAGGGTAGAATGTGTCCGGCCGGGGTGTAATCAAGTCACCAAGGGCCAAGACAAGAAAAGATATTGATGGGGGAAGAAGTAAAAAGAAGAAAATAAAAGGAAATAGGAGGGGAGGGCTAGGTGTAATCAAGTCACCTAGCCCGGATTCCGCCTAAATCCGATTAAATTCAACCAAAATAAAATAAAGACTAGGAAAAAGTGAAAGAACTTGTTAATTTGGATTTTTGAAATGACTCTCGATGTAGTCACGTCATCGAGAGTCGGGAGCAATACTACCAAAGGCCTCGAAGGCCACCATGACACCAAGATGATAAGGGGGAAGGGGAAATCACAAAGGGAGACAAGCCATAAAAGACAGAAAAGAAAGGAGAGTCGCCTTACCAACCGATTAGCAACTCAAAAGTCTTCATCGTCTCAATGTTCGATATCGGCACATTACTTGTCTTCTTCATTGTTATTCCTCTTTGTTCTCAATACGGTCGCATGGTTGAAGTACTAGGCTTTCAATGGTATAATGAGGTGGGATTTGATGTGAAACTCAGTATGTAGTGAAGAGAAGATGAGGTGGGGATGTATATATGAAGTATATGGGTCATAGATAGTTGCAAGGGTAGGTAGGGAGGTTGGGAGGGGGTATAAAGTGGTTGGGTGGACTCAAATGTCAAAGAAGAGGCAAAAGGAGGAGCTGGGCACCATCCCGGTCGGGAAGGCTCCTTCCCGGTCGTAACAAACTTGGTCCCGGTCGGGATCACACTCCAGAGAACCCATTTTTTAGCACACTCATCCCGATCGGGATGACATCCTTCCCGGTCGGGATGAGTCTTCTAGCCCTTCATTCCCTTGATAGCTTCACCCACAAGGCCACCAATACATCGAGATCTAAAATCTCGTCCCCAAAAGCTCGTCAAAAGCTTCAAAAACCGACTCCCATGCCCGAATCCAAGCTTCTATCATCAACTACTCTCCTCGAAACTTTATCTTCACTAACAACCTATCAAATATGCTCAATAAACATCATCAAATTCCCTCCCTCACATCGCTCATCAAAATACCAAATTACAAGAATTCCACAAAACACAAAAGAATAAGAGAGAGATATATACAAAGGGACGGTTCTTTTGGAACTCCGTCAAACCAAGGGTGGTGGGTTTTTCATTCAATTTTCAACAACATCATAGATCACTCCATCGCCTTCAAGGGTACGAAGTAACAAATCGAAGGCTCTCGAGAAATCTTCGATCAAGCTTGTGGAATACCAACCCCCACTCCAAGGGTCTTAACAACCTTGCCTTGACGTTCCTGGGCATCCCGATCTACTAAGTTCAACGGCTTGAACTTGTACTTTCGATCCTTCGGTATATACCCAAACGTCCATTTATCTTCATGTGGCCCCAAGGGAGGCTCAACCTTTTTCTTTTCAAGTAGGTTGTCTTCAATCACATCACATGGGCATTCATCTGCCCCAAGCTCGGAATCATCATCTTCCTTTCCACACAAATTGTCATCTTTCAAGCTTTCACCCGACTCATTCCCTAGATCTTTGTCATTGAAGGCATGGATCATATTGCATGACTCATCATATGTAGGCGAGGTGTTGCCTTGGAGGTCGAACACTAGCTTCTCATCGCCTAGCTCAAAAGTAATCCTACCCTTCTTGACATCTATCATTGCACTGGCGGTATGTAGAAACGGGCGCCCTAGGATAATAGGAGTGATAGCCTTCTCCGGCATATCAAGCACGAGAAAGTCAACCGGGATGAAGAATTTCCCTATTCTTAATGGTACATCCTCTAACATTCCTAATGGTCGATTTAGAGTACGATCGGCCATTTGGAGTGTGATCGAGGTACATTTGAGCTCTTTCATCTCAAGTCGCTCACAAATAGAATAAGGGAGAACGCTCACAATCGCTCCCAAATCACATAATGCCCTTTCAATCTTCAAGTTCCCTATGGTGCACGGGATTGAGAAACTACCCGGATCCTTTAATTTAGGAAGTGTAGAGCCTTGAATGAGCTCGCTCACCTCTCTTGTGAACGCTATGGTCTCTTCCTTGTCAACGGATCTCTTCCTAGCCAAGATTTCTCTCATGAACTTTCCATAGGCCGAGACTTGGGTAATTAACTCGGTGAAAGGGATGCTCACATCCAACTTCTTCACAATATCAAGGAACTTGTCATATTGAACATCCACCTTGGTCTTCATTTGCCTTGTTGGGAATGGCAACTTGATATGTATCTTTTCTTGCTCAATAGGTTGGGATTTTTCAATTGACACTTTCTTCTTTCCTTTGTCTTGTTTTGGGGGTGGAAGAAGCTTGTCTTCATTAGGTTTTTCAACCTCCCATAATACTTGCTCCAACATGAGATTTCCCCAACCTTCATGGCTTTGAGATGGAGATACAACGTCCTTCATGGCTTCTTGCTCATTAGGGAACAAGGGAGAGTCATAAGTTGCACCGCTCCTCAAGGTGATGGCATTCGCATGTTCAAATTTTGTTGGTACACCTTGAGGAGGTAGTTGACCCTTTTGTCTTGAAGAACTACCCGAAGCAACTTGAGCTAGTTGGGTTTCGAGCATTTTCATATGAATATCTCTCGCCTTGTTCTCCATTTGAAGTTGGGCAATAAGTTCTTATTGGGATCTTTGCATCTCCAATTGACTTCTTTGCATCTCCAACATTTGCTTTTGTGTATCGAAATCCCGAGGTGGAGATTTTTGATTGTGTGGAGTGTTAGTGATGGCTAATGGAATGCCATAATCATGAATTCGAGACCGGCTTCTTTGCTTGCTTTCTTGTTGAGTATTTTGGGACCCTTGTTGTTGTTGAAAGTTCCCTTGTAACCCTTGAGTGTTGCTTTGACTTTGGCTTTGAGAGTTACCATGATTGTGACCTTGGTAACCTTGGTTGTTGTTATGAAGTCCTTGAGAATGTTGGTTTCCTTGGAAACCACCTTGATGATTGAAGTTCCCTTGATTTTGGAACCCTTGATTGTTGTTGAAGGCACCTTGGTTATGTTGTTGGAAGTTGTTGAAAGGCCTTTGATTGCCTTGATAACCTTGGTAGCCTTGGTTGTTGTCCCTTAAAGGAGGAGGAACATAGATTGGACGGTGTTGTTGTTGGGCTCGTTGTTGGGAAGCTTGGAACATGTGTTGATTTGGCACAATTTGAGCCTTGAAGTTAGAATATGGGGCACCTTGCTTGAATGCTTGGAAAGCATTCACTTGCTCAATGTTACTTCGACAATATGAAGGCTCATGTCCATGTATACCACAAATCTCACATATTCAATAATAAGATGATGGTGTAACCGTTCCCAAAGCATTAATTTGATGGATTGATTGTTGATTGGAGGAACTAGTGCTTTGACCTTGATTAAAGTGGTGTTGGATCTTCTTGTCAATGGTATCCAAGTGTGTCTTAAATTGTGCTCCAAGGTCGGCACTTAATTGTGTAATGGCATCAATATCATGCCTTCCCCCTCTACTTTCCTTTCTTGGCCTTGATTATTGAGAGTTATGGACCGCCATTTCTTCGATCCTCGAGTATGTTTGGTCATCATCAACTTCGGTGAACCTTCCATTGGACCCCATATTGAGTATGGCCCTTGAGTCTTAATGTAGACACCCGCGTTTTGACTGCCAGGTGTCTATAGCAGTTTCCAAAAAAACACCCGATGATGATCGAACGCTAACATGCTTCTATGCGCTCGGATACGGGCTCAAATCCATTAACCGCTGGCTAACACACTTATGGAGTACATATCTCACAAAACAGACCTCAAATCCTGGCCCAGCGGACCGTTCCGAGTCAAACAAGACAAATTTGGGCCGAAATCGACATCGGAAATAAAACCGACTTCTTAGCGATTGGGTCAACTCCGGTCAAAGTCGTTTCCGAGACACATCAAAGCAGCCACTCAAATACAAAAAGTCCAACTCAAGAAGCAAAACCAACAGTCCACCTTCAGACGGGCCATCAGGTCAAGTCCGTCAGGGCACAAAACCCTAGACACCAAAATACATGGGCAATGCCTATATAAGCAACCCCATGCACACTCAATTTCACAACTTTACAACCCTAATCACAACTACACACAACCTTTTTACACAATTTTTTCACAATACAACTTTTTCACAACCTCAAGAACCCTAATCTTACACATGCAACCCTAATCAAACCCTAGCAATCCTACACTAGCAAAAACCCTAAACCTAGTTTTAGGAATCAATCCCGAGCCACCATAACTTAACCTTCATAAAACCTCGAAAACTCTTGTGTAAAGCCACGGTTACGAGTCCGTTCCGAGACAAGAACATGTAGGTTGAGGGTGTCAAAACCCCTTTCTCTCCTTCCTCTCTTCCTCCCGTCATCTTCATCTTTTTCGCGTTTTTTTTGTTTTATTTAGTTCCTTGCATTATAATATCGATAATAACTAATACAAAACACTAAAATACTTATCGATTTTTGTCGAATAAGAGGGGTATCGGAATAAGGAAACACGAATATACAAGTGTACGGCACACAGCGTTGACGATCGCTTGTTCCAATACCCCGATTATTTGATTATTGAGATAAGTTAACTTAAACAATATTTTTTTTATTTCGTTTTCATCATTGCTCGAGTCATATATTTACATTAATTTTCAAAAACAAGAATTATATTTAATAAGTGTCGAAACCCGTTGACGCGGATCTGACATCCTAATCCTTAGGGATTTATTTCGATGTCGGAAAAGCCGAGGGAATCAAGTTTTCATTCAAGCAAAGTGTCGATACGTTAGATCCGATGCCAATTCCATAATTGGATGTCGAGTCTAATAATCTAATCAAACAATTTAGCCAATTCAATTTTTCGTTGATGCTAACGTAGATGTTATTTAATTCGTTCGAATCATGACACTACAAACCCGGAGGAATATTTATATCGTCTTGGTTATTTTGAACGATTCAAATCAATTTTCTTTATTTTTTTATTCTACTATTCCATATCGATTCCATAATCGAATATGGGATATGACGAGCATCACAATTAAAATCGAGTATAAATTATTCCAAGTATTTAATATCGATTTCATAATCGAATATTGAATACGACGAATATCAAAAATATTAAGTCGAGTGCAAATTACGCAATATTTGTACGCGATTTAATAAAATAATCAATTTTCCGAAGAAAACAATTTCGCTTTTTTTATTATTATTATTCTTCGAACATCATTTTTTTAGACAAAATATTTTTTTTAGATCTCAATATATTTTTTTTTCCTTGACCTCGGTCAACACGTGTTAATCCATCACGTGACCTACTATTCTTTTCAAAACCATGCATCATACTACATTATTCGCAAACTGTTATTATCGTTATACCGTTACTAACAAGTTTGTTATTTTCTTGTCAATTTATTTTTGTTTATTTTATTGTACTAAAATGAACTCACATGCTAAATTTAACTTCGACGTTAGAATTAGTTACATTAAATTGACATAGAAACCCTCTTTTCAATTTCATTCACATGTTTAGGGAAAATAAACTTTGCATATCATTTTCCCGTTTGACTAATGCGCGTATTGGAAAGTCATTCGAATTCTTAGTAGAGGCCGCTAATGTGCGGGCAGGGTTGGGTGTCCTTTGTGGGCTTCCCAACACGTACCCTCACCCCTTACTCAGAACCTCGGTTTCCGGATGACCGAAACCGTTGGCACACGAGAGTCATTCAATACACAATACCCGATAATGTCGGTATTGGTATCAAATGCAAAGGGACGAGCCCAATAAACTCTGACATCGGAAATGGGCCGTATTTTGTATACGGACCACTACGACATAGAGCGGGCTCGAATGGTTCCGAATAACCACAAAATTCGGTGGCGACTCCACTTTGACCTAAATTTCAATTCGATCCGTTTCATATGGAGACTCATTCGCCTACCCAAATCCGCGCGTGGCCGCGTCGAGGTGGACCTATGTCATCTCCACAATTTGGCGACTACGCTGGGGATTAACTGATGTGTGACTTATCATCGGCATCCTCAGGGTGAGACTCGAATAGAAATCGTTTGACTAGTACAATACGCGTTTTAGTTTTATGGTTCATGCATAACCCATATTTTCCCGGGCCGGTACTCGCGACCGACGTCCCACTATACCATTGATGTACTCCAATATGGATATGTCAAAAGGTGTCCATAGTCGATTCGAGTGGGTTTCGCGGCATGTTCTAAGCTCAACTCGACTTAGGATGTCCGTCCCGATCAACGTCTAGACTATGTACACTGGTATAGACCCCTTATAGACCGACCGAGACTTAGTGTAGAGCATACATGGCGTCGTTATAATGCTTGTGTGACTACGTGCTACTTGGTTTCCGAGTCGTTTTCAAAAACCGTCTTTTTTTTTTCAAAAATTGCATCTTTTTCAAACTATTCAATTTCAATACCCGGGACACATACTGGATTTAGGACTTATGATTTTACTCAAAATAGCCAATTTTCTAGACGGTACGCTGCCCAATTCAAAACTCAAAAATACTTTCGAACTTTCAAAACCGAGGCCCGATGCACTTTCCGATTTTTTTCGAAAAATCGGGCCTTATCTCGGAATTTTCAAAACAATCAATTTTCAAAACCTTCTTCTCCTTAGGACTCCCCATATTTAACAGTGTCGGGTCATGTCTTAAGTGGTCAAGGTCTTTAGCGTCGAAACTCCGTCGATCTTACATCACGAGTTTCTTCCCTATCCCAGTCTGCCTTATTAGACTAAGGCAAGGCTCACCCACGTAGGACATACTCCTACAAAGGAGGGCCCGTCTACACAATTGAGTCCAAAAGTCTGGGGATGTCTCACGTGGACCTTCCTTCGAGCAGGACTCGGCCCACATGCCGAATTCT
Source organism: Agrostemma githago (assembly GCA_958450325.1). Taxonomy (NCBI): domain Eukaryota; kingdom Viridiplantae; phylum Streptophyta; class Magnoliopsida; order Caryophyllales; family Caryophyllaceae; genus Agrostemma; species Agrostemma githago. The sequence goes on from OY288239.1 coordinate 40,256,657, forward strand.
AAGGGAGGCCCACCTTTCACAAGTCACCCATCTAGGCGTCTTTTCTGAGTCAACCTTTTACAAGGCATAGCCCTATGACAAAAGGTTTGTGGTCCTTACGTCTAAGGGTCACTCGTCCAACACTCGAGTATTAACAAAATATTCAATCCCAGTTGGGGGCTACCCCTTAGCGGAGCGATCAATCACGGTTGCCGTAAGGGTCATGTCTTACACGTGTCTCACGTACCCCACCTTTGAGTCACTTAGACGCCACACCATCTGAGTCCTTAGTCTCATTTGGGGGCTATTCTCCGACGGAGCGATTAATCACAATCACTCTGAGAATCGCACCCTACACATTCGTCTTAGGAGGGTCTAACCTAAGTCAAACATGGTCGCCCCATTTTCAGACTCACCCTTCTGCAGCTCGAGTCTAATTTGCGGTCGTTACCTCGTCTAGGTCAACATTCAAGTATCCCAATCCGAGAGTCTTTGTCGACCCGTCACCCCGGGCCGTGTCTGGTTTGACTCTCTCTCTTGCGCAAAGCCGAGTTTAGGCGAGTTCTAACACCTGTTGTTTCTTCAGAACATGGACCTTATGAACGAGACACTACCAAACCACGACAAATCTCATGCCGTCAAGAAAGGGGATATCCAGGGGAGTATGCTTATGCTATCTTGCTCCATTAACAACATCTTCTCGAAAATTAATACTGCCCTAGATAACCTAAGTTCTAGGGTAACCATCATCGAAGAAGACCTTGTAAGAACCCGATCCCGTCTAACACAACTAGAGCGGGTAAGGCAGCCAATCACCCAACCGAGTCATTTGAAGGGTGAACACTCTTGCGAAACTGTCCGATACCCTCAAGATGGCAAGGCCGAGAGAAGTAACCCTCAAATCACCTCTCCAAAAATCAAGAATCAGTCAAAGGAAAGGACATTTACCCACTTGGATATGTCCTACACCATCGCTTTCCAGAGGTTGGTTCCGAAGGGCCTAGTGCTACCTATAGGCCCAACGGCCGACCCACCTGTGGAGAAACGTTCCAAAGCATGGAATGCCGAGCATTGCTGCGAATTCCACAGAGGGAGGGGACACGATACAGAACAATGCTGGAAGCTGAAACACCTCATTCAAGACATCCTCGATGCCGGGAAGACTCCCGTTTTGGAAACATTGTCACTTGCAAAGCCCCTCGTGGACTACACAGGGCCCGATGACCGAAGCATCCAATCTACCTCTCATGCACCCAAGAGTCCGAATTTGATTTAAGTCCGAGTCTGAGTCTGAGTCTAGGATGTTCTATTCCAAAGCCAAGGTCAAAGTCAGAGTCAGTTGTATTCTGTCCTCTTTTTCCAAAGTTCAATAAAATCAGCTTTCCTGTTTCTCATATATACTTTCCTTAAGTGTTTCCGAGAACATGATGAACACCATCATACACTGTGAGCACACGCACGTGACTATTATAGACACATCTATAATGACTGCAGGAAACCGAGCCCGTGTTTTCTTTTTTACCTATTCCGTGTCTGGTATAGAAAAACCACATAACTACCCCTAGCAGGAGCGGTATCGAATCCTATGACAAATCTAGGTAATCTCCTACTTTGGGTTCAAGACGGGAGGCAAGCCCATTTCCCACAATAAAATACCCCTCCAATAAGACTGACCAATCCCTACCTTAGGTGTTAGTCTGACCGGCAAAAAAAAAACACTGGACAAAAAAAATCAAAAGTAAAAAAAAACAAAAGAAGGCCATCAAAAAAAGAAAACTGGACACAAAAAAAAAATCGAAAGTCCATGAGGAAAAAAAGCAAAAGGCCAAAAAAAAAAGCAGGCCATCATCAAAAAATTCAGAATACCCATGACCATGGTCAACGGTCAATTCAAGTGAAAGCCCCACGACCAGGGTACGGTCAAAATTATCAAAACCCATGACCGCGGCTAAGAGGTCAATCAAAAAAATCAAATACCCATGACCGTGGTCAACGGTCAATTCAAGTGAAAATCCTTTAACCGTGGTACGGTCAAATTCAAAATTATCAATACCATCCGATAGGGGAGTAACAATCAAGTTGGTCAGCTAACACCACACTCAGCCTTCCCACATTACAACCCTCAAGTCCTCGTCGAGACCTAGGCCAGAGACAGCCCGGAATTTTGAGGATTCAAGCTCCATAGGATACCCCTAACCATTAGGGCCAGACATGGAAACCAGATCCCGCATTATCAAACCAGACCAATCGAAGTTCGAGCCATTTTTACTCGACTTCCCCCGTTCCTACCACATTACAATACCTTACCCTCGAAGCCTCAGCTCCACAAAATCGAGCTCTAGATTTCGAATCATCAAAGCCACTTACTTCTTAGCACCACATTTCCAAAAACATCAAATCCCGAGAATAAAACTCGTTAAAATTCCCCGAGAGCAGAACTCGTTAAAAATCCCGAGAACAAAACTCGTTAAAATTCCCCGAGAGCAGAACTCGGTAAAAATCCCGAGAACAAAACTCGTTAAAATTCCCCGAGAGCAAAACTCGTTAAAAATCCCGAGAACAAAACTCGTTAAAATTCCTCGAGAGCAGAACTCGTTAAAAATCCCGAGAACAAAACTCGTTAAAATTCCCCGAGAGCAGAACTCGTTAAAAATCCCGAGAACAAAACTCGTTAAAATCTCATCCCAACTCTTCTCATCCAAACCAGTTACCAACCCCGAACACAGGAACTCAACTTGCAGTCGGCATAGAACATGCCCAAATAGTTCACACCACCTCTGGGGGCTACCCCGGAGAGCGCTCACAGTCACAGGATTAATATTCTAACCATTCAAGCCATTTGATCAAGACATCACTGGGAATGCACCTAGCCTACACCGTCATTATGGCTAGTTACACACAAAGTCCTATTAGAATAGGCACCATAATACATCTTCCGACACTGAACTACGGCATGGTTTGATTTCACTACACGTGAATACGTAGGCAGCCTTTCAACAGAGGCACAACCACTCACACTGACACACATTTCGGTCACGACACCGTCATGTTCTCAACAGCTAGCTTTGTTGTCTTGGGGGCTTCTCCTAGGCAGAAGTTCCCCATCCACTCACAAAATCCAGATAAATCCAACAAAAAATCTAGCCTCCTTTCTGTAGTGTGTCCTAGTACTCGGCTCAGTCGAAGACAAGAATCTGTCAGGACTCGAGGCAATACCCACTTTGGAAATGTACCCAAAAATCAGAAATCTAGAGGGGCCCCAGACTAAAACAGTCTCATTACAGACTACTGCCAGTCCCCTATAGCATATCTATCCCATTTCGATGTACGACCGTGTTGCCACTCGCCTAGGCTACGGGATAGCGCAACTTAAGAGTCTTGTTAGGCAGCCCACACCCCTACCGAGTCACGGTCCAACCCCTCGAGAGTCCAGTCGTGTCTGTCAACTCGTCCGGTCACGTCCAGAGTCGAGTCTGTCGGTAGGCCTCGCTCTTCAAATTCCACTTTGAAATTTGCAAAATTTAGCCATTTAAAAAAAAAGATCCTTTTTGACAAGGTCAGATTTCGGTCCATTTAAACTGCAAATTTCTTTTCTACCCCTTTTCCATTTTGAAAACCTAGCCCATGAGTGCATTCAGGATTTCAATTTAAAAAATTTCAAAAAATTCAAAAATCATTTTCCCCAGCACGAGTCATTTTAGTACCTACGTGTTGCATGCATTTTATGTGACTCATACAGGTACGATTCAAGCAAGGACATGCAAGCCATTAAATCTCCCCATCAACATTTCCCGGAATAGAACGGGATGGGCCTACACACAGGCGCACCCAGGACTTACGCGACAAGTCCAAATTCCCCACGGAGGTACTGTCATCAAGCGCAGGTATGATTTCTGTCTTGTGGCCGGCGAGCCCTTTACGCAAGTCTAATGGACTATAAACGACCCGGTCGGAAGTCTACCAGGTCTTAATTGACTCGGTAGCTACTCTGACTTTCGCCTTCTCCAAGCCTCAGTCAGAGTGGGGGCTTTGTAGACACCCTCATTTTGACTGCCAGGTGTCTATAGCAGTTTCCAAAAAAAACACCCGATGATGATCGGACGCTAACATGCTTCTATGCGCTCGGATACGGGCTCAAATCCATTAATCGCTGGCTAACACACTTATAGAGTACACATCTCACAAAACAGACCTCAAATCCTGGCCCAGCGGACCGTTCCGAGTCTAACAAGACAAATTTGGGCCGAAACCGACACCGGAAATAAAACCAACTTCTTAGCGATTGGGTCAACTCCGGTCAAAGTCGTTTCCGAGACACATCAAAGCAGCCACTCAAATACAAAAAGTCCAACTCAAGAAGCAAAACCAACAGTCCACCTTCAGACGGGCCATCAGGTCAAGTCCGTCAGGGCACAAAACCCTAGACACCAAAATACATGGGCAATGCCTATATAAGCAACCTCATGCACACTCAATTTCACAGCTTTACAACCTTAATCACAACTACACACAACCTTTTTACACAATTTTTTCACAATACAACTTTTTCACAACCTCAAGAACCCTAATCTTACACATGCAACCCTAATCAAACCCTAATCTTACACATGCAACCCTAATCAAACCCTAGCAATCCTACACTAGCAAAAACCCTAAACCTAGTTTTAAGAATCAATCCCGAGCCACCATAACTTAACCTTCATAAAACCTCGAAGACTCTTGTGTAAACCCACGGTTACGAGTCCGTTCCGAGACAAGAACATGTAGGTTGAGGGTGTCAAAACCCCTTTCTCTCCTTCCTCTCTTCCTCCCGTCATCTTCATCTTTTTCGCGTTTTTTTTGTTTTATTTCGTTCTTTGCATTATAATATCGATAATAACTAATACAAAACACTAAATTACTTATCGATTTGTGTCGAATAAGAGGGGTATCGGAATAAGGAAACACGAATATACAAGTGTACGGCACACAGCGTTGACGATCGCTTTTTCCAATACCCCGATTATTTGATTATTGAGATAAGTTAACTTAAACAATATTTTTTTTATTTCGTTTTCATCATTGCTCGAGTCATATATTTACATTAATTTTCAAAAACAAGAATTATATTTAATAAGTGTCGAAACCCGTTGACGCGGATCTGACATCCTAATCCTTAGGGATTTATTTCGATGTCGGAAAAGCCGAGGGAATCAAGTTTTCATTCAAGCAAAGTGTCGATACGTTAGATCCGATGCCAATTCCATAATTGGATGTCGAGTCTAATAATCTAATCAAACAATTTAGCCAATTCAATTTTTCGTTGATGCTAACGTAGATGTTATTTAATTCGTTCGAATCATGACACTACAAACGCGGAGGAATATTTATATCGTCTTGGTTATTTTGAGCGATTCAAAACAATTTTCTTTATTTTTTCACTCTAGTATTCCATATCGATTCCATAATCGAATATGGGATATGACGAGCATCACAATTAAAATCGAGTATAAATTATTCCAAGTATTTAATATCGATTTCATAATCGAATATTGAATACGACGAATATCGAAAATATTAAGTCGAGTGCAAATTACGCAATATTTGTACGCGATTTAATAAAATAATCAATTTTCCGAAGAAAACAATTTCGCTTTTTTTATTATTATTCTTCGAACATCATTTTTTTAGACAAAATATTTTTTTTAGATCTCGATATATTTTTTTTTCCTTGACCTCGGTCAACACGTGTTAATCCATCACGTGACCTACTATTCTTTTCAAAACCATGCATCATACTACATTATTCGCAAATTGTTATTATTGTTATACCGTTACTAACAAGTTTGTTATTTTCTTGTCAATTTATTTTTGTTTATTTTATTGTACTAAAATGAACTCACATGCTAAATTTAACTTTGACGTTAGAATTAGTTGCATTAAATTGACATTGAAACCCTCTTTTCAATTTCATTCACATGTTTAGGGAAAACAAACTTTGCATATCATTTTCCCGTTTGACTAATGCGCGTATTGGAAAGTCATTCGAATTCTTAGTAGAGGCCGCTAATGTGCGGGCGGGGTTGGGTGTCCTTTGTGGGCTTCCCAACACGTACCCTCACCCCTTACTCAGAACCTCGGTTTCCGGATGAGCGAAACCGTTGGCGCACGAGAGTCATTCAATACACAATATCCGATAATGTCGGTATTGGTATCGAATGCAAAGGGACGAGCCCAATAAACTCTGACATCGGAAATGGGCCGTATTTTGTATACGGACCACTACGACATAGAGTGGGCTCGTATGGTTCCGAATAACCACAAAATTCGGTGGCGACTCCACTTCGACCTAAATTTCAATTCGATCTGTTTCATATGGAGACTCATTTGCCTACCCAAACCCGAGCGTGGCCGCGTCGGGGTGGACCTATGTCATGTCCACACTTCATATAACCCATTCCAAAATTTTTGTACAAGGAACCATTGTGATAAACCATGGTGGGGGAACGATCTAACCAAAGCCTTGAACCGCTCCCATGCTTCATAAAGGCTCTCTTCATCCCGTTGTTGGAAACCGGTGATGGAGGCTGATAAGTGTAGTTTGTAGTGCCTAATTTGTTGTGTTTGGTCTCGGTTTCTCTTGTGAAATCGCTCCTTGGGAGCGGTTTCTGAGCTACTTATGCTTCTTCTAGTTCGTTTTAGGTTCCCAAGACCATTCATGGAGAATTGGAACGATTCTGACTCGTTTCATACACTTTTGGAGCCAACAAAGAGAAGGAACGATCACTCGGTGCCTTGGATTCGATCCCGAGACCTTGGGACCCATTCCCAAGCCCCTAGACTCGATCCCGAGCTTCTAGAATCGATGAGAAGCCCATGAGAAGCAAGGAGGGACCATAGAGCTCATATTGGAGGCCTAGAGATCCTTCCCGACCGAGACCAAGTGCCTTCCCGGTCGGGAAGGGGTGCACAAACTAGAGGGTCGCTGTTTTGAGCCGTCTCGTTCAAGAAGGCTTCCATCCCGGGTGGGACCGTTCCGTCCCGGGCGGGACCGTTTCGTCCCGGGTGGGTTGAGCAGGCTACAGCACGAAAGTCTTCTTTTCAATGTCCTTCATTCTTGTAACCTTATAAATACTCCTCCCTTGTATTGTTAAAGGAACACACATTACCCTAGATTATTTTAAGACCTCTCTTGAACATTCAAAACCCTACTTAGACTCTCTTCATCTATAGTTTTAGTTTCATATTAATCTTTGGTAAACTTTAGATTAATCTAGTTTTATTAGTCTTGTATTGAAAAGATTCTTGAAGACTCATCCAAGATTGACAACCTTGGAGATTATTTGGGTTTCTTATTAATGCAAGTTCTTATCTTTTTATCTCCTTATTAGTTGGTATAATCTCTTTTCTCTTAATCTTTGTTAGTCTCTCTAGTTTTAATTTTTACATATTGTTTATTGTTCTTATTTGTTCACGATGAATGTTTGGTTATTATTTATGTTGATTTCTCTTATCATTGTTATAGTTAGTTTCATTATGAGTGAGTAGACTCCTTGTGGGGTTAGTAGGGGATTAAGTGTGGATTATGGGTGATTAGGGTTTGATTGTGGGTAAAGGTGATTCCTTTGTTGCTAGTCACTTATTGGGCACACTATGTGTTTATTGTATTGCTTGTGTGGGTAGTAGTGGCCAATGCTTCTCATACTTGTTTTCCTCTTCTCATTGTTTGACTAATTTGTGATTGAACTCTTGTGTTTTGAGTAGCATCTAGCATGAGTGTTCGGGTCTAGTCTTAGACACGAGAGTGCGGACTTTGGCTTTGGCGCGAGAGCACAAACCGACCTTAGTAACTAAGTGACACCCATACCCTAGACCTCCCAACCATCCTACTACACTTATGAACCCGACCTAACCCTACTCCTTCCCATATTTGATTTAACCTCTTTAGTCATCATTTCTCTAGTTTAATAGTCTCCTTAGTCTCTAGTTGTTCATTAGTTCTTGTTATAGCTAGTTCATTGTTAGTCTATTTCTTACCTCTTCAACCATCATAGTTTGTCAATTATCGTCTTCTTTGTGTTTGTTCGTCACCTAGTCTTGTTTCTAGGTAGACCTAGTCTAGACACCTATAACCGTCTCCGTGGACACGACCCGACTTACCCTAGCTACCGTTAGGATTAGTTGGACTCTACTTGATCGGTGGGGACCCGTGGCATTTTCCTGCCATCAGAGGCCCTTAGCAAATTCGTCTTTTCCGGAGGGTAAAACTTTTGGTTGAACGCCAATGCAAGTTTCTTCCAAGTATCAATCCCCATGGTTGCCTTATCGAGACTCTTGATCCATTGCTTAGCTTTGCCAATAAGAGAAAACGGGAAAAGAACCCAACGAACTTGGTCTTGAGTAATCCCGGTTTGAGAAATAGCATCACAATAATCGGAGAAGGTCTCCATGTGTTGGTGCGGGTCGTTGGTAGGCAACCCACTAAATTGACTTCTTTCAACCAATTGGATAAAAGTCGTTTTAGCCACAAAATTTCCGGTGTATGTCTCTGGTAAAGCGGTGGGACCGGGCAAAACGTCTTCCGTGAAGGTTGAATGAGATGAGAACTTCGTCATGATTGGATGCAAGGGAGATGATGGTGTAGATGGTGTTGATGTAGAAGTTGAAGGAGAACTAGGTTGAGAAGAGTGACTTGAAGAAGTACCAAAAGGATTTATGAAGATCCCTTCGGTATTGCCTTGAGGTTGTTCGTTAAAGTCGGATCCTTGGGCTTGCTCTTTAATGGTATTGCTAGTACCCGGTTGAGAATTTCTAACCCGATCAATCGTCCGTTGGCGAAAGGCTCTAAAGAGTCTCTCCGGCTCTGGATTGAAGAGAAAGAAGTCGTCTCTCCTCCTAGGCATGCACTACACACTTGGAACAAACGTGAGAACACCTAGTGCTTTATGGGCACTAGGCAAAGACAATAAACGAACACAACCCAAGACAAAGAGAGAAGAAAGCTAAATGAACTAAGAAAAAGCCTACAAAATATGCACAATGAATGGAAAAAGAGCACAAGAGGGGTAACTAAGTCAAGCTAATAAGCAAACTAAGTCCAAACATGCACCGTCCCCGGCAACGACACCAAATTGATGGGAGGGATTTGCCGTGGTTCCCAACCAACAAATAGAGTCCAACAAATCCTAACGGGTAGTTAGGGTAAGTCGGGTCGAGTCCACGGGGACGGTTATGAGGTGTCTAGACTATGGTCTACCTCAAAACAAGGCTAGGCTACCAAAACAACACAAAGAGGAAGAAAATTGACAAGGAAGAACAAACTAGCATGATGACAAGAGAAAGGAACTATGACTATCAATAGACTAGGTATAACACGAACTAATGAATTAACTAAAGCTAAATTGAAACAATAAACTAGAAGAATGATTACTAACAAGATGGGTAAATCAAATATGGAAAGGAGTAGGGTTATTTTGGGTTCATAAGTGTAGTAGGATAGTTGAGTAATCAGGGGGTGTAGGTTTCACCTAGTTACTAAGGTCGGTCCGCGCTCTCGCGTCAAAGCCAATGTCCGCACTCTCGTGTCTAAGACAAAACCCGAATACTCATGCAAGATATTACCCAATACAGAAGAATTCAACCACAATCAATCACACAATGAGAAGATGAAAACAAGTATGAGAAGCATGGCCACTACAACTCAAACAAGCAATTCAACAAACACATAGAGTGCTCAATATGTGACTAGTAACAAAGGATTCATCTTTACCCTCAATCAAACCCTAATTACCCATAATCCACATTTAATCCCCCTACTAACCCCACAATAAGTCTACTCACACATTATCAAACTAATACTAACACTAGCAAGAGAAATCAACATAATAATCCAAACATTTATTATGAACTAACAAGAATAAAGAACAATATGTAAAGATTAGAACCTGAGTAACTAAACAAGGTATAAGAGTAAAGAGAGTAAGAAGATTATACCAACTAATAAGAGCATGAAAAGATGAAAACTTGTATTACAAGAACACCCAAAAATCTCCACCAAAAGTTGTCAAGGATTGATGGATTCTTCAAGAGATCCTTAATACAAGATTAACTAACTAAATTAATCTAGGATTAACAAGGATTATGAAAGGATTAATGTAAACTAAGCTAAGGATGAAGAGAGTCTAATTAGGGTTTAGAATAATGTAGAGGAGTCTAAGGTGCTTAAACAATACAAAGGGAGAGTATTTATAAGGTTAACAAGCAAAGGAATTGAAAGGAAGTCACGCGGTGCTGTATTGGGCCCTTCCCGGTCAGGATGGATGGTCCCGGTCGGGATGATACATCCTTCCCGGTCGGGATGACCCATCAGAAGACGCTTCTTTCTTGCACTCCTTCCCGACCGGGAAGGCTACTCTTCCCGCCCGGGAAGGGTCTTGTAGGCCTCCAATATGTCCCAAAGGTCCCCCTTTGCTCTTCATAGGCGTCTCATCGATTCTCGGCGCTCGGGATCGAATCTAAGGGGCTCGAGAATGGGTCCCAAGGTCTCGGGATTGAGTCTAAGGCACCGAGTGATCGTCGCTTCTCTTCGATGGCTCCAAATGTGTCGGAAATGAGTCGGAATCGTTCCATTACTCCAATATTAGTCTTAGGAGCCTAAAACAAACAAGAAGAAGCGTAAGTAGCCTAGAAACCGCTCTAAAGAGCGATTCCACATGATAAACCGGGACCAAACACATCAAATAGGCACTACAAACTACACTTATCAACTATTTTTATTAATCGTTATTGTGGAGATTAGACGATTAACGAGGAAACCCTTTAAAAACCAAGTTTAAGGATTCTGGGAAAAAATCTTTTCTTGACAGAATGTCTAGAAATGTGTTTAATCTATTTTACGTAAATTTTTTCACAATTTATTGAAGTCTGTAATTAATAGTATTGAATTTTGGACAAAATTACGATTATCGTCAAAATGCTCCGTTTCAGCTTAATGAATTATTTTTCCAACAATTTTGAAAATGCTGAAATCTAAAACTTTATGAGTTAATTCACCCCTTAATATATTCTAATTTTTTTTAATGGTTTAATTAAATAAAAGAAGTTAAAGGATTTAATTTGATGTTTGCCGTAAAATTCTATTTACAATCGTATTGTCAAAACTATTAATAATTAGGGAATTTGAGTTTTATAAATTTTGGAAACACCCAAATTAGTAGTATTAAAATGTTTAAGACATTTTTAATTATTTTATATACACTTGTATAATTTTTAAATAATTTCATAAACCTTAAATGTTCGCTTTAACAATTAATATCGTTAAGGCCGAAAGTATTAGTTTTATAAATCCATATCGATTACTAAAAAATGTTGTATTAGTACAAACTAATATTATCGATATTTTGATATGATGCTATTTTTAATAAAATTTCTAAAAATAGAAGTTTCCTAAAATAGAAAGTTTCATCTTTTGGGAAGTGATCATTTTTCCCTTTTGTTCTCTTGTTATTTATAATGATTATATCTTTTGAATATCGATAATGGCTGGTTTTGGAGTTACGGAATAAGGACAAGTGTGGGTTTAGAGTAATATAGTTTGGGATGTACGTTTTTGCCATCAGCTATAAAGTCGTGTGTCTATTTAGGGCACATTTGGTCGTTGAAGTGGGCGTAGTTTCGCCCAGGAGAGTATATGTTTTGACCTTAAGCTAGATATCGCATCTTGTTAGTCACCGTCAGCTGAACTAGACATATTTGTTATCTAGGGGGGTGTGCACTACTTAAACCATGACCTCGCTGCACGCAGTTCTGTTATAGTTGAGTTGTCTAGTTAGAGACTGGATTATATTATGAGTTAAGTTTACAGTTCTCGAAACTAGTTTCCACTACAAGAAAATGGTCCATAGGCGACTGACTGACTTGCGTCTGGAACAGGGGACGCCAAATTAGCGACCACGTACTACACCGGGCGACCATTTTCGGTCGCTAAATTTAGCGACCGACGCATACTTGCATATCCACGGAAGTAGCCTGCCAGGCGACCGTTATCGGTCGCATATTTTGCCCCAAAATTTCACCTTTCATCAAACCCCCCCTCCCCATTGTCGAGCTACTACTCTAAAAAAAAACCCTTCTTACTTGCCATCTTCTCAAACACCATTGTCGAGCTACTACCCAAAACCGACGCAGCCCCTTCTCAAACACCACCTTCCGTCCTCTCTTCTTTACCGGCAACTTGCCATCTGTCTCATAATCTCAGGTAATAAATCGACTATTTCAACTTTTCATCTCGCAAGCCTGTTTAGATTTATAAATAAATTTAAAAAATTGAATTGGGGGAAAAAAGAAAAAATTGAAATCGAGATTGTTGAGTACTCTACTAATTTCGTTAATTTCCTTATTGAATCTCAATTTCTCAGGTATTAAATCGACTTTTGAATCCTTTTTTGTTTATGTATCTGGGTATTTAGGTATTAGTACTAAAAAAAATCGACTTATATCATTAATTGATGTTTCTTTCTTTACTTATTTCGAATATTCATGTTTCTGTGTTTTTTGAGTAGTATACTATGCGCGATTTCATACTCTTGATCTATTCTGTATTGGTGTTCATCTGTTTTAATTTAAATTTGCTACTTTAGTGATTATTGAACAATTTCTTTAGCCGATTCTGCTGTTACTGGTACGAGTGTTATAGTTTTTGACTTGTTTTATGATGTTGGAGAGCAATGGCGAAGTGAGGATTAGAGTTTTATTGGTAGCAAACTTAGACTATATATGTATGTACCCTAATTAATACAGTAAAAAGAATATACAGTAAAAAACCGTGGTTGCGAGCTTCTTGATCATGGTATGTTGTTGGATTTAACTCATCTCTCGACTCATTTATCTAGTCTAGTCGTCTCTAGTCTTAACAAAGGTGTATGAGACTAGTTATGTGTGTCTTTGTCATTGTTGCTACTTTCAACTAACAAGTACGAGTAACAAGAGTTTGTTATGTGAGCGAAATTCAGAAGCAAATTTATGTGCAATTAAGGACGAATATGGTCTTATATATAGGCATTTATCCTCACTGTTTGAAACATTGCATCTATTTTGCAATGACTATTCAAGGTTTTTCCCGTGGGTTCAACATGGTTACAGAAACATCAATGGTACCCCTAAGTTATTAATGATGCAGTGTCATGACCTTCCGTCACTTTATGCATTTATGTTGCTCTAATTGAGTACAAAAAAATGATAGTTTTACTCCTGCATGGTGTTTCATGTCATGCTTAGTGCTTAATACCCTTAGTCATCCATCATTGACATGTGACAATTTTGTCCCATGCTCTTAATCAAAGGTGGTCTTTGGTTATTTAGTCTCCAACTGCAATTTGATAAAGCAATCGAAATCAACGATTTGGGATTGCAAATTAGGAATCTGCAGGGTTTTTAACGTCGTAATCTTGATTGAAAATGAGGTTGGTAAGTGCTTTATCGAGAAAAGTTGTAAGTATGAGGAAACTATTTTAGTGTTAGATTTTGAGAGAAAGAGGAGAGTACGAGGTAAGAAAAGTTATTGTTACTATATCCCGTAGAAAATGGACAAACGTAGGGTAGCACGTAGAATATCCCGTAATTTAAAAATAGGTTAGTGGGAGGAGGTAGTTGGTGGCTGTGACTAACTGGCTATGGTGGATAATTTAAGGTGAAGAAATAGAGAAAAATTTCTGCTTCTTGTTGCTCATCTTTCAGACTGTAGGAGGAGGAGGATTATTAAGCAAAGCAGTGTAGGTGGTTAAAGTGAAGAAGTAAGTGTTAATGAAGGTGGAAATATCTTTTTGAAAAGATTAAAAGAGGAAATACAATGATGATGATGAACCAAATGCATGTATGTATGTATGTATGTAATGGGGCATCTGGTTTCCCATTTTAAAGTCTAAGACGGGTTTGAGTAAGTGTGTTTAATGAGTTTTGTCTTTGATAAAATGAGTAGGATAGGAGTGGGGATAAGGGGCATTGAACTGAGGAGAGGGAGTGTAGTCAATTTTCTGGCTTTTTAACGTTACTTTTTATTGAGTAGGGAGGGGGGGCCAACTCGTTTTGTTTCTTGAATCTTGATTGTAGTTTAAAGCTCAACTGGGTAAAATTTTCCCCAAGAGATTAATGATGATGTCGCTAGCTCACCTTCACCATATTTTTGCATTTATGCCCATAGTTTTAGTAGTAGTAGTACAAATGTAGTCGATATTTGAGTGAGACGGTTCTACGCATGCATGTGAGTACAAGATGTCGGTTGTATAGTATTTCAGAGTAGAGTAGGTCTACTGAGAGAGCAGCAGAGAGCGTAGTTAATAATAGTGGATTAGTGGTGTGTTGAGTGTAATTGGTGGGAATTAGGTGAGTGATTATTGAGAGGATTATTGAAAAGGTGCTAAATGATTGAGGAGGCAACTAGTGGGATTAGTAGAGATTTAGGCCCTGTTCTGACTTAACCTAATTGGGACAATATTTTTCCCAAGACACCTAATTCGCCCCCATCTTAAGTGGCAACACTTTATTACCAACAACATGAAGTACATTACTACTTGATGATGATTCTTCCTTCTTCATCTTCTTTGAAAATATTAACTCTATAATGATATATATGCTCTTTACTTTTAGTTCACTAAAAAAGAGTGAAAACTAATTACATATATAAACTAAGTATATATATGTGCATTTTTAAAAAAAAAATACAAGTAGACTTTTTGTGCCGATGTTATTAGGTTAAGTCGACTTGAAATTACGAATTCTAATATAATCGTTCGTTGTATAATTTATTCTTAGATGGTAAATGAAGAGAATTGACCGAAAATGGATGTATGAGGGAAGACACGATAAGAAAAGATGTCCCTCTGTTGAGTTTTTAAAGGGTGTTCAGGTTTTTTTGGATTTTGCTAAAAACTCACCTGACTACGCGTCGAAAGGTGAAGTTAGGTGTCCTTGTACTAAATGCAAGAATCTTAGATTTGTTAATCTCATTGTGGTTAAGGAGCACGTGATCTCAAACGGTTTCTCGGCAAATTATTATCGTTGGATTTGTCATGGCGAGAAATCTTCAGATGAGGAACCAGAGACTCAACAAAATGTTGGGGGGTTGAGGGGAATGATAGTAGATGTTGTAGAGTCAAATGTGTTTAACAATGAGAGTATGTATATGAATAATGAGGATGAACACCCACAAGAGTCAAACCCCCAAGAGCCAAACCCACAAGCAAGAGCGTTTTTTGACATGTTAAATGCTTCAGAAAAACCGTTATATGGAGGGTGCGAGGTGACGTTGTTAGAAGTCGCATCTATGATAGTGACCCTTAAATGTGAATATAACCTACCATTTGGGTGTATAGACGGTTTTGCTGCCTTGCTTGAGAAGGTTATCCCAAAGGATAACATCATGACCCGAACGTTCTACACAACCAAAAAAGTAGTAAAAGGTCTTCAACTGCCGCATCAAAAAATTGATGCTTGTCCCGATGGATGCATGCTTTATTGAAAGGATGATGCTGTTCTTGACAAATGTAAGAAGTGTAATAAGGGTAGATCTTAAACCGTTGAGGGTGATATTGTGTTGAGAGGTAGAAAAGGGAAGACTGGTGGGAAGGGTAAGAAACCGATACCGCTTAGTCAACTAACTTACTTCCCCATTGCACCTAGACTTCAGAAGTTATATGCAACCAAAACCATAGCCGAGCAAATGAGGTGGCACAAAGAAGAAACTAGGGTACCAGGAAAGTTATGTCATCCTAGTGACGGGGAGGAATGGAAGCGGTTTGATGCAATTTATCCTCATTTTGCCGCGGAATCCCGAAATGTACGGCTTGGGTTGTGTACCGATGGATTTGCCCCCTTCGGTCAGTTTGGTAAGTCTTATTCTTGTTGGCCTGTGATGGTGACACCTTACAACTTACCTCCATGGTTGAGTCTCAAACAACCTTTCATCTTTTTGTCTCTTATTGTTCCCGGACCAAAAAATCCAAAAAATCATTTAGATGTCTACTTGCAACCGGTGATTGAGGAATTGAAACACTTGTGGGAAGTAGGGGTGGAAACATACGATGTATCTTTGAGACAGAACTTTCAGCTTAGAGCATGTCTGTTGTGGACTATAAATGACTTTCCCGCATATGGTATGCTATCTGGATGGTCTACTACGGGTAAAAAAGCATGCCCTTGTTGTATGGCTGAAAGCAAAGCATTATGGCTTCCAAATTCCAGTAAGATTAGTTGGTTCGATTGCCATAGACAGTTTCTACCAGAGGGTCACCCATATAGGAGGAACAAGAGAGCATTCAAGAAGGGTGAGGTAGTGCTTGATGATCCACCTATTCGACTCCCGAGAGATGTAATTTGGGAGTTAATATCTTAGTTCCCCTCTTCTACTGATGGCACTGATGAGGAGTTCAAGGCTCTAAAGAAGTTGAAAAATGGATGGTTTAAACGAAGCATTTTCTTTGACCTTCCATATTGGTCTACTTTATTAATCCGACATAACTTGGATGTGATGCACATTGAGAAGAACTTCTTTGAGCAGTTGATCCACACTGTGATGGATGTCGATGGTAAGACTTGTGACACTACAGGCTCCCGAAAAGATTTGAAAATTTTTTGTGACCGTCGACAATTGCACATAAAGAAGGACGGGTCCAAACCAAAAGCTGTTTTCAGCCTCGATAAGACTAAGAGGAAGGCACTGCTAGAGTGGTTAGGGAAATTGAAGTTCCCTGATGGGTATGCCTCTGATTTTAAGCGATGTGTTGATCATAGAAATCTGAAGTTGCAAGGTTTAAAAAGTCATGACTGCCATGTTTTTATGGAGCGGTTACTACCTGTTTCATTAAAGCAACTTCTGCCACCAACTGTTTGGAATCCAATAACTGAGATATCTCAGTTTTTCAGAGATTTGTGTTCTTCTACCGTATCAATTGAGGACATGACTCGGCTAGAGGACCGAATCCCGGAGATACTTTGCAAACTTGAAATGATCTTCCCACCCTCATTCTTCAATTCGATGGAGCATCTACCGGTCCACTTGCCCTACGAAGCGAAAGTTGGAGGACCTGTCCAATACAGATGGATGTACCCATTTCAAAGGTACTTTTTAATTGAACAATAATCTAACTTTCAAATTCAAACGTACTTAATATTTACTAAGTGAATTTCTGAATTTTTATATGTATGTAGGTTCCTTTACCGTTTGAAAAAAAAAATTGGTAACAAGGCGAGGGTAGAGGGTTCTATATGTAATGCCTATCTAACAGAGGAGATTGCGAATTTCTGCTCTCTTTACTTTGAGAAGCATGTCCAAACCAAAGCCAAGAACCTAAACTTGGAAAAATTTGAGATGATTGATCCTACCATACCTGATTTTTTTCAAATTAAGGTTGACGAAGGATCGTCATCACTCGGACGTTCTAGGATGTTGGACGAGAAAGCATACGATCGTGCTCATCTTTATCTGTTGTCCAATTGTGAGATCTTGGAGCCTTATGAGAAGCAATTTGTAACCGAATTTGTCGTTGCGAATCCAACTGTGAAAGCTGAGGATGTTTGGAGCAAACATGATGAACAATTTCCTAAGTGGCTTAAGGATCATGTAATTGCATTAGACATCCGGGATGATTTGGTTAGAAGTTTGGCATATGGGCCTTTGAGAGAGGTTAGAACATGGAACCGCTACTCAGTCAATGGGTTTAATTTTCAAACATTTAACTATGGTCAGAATAAGGCGAGATGTAATTTCGGTGTAACAGTTTCTTCTCTTGATGGTGATGATTACTATGGTATTTTGGAGGACATCTTCGAGTTGTGTTACGCTGGAGATAACCGTGGGTATAGGGTTGTGATGTTCAAGTGCGAATGGAAAGACAACTCATTGACTGGTACGAGAGTACATGAGCGTTACAAGCTAGTTGAAGTTAACCATACTAGGAAATATTGTAAGTACGATCCATTCATATTAGCACATCAAGCACACCAAGTGTATTTTTCTACTTATCCAACCGTGAAAAATGATAGAAATCTGAATCAATGGTGGACAGTGTTTAAGACTAAGTCACGAGGGCAAATAGACACTACCCTTTTTCAAGAAGAGGTTGTTTCAAGTGGTACACGATTATCTCCTATTGATGAAATCATATTCGCAAATGAGGATGTGGGTGAGGATTTAGAAGACGACGAAGACGACATCCTTATAGATTTTGGGGAGATGAATGAGGATGATGATGGTTTAGAGACACAAGAAGATTTGGAAGGTGAGGATGACTTGTTTGAGGAGGGTGATGATGATGATGCTGATGATGATGATGAGGGTGTGCTTGGCAGTAGTGTTCAGGAGGTAGAGGATGACGATAGCGAAGATGAATATTAGAGGGGTAAAATTTTTGTATTTTCTATCGTTTTGTGTTTCCAGACTTTAGTTTATGTTACCACTTCATTTTTGTACTTTAGTTTATACTACAAATTTTTTTGTCCGTTGTAGATGTCTGGAAAGGGAATAAGGAGACGAGGCGGCGGTAGTAGTCAACAGCGGCGACAACAACAACAACAAGAGGTGGATCGATTGGATAATGAGGAAGTGGAGGAACCATTATTGGATGCTGAGGAAGTGGAGAAATCGCCAGGGAACAGAGAACTGCGACCACAGTTTGATGATGAAGGGCGGATGAAATTAGACCTCGATGGCATCTGGTATTTCATAAATTGTCTAATTTCTTAGCTTGTACATACTTATGTAAAACTTTTCGTTGTAAATACATATTAAAATCTTCTAACAATGTAGGTTTTGGCACACAAAAGTCAGGAGAGGATGTAGCAAGAGCTATAATGTCGATGGGGGCGGCGGATATACTTGTTGGACACAAGTGCCACACCATCAGAAGCAGAATTGGTTTAAAAATTTTAAGGTGATATTTTTTTTCATTTGCTTATTAATTCAATTGACGGAGATGTATTAATTATTAATTTGTTACTAATATCGAACGTTCGTTTAGTTGAAATTTACATGGGATTCTACCTTGGAAACTGTTGCATGGGATCGATACAATGAGACCTGTAACGTTAGGTTCAAGGATAATATGTGGAAGAAGGTGGCCAATCTCACTAAATCCAATCCTCTTAAAGGTATATTTTTGATAGAACAGAACTTTTATGTCATTTATATGTAGATGAGCAATTTAACTGGGAACTTCTTTCAAATTACATATAGGTCAAGCGTTGGATGATTTTAATAAAAGGCGTTTAACCGAGGAGTTTAAGAAAAGATCTGCACAGGCAAAGAAGAACAAAAGAAAGGGGAACATCGAGGCATACGTACAGCCTACACATCATCGAGGGGCTCAATCAGCATATCAGCGCACGATGGAGGCAAGTTTATAATTATTTATACCGTTATGATTTTGTTATTCTCACTTATATTTTAGTAATTAGTAGCTTGACTGATATATATATATTTTTTCGTTCAACTTAATAGATTCAACGCCAAACAGGGAGAATGCCGACCGCTCCGGAGCTGTTCTGGGACTTGCATACAAAGACAGACGCTGACGGTCAGAATGCGCAATTTGTTACCCAAAGGGACCAGGATATGTGGGTGAGTTCCTATTGAAAAGTATCCAACTTTATAGTTCGTTTTTGATATAACACTTACTCCTGAAACCCGTGTTGTTTAGGATGCTTACACCGAGCGGTCTGGGACTACTTCTGAAGACACACTGAACCCTAATCAGATCTGGTTCGAGGTCGCCCAGGGGTACCAGAAAGGGGGTGTTTACGGTTTAGGTAATGCACACAGTTTGTTCTTCACACCTCCTACACCACGTGTGGGCACCGCGTCTCAGGCTGTGTATGAACCGTCCGCTCTAGCACAACTCAGGGCGCAGTACGAGGCTGACCAAGAGGCGGCGAGCCAAAGAGAAGAGGCCGCGATACGAAGAGAAGAGGCGGCGAGAGAAAGGGAGCGTGAAATGAATGAGAGGCTAATGCAGACGGACGAGGCACTTAGGAAAGTGCGCGCAGATATGGAGCGATTCAACTCACGCTTGGACAACTGCAATCAAGGTGATTAGGACAACTTGAAGTTGTTGGTAATTGGGAACTTGAACATGTTGGTATGTAATGAGTAACTTGAACCTTAGGAAAACTTTAAGTTGTTGGTAATTGGTAACTTGAACATGTTGGTTATGGGTAACTTGAACTTGTGGTTGTTTTTAGATTGTCGGTTCTTCAGAACAATTGTAGATGATTTGTAAACGGACATGTGGTTAGCTTTTGCTACGACTATGTTATTTTCAGTGACGCTTGTGGAAGTAATCGAAAGCTGATTTGGATGAAAGCTGATTTGGTGCATCATGTTGTGGTTGGTTGTATGTTTTTATTTTTTTGCAGAAATTGGCTAGTATAGAAACAAAACGTCACGGACTGAATCCCACAGAATTGGCGACCGATTGTGGTCGCATAATATTAGTTTGGCGACCGATAGTGGTCGCTAATTGCACCACGTTGGCGACTGCTTTCGGTCGCCGTTCGCTTCCATGAGGCTTGATACGGACTCAATCACAGCACACATTTGGCGACCGATTATGGTCTCATACAGCACAAATGGAGACCGATAGTGGTCGCTAAACAGTCCAATTTGGCGACTGTTGTCGGTCGCCTTTTTCTTTCATGCGACGGATAATGGTTGCCAATTTGGTAGCTAAATTGGCGACTGTTGGTCGCTATATTTAGCTACCAATAGTGGTCGCTAAATTTCGGTCGCAGAATTTGGCGACCGATTATGGTCGCCCGGATCCTAAAATTGCGACCAACGTGGGCGACCGATTTCTGCGACAACAGTCGGTCTCCAACATGAACATAGCGTCCGAAAACGGTCTCGAACGTCGGACGCCAGAAGCCTGCATTCTTGTAGTGTTCTAGTATTATCCTAGTGAAAGTCTAGATTCTACACTAATCCTATCCATAACGTCATTTTGACTATTTTAATATTATCGATATAATTTGGTTTGCAGGTTCGCAAATGTTTTATGTTTTTCCGAAAAACTCACTTTTACTTTTATTGTTTCGATATGTGACATTTTTCACTGAAAGCTTATTTTTATTACGATGTTTTACAGTTTTCTATTTTAACTATTTATCTATAATAGTAATTCTAGTTTTAAAATTCTGTTATACAGTTGGGAGAACGTTGACGTTGCTCCCCACTGATTGTGGCGGTTAAGTTTTAACATGGCAGGTTTACGTGTTGTTCCGGGTGTGGGCTAACTAGCAGTTGTGGATCCTGCTTGTTTAATTTAATAGTTTTGTCTTATGGATTGTTCAAACCCATTTTTGGATTGTTTTAATTTTGGTCATTTTTATTTAGGCCCTATTGTTTGACTTACGATTTTAGTTTACTAAGACATAGTTACAGTGTGTTTTGATCCCGACTCTACAGTGTTTTCGCCACTGTATCGCGTTAGATTTTCTAGGGGATTACATTATCAATCGATTTTTTTTTTTCAAAGTCAAAATTTGTCAGTTCAGGAAAATGATTCTACAAATCATTGTTATGTTTGGAATTTGAAAATGGTTTTAACTGAAAAGTTGTACAGGACTGTCTTGACACTACAACAAAATCGCCCTTTCGCGTAGTATTTTGTGGCGATTCTATTCGACGTTAAAGGTTTCCCCATCGATTGTTTATTTGTTGAGGTAGGCGGCGTTGTCGTAGCCTTTTGTGTCGAATAGTCTATTCGATGGGTTAGCTTCTTAAAATCGACGCGAAAGAAGATGAGGTTTAGTGGCGATTTTTGTGTTGATTATTTTTGATACGGTAAATAATTTGATTTTCCCACTAATAAGAGTTGTAGCGATTGTATTCGGCACGATAAGTACAATAAAATGTCATTTAGTGACAATTGTTGTAATTGTATTCGACACGATAAGTACTATTATATGACATTCCTTTTACAATTGTATCAATTGTATTCGACGCGATAAGTATTACAAAATGCCATCTATGACAATCGTAGCAATTGCATTCGACAGGATAGGTAATACAATTGCAACCATATAGTAAAATTGTATCAATTTCATCCGATACAAAATATCATTTCCATCTCTTAAATACGATGCGAAAATAAAAAGAACGGACAAGTGAAAAAAAACATTATAATTTATATTACTTATAAAATTCCAAAAATTATATATCCAACCTCGACTAAATTAAATTAATAAAAATAGGTCCAAAATAAGTGGAAATAGTCTTCGTAAAACCTAAAAAAAATTACTACATCTTCAAACTCAAAGCAAAGCTTCAATCCATGTATTCCGTATTACATAGACCTCGAAAAAACTGCAATAAATAAAGATAATGTATATACCAAGTTAGTCTGATTTTTATTCATTTCCCACATGCAAGTAAAAAAATCAAATATATTTATACATGTATATATACTCACTGATTCCTGTATATTCCCTGGCACATAACGAAATGTCATAAATCAACCGCTTGAGTAGTTATAATTATCCTGTAAAAGCATTTAAAAAGCAGGCCAAATATTATATGACGTGAGTCCATTATCCAGTTCAGTATAATATCATATTTGCAACATATTGTGTATTAAGTACGAACCAATTATGTAAGAAATGAAATAAGAACATACCGTATTAGTCTGACCGTATTTTGAATATTGTTTTGATGTTCTACCTTTAAAGAGGCCCAACAATTCGTGGATTACATTCTCTAGTTGATTTTGCTTTTCCGCATTACTCTTTTCTTGTACCACCTTCAATTCTTCGTTATGTTTTTGTTGCATGAGGTTCATCCATCACGAATCTTGTTAATTAACTCATTGGAGGCGACATTGTTTTCCATATTGTCAAACTATGGTTATACACAAGAATTATCGCACAATTTGAAAGCACACAAGCCTCTGTGACTCCGCGCACACGTCCACATCTTTCTTCCTTTCCTATTACTTGATCAAAGATATCTCCTTTCCAGGCTATCTTTCCATCCATTTGCTCTATTTCATTGAGAAACTCTTGTAATTTTTCTTTCATTAATTCCTAATTTATGTAAAAAACAAAGTTTAAAATAATCATTGCTATAAGGACCAAGAAAATAAGAAAAAGAGAAGGATGAGCGCTACTACTTTTTTGGCTTATAAAGTGTCAATTGATAATAGTATCGAACTCCGCGTTGAAAAAGTGTATCAATATGGTCAAAGAGTTGCAATACAAATATTGTGTTCTAAATGTGAAATTTTCAGATAATAGAACATAAAAAGGAGAAACTAACAGAAAGATCTATGACTATGAGGTTTACTTCGGTTTTAAGACAAAAACAACACGCTTTTTTTTACGTTAATACCCAAAGATTATTCTTATAAGTTACAACTCTAATCACGCCTTAATAGAGAACCTAGAATTGGGTTGTATTTCACCATGTTTAGTGATGGACAGGTTTTTCTGTTGTACTACATATGGTACATTAGCTATTTTACCTCATCTTCTGGAGAACAAACGGCAAGCACGGCCTGGAGGATAGATTGCTTAGCTCCATTATTCACTACAATCTGATCTGGTGTATAGGAAATCTGGTTTTCCTCTACAACAACAATTCAAACTCTTAGATTATGCATCTTACAAACTAGAACATCACCTGACGGCCACAAAGCCTTCTATCAAGTGTTACCCCTATGTTCAAAACATGAAGATATTGTGTCTGGATGATACATGATTTACGTCGTCTACAGCTACTATACAAATATGCGCATAAGCAGTTTTGATAGCTATTTTGCTTTATTTCATTAGGCACCAAATTAGATGAGTACTACTACTTCCACTTTGAATTAGCACAAGGGGTAAGAAATTTAATGTTTACACAGTAGTTATTAATTAGGCTCATTAAAACACTATAAATTGTATAAATGGCAATAATTTGTTTTTCTCAACAACATTTCCTGTAATATAGGATTCTAAGTAGGGCACGACAGTCATCGTGTACAGCAAAAAGGAAAGAAATGAAAGGTAAATTGATCATGAAATAGACTAAAAGAAAACCTGGAATTTTTTTTGTCAACGGGAGGGTGTGATTCCTTGACTTCATGACGAATGGAAATTATGTTTCTGACACATTGATAAACAAGAAAAGTATAGATTAACAGTAAGTACATACTAACCTTTCAATTTGTGGCATACAGCTTTCCAGAGTTCCATTGTACCAGCATTTGGCGTGTATCTCATGTAACCTTCACGGATTACGTTTATGCCAACTTATGTAACAATAAACAACAACCATGAAAGAGAGAGAAAGAGGTGATGTAATGTAATGCTTATCGAAACAATAATAATCATTAATATACAAAAATAGAATTTGTACGGAACCTCGGAGATCACTGATGGCGTATCGAAGTCAGGCTCTCCGGCAGCCAATCGAATTACTGGTACCCCAGCTTGTACAAGAGCAGTTGCATGATCAGTTATAGCAACGGTTTTTGAAGGCTTCGCAGAATTAACTCTCGGGCTCAATGAGATATTGAGTTGATGATCACTTAAAGTGTCTTCAGATCTAACTACCATTGTTAGACTGGGAAAAGAGCCTTTCATAGTGTCTAATGATCTGTTATCAATAAAAATTGACAAAACTTAATTATCGGACAGCAAGAGCAGACAGACAAAGATGACTGTATCGTCCTCCCTCCCACTTTAGTACATAAACTAATTGAATTAGAGAGAAAATTAGTCAATATTAGAGGCAGATTACTCTTAACCCTTCTTACTTTTTCCATGTTACTTCTAAGCTGTGTCTACATTCTCGGTTCGGTCTGAACGACACTAATGGCAATCAAGATTGAAGGGTGGAACCGAATTTCTTATAACGTCAGAGCCACACTCTCCCTTATTATTCTATCAGTACCAGAACCAAACATCCAGAGTGCAGATGCGATCGCTCTCAAACCCATCAATCACAACCATTCTCTCTAAAACCCCATTGCCAGTAATTGAGGATCTATGGTTCTATGGTCATTAATTATACATCAGTTCAATTGTTTGAAAAGTTCATAAAAAACCAGCAACATCCATCTTCTTATTGTATGAATACTGAAACTCACTTTAGCTGCAGAGGGATATGTAGAAAGAGCTGATATATTTGTATAGAGACTATGAAATTTTTATATGGGTTTTATGAAGATCTGGATGGAAACACAATGTAAAATTCACAATGTATGTCATACAGTAAAAATGTCAAATTGACATTATGTGCTACTAAAGAAGTTGTGAAGTCCCACTTTCAGGATGGTAAATGGCAAGGAAAGGACAAGACTTATACTATTGCAGCTGGGTATGAGTTTCTCAGAAATAAAGTGCCTGATGTGGACTGGACAAGCATGGTTTGGAATAAAAGAGGGATGCCAAAGCATCAGTTTTTGGCTTGGTTGGCGTTTCAGGACAATGAATACTAGAGCAAAGCTTTTCAGATTGGGCATAAGTGCAACTGATCTTTGTTGTCTTTGTGAGAGAGCTGCTTAAACTACAGAGCATTTATTCTTTCAACGCATCTTCAGTGCTCAGCTAATGAAATTGTAGTAGGAATGGTTGGGTGTTAACCTGCTAGGGTCCATACATAGCTGCTTGAAGTTGCAAACTGCTGGGGTGCAGATGGAGGTATGTTGGGCGGCGATTAATGCCACAGTCTCCAGCGTTTGGTGGCAACGGAATAGGATTAGAATAGAAGGCAACATTACTAGGCCTACATTTATTTTTAACAACATGAAATCAGACTTGTGTCTTAGAATGAAGGAGAGGGAGTTAGAGAAACTGGATCAGAGGGATAAAACTTGGCTTTTGAGTATTCTCTAAGCCTTGTTTTGTTTTAGGATGTATATATCTTGATTTATAATACATCTTACATGTTAAAAAAAATTATGTCAAATTGATGATAAAATATAATATCAAATTGATAAAACACAATGTAAAATACAACTTGCTGCAAAATTGATAACTACTGAAGTTAAGAGAAACATACATTAGAATAAAAAAACGATAAAAATCAACTAAAATTGGGTAAATCTACAGTAAAATTTACCCTAAACCCTAAAACTGATAACTCGTTGTACTACAGACATACAATTCACAGTGTCAAGCAACATATTGAACTCACAAAACATACATTAGAATAGAAAGGAGGGTAAAAATCAACTGAAATTGGGTAAATAACGCAATAAATCGCAATTTCATAGTGATACAATCAAATAAAAGAGACTAACAAAATAATAATCAATAAAACGTACCTTAATCAAAGGGTATAACCGAAACAACAATATAATCGTTGAGGATCAGTGATGATATATTGATTTTCGAGGAGAATGATGAAGGCGTGATTGGGGTTCTTCCATCCAATGCTTATGTCGTATGCAATGATGAAGATAATTACTCCGTAAGTCTGTATCATATGTAGTGATAAAGAAAAATTAGAATCCAAATATGCAGAAGATTAGGAAACAATTAAAGATTAGGAAACAATAAGAGCAGGAAGCGCAAATTGAAATTATTTGAGAGAGGTTTGACGCTTATTGAAAATATTTCGTTTGGTAATTAGGATAGCTAAGACATTATTAGCGTCATTTAAGTATAGTAATTAGAGTCGTTTTTCATTTGACACAATTCGTTGTTCAGTATATGAGGCATTGTGGGTTAGTTGGGTCGATTTTACAATCGTCACGATATAATCTACAAGAAAAGATGATTTTGTTGTAGTGTGAGAGTCCAAGTCCAATAGTTTTACATTATTTTGAGTTATAATGATTTAATTTTGATTTTTCTATCATGATGGCAATGTTCGGAAAATGTGTCCAAGTCCACTGAATGGTCATTGTTTCGTCTTGTTCAAGTGAATACACTTTTTTTTTAGAATGTCTACCTTATCGTATGATGAAATAGAGTTAGGCTTATATGTTAATGATGTATTCAGAGCAAATTTGGGTCACAAGAAGTCATACCGATTCGTGTTTCATAATTGTCTTAACGTGAATCTTATGGATCAAATGTGTTGTTGTCTGATAAATTTGTCATGGTCATGAGTCGCTTATGTGATAAAGAACATCGGTACACGTTTCCTTATAAGTATAAGTCGTCCCAATGAGAAGTCAGGAAAGTTCGAGTCATCAGACAATGAACCGAATACTCAACTTATGTACAGTTAAAACATTACATCAATTTTCAGATTTTGGTCTAATAATGTATAGATTTTGGACACGTTTGGTGAACAAGTCAAATTCTGGTTTTAATTAATCCCATACATCTCTGATGTGTCCCCGTCCTTACCGGTCAATGAGTAACCTATGCCTCGAGGAATGAATGTTTATGATGTCTACGTGTTGATTGTTGTTCTTAAGTCTTATGCTAGTGTCTAAATTTAAAACTTATGCAAACATATAACATGATGAACTATCTGGTCAGTTGTTATAATTACGAGGAATAAACGTCACCTGTTACTTATATCAAGGTCTAAAGTTGTTAATGCGGTCGTCTAAGAGTGTTAAGTTGTGTGCTTGTGTTGTTCCCTTGTTGTGATGATTATTGCCTTCTTACGCGTTTTTTTGTACATACGTATGCATGTGAGTCTGAACTTGTTAGAGATATAACTATGTCAACGAGATATCATAATATATATTGAGTGTACGTGTCTTAGGATAAAAACCCAGTGGTGAAATAAAATTAAGAGGTGTCATCAGAATATGGAGTCGTTTAAATTACTTGTAAGAATTTCGCAATGTTGGTGGTCAATGAATCTAACGGTATAAATAAGTGTAATAATATCAAGAGAATGAAAAGAGAGTCATCATATTAAATCCATTAAAGGTGGATAATAGGTACAGTGATGTATGAGGGTCTGGAATAATAGATAGTAAGTGGTCCAAGGTGTATACGTGAATTCGTTGTGTTATAACCTATGTTTCGAAGTTAGCAGATCGATATAGTACAAGATAGTAACATCACGAACACGAGTCCTTTAAGCAAAGTAGAATATAACTAAGTATCAAGTCCTGAATGTGGAAAAACCGTGTTTATGTTAACTAATTGTCTTATTTGTGTGATAGTCGCAGTGTCCAAATATTTAAGAGTGTCTCAGTCTAAGGGCTCACGCAATTATGTAAAGTTACAAGTACATTAGATATGGCATGCCAGCATATGAATTAAATCATGACATGAATAATGAGGATAAAAACAATGGTGCTAATAAGTGATTTATTTTCTTAAATTATGTGAAGTATGATATATGAGAATGAGTATGCAAGTGATCTGTTGGTACTTATGTTGAATTATGAGAATAGTCTAAGTAATTATGCATGTAGTGGTCGGTAAAAAGAGAATTCTTGTTGTGAAATGTGGATGAATGCAGGGATAGAAGCCCTCGCGACCAGCTGATGGGTGAATAAATTGGGAAATATTGATGAAACCAGAATAACTATTGTGTTAGGCTGATGCTAAAAGAAATAGAGGTCGAGAAATGACTAAGAGATGTTATGCATGTGAGAAATTCGTTGAAAATCGTTATGATGGACGACATGAGTTGGTTGCAGATATTACAAATTTACTCACCCCCGGTCAAGGCTTACAAGTGTCTTCGTTTAAAATTTTTGCAATGGTGTCCTATGATAAGTGAATAGGGTGTTATATGATAAGAACAAGGAGCTAACTCGTTAGTGTCGAGATAGTGTCGTAATATACTAGATGAGTTGGGTAGAGTAAGACTAAGATCAGTGAACTTCAGGGTGAATTTCCTTATAAGGAGGGTAGGAGTCATACCCTATTACTTCTTATGATATGTGTACAAAATGATCGTGTCAGTCATCGTGTAGTAAGTATAAATGGTTGTTGTTAATCATAAGTCTGTGAGTAGTTAGTTAGTTAGTAATACGTGATGCAGATACAACAGTTAGTTATACGAGGAGTCATGTGATGTATTCCATTAAGTTTGAATGGTGGGCGGCACCGTTAGTCGAGAGGTGTCATGAATGGCTGGATCCTGAGCTTTGGAACGAAGCTCCCTGTAAGGTGGGTAGATTGTAATAACTCATCCTTCTTACAACTATTAATTCACTTATGTTAGTGTGGTAATTGATTGATCGGTCAATTAGATAGTGATTAATTAGTCCGTCTGGTTAATATAGTTTGTCGCTCCGTAGCGGGAGGTGAACTTCGAGGACAAAGTTTCTTTTAAGGAGGGTAGATTGTAATACATGTCTTGTGACTCAGTATTAACACCCGAGTTGGCGGTAGACCTGGCAAAGTAAACCCGAACCCGAAAAACCGACCAAAAATACCTGAATTGAAACCGGTCGAACACCCGATAGGATTAACCTGAAATAATACCCGAAACCCGATTCAATCCGAATCGAACCGAATTTGTACCGAATTTAATACAACCGAATGATACCCGAACCCGAATATAACCGAACCAATAATAACCGAACCGATTGACCTGCTTAATAAATACTTATTTTTTTCATAAAAACACCCAAATTTTGGATTTTTCTTCATTGATTCTTTATTTATTAATGGTTTTATAAATTATTACCTAAAATTTGAAGGTATAACAAACACAAAATCAAATTATTTATTTTTAATTCAAGAAATTTATGACCCGAGACTCACCTAAACTGTTATTGACCCAACCTGAATCGTACCCGACTCGAAATAACATAAACCGATAAATGTGGCTAACCGAAATGAACCCGATCGAAATCGAACTGAAACTGAAATTTATGTTAACCCGATTGAGATCGAATCGATTTAACCCAATCCGAAATCGAATCGAATGACCCGTTTGCCAGGTCTAGTTGGCGGTGGCAACCCGAACTGTAAACCGAGATTTGGTAAATTGATGGTAGGGAATTGCCGTGGGTCCCAACCAACAAGTAGAGTCCAACTAATCCTAACGGGTAGCTAGGGTAATTCGGGTCGAGTCCACGGGGACGGTAGTAGGTGTCTAGACTATGGTCTACCTAACAACAAGGTTAGGTTACCAAAACAACACAAGGAGAAATAGAAATGACAAGAATTGATTAACTAAGATGATTAGAGGGGATGAAAGTGGACTAACAATGAACTATGTATAACTAGAACTAATTGGAACACTGGAGCTAAATGAAACAAGTAAACTAGAGAAACAATAGCTAGCAAGATGGAGAAAATCAAATTGGGAAAAGGTAGGGTTAGTTTGGGTTCATAAGTATAGTAGGATAGTTAGGAAATTGAGGGTGCAAGCTTCACCTAGTTACTAAGGTCGGTCCGTGCTCTCGCGTCAAAGACAAAGTCCGCACTCTCGTGTCAAAGAATAAACCCGAATACACAAGAATTCAATCACAAATCTACCACAAAATGAGAAGGAGAAGACTAGCATGAGAAGGATGGCCAATTCTACTCAAACAAGCAATTCAACAAACACATAGAGTGCTCAACATGTGACTAGTAACAAAGAATCCACCTTTACCCTCAATCAAACCCTAATCATCCATAATCCACACTTAATCCGCCTACTAACCCCACAAGAGTCTACTCAACCATATTTAAACTAACATCAACATAAACAAGAGAATTCAACACAAACATCAAAACGTTCATTATGAACTAACAAGAACAATGAACAATATGTAAAGATTAAAACTTGAAGAATTAAACAAAGAACAAGAGAAAAGAGACTAAGAAGATTATACCAACTACAAGAGGATGAAAAGATGAGAACTTGTATTAAAAGAACACCCAAAAATCTCCACCAAAAATTGTCAAGGATTGATGGATTCTTCAAGAGAATTCTTAATACAAGATTAACTATCTAGATTAAGCTAAGATTAACAAGGATTAAGAAAATATTAATGTTGTTCCGGTCACGGAAACAATTAACCCGGCTTTTGATCCGGGTCGTATAAATTGTTCCGGTCATGGAAACAGTTAACCCGGCTTTTGATCCGGGTCGTATAATCGAAATGTTTGACAAGAAATGGATCGCTTGATTTCCCTTGATCTCTCCTTTATCCCTCTCCTATGATCGGACCTTCCCGGCGGAGCCGGCCTGCTCCCTGCACAATGAACGCACAGGGCCCCGGAGGTTGTCCGAGGGAACCCTCTCCGATGCCTAAGTTAGTCCGTGGAATGCCTTGATGAACCTAGCTCGTGAGGAACTAGGCGGCGTTTTTAGGAGTGAGAGTCTAGAGAGAGAAAATCCAACCCCCTTCTTGTGGGAAATGGAAGGGTATTTATACCTTCCCACAAGAGAGGGAAGTAGGAGGAGAATGGATGGATAAGGAGATGACATGTGGCTTCTTCTCATCCACCCATTCCCAATTACCTTAGGCGAAGTGACGAGAGGGCCCCTGGGGATTTTGGCCCTGTCAGCAGGGATGTCCCCAGGGTAGGCGGATTTTGAGCCGTGGGCGCTGGGCTCTAGCAGGCTGCGTTGGCCTGCTGGCCCGGCGGTCGGCTGTTTTCCTTAGCTTTTATGTTCTTTTATTCTGGCTGCTTGCCAGGGGCTGGCTTTTGGGCTTCATAGGCGATCCTCTGGGGGCCTGCCTTGCAGGCTGTTAGTGTCAGGCTGCCGACCCCAATCAATTGGCCCTCGCCAGTTGGGAGGAAAGCTAGGCTTCCCTTCTGCTGGTGACTCTTGCTTGGAGGGAGGCTGACTTGCTTTTATTTTTGCTGCCGCATTTAATGCTTTGTGCCTTCCCAAGGAATGAAGCACAGTTTGTGTCAGGTATACATAGGGTTGAGAGTGTCTTTGTAATGATTACGCTTCCCTTCTTGATGGATTTTTGGGAACCGTGAAGAGTTCGTGATTGGTGGTTTTCCCTTCCAGGGTGGTTGGGATGTTATTAATGCTGCGCCTTCATTTGTATAAATCCCAGTTCTCTTCGTTATTTCTGCTTAACCCATTTTCAATCTTTCCACTTTCTTTGTTTAATCATGGTTTGGATCAAAAAATTCGTGACTCGTCGTGGAGTTCGCTCTGTCACTTTCCTTTTCAGAGGATTCTGGAGGCTTCGGTACGCTCGAGCTGTTCATCGAGCCATTCGTCGTAGCCGTCGTTCACGGCCTTATTCTCATCGGAGTGGAAGGAAAAACTCCATCAGGTCGAGCAAGCGTCTTAAGAGATCTTCGCCCCTTGCTGTCCCCAGATTTAGGCGCTGCCCTCAGGGAGGAGGTTGTTTTGATCGGGGGTGCCACAAATGCTTTCCGTGGTTGCACCCTAAACAATTTGACCCTGACTTTTCTGACGCAGATTCCTCCCTGGGGTCAGGCCCCTCTTCTCCTGTGAGGAGGACAGGTTGTCGTACCTGTGACGAGTCCCAGGCTGTTCCTTTCGGCAGGGATTGGGAAGACAGTAGCCGAGACTCCGATGACAGTGAGGGTCTTGGTTGTTTGAGCGACAAGGATGGGGATGGACTCCCCGATGATCCTTTCAAGGACTCCCCAGACTGGGATTGGGGATCGGATTTTGGGAGCCAAGGTAGCCCTGGAGACCACTCTCCAGATTTGGATGACGACTAGGCCTGCTTAGCAGGGTGTGGGTGCGTCGGGCCGGAAGTTTAAGCCTTATGTATTTTTCTTTTTCTTGCTCGGTACGATATGTAATTTGCCCTTTTTCCTTTTAAGGCTAATGAATCAGGAATCTAAGCAACTTTGGCTCTTTTTTTTTTTTTTTTTGAATGTGGGGATGACGTCGTCAGTCGATTTTCCCTCTGACATTTTAGTTTTTCGAGGCCCTTCTTGGGAAGGATTGAACAGCTTGTGTTCAGTGTGCGACACGTGGGAGGTTGTTGGGGGCGTCTTGTCAGAGAGGTCGCCTCTTGGGCTTCTTGGGCATTATCTAGGCCCTTCTCCCCCTCCATCCTTTCTTTTTCACTCTTTTTGAAATCCATAACTCCCCTTACACTCTTAAATCGCCTTTGTTGCTGAAAAAATTCCGCGAGGAACAAGAAGTGCCTTCTGTTACTTTTTCCGGCGACTATCGGCATTCTAGGTTAGAAGCTCTTCTTTAAACCTTTCCCCCTCTTTTCCTTTCATAGGTATTTTCCTTCATAGCCAGTATGTCGT
Organism: Agrostemma githago; assembly: GCA_958450325.1. Taxonomy (NCBI): domain Eukaryota; kingdom Viridiplantae; phylum Streptophyta; class Magnoliopsida; order Caryophyllales; family Caryophyllaceae; genus Agrostemma; species Agrostemma githago. Next base: position 40,289,711 of record OY288239.1, read on the forward strand.
GAGTTCGCCCCCTTTCTTTTAATTCTTTGCTTGGGAGAACTGGGGATGGCGACGATGGTAGGCGTGACCTCGCCTCCTCCTCCGGGGTCGGCCCTCGGGGAGAGGACGATCATTACAGGGAGGAGGGTGCTGAATCACCCGAACCTGCTCCCTTCGCTGTAGTCGATTCTGATGACGAGGCCCTGGAGGTGGATCCTTCCAGGGTTGCCGGCCCCCTCATCCGTAGGGAGAGGGGGAGGACTTATTACTTGGATAAGAAGAAGTACTTGATCCCCTTAAAGACTTACCCTGAGGCCAAGAACAGGGACTTGATACTGGAAAGCAATGCTGCTAAGGCAATTGAACAGTTCTATAACTTTGGGGAAGGGTATACAGTCGTAATTCCGGGGGAAAAAGACACAGTGTGCTGTCCCCTGGAGGGTTACGTGGCCGTCTACCACAAGGCCTTAGAATTTGGTCTGCGATTCCCTCTCCATCCTTTCCTGGAGGAAACCTTCAGGAGGATGAATGTCGCCATTTCCCAGCTGACAGCTACAGCTATTAGGTCTTTAGTAGCTTATACTTGGACCTGCCTTTTTCATGGCGAGGGGCCTTACATTGACGCCCTTTGCTTCATGGTCGGTCTCCAAATGGTGTCCTCGTCAGGGGGGGATGGCTCCCTCGGTTATTGGTCTTTGCAGAGACAAAAGAAATATGCCCTGGTCTGGCCGGCTTTGAGCAGCCTGAAGGACTGGAAAAATAATTTTTTGTACGTCCATAGTGCGTCAGGGTGGAAGATTCCTAGGCATTTTAGGAACCATGTCCACACCCGTATGGAAACACGCAAGGAGTACCACCCAGGTGTCGGGGGGAAGGCCCTGGAGGTCAAGTTGAGCGCGAAGGAGGAGATTTTGGTTAAAAAGTTTGAAATTGTCGTGGACAAACATGGCACCTTTGGCCCTGCTTTCTGGCTCCCTCACGCGGAGCTTATAGCGACAGACGAGTACTTGCTCCCCTTGGGCCTGATTCCCGGCCTTGAAGGTAGTTCTAGGGGGTTTTTATTGTCACGGTTTTTCAGAGATTTTATTTCTACTTGCTTTTTAGCTGACTGCCATTACCTTTCTGCGGATTCCATCACTTGGCGCTGGACAAAGAAGCAGGTTAGGAGATTGGGCTTGAGTGAGGAACTTGTTGTTCTCTCGAAGCGTCCTTCCCTCCCTGCAAATTTCAGGAAAGGGAGCAAAGGCCTGATGAAACTTGTAAAGGACTTTGCTGCTGGTCGAAGACTGCCTCTCCCTCCTCGGCTGCCGTCGTCAAAGCCGTCGACTCCTACTCCCAGTACCCACGAGGGGGAGGCTGAGGTTACTTCAGGGGCCACCCCCTCCCCTGGTCAGAAGCAGGGTGCTTCTCCAGCTGGGCCCCGAACTTCTCAGGGAGCGCACCCTGTGAATTATGAGGGAACTGGGGAGAGTGTTCCTTTGGAGCTGAGGAGAAAAGGGATAGGGAACCCTCTGGAGCTGATATGGTGGATTTGGAGGCGGACGTTGCCACCCCTGAGGCGAAGCGTCCTGCTCGCGAGCCTCCGAGTACTCCCTTTCTGGAGGAAAATGCGGAGTTCCACTACACTGCTGGTAATAGTGTAGACGTATCAGGTCTACTTTCCGATTATGGTGCCGTCTTGGCTGACCGCCTTATAAAGTCTGTGACCTCAACCTCCCACCAGGTGCTTCAGTACATCCAGCGTACCTCTAAGGTTTTGCTGGCGTCTGCTGAGCTGGCGGCCCTCAGCCGCCTGAGTGACGAAGAATTGACGGTCACACCAGGGGCTCCTCCTCCTGACCGCCTGGCTATGGTAGAGAGGGATATTACTTTAATAATTAATTTGAAGGATAAGCTGGCGAGGCAGGAGGGTGAGCTAGAGGAGGCAAAGAGCAAGGTTGGTCAATGGAGACTTCAGGGGGAGAGGGCTGTGAAGGAAATAGCCAAGCTGGAGGCTGATCTGAAGGAGAGCCGCTTGTCAATGGAGCGGGCTAATCTCTCTCTGGCCGAGATGGGGCATTTGAAGGGGAGAGTAGCTGACTTGGAAGAGCAGTTGTCCAGAGCTAACTCGACTTTTGAACAGGCCAAGGGAGAGTGAAAGAAGGAGAAAGAGACCCTGGCAGAGGAGACCGAGGCTGCGGTGGATGCCAGCTTCGCGAGTGGTGCCAACTCTTCCCTGGAGTTGGTAATGGAGGTGATTGGGGAAATGTTCCCCACTTTTGATGAAGAAAACTTCTGGAATCTCTATTCTGCTAAGAATGAGGCTCGGGCGGCCAGACCACCTGAGGCAGATGCCGGCCCTCGCAAGGATGCTTCATGATGCTCTTTCTTGTAATAGTCTTACTTTCTCCGCTGAGCCTTTGTCATGGCCAGCTGTCTGTAATATTTGCTTTTTTGGATTCTTGCCTTAGCTTATTTTGTAAAGACTTTCTACCCTTCATGGGTTTGGCTATGGAATGCTTTTTCTGGTTTTACTTTTCTTCTTTTAAGGTATGCTTTATCTAGGACTCGGGGGATCTTTCCCTAATTTTCGTTAGTTGTGGGTTTCTTGGCCCACTGTTGGCCTCTGCTTGTGGTCCAGGGGGCCTGCCCCCTGCCTGCCCAGAGGTAAGCCGGGAGGTGCTTAGCGTTTTTTATACAAGGTTGGGGGGCCTGCCCCCAGTCCTTGTCGATTTGGCCTGTCCCTGGCTTTTGATCAAAGTCCAGGGGGCCTGCCCCCTGCCTGCCCAGAGGCAAGCAGGGAGAAGTTTAGCGTTTTTTATACAAGGTTGGGGGGCCTGCCCCCAGTCCTTGTTGATTTGGCCTGTCCCTGGCTTTTGATCAAAGTCTAGGGGGGCTGCCCCCTGCCTGCCCAGAGGTAAGCAGGGAGGCGTTTAGCGTTTTTTATACAAGGTTGGGGGGCCTGCCCCCAGTCCTTGTCGATTTGGCCTGTCCCTGGCTTTTGATCAAAGTCCAGGGGGCCTGCCCCCTGCCTGCCCAGAGGCAAGCAGGGAGGCGTTTAGCGTTTTTTATACAAGGTTGGGGGTCCTGCCCCCAGTCCTTGTCGATTTGACCTGTCCCTGGCTTTTGATCAAAGTCCAGGGGGCCTGCCCCCTGCCTGCCCAGAGGCAAGCAGGGAGGTTTAGAATTTGTGTTGGGGGGTCCCTTTTCCTTAGTTTTGGCAACAGGGGGGCCTCCTCCTATTGCCCCCTGCTCGTTTGTGTGTGAAAACGCAAGTTTGAACAGGCAACGAGTATGAACCTGAAGCTCTTTCATTTCTTTATAAAAATTTAACAAGGGTGGTCGGAGCCGTCGACATTCTTTGACCGTTCTCCGCCAATTTTTCAGGAAATAAAAACTATCTATAGTTTTGGCTAGACATAATACTTCTTCAGGGTGTCTGCATTCCAGTGAGCACTCAACTCTTGGCCTTCAAGATTGGCGATTTTATACGTGCCTGGACCTAAGATTTGAGTTATTTGTTATGGACCTTCCCAGTTAGCACTTAGTTTGCCGTGCTCCCTCGATTTTCCCACAGCCTGTGTTTTTCTGAGAACTAGATCGCCCGTCTGAAAATTTCTCTGATGCACTCTCCTATTGTACGCCTTCCTCATTCGTTGCTGGTAGGCGGCGATATTGCCACTGGCCTCCTCCCTTACCTCACTGACCAGGTCTAAAGCCTCAGCCATTGCTACTTCATTCTCCGCCTGGTCGTATTGTAGAGAGCGTAGGGAAGGGATCCTGGCCTCAATTGGTAGCAGAGCCTCTGCACCATACACTAGGCCGAATGGGGTCTGGCCTGTAGATTCCTTTTGAGTGGTCCGGATTGACCAGAGTATGCTGGGGAGCTCGTCGGCCCATCTGCCCTTGAGGTCATCCACCATCTTCTTAAGGCCATTTAAGATCTGTTTGTTGGCTGCTTCTGCATGTCCGTTGGTTTGAGGGTGGCAGACGGCAGAGTAGGCCACTGCGATGCTATGGCCTTCCAGCCAGATTCTCAGGGGGTCATTATCGAATTGTCTTCCGTGATCGAACACTAGCATTTTTGGTAAGCCGAATCTAGTGATGATATTTCGCCATATAACCTTCCTGACTGCAGGCTCTGTAATGTTGGGCACTGCCTCAGCTTCCACCCACTTGGTGAAGTAGTCGATAGCCACAATCAAGAACTTCCTGCCCCCGGTGGCTACCATGAAAGGTCCTAGTATGTCCATCCCCCACTGAGCGAAGGGGATGGGGGATAGGATTGGCCTGAGTTCTTGTGCCGGGGCATGTATGGATGGGGCAAAAAGCTGACATTTCCTGCACTTTTGGGTCAGGCTTCTAGCGTCCGCTAGCATGGTAGGCCAGTAGTACCCTGCCCTGAGGGCCTTGTGGGCCAATGACCTTCCTCCGATGTGATGTCCACAGATTCCTGAGTGGATATCTTCAAGGACTTCAGCAGCCTGGTCTGCCCCCAGTCATCTGAGCAGGGGGTAAGTGAAAGATTTCTTGTAGAGTTCCTCGTCAATGATTATGAACCAGGCGACTTTGGCCTGAATTTTCCTCTTTTGTACGGGGTCAGTTGGTAAAACTCTGTGTTTCTTGAACAGGATGATGGGGGTTCTCCAATCCTCAGGCCCTGCTTCCTCCACAGCGCCGATGGTTTGGCAAGGGAGAGTAGATTTTTCTTGGATGACGTCTACCCATACCGACCTCCTGATATCCTGCAGACTGGAACTAGCCAGCTTTGACAGGGCATCTGCCCGATTGTTCTGGGACCGAGGGATCTGTTTGACTTCGTATGATTTTAGGCCTGACAATTCTCCTTTCACCATTTCCAGGTACGCGGCCATTGTCTGGTCCCTGGCTTCATACTCTCCGTTGATTTGGTTGGCGATGAGCTGGGAGTCTGTGGCCAGGACAATCCGATCTGCACCTGCGGCTTTGGCTAGTTTGACGCCTGCGAGTACTGCTTCGTACTCAGCTTCATTGTTTGACGCAGGGAAGACAAATCTGAGTGCATGCTCAAAGTCAGTCCCTTCTGGGCTGGTCAATACGACTCCGGCCCCTGCTCTATTTGCCGTGGAGGACCCATCGATGTACACCGTCCATTCGCCGGCGGTTGGGCCATCCTCCTCAGAGTGGGAGCATTCTGCTAGAAAGTCGGCCAGGGCCTGGGCTTTGATCGCTGTTCTGGGTTGATATGTTATCCCTAGTCCGCTCAACTCAATAGCCCATTTTAGCAGCCTGCCTGACTTCTCAAATTTCTCCAGTACTTTCTCTAGGGGCTGGTCTGTCAGTACTACGACAGGGTGCGCGTCGAAGTACGGCCTCAATTTTCTGGCTGCTATGACAACCGCATAAGCTGCTTTTTCGACCATAGGGTAATTTTTCTCTGCTGCCCCCAGGGCATGGCTTACAAAATATATGGGTTGCTGGGCGCCTGCTTCTTCCCTCAAGATGACCGCGCTGACTGTTACATTAGTTACGGCGATGTAGAGGAAGAGTTTTTCCCCTGCTACTGGCTTCGCTAGGGTGGGGAGCTTCTTTAGATGTTCCTTCAACTGCTCGAAGGCTTCCTTTTGCTCGTCCTCCCACTTGAATTGCTTGTTACCTTTCAATATTTTGAAGAATGGGGTTGACCTGTCTGCTGACCTGGCGATGAATCGTGCCAGGGCGGCCATGCGGCCTGTCAGACGCTGGATGTCCCTGATGGTCCTTGGTTCAGGAAGGTCTAGAACAGCCTGAACCTTCTCGGGGTTGGCGTCTATCCCTCGAGAGCTGACCAAGAAACCTAAGAATTTTCCAGAAAGAACCCCAAATGTACACTTCTTAGGATTGAGCTTCATCTTGTAGGCGCGCAGGGAGGAGAAGGTCTCCCGCAGGTCTGCCAGGTGTTCATTGTCTCCTTTGCTCTTTACAATGGCGTCATCGACATATGCTTCTATGTTTCTGCCCTTTTGACTTTCGAACACCTTGTCGACCAGGCGTTGGTATGTGGCCCCTGCGTTTTTCAGCCCGAATGGAATCATTTTGTACATGTAAGTGCCTGAACTGGTGATGAACACGCACTTCACTCTGTCCGGCTGCCATAAGTACACTTGATGATACCCTGAGAAGGCATCCAGGAAGCTCATCATAGTATATCCACTGGTGGCGTCTACCAGTTGGTCGATTCTGGGGAGCGGGTAGCAGTCTTTCGGGCAGGCTTTGTTGAGGTTTGTAAAGTCCACGCACATTCTCCATGCGCCCGATGATTTTTTGACCATGACTACATTCGCCAGCCATTCTAGGTAGTCACAAACCTCAATAAAATCTGCTTTCAGGAGTTTGTTAATCTCCTCCTTGATCGCCGCGTCTTTTTCTGCGGACATATTTCGCTTTTTCTGCTTCACAGGGCGGGCGTCCGCGCTTACGTTCAGCCTGTGAACGATACACGCTGGATCGACCCCTGGCATTTCGTCCGCCGAGTAGGCGAACACATCCTTGTTTTCTTTCAATAGCTTGACCAGTTCAGCCTGGTAGGACTCCTCCAGGTCAGCCCCTATAAGGACTTGCCTCCCTGGCTCCAGGTCCACCAGCATGCTCTCTCCCCCAGGTTCCAGGTGGTCTAGCGCCTGATTACCGGCTGGAATCTCGCCCTCCCCGCTGGGGGAACTGTCAGCTTTCCTCTTTCCTTTTCTTTCACTTTCGTGGGTTTGCAGGGCCACGGAGTAACACTGCCTGGCCGACTCCTGGTCTCCGTGCACTTTTCCCTCTTGGCCAAAATCAGTAATATAGGCTATAGTGAGGGCCCTGATTGATATGGCTGCCTCAATTTCGTCTAAGGTGGCCCTGCCAATTAGAGCGTTGTAAGCAGACCTTGCATCTACTACAACGAACGTTGCCCTGACGTTTCTGGCAGTAGCCCCCTCCCCAAATGTTACAGGTAGGTCTATGACCCCCATGGGTAGTACGCCTGCTCCGCTGAACCCGTACAATGATCCGGAGGCAGGTCGTAGGTGCCTTTTTTCCAGGCCCATTTTCTCGAAGGCGTCTTTGTATAGCAGGTTCGTGTACGCACCGGTGTCTACCATGCATCTCCGCACAATGTGGTTGCTGATCTCCAAGGATAGCACCAGGGGATCGCTGTGTGGGTACACCACCCGCCCTGCATCCTCAGGGGTGATGCTCAGTGTCACTCCCTTTGGGCTTCCTGCTCTTTCAGCATAGTAGATCTGGTTCCTTAGTTCACGAATTTGTCTTTTCTGGCCTCTTCGGCTGGTCTGGCCCTCTGCATCCCCTGATATCACATGGATTACCATGCGGTTCTGTACTGAGCCTTCGGGTTTTTCAAGTACTTCTTTCTGAGATTTATTCTTGGCTGCGTAATTGGCCAGCCAGCCATTCCTGATTAGTTTTTCGATTTCGTCCTTCAGGTGGCGACACTCCTCGGTGGTGTGGCCTACGCAATCGTGGAAGGTGCAGAATTTCTTGGGGTCCCCCTTTGGGCTGCGCAGTTTGTTCGGACGATTCCATTTAGCGGTCTCCTTTTCTAGTTCGAAGATTTCTGCCCTGGATTTGTTGAGGGCTGTGTAACTGTCAAACCTGGGCTGGTAGACAGTGCGCTCTTTCTTGGGGGTATCCCCTTCCTCGGCTCTCTGTCTTCCGGGCTCATTCCTGCCACGTCCACCCTGCGGTCCCCCCTGCTGCCTGGCGGGGCCTGCGGGGGTATCCGGCAGGCTATGGAACTCTTCCTGCAATATAAACCCTTCAACGATTTTTCTGGCTTTGGCCAGAGTTTCTAGCTGAGCTCTGATCAATTGATTCTTCATCTCTCCAGGGAGTAGTGAGTTGGTCAGTGCATACGTCCCTGTCGCATCATCTATCCCCTTGACCTGCTGGAAGGACAGATCAAATCTCTTCAGGTACTCCCTGACAGACTCACCCTTCTTTTGCCTGAGAGTCATTAGGTCGAACCGAGTAAGACGACGTCTTTTGTTTCCTGCATACTGGTCGAGGAAAGCCTCTGCCAGCTCTATGAAGAAACATATCGACTCTTGTGGCAGGTCCCTGAACCAACCCTGTGCCAGACCTACCAGGGTGGTTGGGAAAATTTTGCACCAGACCGCGTCATCGGCGTCGTACATGCCCATGTGGCTCTCGTAAGCCGCCAAATGATCCTCGGGGTCGGTCGTGCCATCGAACTTAACAGAGGGCATTTTAATTTTTGGGATTGGATACGCCTGAATCTCAGGATGAAGCGGGGTCTTGGTTGGCCTGCCCACCATTCTCGACCTGCTCGTGCCTGAATAGTGACCGTGGTCGTCCCTTCTGTCAGGGGTCGGTCTCCTACTTTCAGGGGAGCGGTACCTAGGTGGGCGCCTGCTTATTGCCTCATCGTCTTTAGGAGGGGAATGATACCGTGAGCGCTTCTTTTGAGCAGGCTCGAGATTATCATCCTGACGATGCCTGGACCTCAGAGGCTGGCCGTTGTTAAGACTGGACTGCAGACTCTGAGACAGGCCTGGCGCAGGCGGCACTTCCCCAGCCAGTGTCAGCCTGGAAAAAACATCTCCCTGTTTTTCCCCCAGGCGTTTGGACACCGGATCCTTGTGCCTCATTCGATTCCTCAGGTCTTGGGACAAACCTCTTCTTTCATGAGCGGCTGTGGATTCTGTGGTATGAACGGAGAATGCCTCCTCAGGACCTGCAACCCCTTGTTGCGCGGGCGGCGGTTGACTGGTTTCTGTGATTCGCCTTTGCACCTGCGCATACGCCTGAGCCATCCTCCTAGCCTTCCTCTGAATATTTCTGGCGGCGGTCCGCCTTGTACCCCCGGTTCCTTCTCCACTCTCAAAGTGGAGCGACCTGGGGGTCGTGGCGACCCTGCCTACCAGATCGTCCGGAGTGAACTCCTGATTCAACATTGCTGAGAAGAACGCCGCAGTCTGTACCATCTGGGCAGGGGTGAGGTTTAGAACTTGCCTCTCATGTGCCCCTTGCCCCGCTACGGCAACTACTCCCTGACCCGGTGCTCCCTGAAGACTAGCTCGCCCCACTCCTGGGATGGTGGCGGCGGGCGTTGCTTCCGGCGGCATGCCATAACGGGAAGCGTTGGGTGGATTTGCCATTGAACAAGTGTCGAAAATTTCAGGCATGTTCGATTGTAACTGGTTAATTTGTTAATTTTGCGTTTGAGAATGGTTGATTTTTGTGGGTAATTTCGTGGGTACAACCTACTTCTCCCCACAGACGGCGCCAAATTGTTCCGGTCACGGAAACAATTAACCCGGCTTTTGATCCGGGTCGTATAAATTGTTCCGGTCACGGAAACAGTTAACCCGGCTTTTGATCCGGGTCGTATAATCGAAATGTTTGACAAGAAATGGATCGCTTGATTTCCCTTGATCTCTCCTTTATCCCTCTCCTATGATCGGACCTTCCCGGCGGAGCCGGCCTGCTCCCTGCACAATGAACGCACAGGGCCCCGGAGGTTGTCCGAGGGAACCCTCTCCGATGCCTAAGTTAGTCCGTGGAATGCCTTGATGAACCTAGCTCGTGAGGAACTAGGCGGCGTTTTTAGGAGTGAGAGTCTAGAGAGAGAAAATCCAACCCCCTTCTTGTGGGAAATGGAAGGGTATTTATACCTTCCCACAAGAGAGGGAAGTAGGAGGAGAATGGATGGATAAGGAGATGATAAGTGGCTTCTTCTCATCCACCCATTCCCAATTACCTTAGGCGAAGTGACGAGAGGGCCCCTGGGGATCTTGGCCCTGTCAGCAGGGATGTCCCCAGGGTAGGCGGATTTTGAGCCGTGGGCGCTGGGCTCTAGCAGGCTGCGTTGGCCTGCTGGCCCGGCGGTCGGCTATTTTCCTTAGCTTTTATGTTCTTTTATTCTGGCTGCTTGCCAGGGGCTGGCTTTTGGGCTTCATAGGCGATCCTCTGGGGGCCTGCCTTGCAGGCTGTTAGTGTCAAGCTGCCGACCCCAATCAAATGTAAACTAAGCTAAGGATCAAGAGAGTCTAATTAGGGTTTAGAATAATGTAGAGTAGTCTAAGGTGCTTAAACAATACAAAGGGAGAGTATTTATATGGTTACAAGAGCAAAGGAAATGAAAAGAAGAAACACAGGCAGCAGCAGGCCCTTCCCGGCCGGGAAGGATGGTGATCCCGACCGGGATTGGTGGTGCTGACCGGGATCATGAATAACAACGGGCGGTGTTATGCTCTTCCCGGTCGGGAAGGGTGATGATCCCGACCAGGATGGTGGTCCCGACCCGGATGGCTCATGGTCCCGGCCGGGATCAGCTGTCAGTAGCTTCGCTTTGTTTGCTCTTCATCCCGACCGGGATGGCCACTCTTCCCGAACGGGATGGGTCTTGTAAGCCTCCAATATGATCTCAAAGGTCCCTACTTGCTCTTCATAAGCTTCTCATCGATTCTCGGTGCTCGGGATCGAGTCTCGAGGGCTCCGGAGAGGGTCCCAAGGGCTCGGAATCGAGTCTAAGCTACCGAGTGATCGTTGCTTCTCTTCATTGGCTCCAAATATGTCGGAAACGAGTCGGAATCGTTCCACCTCTCCAAGATTGCTCTTAGGAACCTGAAATGAACTAGAAGAAGCGTAAGTAGCCTAGAAACCGCTCCAAAGAGCGTTTCCACAAGAGAAACCGAGACCAAACACAACAAATAAGCACTACAAAACACACTTATCAACTCCCCCACACTTAACCTTTACTCGCCCTCGAGTAAGCACCAACTAACTAAAAACTAAAAGAAACTAGACTACTAACCGAGCGGGTATTAGCGCACTCTACGCCCTTTCAACTCACGCGAGAACACTTAGAGGAAAAGTTCTCTCCGCAAGGCAAGTGAGGTCTTGCGACAAAACTGTGGATACAACCGAACAAGAAAACACATAAACACACAAACACACAACAAACAAACACCAAACAGTTGCATCCAAGAAGAAACAAATTCCGCTTCCCGCCACAAAGCTGTGAAATAGACACCGGTTAAGGACTCAAGCCAAGTGACAACGTTCCCAAACTAATAACACAAATCGAAATGGACGAAACCCTAATAGTATGAAGACAAAGAACCAAAAACGTTGGTAACTTACCTAGGTTCCTCCTAACCTTCTAAGAACGTACCACGGGACGATAGGCGGGATGGAAAAAGGATGAACCACGGAGTTAGTCGACACTGTAGGTAAGTGAAGCCCCGCCCCCTTTAGCGATAAGCCAAGAGGGTCGTCCCATGCCCAAAATCGCCCAACTAGTCTAAGTAAAAAGGTGGACAAGGTTTCAAAATGAGGGAAGTCCGACTATTTACTGCTATCATCCTTCCTAGGGACTCGGTCCTTTGGTAGGCTCTTCACGGTAATAGCCGGAAAAAGGCTTATTTTTGAGGGGTGAGTATTCTTTTTGTGAGGGGATTTTCTTTGGCATTCTTTTCTTTTGCATTTGCCTTTTGAGTTGCTATGCCACTTCTTTTTCTTCTTTTGTATTTTGTTTTTCTTTTATTGTGCCTTTTCTTTTTTTTCTTTCTTTTCTTTCTTTCTTTTTTCTTTCTTTTCCTTTTCTTTTCTTTCTTGGTTTGCCCTTTTTGATGAATCATGTATTGTAAGCATTTCTTGCAACCAAGTATGAGAACTCAACAAATTGCAACTTATTTGTGGAAAATGTGTAGAAGGTAGGGAAATGGGCAAGTTGGGAGTTGCGATCTCCCTTCAAACCCACAAAAAGGAGGAGAACTTGGACTAATCACACAATTTCGAACATGGTCACCTAAGGGACGGGACTCGGCAACCAAGGCCTTTTCACTCTGTGGGTTGTCATAATGGTCAAAATGCAAATCCCGTAGTAAATCCCTAGTAGACTAGGTGGAGTCAAGGTAAGAAACCAACGAAATCATTGATTTAAAGTCATTCTACTAGACTAAAGTCCAAGACTCGATTCACATCACTAGAAAGGGAAAGTAAACACTTGCGCACTAGCCTCAAAACCAGGTTTTTGAAAACCTTTTATTACACACTAGACACAACTAAACAAGACAAAACAAAAACACAACAAAAACGAAAGGAAAAGAAACGAACACAACAAAACAAAACAAAACAAACAAACAAGCAAACACACAAAATTAACAATCACCACCCCGAAATATCCAAACAAGCCACCACATCAACCACAAAATTCAAAAAGCTCCACCCGAGCACACACCATCACAACACATCCTCCAAACTCCACAAAAAGGAAAAGGAGAAAGAAATGAAGGGATATTACCGGATGTCTTGAGCTTTTCGAAACTTGTCGACGATCGCGCAACCTACAAGGAATTCGGGGAAGCAAAACACACAACACAACAAATATACGGCACAAAGACACGAAAGAAAAAGACACAAAAGAAAATCTTTTTGGCTTTTTATGAAATTTTTCAAATTTTTAGGGATTTTAAAGATTTTTCGAAAAACTACAAAAATAAAACTAATCTAGACTAAGATATCGCTCCCCCACACTTAAACCGAGCAATATCCTCATGCTCAATCAGTAGTGTGTGGAAGACACAAAAAAGAAGAGAAAATGGGAAAAATAAAGCTAAAAATAGAAAAAATGAAAGTGAAGAAAGGGTAGAATATGTCCGGCCGGGGTGTAATCAAGTCACCAAGGGCCGAGATGAGAAAAGATATGGATGGGGGAAGAAATAAAAGGAATAAAATACAAGGAAATGGGAGGGGAGGGCTAGGTGTAATCAAGTCACCTAGCCCGGATTCCGCCTAAATCCGACTAAACTCTACCAAAAGAAAATTTTTAAAAAAAAAAAAAAAAGTGAAAAAGACTTGTCAATTTGGATTTTTTAAATGACTCTCGATGTAATCACATCATCGAGAATCGAGAGCACTAACCACCAAAGGCCCCGAGGGCCACCATGACACCAAAATGCATAAAAGGAAGGGGAACAAACGAAGAGTAAGCGACAAAAGACGGAAAAGAAAGGAGAGTCGCCTTACCAAACGGTTAGCAACTCAACCAACTCCATCGTCTCCATGATCTATCTTGGTACCTTGCTTGTCTTTGTCATCGTTTTTCCTCCTCTTTCTCAATGTAGTCACATGGTTGAAGTGACGGGCTTGTAATGGTGTAAATGAGGTCAGGATCCAAGGAGTAACTCGGTGTGTAGTGAAGAGTAGATGAGATGAAGGTATATAATTGAGGTGCAAGGGTGAAATGATAGTGGCAAGGGTGAGTAGGGAGGTTGGGTGGGGGTATAAAGTGGTGGGGTGGGGCTTAAATGAAGAAACCAAGGCAAAGGGGGCTGCTGGACACCATCCCGATCGTGACATACATCTTCCCGGTCAGGAAGGCTTCATCCCGGTCGGGAAGGACTTGTTCCCGGGCGGGAAGCCTAGTCAGAAGCTCCAGATCGTTGCTCACTTCGTCCCGGTCGGGATAGCATCTTTCCCGAGCCTTGAAGCCTTATTTCAATACTAGTACCACCCAAAAGACAAACAATACTTTGGGATCCAAAATCCCGTCCCCAAAAGCTTGTACCAAGCTCAAAAACCGACTTTCTTGATGCCCAAGATCCTAGCTCCTATCATCAACAACTCCTCTCAAAACTTCATCTTCACTTCAAAACTATCATGTAAGCTCAAAACTTCCATCAGAGATCCCTCCCTCACATTGCTCATCAAAATACCAAATTACAAGAATTCCACAAAACAAATCAAACCTAGAGACAAAACAAACAAACACACAAATACAAACACAAAAACTCAAAAGAAGAGGGAAAGAGGAATATACAATATAACGGTTCTTGAGGAACTTCATCAAACCGAGAATGGTGGACTCTTCCTTCTTATCCATAGCCATCAAGGGCTCGCAGGAGCAAGTCAAATGCTTGAGCCACATCATAATGAGGGCTCATTGAGTACCTGAGCCAAGCTATCCTCCAAACGCTCCAAGTCGTAATCAAGAAGTAGTCATCTAAAAACCCATTGTCATCTTTCGTGTGGTCTCCGGGGTCTTTCCAACCAACAAGCTTTATAGACCTCTTCCTCCTAAGCACCGTCTCCAAACACAAGCAAGCTTCATATACTTAACATGAGGCACAAAAAGCGGTTTTGGCCGAACTTCCTTATTGCACATCCTCATATCTTTCTCAAGTTGTGGTTCCCCATCTTCAAGTCTCAAAACATCACTTGGCCTCACATCATCTTGGAGGAGAGAATTGAAATTTCTACCGGCGGTTTCAATCTCTTCCAAACCATTGCTTCGCTTACTTGCAAGAGGCTCTTGATGTTTTTCCACATTTTCGCACAAGGGCAACTTGAGCTCATCATTTCCACCCAACAACTTCACAACTTCCACCACCTCATTCAACTCACTAATCTCCTCCAATGCTTCACCAACAATGTCGTCATCAAGGATTATTTCCTCATTCGTCCCATCTTGGGTAGACAATTGAGGTTCTTCATAGCAAATCTCGGCGGCTTCATGATTGCGTTGCTCCCCTTGCTCAAACGAGCACCCTTCGTGAAGTTGTGACGTTCGAGTTAAAGACATTAAGATTTTAGCCGCTATAGCATTAAATCGAGCATCCATCGCCTCTTTTTCCCTTTGGATCTGGGCCAAGATTTCATAGTCCTTTTGCAATTGAATGGCCATTTCTTGTTGGCTCTTTTGCATTTGAAGAATCCATTGATATAACTCCAAGTTGGGAATTTGGTGGTCATCGGGGTTTTAGAGTGCTACTTGAAAACCTTGATGATGCCCAAGGGGTGGGGCATCATATTGTTGGTAGTGAGGTTGAGATGATTGGTAGTATTGTGGGTTTTGGGGCTCATAGTGTGGTTGAGGTGAAGGGTGATATGGTGGGTTTTGGGGAAATTGGCTTCCATGTGAAGAAACACAATGAAACTTGGTGGGTTCGCAATGATAGCTTGAGTAATAATCACCATGATCATAGGATTGATAAGCACTCACTTGTTGGTAGACGTTTCCATGTCCTTGAAGCTCATACCCACGGGTGTCTTGATTACCCTGATAAGTGTAGTTTGTAGTGCCTAGTTTGTTATGTTTTGGTCCCATTTCCTTGCGGAATCGCTCCTTGGGAGCGGTTCATG
Source organism: Agrostemma githago (assembly GCA_958450325.1). Classification (NCBI taxonomy): domain Eukaryota; kingdom Viridiplantae; phylum Streptophyta; class Magnoliopsida; order Caryophyllales; family Caryophyllaceae; genus Agrostemma; species Agrostemma githago. The sequence goes on from OY288239.1 coordinate 40,304,792, forward strand.
GGCTACTTATGCTTCCTCTAGTTCGTTTCAGGTTCCCGAGACCATTCATGAAGAATTGGAACGATTCCGACTCGTTTCATACACTTTTTGGAGCCAACGAAGTGAAGGATCGATCACTCGATGCCTTGGATTCGATCCCGAGACCTTGGGACTCGATCCCGAGCCCTTTAGACTCGATCCCGAGACCCGAGAGTCAATGAGAAGCCCATGAGAAGCAAGGAGGGACCTTAAAGATCATATTGGAGGCCTACAAGACCCATCCCCGTCGGGAAGGACCTCATCCCGTCCGGGATGAGGTGCACAAATGCGGAGGGTTCTGTTTTGAACCCGTCCCGGTCGGGACCATCTCGTCCCGGACGGGATGGCCCAGCTGCTGCACGTGACTCCTTTTTCTTCCTCCTTCATTCTTGTAACCTTATAAATACTCCTCCCTTGTATTGTTTAAGCATAATACTTTTACCCTTAATTATTTTAGATCTCTCTTAAGCACTCAAAACCCTAATTAGCCTCTTTTCATCTCTAGTTAATCTTTGTTTAATCTAGTAATTAGTCTTATATTAAGGAGATTCTTGAAGATTATTCCAAGCTTGACAACCTTGGATTTTTATTTGGGTTTCTTATTAATTCAAGTTCTCATCTTTTTCATCCTCTTGTGGTGGGTATAATTTCTTTTTTCTTAATCTTTGTTAATCTCTCAAGTTTTAATCTTTACATATTGTTTATTTGTTTTTGTTTGTTCATGATGAATGTTGGGTTATTTATGTTGATTTCTCTTATCATTGTTATAGTTAGTTTCATTATGAGTGAGTAAATTCCTTGTGGGGTTAGTAGGGGGATTAGGTGTGGATTATGGGTGATTAGGGCTTGATTGTGGGTAAAGGTGATTCCTTTTGTTGCTAGTCACTTATTGGGCACACTATGTGTTTGTTGTATTGCTTGTGTGGGTAGTAGTGGCCAATGCTTCTCACGCTTGTTCTCATCTTCTCATTGTGTAATCGATTTGTGGTTGAATGTTTGTGTTTTGAGTAGCATCTTGCATGAATGTTCGGGTCTAGTCTTAGACACGAGAGTGCGGACTTTGGCTTTGGCGCGAGAGCGCAAACCGACCTTAGTAACTAAGTGGCACCTATACCCTTGATTACCCAATTATCCTACTATGCTTATGAACCCGACCTAACCCTACTCCTTCCCATATTTGAATTCTCTACCTCTTTAGTCGATCATTTTCTCTAGTTTATTTGTTTAGTTAATCTTAGTTGTTTTTATTAGTTCATTTTATAGCTAGTTCATTGTTAGTCTAGTTCATACCTCTTCAACCATCATAGTTTGTCAATTAGCATTTCTTTGTGTTTGTTTGTGACTTAGCCTTGTTTTTAGGTAGACCTAGTCTAGACATTACAATACCGTCTCCGTGGACACGACCCGACTTACCCTAGCTACCGTTAGGATTGGTTGGTTATATATTGATCGGTAGGACCCGCGGCAAATCCACCATCATACCCCATGAAGCATGATAGTAGGAGGGAGACGTCGTGTCATATTCTTGATTTATAGAGGGAGAGGAGTAATTCATGGTGGCTTCTATGGGTGGGGAGTTTAGATCAATCCTCAAGTTTTGCTCAAAAATCGAGGCTCGTACCCGGTTGAGAACCTCTCAATCTAGCAACCGTCCGTTGACGAAGGCTTCAAAAAAAAATATTTCCGGCTCTGAGTTGTAAAGAAGAGGATGGTGACCACCTCTAGGCACATACTGTAGACTAGGAACAAACGTGAGAAGTCTAGTGCTTTTTGGGCACTAGACAAGAAGGAAATAAACTTCACACACACAAGCAAGGGAAAACAAAGGAAAACACAAAAACAAAGACAAAGTCAAGTAAATAGGCAAACAAAGTCTAAACATACACCGTCCCCGGCAACGGCGCTAAATTGATGGTAGGGAATTGCCGTGGGTCCCAACCAACAAGTAGAGTCCAACTAATCCTAACGGGTAGCTAGGGTAAGTCGGGTCGAGTCCACGGGGACGGTAGTAGGTGTCTAGACTATGGTCTACCTAAAAACATGGCCAGGTTACCAAAACAACACAAGGAGAAATAGAAATGACAAGAATTGATTAACTAAGATGATTAGAGGGGATGAAAGTGGACTAACAATGAACTATGTATAACAAGAACTAATTGGAACACTGGAGCTAAATGTAACAAGTAAACTAGAGAAACATTAGCTAGCAAGATGGAGAAAATTAAATTGGGAAAAAGGTAGGGTTAGTTTGGGTTCATTAAGTATAGTAGGATAGTTAGGAAATCGAGGGTGCAAGCTTCACCTAGTTACTAAGGTCGGTCCACGCTCTCGCATCAAAGACAAAGTCCGCACTTTCGTGTCAAAGACTAAACCCGAATACACAAGAATATCAAAAATCAACCACAAAATGAGAAGAAGAAGACTAGCATGAGAAGGATGGCCAATTCTACTCAAACAATCAATTCAACAAACACATAGAGTGCTCAACATGTGACTAGTAACAAAGAATCCACCTTTACCCTCAATCAAACCCTAATCATCCATAATCCACACTTTATCCCCCTACTAACCCCACAAGAGTCTACTTAACCACATTTAAACTAACATCAACATAAACAAGAGAATTCAACAAAAACATCAAAACATTCATTATGAACTAACAGGAACAATGAACAATATGTAAAGATTAAAACTTGAAGAATTAAACAAAGAACAAGAGAAAAGAGATTAAGAAGATTATACCAACTACAAGAGGATGAAAAGATGAGAACTTGTATTAAAAGAACACCCAAAAATCTCCACCAAAAGTTGTCAAGGATTGATGGATTCTTCAAGAGAATTCTTAATACAAGATTAACTATCTAGATTAAGCTAAGATTAACAAGGATTAAGAAAATATTAATGTAAACTAAGCTAAGGATCAAGAGAGTGTAATTAGGGTTTAGAATAATGTAGAGTAGTCTAAGGTGCTTAAACAATACAAAGGGAGAGTATTTATAGGGTTACAAGAGCAAAGGAAATGAAAAGAAGAAACACGGGCTGCAGCAGGCCCTTCCCAGCCGGGAAGGATGGTGATCCCGACCGGGATCATGAATAACACCGGGCGGTGTTATGCATAACACCGGGCGGGAAGGGTGATGATCCCGACCGGGATGGTGGTCGCGACCGGGATGGCTCATGGTCCCGGCCAGGATCAGTTGTCAGTAGCTCCGCTTTGTTTGCTCTTCATCCCGACCGGGCTGGCCACTCTCCCCGATCGGGATGAGTCTTGTAGGCCTCCAATATGATCTCAAAGGTCCCTACTTGCTCTTCATATGCTTCTCATCGATTCTCGGTGCTCGGGATCGAGTCTAGAGGGCTCGAGAGAGGGTCCCAAGGGCTCGGAATCGAGTCTAAGCTACCGAGTGATCGTTGCTTCTCTTCGTTGGCTCCAAATATTTCGGAAACGAGTCGGAATCGTTCCACCTCTCCAAGATTGCTCTTAGGAACCTGAAATGAACTAGAAGAAGCGTAAGTAGCCTAGAAACCGCTCCAAAGAGCTATTCCACAATAGAAACCGGGACCAAACACAACAAATAAGCACTACAAAACACACTTATCATAAAGAGTTAACAAACAACTTTAGTAAACACTACATTGAGTTATGACTTTATAGATGAATAAACCAGCAAAACAAATTGAAATTGGCCAATCCAGGTTTTTAACTCATTTTTTAATCAAATACTCCTAGTCCTACTTAGACCCACGTATACCCACCCTAATCATAATGGAGGAAAACCTAAACTAAGTTCACTCACAATGCACGCTCAAGAAGAAAGAAAGGAGAAGAGAGAAATAGGAAGAGAGTAGAGGATTCGATCCCAAATCGTATCCTAGCAATCCATTCACATGATTAAGTTATGTAAGTTCCTTAATTTGATGTTAACGTTCACTACAAGAAATAACGTTCATTCCTACGGACCAGATTCGTAGGAAACATGCCCATTTCCGTCGGAATAAGCATGTTCCTACAGAAAATTCGTAGGAACCATTCTGTCGGTATACTTCGTCGGAAATAAAAAAGTTCCTACGCCATTTTTCGTAGGAAATAACTTTCCTACGGAATGTTCCGTCGGAATGGCTGGTGACGAGTATTTGTTGACCAAAAAATCATTCCTACGGAAAATCGTCGGAAGGGTTCAAACTTCCTACGGAAATTCCGTAGGACAATATCTTTCCGTAGGAGACAATGATTGGGAAAAAAAATATTATTAAATATTTCGAGCTACAGATATCCGTAGGAAACTTTAGGACTTCCGTAGCATAAAACAAATGTCGTCCCTAATATACCAAAATCATATAAACATCACCGACATACGTTAACACTCCACCGCAAAGCGGGAGGCCAGAATTCTACAAAACAAATGTGTGATACGAAAACGCAATTCAAATTTGTAAATAATCTCAAATATCACATTACAATAAAACAAAAAATTATCCCATTCCAAAACTTCTAGCTATCGAAAACCTTCATTAGAGTGTCTAATTGTTCTTGCATCTTCAGGATTGTTTCATTCATTCTTTTATTCTCCTCTAACATCTTAGCATTCTCCTCTCGCACCTTAGCATTATCCTCTAGCACCTTAGCATTATTTACTTGAACCCTACTTAGCAACCCAACACCAACATAAGAATTGGAGGTGATATCTATAGGCGAAGATGTATATGATGGCGCCTTCTTGAAATAATAATCAACAGCACTGCCTATGCCATACAATCGTCCCTTTTGAAATCCACCCACAACTTGAATGAAAAGTTCATCCTCATCAAATTCACCCCCTTCCACAATCGCTTGTGCTTTTCGAGACTCGAATATTTTCTGAAAAAAACATGATATAAAGAATTGTAAATAAACTTCAAAACTAAACAATCACATGTTATGCTTATATTTCCTTCTCACCTTTATTTCTTCTGCCTTCTTATCCGTAATCTTCCCATTGTGGGAATGAGCACGAATGAATAAATCGAAAGCCGTAGGTACTTTCCCTTCTTCATCATCTCTAATCTAGAAAATTAAATTTCAAACATTATTGAAAATTTTGAACATGAATATTTTTTATATTTTTGAACATAAAAATAAAATAAAAAAAAGGCTATAGAATATTGATTTACCATTCGCTCGGCCAACTCAACGCTAGAAATAGAACCCATGTTATGAGTTCCTGGAATTTTACCATCGACAGCATATTTTGCTCGGTTGGCTTTTGCGCTATTAGACATCTTTTTAAACGCAGAACTATTTCTATATGCTTTTAGTTGGTTAAAAGAGGTCGCCGGCATCCAATCAGGCTTATCACCATTAGTGTCGATGTGGTAAAGTATGTCCCTAAGGCGCTCTTTGACTTTTGCAAAAAAAGCCTTCTTAACATCAACCTCGGGATCAGACACAAACGTAACCTCACCCTGGATCGACAATAACCATGAAAAGTGTTGTATATTATTAATATGGATAACCTGTTACTAAAATAAATCATTATTTTTTAGTTGATTTAGCACCTGAAAGTGATTCCACCATTTCTCTCGAACTTCTGCAGGAGTCTTTTTCCAAGTTGGGCAAAAAACAGTGAAGTTAGACCTTATTGCATTTGCGACCAACGATGATACATCTGGATGACCAAACCTGTTAATAAAGCATAAAATGGACATTAAAATCATCTGTGAATATATAAAGAAACATAGATATTGAAGAACATTTCAAATACATTTACCATACGCTGTCTTCTGTAGATAAAACAATTTTGCCATCAAGGGTCCTCGGGGCTAGGACCTTCTTAAGCTTTTTCATTCCAGAATTGTTTTGACTTCCCAGCATAACATCCTCATTTTGAGCACTTGATTCAACACTCGGCGTGCTCAACATAACTCTCTTTCGACCCCTTGCCATAACTAATGACAAAACTCTTTCAAGAAATGATATTAGATTAATGTAATTGTTTGAGTTTTAATAGAACATTTTCTAGAAGATAACAATGTAGGCTATAATTTATATAAACTACACCAAAGTGTAAAGTTACTACACAAATGCGTAACTTTTTAAGAAAAACTAATATGCAAATATAAAATCTAATCTAAGTAGTCAACTTCATCGATATCTCTCCATCTTCATCGGTGTCATTCGCATCATCGTCGCCGTCGTCATCATCATCATCATCATCATCTTCCTCTTCTTCTTCTTCATCATCATCTCCTTCTTCTTCTTCTTCATCCTCCTCCTCAGTTTCATTAGCTTCTTCTACTTCTTCCTCTTGCTCTTCCTCTTCCTCCTCCTCCTCTCCAGGTTGACCATATTCTAATTCATCTACTTCAACCACTGACAAATTTGGATGCTGTGTGACTGACTCTTCTTGAAAAACAATTAAGTCAACCGGAGCGTCAATTTGTTTTCTAGCCTTGGTCTTAAACACGGCCCACCATTGACTTTCATTATTTTTTTTTAAAGCTTGGATATGATGTGTAATACACTTGTTCGGCTTGATGAGCCAAGATAAATGGATCATACTTTTGAAGTTTCTTAGAATGATTAACTTCTACAAGTCTATATTTTTCATGCACATTCATACCCCTCGCAGAATTATCCATCCACTCACATTTGAACAAGACAGTCTTATAAATCTCCTGATTTCTAGGATAGCTTAGCTCAATGACCTCTTGTAAGATTCCATAATAGTCAGTGTCTTCAACAGAACTAACACATACCCCATAGTTCAAAGAAGCTTTATGTTTTCCATAATCGAATGTGTGAAAGTTAAACCCATTAACCGAATAACGTGTCCATGTTTTAACTTGTTTAGATGGACCCATTGCTAAAGCTCGTAGCAAATCATTGTCAATATCTAAAGCAATCACCTATAGTAAACGAAAGTATATAAGAAAATGCTTGTGTAAGCATTAGAAATTTATTAATAAATGAATATTTAGGTTTACCGCTTACTTGATCTTTAAACCACACTGGCCATTCTACATCAAATTTACTCCAAACATCATTCGTGGAGAGTTGGGGATGTTGCTCAAGTATAAATTTCTCAAATTTTCTGAAATTTATGGACATGTGAAATTTATTAGGATAAACTTAAATGTATTTTGTTTATTGCATGTGAAATTATTATTGAGATAAATTGGTAACTTACTCTTCAAAATTTTTCAATACATCGCAATTTGATAGGACGTAAATGTGAGCACGTTCATACTCACAACCATCCAAGTATCTTCTGCCACCTTTTGAAGTAGGTTTACCCTTTATTTGTTGTTGGAAAAGCTCGGGTAATATTGAATCAGTTTGTTCTTTCAAGCCAATATCAAGATCTTTTGTTTTTGTGTCTACATGCTCTTCGAAATAGAGAGAACAGAAATTTGATATCTCTTCTGTTAAATAAGCGTTGCATATAGAACCTTCTACCCGAGCTTTGTTACCAATTTTACGCTTTAAGTGATTTAGGAACCTAAAAAATTAATAAAATATAATAAATTTGTATTGTAATAAATATAATTTTTTTAAAAACAAATATGCGTTGACAATTTACCTCTCAAAAGGGTACATCCATCGATATTGGACAGGTCCACCCACTTTTGCTTCATATGGTAAGTGAATTGGCAGATGTTCCATTGAGTTGAAAAAAGACGGGGGAAAAATCATTTCTAATTTGCATATTATCTCCGCAATATTGTTCTCGAGAACATAAATATCATTTGATTTGATAGTTGAAGCACACAAATCTCTGAAGAACTGACTAATCTCAGTTATTGCATTCCACACATTTGTCGGGAGAAAACACTTGAGAGAAACAGGTAGTAAACGCTCCATAAACACATGACAATCATGACTTTTCATTCCATGAAGCTTAAATTCTTTTAGATCCACACACCTACTCAAATTTGATGTGTACCCATCTGGAAACTTCAAATTAGATACTCACTCACATAATTCCTTTCTTTGAGATTTCTCTAGTGTGAAAGGAGCTTTCGGCATGTCGCCACTTTTACGAATATGCAATTTAGGACGGTGACAAAAACGACGCATGTCTTTCCGAGAGTTTATTGTGTCAGTTGTTTTTGTTTTCACATCCATCACTGTATTAATCAGCATCTCAAAGAAATTCTTCTCAATGTGCATAACATCAAGATTGTGTCTAACTAGTAATGATTTCCAATAAGGAAGTTCCCAAAATATACTTTGCTTCAACCATCCATTTTTCAACTTTTTTAATTCCTTAAACTCTTCGACGGTACCATTGATTACCGTTGGAAAGGTTGAAACCCGCTCCCACATTTCTTCCCCCGATAATCTTGGAGGGGCGTGATCATTTTCTAAGGTATCCTTCAAGAAAGCGTTTCTATTTTTCCTAAAAGGGTGATCAATGGGTAGAAATTGTCTATGACACTCAAACCAACACACTTTTTTCCCACATGGGAGATGAAATGATTTAGTTTTCTCCATGCAGTAAGGACATGCATTATGGCCGGCAGTGGACCAACCAGATAGCATACCATAAACTGGAAAATCATTAATTGTCCAAATAAGAGATGCTCTTAGCAGGAAATTTTGCTTCTTAGAGATATCGTACGTAAGTACGCCTGTCTCCCACAATCGTTTCAACTCGTCAACCAACGGTTGCAAGTATACATCCAAGTTTTTTTTTGGATTATTGGGACCAGGAACAATTAATGATAGGAAAATAAATTGTTTTTTCATGCACAACCCAGGTGGTAGGTTATACGGTGTCAACATTACTGGCCAACACGAGTACGACTTCCCGAATTGGCCGAAAGGTGCGAAACCATCGGTGCAAAGACCAAGTCGAACATTACGAGGCTCAATAGCAAATTCTGGATAAGTTGAATCAAAATGCTTCCAAGCTTCACCATCACTAGGATGGGCCATTGTTCCACTAACACGAGGATTCTCCTTATGCCATCTCATTTCCCCTGCGATATGTTTGGTTGCATATAGCCTTTGCAATCGTGGTGTAATGGGCAAATAAGTTAAGACTTTATGTGGCACCCGCTTTCGTTTCGAAGTTTGTTTATACCTATCTAAGTGACATTTCTTGCATTTCTCTAAAAGTGCATCTTCTTTCCAAAAAAGCATACATCCTTCTGGACATGCGTCAATTTTATGATGAGGAAGTTCTAAACCTTTAAGAATTTTTCTAGTGTTATAAAAAGTTCTTGTCATCAAATTGTCCTCTGGGATAACATCCTCAATCAAAGATGCAACCCCATCCGTACACCTATGAACTAAATTGTACTCGCACTTCAAATTTATCACCCTTGCAGCTACTTCTAGTAACGAGACTTTGCTACCCTCATATAATGGTTTTGATGCTGCGTTTATCATGTCAAACAATGATCTCGTCTGTGGGTTCGGGGATTCTTCCTCATCGATAAGAGGTTCCTCCAATGTGTCAAATACATTAGAACCCAACGCATCGATAGCCATTTCCTTGTAAGTGTTATTCAGTAATGCACTAGATTCTCCTTGATTAGGGACATATTCTTCACCATGACAAATCCAGTCATAGTAATGAGGACAAAACCCCTTGCTAATAAGATGAGATTTCACCTCAAATTCATTTAAATATTTCATATTCTTGCACTTAACACATGGACATCGAATTTTTTTTTCCACTCGAAACTCTCCTGAAGTTTAGCATATTCAAGGAATTTAGCAACCCCATTTATAAACTCAATTCTAGGTCTTTTTTTGTCATCCACCCTCTCATACATCCATTTTCGTTCTAATCTCTTCATTTCAAATCTATGTAAATTTATAAGAATAAGCAATATTTAGTAATACTATCATGCATGAGAATTGTAAAAACAAATAGTAAACATATGTACATTTTATTGAATAAATACTACGGAGTAGTACGTAAATATAATACGGTTTTACCATTGTATTAGTATTGGTGTTATTATTATTATTTGCAATTAGTATTAGTATTATTAGTACACAAATTATTGTTGTAACACCCGCTATTTTTCCTAAGCATTTTATTCTTTCTGTTAGGACTTCGTCTTAACTCTGTCACTTTTGGCCTCATATTTTATCATTTTACTAAGCTTTATTTTAATTTTTGAGTTTAATAATTTCTATTTTTAATTTTAAAGATTTAAAATTCTTTTAAATCCATTTATTTGGTTTCTTCGTAAACTAAGTAATTTTTCCGCGAGGAATTCTATTTCTCTCCGAATTGACATTTTTAAGCTTGGATTTAAGTTATTCCTTTTTCCTAAAAATGTTTGAATACGTTTATGGAATATGTTCTACTAAGATATATTTTAGTTACTAAAAACAAGCCATTTATGATTTTATTACGAAGCTTCGCGAATAATTATTTTCTTACGCGAGGTTTACTCGAATTACTTTGAAATGCCTTTAACTATTTTACGATTATACTTTTTATCAACTTATAAATTATTTGAGACTGTTTTCTCACATTTTGGACCGACCAAGCTCTTAGTCACAAGTTTTATTACATTTTATTTAAACGTTTCATTTTATCACATTAAAACGTAATCATAAGATAAATCATTTTCATTCATTGTAGCATTTATGTCAAAACTTTTCTTACTCCCTCTCTTATCCTCTTGGCCGGCCAACTATAGGTCTAGGTACATTTTGGATTCCTCATTTTGAAGCCTTAATTCATTCTTACTCCTTTAAGTGTAGTAACATCCATCTCCTCCTTTACTTCACATTCATTTTTGCATTAACAAAAATATTCATCACTTCCTTTTTCTCTCTTTTGGCCGGGCACTTCTTACCCTCCTTGGGCTGATTTTTGCTCCATTTCAAGTCCCAATCGCATCATTTTTATCGTCATAATAATCCTCTTTCCGATTCCTTCGTTAAGGTATTAATCGACGTCATTTTCGATCAATTTTTACCTTGATTTTTATTAGTTTTCTCATGGTATTTTTCTGCCATGATTTACGTGTTTGGTAGGATTTTTGGACGATCCCGAAGCCGACGAATATATCGTTGATTCAGACTTGGAGTAGAGGTAACGTCGATGTTACTCGGTATTTCAAGATTTTAATTGAGTATTTGCATGTATATATTTTTATATTTTATTTTGGCAATATATGTATGTCACGAATTCTGAAAAAAATTTTAAAGTTGAAATTTTGCATGTTTCGATATTTTTATCGCTTTTACGAGATTAACGATTAAATTGTTATATTAATTTGTAAAATCGTAATAATCGGCCTAAACATGTAATATATGTTTATATTCTGGAAAAATGTTGTTTTTGATGATTTTTAGTAATTTAGTATTTTTCTGATATTTTTGATATCGATTATTGAATTATTATTGTTTTCGGACAAAAACGATTGAAAACCGATTTTTAGTTCTAGTACTTAAACATTTTATTTTAATCTGATTTTTGACGTGGTGAAACTTTCTGGTGAAATAGAATTTTCTGATTTCTTTCATAATTTTTCGGAATTGTTAAGTGGATGAATTAATTAATCACTTTAAATCATCGTTTATCGTTAAAACCGTGTTTGTTGTTTAAATTCTCGATTTCTGGTCTTTGGTTTAAATCTGGAAAAAAATTATGATTCTGATGATTTCATATTAAAATGTATTATTATGATTTTTAGTGCCTTAATAAAATGTTAGGAACGATAGGTTTGTTAATAAAATCGTTAATTGCGAAAACGGGTTTAAATGACGGTTTTGTTGAAATTTGTTGAAACTGGATTTTGGAAAAAATCTGGAAAAATTTATATTCTGTAAAATCAGGATTTTAAAGTGTAATAATAATTTTTGGATATTAATACTTAAATCGTTTTGTAATTACTATTTTTATTAATCGTTATTGTCGAGATTGGACGATTAACGAGAAAACGCTTTAAAAACCGAGTTTTTAGAATTCTGGAAATTTTCTTTTCTGGACAGAATGTCGAATATAATTTAACTATTTTACGTAATTTTTGTACTATTTATTATAGTCTTTAATTAATAAATATTGATTTTCGGACAAATTGTGATTTATCGTTAAAATGCTCCGTCTTACCTAAAAGAATTATTTTTCCAGCACTTTTGAAAGTATTTAAATCTGAAACTTTAAGAGTTAAATCATCCCTTAACACTTTCTAAATATATTCAATGGTTTAATTAAATAAAAGACGTTAAAAGATTTAATTTGATGTTTGCCGTAAAATCCTATTTATAATTTTATCGTCGAAACTAATAATAATTAGGGAATTTTAGCTTTATAACTTTTGAAAACACCCTAATTAATAATATTAAAATATTTAAGATGTTTCTAATCATTTTATAACACTTATACGATATTTTCATAATTTCATAAAATCAAATGTTCTTACTTTAATAATTAATATCGTTAAGGCCGAAAGTATTAGTTTTATAAATCTATATCGTTTACTAAAATGTGGTATTAGTATGAACTAATATTTTCACTACTTTGATATGATGCTATTTTTAATAAAGTTTCTAAAAATAGAAGTTTCCTAAAATAGAAGTTTCCTAAAATAGAAGTTTCCTAAAATAGAAAGTTTCCTCTTTTAGAATATAAATGTTTACTTCTTTTATCCTCATATTGTTTATGATGAATACATCTTTTAAATATCGATAATGGTTTGTTTTGGAGTTATGGAATGAGGACAAGTGTGGGTTTAGAGTAATATAGTCTGGGATGTACGTTTTGCCATCAACTGTAAGGCTGGTGTGTCTTTATGGGGCGCATTGGTTGTTGAACTGAGCATGGTTTGTGTTCAGGAGAGTGTATATTTACCTTAAACTTAGATATCGCATCGTATAAGTCGCGTCGAGTTGAACTGGATATGGTTTGTATCCAGGAGGGGTGTGCATTACTTAAGCCAGGACCTCGCTGCACGCAGTCCTGTTATGGTTGAGTTGCCTAGTTAGAGACCAAAGTCTAATTTGTTTTGACTAAGTTCTCGAAACTAGTTTTTAGTATTATCCTAGTGAAAGTCTAGATTCTACATTAATTCTATCCATAACACCATTTTGATTATTTTATTTATTATCGATATAAATTGGCGCAGGTTGGCAAATATCTTTATGTTTCTTCGGAAACCCTTTTGAATAATTTGTTTGACGCTAAACCTTATTTTAATATGATGTTTTACTGTTTTCCACTTTTATTATTTTCCTATATTAGTAATTACTATTTTAAAATCCTGTTATACGGCTGGGAGAACGTTGGCGTTGCTCCCCACTGATTGTGGCTGTTATGTTTTAACATGGCAGGTATACATGTTTATTTTTCCGGTGGGTGTGGGCTAGCGAGCAGTCTTGGATCCTGCTGATTTTTTTTATAATCATGTCTTAAGGATTGTTTAACCTCTTTATGGATTGTTTTAAATTTTAGCCATTTTTATTGTATGGCGCATGTTTGACTTTACCAATTTAATTTATTAAGACATAGTTCTGTGTGTTTTAATCCCGACTCTACAGTGTTTCCGCCACTGTATCTCGCTAGAATATTTAGGGGATTACAGTTGGTATCAGAGCATCACTGCTCCCAACGCTTACACCTGAAATTAGGGAAAATACCAGTAAATTATTTAAACAGTAAATAAAAATATTATTAGAGATGGGTAGAAACAAATAAGGACTTAACTGTTAAGATTATCTGTTCCTGAACTCAATGATTAGCATTGAATATTTGTTTTATATGTCGAAGAAGATGAAAGAACAAGTTGCTGATATGCTGCTCCAGATCGGGACAAGACCTACTTAGCACTCTCAACGCCTGCTGACTCGAGTGGACAACTAGGTGTTCCAAGAAAGATTTCGATAATGACTTTTAGCTCCGGTTCAGTTTACTTAAGCTACAGGCAAGATGATCAAGAGTAGATTCATGTTCCATGATGTCGCAGTAAATCCAGATGGAGCGACCCATGACTTGTGTGCTCGTTCCTCTACGAGAAGATGAAGTAATCCATTTTGGATTCCCTCGTGAACTCGGGAGGCCCGAAGATTCTCTTCTGGTTCAAGAACTTAGTAATATAGGATCATCGATTCTTTTCTTCCTTTCCCTATTTCTTCCAATTCTTCTCTTATATATTCTCATCTTCATTCTCTTGGTGAATCCTTGTTCTATTCTTCTATTCTACCATCTTTCTCTTGAGATTCTTTTGTTAGACCGGTTTCTGTCTCAGTGAACCCCGTGAAAGGATATAGATGTTTGAGGTTTAGTAAACCCTTGTTACCTAGGGCTTGAGGGTTGTGAGTTATACCTTGTTATCTATCTTAGTAAGCTTTTGAGGATCGATTTGAATAATAAATTGTCAATTAATGGAATTAGGTTGGTACTTTAGACTCTGAACCTTGGGTTATAGGTTACTTGAATTTTGGAGGACTTAGAGTTGAATATATTTTGGGGTAGTAAGAGTATATCGTATTTGATGGATACCTAGTACCTAATTTAACCTAGAACCGAACCAAGTGTAGCTAATAATAGAATTTTGAGATTCCTACCTAAATGTTATTTGATGGATGCATCGGGAATGTTTGGGATCATAGAGTACTGTTTAAATTGTTAACCTGAGTGTTGTGGTACCATAGAAGGTTTTCATTAATACCGTTAGAAATTTTGGTTAACATAGATTACCCGTGTTTCTTAAGGATTAGATCGTTAATCGTTGGTTAAAGTTGTAACCTAGGAACTTTGGAGTTGAGTGATCTAAATTGAATAAATTGTTGTTAACCTTGAAAAGGAGAAACATATTGCCATTAGAGGTTGTATTTATAGCGTTGTTTTGAGGAACATTTTGATGTCAATCATCTTAATGGATTTATAGTTCAGAACCTTAGACCAACGAGATTGTGGCTTTGTTGAGTTATTAAATATTTTGTGGTTGCACCATTACGATTAGAAATTTGATGGACTTCTTGGAAACATTAATCGAATGATGTGTTTGAAAATGTGAGTGTTTGCGCCATTACCTATAGGTTTAAGCGTGTTTGAGGATTTATTGTACTTCCCCAACTTCTGTACTTATGGTATTATAAATATGTCGGTGATCATCTTTGAGGATTTCGTGTCTGAACTTTATTAATTGGTGGGTTTTAGTTAGTGTTCCTTACTCGAGAAATTTGAAGTATACCTCGAGTTCAGACCTTATGAACTTTGAATTACGAGCCTTAGTGATTACAAGTTTGGGTATGTTTTGATGACTGTTGGAATCTTAATTAATGGATTAGTCTAAATCGTTTGTGGATTCTTACCATACTAATTGAAAGATTATATAAGTATGTAAGGCTTAATTTTGGAGGCTATAGCAGTTGATGTTTTTGGAGGTTTTAGATTGAGTAGGACCACCCTGTACTGATATTGGACTTAGCGTTATTTGATGGGAATTAGGAACCCGTGTTTGTGGAAGTCGTGCTAGGAATCTCGAGATGATTAATTTCTTCCATAATCCTTGAGAGCTCTTTTTGATTCTCAACTCCGTCTTTCTTTCTGCTCCTCTTGAATTCTGTTACGGTAACTCCTGCCAATCCCTTCAACCTTTGTCGATTTTGAAAGCTCTTATTTTTAATTTATTTATCCTTGTTCTATTTGCCCGTTAACTATTTTTTGAACTCCCTATTTTATAAAAAGTTTGACTACTTTAAAAAAAATTGGACTATCGTAAAATTTTAACATTTTGAGTTATAATTTCTAATTGTGAATTTGCCCGTTTTGTAAAAAGCTGGACTAATTTAAAAATTTTGATTTTCATGAAATTTTAACATTTTGAAGCATGATTTCAAATTTTTAAACTCCCCATTTTGTAAAAACTTTGAGCAATTTAACATTTTGGGTTATCGTGAAATTTAACATTTTTATTTTATAATTTAAGAACTATATACTTCACTTTGTTTTATCTTTGGTTGATATTTATATTTAGATCTATTTCAAAATGCCTTAATAATTTATTTTAAACTATTTCGAAATTATTTTAAATTTTTGATTTTCAAGCGATCAAAATTTTATGATGACTTTTATATTTCCAAGTACTTCAATTTGTATAGAATTGTTATGTAAAACGTTTTAACATTGTCGAAATTATTTTGTATGTTCAAGTTTGATAACATTTTTGAAAACTTTCATAATTACTTTGATAACATTTTCGAAATTTTAACGTTTTGAGAATTGATTTTCATTTTATTGTTGGTGAACTTTTGAATCTGTTATTGTAAATGTTTGACGGCTGGTGCGATTTTTACTAACTACAAAATTTGATTTCTCCAAACTAAATTTTGTTTCATCAAAAAAAAAAGAATAATATCGAATTTCTTAATCAAAATATTTTACTTTTGTTTTCAAAAAATTTTGGTTATCCTATTTCCTTCGAGTTTGTTTACAAATGTTAATTAACGTTATTATTTTATCAAATAACTTTACTTTACGATTTCATTAATCAAAAGATTCTAAACTTCGGGTTGGTTAGCCCAATTCTTCTTGGAATAGATATTTGTCTTCGATGCGAGCTAAGCATCCTCAACTCTTCGAGTAAGGTAAACCTCGATTTCCTATCTGCTTATTCTTAGTTTCGAGGACGAAACTTTCTTTTAGTGGGGAGGATTGTAACACCCGCTATTTTTCCTAAGCATTTTATTCTTTCTGTTAGGACTTCGTCTTAACTTTGTCACTTTTGGCCTCATATTTTATCATTTTACTAAGCTTTATTTTAATTTTTGAGTTTAATAATTTCTATTTTTAATTTTAAAGATTTAAAATTCTTTTAAATCCATTTATTTGGTTTCTTCGTAAACTAAGTAATTTTTCCGCGAGGAATTCTATTTCTCTCCGAATTGACATTTTTAAGCTTGGATTTAAGTTATTCCTTTTTCCTAAAAATGTTTGAATACGTTTATGGAATATGTTCTACTAAGATATATTTTAGTTACTAAAAACAAGCCATTTATGATTTTATAACGAAGCTTCGCGAATAATTATTTTCTTACGCGAGGTTTACTCGAATTACTTTGAAATGCCTTTAACTATTTTACGATTATACTTTTTATCAACTTATAAATTATTTGAGACTGTTTTCTCACATTTTGGACCGACTAAGCTCTTAGTCACAAGTTTTATTACATTTTATTTAAACGTTTCATTTTATCACATTAAAACGTAATCATAAGATAAATCATTTTCATTCATTGTAGCATTTATGTCAAAACTTTTCTTATTCCCTCTCTTATCCTCTTGGCCGGCCAACTATAGGTCTAGGTACATTTTGGATTCCTCATTTTGAAGCCTTAATTCATTCTTACTCCTTTAAGTGTAGTAACATCCATCTCCTCCTTTACTTCACATTCATTTTTGCATTAACAAAAATATTCATCACTTCCTTTTTCTCTCTTTTGGCCGGGTACTTCTTACCCTCCTTGGGCTGATTTTTGCTCCATTTCAAGTCCCAATCGCATCATTTTTATCGTCATAATAATCCTCTTTCCGATTCCTTCGTTAAGGTATTAATCGACGTCATTTTCGATCAATTTTTACCTTGATTTTTATTAGTTTTCTCATGGTATTTTTCTGCCATGATTTACGTGTTTGGTAGGATTTTTGGACGATCCCGAAGCCGACGAATATATCGTTGATTCAGACTTGGAGTAGAGGTAACGTCGATGTTACTCGGTATTTCAAGATTTTAATTGAGTATTTGCATGTATATATTTTTATATTTTATTTTGGCAATATATGTATGTCACAAATTCTGAAAAAAATTTTAAAGTTGAAATTTTGCATGTTTCGATATTTTTATCGCTTTTACGAGATTAACGATTAAATTGTTATATTAATTTGTAAAATCGTAATAATCGGCCTAAACATGTAATATATGTTTATATTCTGGAAAAATGTTGTTTTTGATGATTTTTAGTAATTTAGTATTTTTCTGATATTTTTGATATCGATTATTGAATTATTATCGTTTTCGGACAAAAACGATTGAAAACCGATTTTTAGTTCTAGTACTTAAACATTTTATTTTAATCTGATTTTTGACGTGGTGAAACTTTATGGTGAAATAGAATTTTCTGATTTTTTTCATAATTTTTCGGAATTGTTAAGTGGATGAATTAATTAATCACTTTAAATCATCGCTTATCGTTAAAACCGTGTTTGTTGTTTAAATTCTCGATTTCTGGTCTTTGGTTTAAATCTGGAAAAAATTATGATTCTGATGATTTCATATTAAAATGTATTATTATGATTTTTAGTGCCTTAATAAAATGTTAGGAACGATAGGTTTGTTAATAAAATCGTTAATTGCGAAAACGGGTTTAAATGACGGTTTTATTGAAATTTGTTGAAACTGGATTTTGGAAAAAATCTGGAAAAATTTATATTCTGTAAAATCAGGATTTTAAAGTGTAATAATAATTTTTGGATATTAATACTTAAATCGTTTTGTAATTACTATTTTTATTAATCGTTATTGTCGAGATTGGACGATTAACGAGAAAACGCTTTAAAAACCGAGTTTTTAGAATTCTGGAAATTTTCTTTTCTGGACAGAATGTCCATAAATATAATTTAACTATTTTACGTAATTTTTGTACTATTTATTATAGTCTTTAATTAATAAATATTGATTTTCGGACAAATTGTGATTTATCGTTAAAATGCTTCGTCTTACCTAAAAGAATTATTTTTCCAGCACTTTTGAAAGTATTTAAATCTGAAACTTTAAGAGTTAAATCATCCCTTAACACTTTCTAAATATATTCAATGGTTTAATTAAATAAAAGACGTTAAAAGATTTAATTTGATGTTTGCTGTAAAATCCTATTTATAATTTTATCGTCGAAACTAATAATAATTAGGAAATTTTAGCTTTATAACTTTTGAAAACACCCTAATTAGTAATATTAAAATATTTAAGATGTTTCTAATCATTTTATAACACTTATACGATATTTTAATAATTTTATAAAATCAAATGTTCTTACTTTAATAATTAATATCGTTAAGGCCGAAAGTATTAGTTTTATAAATCTATATCGTTTACTAAAATGTGGTATTAGTATGAACTAATATTTTCACTACTTTGATATGATGCTATTTTTAGTAAAGTTTCTAAAAATAGAAGTTTCCTAAAATAGAAGTTTCCTAAAATAGAAGTTTCCTAAAATAGAAAGTTTCCTCTTTTAGAATATAAATGTTTACTTCTTTTATCCTCATATTGTTTATGATGAATACATCTTTTAAATATCGATAATGGTTTGTTTTGGAGTTATGGAATGAGGACAAGTGTGGGTTTAGAGTAATATAGTCTGGGATGTACGTTTTGCCATCAACTGTAAGGCTGGTGTGTCTTTATGGGGCGCATTGGTTGTTGAACTGAGCATGGTTTGTGTTCAGGAGAGTGTATATTTACCTTAAACTTAGATATCGCATCGTATAAGTCGCGTCGAGTTGAACTGGATATGG
This sequence comes from Agrostemma githago, assembly GCA_958450325.1. Classification (NCBI taxonomy): domain Eukaryota; kingdom Viridiplantae; phylum Streptophyta; class Magnoliopsida; order Caryophyllales; family Caryophyllaceae; genus Agrostemma; species Agrostemma githago. The sequence goes on from OY288239.1 coordinate 40,324,276, forward strand.
TTTGTATCCAGGAGGGGTGTGCATTACTTAAGCCAGGACCTCGCTGCACGCAGTCCTGTTATGGTTGAGTTGCCTAGTTAGAGACCAAAGTCTAATTTGTTTTGACTAAGTTCTCGAAACTAGTTTTTAGTATTATCCTAGTGAAAGTCTAGATTCTACATTAATCCTATCCATAACACCATTTTGATTATTTTATTTATTATCGATATAAATTGGCGCAGGTTGGCAAATATCTTTATGTTTCTTCGGAAACCCTTTTGAATAATTTGTTTGACGCTAAACCTTATTTTAATATGATGTTTTACTGTTTTCCACTTTTATTATTTTCCTATATTAATAATTACTGTTTTAAAATCCTGTTATACGGCTGGGAGAACGTTGGCGTTGCTCCCCACTGATTGTGGCTGTTATGTTTTAACATGGCAGGTATACGTGTTTATTTTTCCGGTGGGTGTGGGCTAGCGAGCAGTCTTGGATCCTGCTGATTTTTTTTATAATCATGTTTTAAGGATTGTTTTACCTCTTTATGGATTGTTTTAAATTTTAGCCATTTTTATGTTTGGCGCATGTTTGACTTTACCAATTTAATTTTTTTTAAGACATAGTTCTGTGTGTTTTAATCCCGACTCTACAGTGTTTCCGCCACTGTATCGCGCTAGAATTTTTAGGGGATTACAATTGTTATAATTATCCTATACTGGATAGTTATAATTATCAATACAAACACGTTCAGTTCAATTCCGACGCTTTATTATTATTGTTGTTGTTGTTGTTGTTGTTGTTGTTGTTGTTGTTAGTATTGTTGTTGTTGTTGTTGTTGTTGTTATTTTTAATTTTTTTTTTATAAAAAGGGAGAATTATAATAATAATAATTATTATTATTATTACTATTATTATTATTATTGGTATTCTTAGTATTAAAATTAGTAGACTAGTTGCACTAGTATTAGTATTATTATCTAGGAAATTCAGGCGATGGTCTAAATTTATACCCTAGACGAAGCGAAAGACTAGAACAGCAACAATAGAGCGAGTGACAATAGGCAATGAATCCTAATTTCATAGTGATGCAATCAAATTAAAAGAGATTTGCACAATAAAAAACAATTAAACGTACCTTATTGAGTGATGTATAAACGAAACAACAATTCGTTTGTGTGAATTGAGAAGCAGTAACTGGAACCGATTTCCTGGAGAAACAGCAGACGAAACAGCAGCCGAAACAGAATTAGTAGACACGGCATGATTAGTATCAAGTAGAACCGGTAATTTTATTAGTAGCAGACGAAACAGCAGCAACAACGTACCAGCAGTAGCAATAACAGCAGTAAACAATCAAAAACAAGGGAGATTAATGGAGAAAGCAGACGGAACAACAACAACAAGTAGACACGAAACAACAAGAATGACAGCACCAGCATCGAGACATTAATGAAATAGCAGTAAATCAGCAGCATCAGCAACCATAGATTAAGTAAATCAGAACAATTTCGAGCAGGCAGCAGCAGCATCGAGCCATTAATGAAATAGCAGTAAATCAGCAACCGAAACACAACTTACAGCAGCAAATGAACAACAGTATTTACTCCCTAACAGCAGCGAGAGCCATAACGAAAAATAACAGCAGTAAATGAACAGCAGTATCGGAATTATCAATTTACTGAACATGGTATGTACTGTATGCATTTGTGTTTTTAGCTACCTTTTTTCTAATTTGTAGACCAAATGCAGGAGAGCTATGAGAAAGCATCTTTTATCTGCCCTGAGAGTGACGTGGAAGCTCTAGGAGGGTGTAAAGAGAGTATCCCAGAGCAACTAAGTGTTGTGCTAGCGAAATTGATTCAAAGGCTTGAGCGTGCGAAAGAGAAGTAAGGATGTCATGATTCGACCTCTGTTCAATTATTAATGGGCATTTGTACAACTCTTACTTATGTGTTTATTTTGTAGGAGTACTGAATCTATTGATGATCTGAGGATGCTGTATGAGAAAAAGCAGCGGAAAATTCTTAAGAAGCAGAGGAATTTTGAGTAAATCAGAACACTTTCGAGCAGGCAGCAGCAACATCGAGACATTAATGAAATAGCAGTAAATCAGCAACCGAAACACAACTTACAGCAGCAAATGAACAGCAGTATTTACTCACTAACAGCAGCGAGAGCCATAACGAAAAATAACAGCAGTAAATGAACAGCAGTATCGGATTTATCAATTTACTGAACTATCAATAACAGCAATTGATTAACAGCAGTAAAAGAGAATTGCAGTAAAAGAGAATTGCATAACAACATCAATAACAGCAGCGAGAGCCATAACGAAAAAGACAACATGAACAGCAGCAACGGAATTTAAAGTAGTTCGATTTCTGTTTCAAGCAGCATCGGAATTATACTCACTCAATTTATCTAAACCCTAACCTAAACAACTATCAATTTACATCGAATTGAGAATAACTAATCAAATACTGCTGAAATTGGTATGCAAATAACTATAATAAAATCAATTTAAACAATGTAGAACAAAAGAAATCGAGTTAAAATCAGACCTGATTGAATTGGGGATTCGAAGAGCTCCGACGGTACCAGGTATAAAACCGTATAAACAGCGACGAAAATCTTCAAAAACTGAGTTGGGATGATTTTAGTATAGTTATGAAACTGTATCAATATCTTCATATATATTGATTAAATTTGGAGTGATTAGGAAATAATTAGAGAAGAGACAATCAGGCGCAAGATGAAAATTATTTAGGAATAGGTTTGCCGCTCAGTTGAAATTTTCTTTTTGAAGAACGCTAATTAACGGGTGAGCAAAACCGCTATTCGAACCCGTTTTCAAAATCGGTTGAAAACCGGTTTGGATACCCGTTTTTAGAAACCATTTTTTCTTGAATCGAAACCGACCCGGTTTAAACCGGGTATCCGGTTTTTTTTCTATATTTCGAACCGAGACCGAGCCGGTTGTTATGACCCGGTTTTTATAAAAATATGGTTATCTTACTTATAAACTGCATTTTTGAACCGGTTTCCCAACCCGTTTTTTGATCCCGTTTTCACTAATATTAGACAAAACGAAACATAGGAAAATAAGTAATTAGTTCAAAAGGATCAAAAATAAAGTGTGTCTCGAGAATAAAATAAACTTTCGCGATAAAAATAAAGTTTCACGAGAAAATAAATGAAGGTTCAATGAAAATGAATTAAAATGATATCTCGGGGGAAAATAGATATTTCAACGAAGTTTAATTAAAATGACCCTGATCTAAAATTAGAAATTCGAGTTTAGAAGTAAATGTAGAAATTAAGTATCAAACCAAATTAAAAAATGCATACGAAACAGACCCGGTTTTGTTTCACATTGCAAACGAAAACAGAACAGGTTTAAACTCGAGCCGGTTCTTATGACCCGGTTTTTAAAAAATATGGTTATCTTACTTATAAACTGCCTTTTTAGAACCGGTTTTTGATCCCGTTTTCACTAAATATTGCAGAAAAACTTCGAAAATTGTGAGAAATATACATATCGAAAATAGTGAATGTATCTCGAGGTTAATATAAATATCCGAGACAAAATGAAGCTTAGGAAAATAATTAATTAGTTCAAAAGGATCAAAAATAAAGTGTATCTCCAGAATAAAATAAACTTTCGTGATAAAAATAGACTTTTCAAGAGAAAGTTAATGACTATTCAATAAAAATGAATTAGAATGACTTCTCGGAGAAAAATAGATATTTCGACAAGGTTTAATTAAAATGAGCATGGTCTAAAATCAGAATTCGAGTTTAAAAGTAAATGTAGAAATTAAGTATCGAACAAAATTTAAATACGCATACGAAGCAGACCCGGTTTTGTTTCATATTGCAAACGAAACAAAGTCGATATTTTTTTATGTACTCTGATCTACTTTTTATACGGAGTATTGTTTTTTTTTCAATGAAGTCTAATTTTCACCTACATTAAATATAATATAATACAAGATTTTTTATTCTTTAAAAATCCATAAAATGGTTCAACTTTTTTCATTTATTACGTATAAATACTTTGTATAAAATTTTATGATTGTGTATCGATACCCAAACTTAGTACTCCAACATAAAAACAAATTTATAACTAAATTGTCAACATGGTGGAAGGCGTAGGGGAGTTGGTTCTACTCTCTATTTGAATGAAATGACTAGGAGTTCAAATCCCACTAATGAAATTTTTATCCCACTTAAATATTTAGCTTGCTTGGATGAAGCTCAACTCAATCAACGAGTCGAGCTCGGACCCGAGCTCGAGTCCTGAACCTGCTGTGAAGCTGGAGCCCATAATTATCAAGCTCGAGCCGAGCTACCCTGGGGGGCTCGTGCTCAGCTCGGCTCGTTAACACCCCTAGTTGCGTCGATTTGCCAATCGTCGAGATATAATCCCGACGAAAATATGATTTTCGTGTAGTGAGACCCGTGACCCGTATTTATCCCGACCCGTATGACTCGATCCGCTTGACGGGTCCTCATGTAGTAGAAGTGAATAAAATAAACGACTCCATATCGTGTAATAATAGATAAAATCACGTGAATATTTCGAGGATACTAATTGATATACACACACACGGAGAAAAAAAATTAATGGGGGTATTTCATTTGTGTTTCGAGTTTGGTCACTTCATGTTCCGGAAAATACGGGGCGAATATAAACAGATAAACAGTCTGTGAGAAAAATATTAGTTAGATCGTTCATGAAACTAATTTTTTCGAGCTACGAATTTTCCTACAGATCATTCCGTAGCCTAAAATGTTTCCTACCACAAAACCATAGGAATTTCGTAGGGGTGCTGTAAAGGAGCGACGGGTTGGATTCCGTTGGAAATATCTGTAGGAACTACTTACTTTCCAACGCCTTTCAAGATCCATAGGAATTATTCCGTTGGAATTTGCACTAATTCTAGTAGTGGTTGTTTAAGGGTATAATTAGGGTTTAATCATGCTTACCATTCCCAATATGAATTAGGAGAAAGACTAGATTAAAGACATTAATTAGGAAATAGTTACTTAAATTCTCAGATTCGTAGTACTATTTTGTGTTCATTGATAAAAGTGTTTATGTTTCGAATTGAGAAAACGTTAAAGAACAAACCCTAGTTTATTTCAAGTCTAGTTTATACCTGTTAAATTTCGTAATCAGATTCAAATCCGTTTCCTCTAGAGAATTTATTTGTGAACCGTCATTTATAAATTACTAATTCAGTAATGCTATATAGTAATGGGTGTAAAAATGAATTTATATATCATAATTGAGTTTAGATTTCAGCAAACATTAAATTTATTAAGTGTAGTTGATAATAAAAGTTGAAATGGAGTCAAAAAGATTAGTCTAGTATTAGTAATTCATCAATAATTTTTATGCGATGAATTCTGTCAGTCTGTAGAGATCAGGTTGTAAGTCAATGTTAAGATGATATTTAGATGAAAGTCATATAAGATAAATGGTATACAAGACAATCACGGTTCTAACACAGTTCGTCTTGTGTTAATTGAAGTAGTATTTATTTAATTATGAATTTTATAACAAGACAGTACAATGTTGTAAACTCGGAAGATAAGATTAAGTCTTTAATGTTAGAAACGGCTTAGAGCGTGATCAATCTAAGTAGTAATTATATGTTAATATCAATTAATTGTAGGTGATGAATGTTTTTGAGGAGGTCTTTTAACCCGTTTGATTGTGGTTGTGACCTACTATCTAGGTAAGGTTATCCTTACTCATTTTACGTTGTATGTATGCATGTTGTATGATATGTAATGGTATAATTGTGATATTGAGATTGTGGTTGTGTGCCTATTGACATTTTGGCTGTGTGCCTAATGAGAATGCGGCTATGGGCCTATTGAAATTGCAGTTGTGTGCCTATTGAGGTTGATCTCGGGACCTTCCCTGATGTTTCCTCCTAGGAGAGCCTAGAAGAGGTGTGCACACTCAGACTGACGGGGCGTGACTACGGTCGCGATAGTGATAATAGGGATGATGATGATGATGATGATGATGATGCTGGTGTTTGTGATGTCGATTGTACTTATGTTATTTAATGTCATCGTAAATTGACATGGTGTGTATGTTTAATGTGTCTGTGATGATCCAATTGATATTTTCGGTTAATTGGGGAGCAGTCTGTAATGCGGGTTATGTATGCCGTGATTTATTTGGATGATGGGATGCATGTAAGGGATTGGGGTGAACGTGATTACGAGCTTGGACGTAGTACGGGTGAATGCGTAGGCATTCCCATTTTTATAGATTGTATAGCTTCCGTTGTGTAACCAGAGTTGATATAGTTAATGAGTTCTAATATTTAAATTAGATGGTCGGTTTGGCATTCCAAGTTGTATTGTAATGCGCTACTACCTCGGGAAACTGAGATGGTAACACTTTTATTTTAATTACTCGGGAATGTCTTGATAAGGCTCCTGGATAAATGGGGGTGTTACACGGTTGCTTGAGTCCGGCCTACAGGTGACAAATAACGTCATTGACTGCTGGTGTAGGCTACTGAACCAACTGATGTGCGAGAAATCCGCAGCAAGCATAACCCGTTGATGTTTCTTCTCCCTTGGACATACGGTACGTTTATCCCCCAAAAGTCTGCAGCTCCAAATGTTTTTTAAACAATTTGCACACTTTATGTTGTATAGCCACACACTTTATGGTGTATAATCACAGACTTCATGTTGTACAGCCATACACTTTGTGGTGTACAGACACACCTTAGGCTGTATAGTCACACACCTTAGGTTGTATAGTCACACACTATCGGATGTATAGTCACACACTTTGTGATGTACAGTCACACACTTTAAGGTCTATACTCACACACATTAAGGTGCATACTCACACACTATAAGCTGCATAGTCACACTCTATCAGATGTATAGTCACTAAATACTTGTATTAACAACGGTGCATGTGAGAACACGCCCATGTTGGAATTGTGGAGCAAAATAGACGAGGACCTGAATCTGGATGAACAGTTTCTCCGAATTTGCTTTGGAATCAGACATGGTTTCACTCTCCATAACGTCACACATAATGTTCGTTAGTAGTGGTTATCAACATAACGTTCTGACACATTGGTCGCAGGTATTCGTCCCGTTTTTATCCGGGGACGAGGATCACTACAGTTGCGCCTGCATAAACTTCCAATCAAAACAGGTAGAGTACCTTGACAACAGGTTGTACGATGACGATTTTAATAAGTTACCTTACTGTGGCATTGCTCGTTGTGGACATGACATAGGTCCACCCCGACGCGGCCACGCGCGGATTTGGTTAGGCGAATGAATCACGTGGTAAAGTTGATCTCGAGTTGAAATTTAAATCAAAATAGGAGTCGCCACCGAGTTTTTTGGGAATTCGGACCCATTCGAACCCACTCTACATTTAGGCGAATTGTGCACAAAGTACGGCCCGCTTTTAATGCTGGAGTTTAGGGGTTCGTCCATTTGCATTACGATTCCGATGCCGAGTTATCGGGAATCGTGCATCAAATGACTCTCGTGTGCCAACGGTTTCGGTCATCCGAAAACCATGGTTCTGAGTAAGGGGTGAGGGTACGTGTCGGGAAGCCCACAAAGGACACCCACCCCGCCCGCTCTTAGCGGCATCTACTTAGATATCGTTCATTTTTCGTGTACGCGTGCTAGTTTAACGGTTGAATGTTATACAAACAGCGTTTTACGAGATGCGAAAATTTTAATAAGTTGCTACGTCGATTTAATGCATCTAAACTAACGTCAAAGTTATTTTGGCATACGAGGTTCATTTTAGTACAATAAAACAACTGACAAAATAAAAGTGCGAAAGTAGATTACAAATACACGGGCGGAATACAACCCGGAATTACAATACAACAAGCGCGAGAATTGAAATAATTGAATTAGCAGCGATATAACGATGCAATGCATGATTTTTGAAAAGAAAAGACACGTGATTGCCTTTACACGTGACGACCGAAGTCTTAAAAATATTTAATGATGCTTACACGGTGTATGGAACTCGCGTTTTTGCGTAAAGGGGCCACTCGATCGAGTCACAGGCTAGACTCGATCAAGTGGTCCTGCTACGGACCTTCTGCCGGTTTTTTGGAGTACCACTCGATCGAATGGGCTATGGCACTCGATCGAGTGCCTCCTGTACGGTTTGTTGTCCGTTTTGAAAATCGTCGATCTCGAATTTGCTTTAATTTATTAAGCCGCGTAAAAATATGGTTTAACTTATACTTGACTTAACCTTCTATACTCGCAATATGTATGCTATTATTACAAGATCGATTATCGGAAAATTTAGAAAAGATGTTATAAATCGTTTTGAACTGAATAAGGACGAAATATTTCCCTCCGCGTTATAATGTCGTAATCAATCCTTTCGGACCGTGTGACAGTTAATTCGGCGTCACACTACTACAATAAAGATCTATTGCAACATTTTCAATGCAACACTTTCATGTTGTGTTGCAATTTATAATAGTGATAGTACCTATGCAACACTTATCAAAAAAATGTTGCATTTAATAGAAAAATTCAACATTTTTGCAAAAATGTTGCAATTATAGCACAATTTAGCAACACTTTTTAGTAATTGTTGCATTTAGTGAAACATCTAGCAACACTTTTATAATTTGTTGCAATAATGTTAGAATAAATGATAACCCACAATCAAATATGAAAATAAAAATGAGATGAGATTGCGAAAGTCGTTAGCGTTTTGCGTAAAAAAACTAATGAAACATATCCCAATTACATCTTTACTCTCAAGAAGCCAATGTTTCTTTTGTGTGTGTGTGTGTGTGTGCGTATATATATATATATTCTCCATAAGTAAGCGCTCAATTAATAAGTAGGCATGTGAAATGAGATCGGGCACAGGTTTGGTCATAGACTCATAAGTCGAGTCGTACGAGTTGTTTAACTTGTCGAACAAAAGTTTATGGGTCATTTTAATTTTATGAGTTAGGGTCATATGCGCATTGGATTGTCATAGGAAAAAACATTTGGGTCATGAATAGTGATGACGAACGAGTCAACCGAGTCAGGTTTAGGTCGGGTCATTTTCTGATCATGAAAATCGAGTTCACTTATTTCAAGTTTGTGTCATTTTTGGGTTGTTTTTGTCAAGTGTAGTCATGACTTAGAAAAATGATTCGTGTCATGTCGGATCGAGTTCAAATTTAACAAGAGAAAAACACATTCGATACCGCTTAAGTGAAATCAATATTCGATATTGAACGACCTATTTCACTCATTCCAAGAAACAACAGATGTAATATTGCTGATTGAATGTGTATAGGTCGGTGTTACTCCCTCCGGAAATTACTTTTTGTCCCGGTACCCCAATATTTATGAGGAGTATTTTAATGAAATGAGACAACAAATAGTACGGAGGGTATTATTTTCTAACTTAAAACCTAATTCTATTATCTGTAGACTGTATGCATAATCGCAACTATAGAAATCCCACCTCCTTCTTTCCTCGCCCTTCCACCGTCAGTTGTCGCTTCAACAATCGGAAAGTCGTCGCCTCACTCACCAGAATGCCCTCAAATGTCTTCTTGCCCCTGCGTTGTCACCCGCCGTCGCCTCTTTCCTTCCTTCTTCCTATTCTATTCTTCCAAGCCCTATTTGATTCAGGTATAAATTTGACTTTAACTTTTTGTTTGATGTTGTCTAAAATTGGTTGTTTTGACTGTTATTTACATTCAAATTTGAGTTGTATTTGATTATTTATCGTCAATTCAATGTAAATTTAAAGTTAATTATGTTAGGTGTTAAGTTGGGATGAATTGGGGTTTTTCCATGTTCAGGATTTAATGGGTTTTTTTAATGTTTACTGTATTTTTAGATAAAGTCATTGATTTCTTATTAGATAAACTAATTTATTTTCAATGTTAAATGGTTGATCTACTCATCCTGCTTCGGATCCCCTATTATTGATATTTAGTCATGGAGCTGACCTCTAATCCTATAATTAACTTATAAAACAAAAAACCAACTTTCATTGGTCTTTTGGTCGAAATTCTTCGACCTCTAAAAACCGGCTTATTGCTATTGATTCATTCCTGCAGCGTAAACTGGTTCAACAATGTATTTCTTCTGTTTATATAGAAGTGTTTCTGAATGTTGCGTGCTGATTTATTTATTGCTGTTGTTAACATTCTGATTACATGCAAAAGTATTTCTGATTACTGTAAAAGTATGTTACGGTTGTTAAAGAACTCAAACTCATTTATTACGGACAGATGGTGACTGGCTCATCTTGACTAAATTTCTTTATTTTTTAATACCTCCCATTGTTATGTTAATCATGAGTAATTGCTCCACTAAATTCCATCCATTCCCCGCACTCAAAGAAGCTTGTAGTTTTGAGAGTCCATTGTAAGCTTCCTTTTATATTAAGGCATTCGCCTGATTTGTGTATGCTTGTAATGCTTTTAAGTTGTTACACTCCTTCCGTCCCAATGAATTGTTTGCCTTTTTCATATTGGGGTGTCACAATGAATTCATTGTCTTTCTATTTTATGAATGCTTTTTGTATGTAATTTGATCCTCCTCGTGAATTTGGCTCTACATGTCATCTCGTCATTGTACCCCTTCCCCTTTGTGCCAAAAGTAAAGGCAAACTATTCATTGGGGCAGAGGGAGTACTAATTTAGTTTATATTTTGTCTTATATGTAGGTTGCTGATAATCTTATATTACTAGGAATGATTCAGATATTTCCGTGGATGGTAATATAAGCTTTATCCAGGTGGAAATTCTCTCATAAATTTTTTATATTTCGATAATTTTGATCTCTTATTTTCTTTTGTAGAAGTTGTATGACTTTTAATTAACAAATTGATTGATGTTTCTATCTAAAACAAGTGTGTGCCTTCTTCCTATTATGATATCTTTGGATAAAATAACATCCACAATTTAAAGGTGTTCCCATGCTTGATGAACATATTTATTTGTATCATGGTGTCTAAATATTTTCTCTCTTTGGGCTGTGGCCAATGAGGTTTGTTGTATTCTTTCTTCTTCTCCACTTCATTTAAAAATTTACTTTCTTTATTGCGATGGTCAATTGATGATAGTGACCAAATTATAGTGTCAAACCATACTATGTTGGCTAACCTGGCTCCATATATATAGAACAATTTAGGAAACGTCTGAATATTTGAATTTGATATTTTTTTTATCATCTCACTTCTGTAGGCTATGCTTGGTGGCATGGTGGAGGTGCCACCTTCATCGGGAAAGATTTCGTTGGATGTATGGAATACCTTATCTACTTCCTTTTCTTTCCCTCTTAGTTCTGTCACTTTGCTCTTTCCCCTATGATTTGGCACTTGTGTTTTCTTGTAAGAGATAGTAACATTTTACTCTCAGTAGGGTTGTAGTATTGTGTACATATGAGCCCTTAACCTCTCGGTAGATAGTAACCTTTATTCTTGCTTGAAAATGGCAAGACTAATAGGTAAGAGGATGAGATTCGTCAAACTTTGCTAATCTATATGTGAAGTCACTATTTATGATCAACTGGTTTTTCACTTCAGATACCAAAGGGTATGTAGCCAGGACATGTCGCGGTTCTTAGAGGGAAAGGTGACCTTATTTTACCATATCACTGCATCTTTATCGAGTGTGTTGTTTTCTTCCTCTGGTAACATTAGAGAAGATAATTATTGCCCTCGTGAACTAAAAAAATAGTTTTCTCAGAATTTCCAAAACGTGGCACTTTTATTAAACACGGTAATCAACATATGACCTTCTGCTTGGGAGGGTGAAAGTGACTCAAAATAAATAAGGTGGTATTATGAGTGAAAAATGGACTGTGACCTAATTAAGGCGACCTTGCTTGGGGATGGTCTAAGCTTTCTTCTACCTTTTTTCTTAATCTTGCAGGGATTGGTTTAACTTTCACTAGGAGTTTTTCTTCCTTGTCTTGTTACCTCGTTTCGTCTCATATCATTTTCGATTCTTCTACTTTCTTTCATCATTGATTTATTTTGTTTAGTTTCTGAATTTATTACTCACAACAATAAATGAGGCACAAAGACAAATGTAAGAAGCACATTTAAAAAAGAAGGTAAAAAGAGAGAATGATGTCAAAAGGAAAAACATGACTGAAGATATTTTGCCTAAAATGCTTGGAATGATACCTCCAGAAATTGCAAAACAATACTTATGTTAAAGGTATGTGTTTTCTATTCCTTGGTTTTTTATTGTTTAAAAATCTAGTGGCATTATACCTGTGATTAAGTACTCTTTGTTCTTGTCACAGGCCACTGTTTGGGTTACATATGGCTTCAACGGTAGCAGTATTTGGATCCTTTGAAGACGTATACGCGCACAATGATTATTTGTTTTTGTATTCAAACAATTTTTTGATTCTTGTCAGTTCCTTTTCATTTTGACATTTTTCAATAAGATGTATTACGAAACATGAATATTGATTTTTGATTATTAATGGACATGTTTTTGTAACTCAATTAATTATTATTTTTGGATCAAACGCCTTGTATGTGCGGATATTATTTGTAACGTTTAAATTAAATAGACGATAAAAAAAACAAATGTATAATATACAATTTCATGTATGAATGTGCATTAGAATTAGAATATTGTTACCTTTGACAAAATTGTATGTGTTGCATTAGCGCCAAAACAATGTTGCTTTTACGCTTCATTCAGACAAAAATATGTTGCATAAAATTGAAACAAGTGTTGCAAAACTTGGAGGGAAGGGCAAAATATGTTGCATATAAAAATTGAAAGTGTTACAATAGATTCTCAAGATATGTGTTGCATTAGGGTATCGTTGCAACATTTTTAAATAATGTTGCATTTGAGTAGAAAATGTTGCACGAAGTGTTACATTAGCCTATTGCAACGGAGCTTTAAGCAGCACACTTAAAAATGTTGCATAAACCATAAAGCAACATTTTAGAGGTCATATGCAACATAATTCCTGTGTTGCAGTAGGCCTTTATTGTACTAGTGTCAACGGGTTCGTGCTGATACGGTTGACCGATTAATTCTTTTAGACATGGTATTCGACTACGGAGTCGGTATCGCATCTTTAGAATAGACGATTTTTCTTGTTTGATTAGAGCGAAAGTCGATTCTCTTCGCGTCTCGACATCGTTTATAATCCTTACGGATTATGTGATGTTCGATTTGCATCAACAGGTTTCGTTCTAACCTTTTAATAAAAGGAATCAAATATGTCTAAGGAGGAATATTCGCGATCCCATCACGCCTCTGAGTGTTTAGGGCGGGGCTCCCCGAGAGGGCTCCACCACTGTTACAACTCGTAAAGGAATTAGAAGGGTCTTATGCAAAATTCATCTTTAAACGTATTCGATTCGAGATTATCTTATAAATCAATATATGCGCGATGTTTTAATGTTAATTCGATAGTAGAAATAATAACGATAAATAGTAATACTAGCGATATTAGAAAGGTGACGAGAAAAAAAAAAAAAAAAAAAAAAAACAAAAACAAAAAAGAACGAAGAAGACGGAAAAGACGGCGAGAAGAGAAGAGAGAAAAAGAGAAGTCGGGATTGAGATTTACACCCTCAACCTACATGCTTTTCTCTCGGTGATCGGCTCGTATAGTAGGGCTTAGGCACAGGAGCGTCGAGACATATATAGGAGAGTTATGGTGTGTATAATTGGGAAGGGATTTGACAATTTTTGCTCTCGGGTCTTTGACGAGTTTCGATCTCGGTATGTGTATATTTGGTTGGATGTGATTGAAGGTAAGAAGAAGTTGTAAGTTGTGATGGGTGAAAAAGTTGTAAGGTTAAAAAGATGTGCATATGATGGCCAAAAAAAAGTTGTCAAATGTGTTGAGGGGGTGGGGTATTTATAAGAAAATACCCCGGTTTAGGGTCAAAACGGGCTACTCGATCGAGTGGTGTGTGTGCACTCGATCGAGTGCCCGGTCTGACGACGGTTCGCCCGGTTCACTGGCCTACTCGACCGAGTGGGCTGAACCACTCGATTGAGTGGGTCTGGACGGAGGAAGATATTTTAGGAGGAAATTTTGTCCTCTTTAGAAGAGATTTAGTTGCTTGGGTTCTCTTGTAGAGGTGTATATGGTTGATATTTTTGCGTCGGATTCGTCATTGACCGGGTTTTGATCCGGTCGCCAAAAGACGGTTTTATTTCCGGTGTCGGTTTTGACCCAAATTAGTCTTATTTGATTGGAAATGACCCACTGGGCCTGAATTTGAAGTCGGTTCTGTGACATTTGTACTCTGTAAAAAACCCAAGCCAAATACTAATGATTTTGAGCCCATATTTGAGTTCGTTAAAGCACGTTTGCGTCCGATCATCATCGCGTGTTTTGTTGGAGACCGCTATACACACTAGCAGCCAAATGCGAGTGTCTATAGAGCCCCCACTCTGACTGAGGCTTGGACAAGGCGAAAGTCAGAGTAGCTACCAGGCCAATCGAGGATTAAGACTCGATAGACTTCCGATCGGGTCGTTTATAGTCCATTAGACTCGCATGAAAGGCTCGTCAGCCATAAGATAGAAATTATACCTGAAATCTGTTATCTGGGTATCTCCGTGGGGACTTGTTTTTGAAGTCTTCGGTGTATCTGTATGCAGATACATCCCATCTTGGAGCTGCGCGGGGACTCGCCTCTAAAGCCCTGGGTGTATCTGTTTGCAGACACATCCCATCTCGGAACTACACGGGAGCTTGCTTCTAAAGCCTTGGGTGTATCTGGTTGCAGATACATCCCATCTCAAAATTACGTGGGAGCTTGCTTCTGAAACCTTAGGTGTATATGGTTGCAAATAAGTCCCATCTCGGAATTACGCGGGAGCTTACTTCTGAAGCCCTGGGTGTATCTAGTTGCGGATACATTCCATCTCGGAATTACGCGGGAGCTTGCTTCTGAAACCCTGGGTGTATCTGGTTGCAAATACATCCCATCTCGTAATTACGCGGGAGCTTACTTCTGAAGCCCTGGGTGTATCTGGTTGCAAATACATCCCAATTTGCATGCTCCACTTAGGTGAAACATCTTCTCACGCTGGGGAGATAAAAACTTGATGTTCTGTTGGGAAGCACAAGCTGGTACCTGAAATGTTAGATATATATGCAGAAATAGCAAATATAGCAGATGGCATGATAGCACATAAGAAATGCAGTTAGCATCTATAGACTGACTTGCGTTGGGGAAAGTGATTTTTGCTTAGTTTTTGAAACCAAAGTTCTGAAAGCAACTCACGTGCTAGGAGATAGGTTTTCAAAATTGAAAGGGGTAGAAAAGAAATTTCCAGTTTAAATAGACTGAAACTTGACTTTGTTGAAAAGGATTTTCTCAAATGGTTAAGTTTTGCAAATTTCAAAGCAAGAATTATTGAAGAGAGAGGTATATCGACAAACTCAACTCTGGACGCAATAGGACGAGTTGACAGACATAACTTGGACTCTCGAGGGGTTGGACCGTGACTCGGTAGGGGGTGGGCCACCCAAGACTACAAGACTCTTAAGCTGCGCTATTTCGTAGCCTAGACGAGTGGCAACACGGTCAAACATTGAAATGGGAAAGATGTGTTATAGTTTGTAATGAGACTGTTTTTGCAGGACTCAGTAGTAGCAGTGCTGTGGACTAGTGCTCTCTTGAATTTTTTTTGTTTTGGGGTACATTCCCAGAGTAGGTGTTGCTTCGAGTCCCTGACAGATTCTCGTCTTCGACTGAGCCGAGTACTAGGACACTCTATAGAAAGGAGGCTAGATTTTTTAAATTCTTCTGGATTTTGTGAGTGGATGGAGATCTTCTGTCTAAGAGAAGCCCCCAGGACGACAAAGTTAACTGTTGAGAACATGACAGTGTCGTGATAGAAATGACGATGCTTTTTGAATGTGTGTCAATGTGGGTGGTTGTGCCCTTGTTGAAAGGCTGCCTAGGTATTCACGTGTGGTGAAATCAAACCAAGTCGTGGTTCAGTGGATTGGAAGATATATTATGGTGCCCAGTTTATTAGGGCTTTGTGTGTGACTAGCCATAGCAATGACGTACGCTAGGTGCATTCCCAATGATGTCTTGATCAAAGGGCTATAATAGTTAGGATGTTGATCCTGTGACTGTGAGCGTTCTCCGGGGTAGCTGTAATCCCCTAGAAAATCTAACGCGATACAGTGGCGGAAACACTGTAGAGTCGGGATTAAAACACACTGTAACTATATCTTAGTAAAATTAAAATGGTAAAGTCAAACAATATGCCTTAAATAAAATGGCCAAAATTTAAAACAATCCACAAAAGGGGTTTGAACAATCCATAGGACATAATTATAAAAATAAATAAGCAGGATCCACACTGCTCGCTAGCCCACACCCGGAACACGTATACCTGCCATGTTAAAACATAACAGCCACAATCAGTGGGGAGCAACGCCAACGTTCTCCCAGCCGTATAACAGGATTTTAAAACAGTAATTACTACTATAGAAAAATAGTAAAAAGGAAAACAGTAAAATATCATATTAAAATAAGCTTTTAGCGTAAAACAAAATAATCAAAAGGGTTTCCGAAGAAACATAAAAATATTTGCCAACCTGCAAACCAATTTATATCGATAATAAATAAAGGGTTTTTCTACGTTGTACCCTTCTATTTTTCCGTTTTCTATCACATACCCCTCCTATTTTCTAAACCCCCACTTATGCCCCTGTAGTTCATTAGTTTCATTAAGCGTGACCTAATTACAATTATTCTACCCAAAAATCATTTTTAATTTTCATCTCCGTCTCCTATGTTTTCTCTAATTTCTGATTGTATTCTTCATTTTATCCAAAGATCTTCTGGATATTGAAATTCTGATTTTATTTTCATTTTATCATAATTCTTTCACTTTTTATTTTAAGTGCAACATCAATGCTTTGTTTGTTAATGTGATTAAATTAATTCCGTTGGAAATCAGTAAAATATCATTATTTTCAACTAAAGAATAAGTTGGGGAGAAAGTGGAGGAAAATCAATAAGGTAAAAAACAATAAGAAGTTGATGTATAAAATGAGGAAAATGGGGTATATTAATGAAATAGAGGAAAAGTTGGGGAAAATTGAGGGAATACGAGTCAAGGTCGTCAAAACTAGTTATGTCATAGCCTAAAATCATTATCATGTCATCTAATTAACTGAACATTATACGGATAATTATGATTAGGTCACGTTTCATGAAGTTAATCAACTATAGGGGCATTAGTGGGAGTTTTGAAAATAGAAGGGGTACATGGTAGAAAATGGAAAAACAGGAGGGTACAACGTAGAAAAACCCATAAATAAAATAATCAAAATGGCGTTATGAATAGAATTAGTGTCGACGGCTAGACTTTCACTAGGAGAATACTAAAAACTAGATTCGAGAACTTAGTTCAAACAAATCAAACTTCGATCTCTAACTAGGCTACTCAACCACAATAGGACAGCGACTTATAAATGCGTGGTCCTAGTTTAAAATGATATGTACACCCCTCCCGAGCACCATAAATACTCAGTTCAACCCGACGGCGTCTTACACTGCGAGGCACGAGCTTAAGAAAATATACACACACTCCCGAACACCATATATGCTCGGTTCAACAACCAGTGTGCCCCATAAAGACACCCCAGATTATATTACTCTAACCTCACACTTGTCCTTATTCCGTAACTCCAAAACAAAGCCATTATCGATATTCAAAAGATATAATCATTATAAATAATAAGAAAACAAAAAGAAAAGGATCACTTTCCAAAAGAGGAAACTTTCTATTTTAGGAAACTTCTATTTTTAGAAACTTTACCAAAAATAGCATTATATCAAAAGAGCAAAAATATTAGTTCATACTAATAACACATTTTTAGTAAACGATGTAGATTTATAAAACTAGTACTTTCGGCCTTAACGATATTACTTCTTAAAACGAGAACATTTGAGTTAATGAAATCATTGAAAGGTCATACAAGTTAGAAATGTCTTAAACATTTTAAATACTACTAATTAGGGTGTTTCCAAAATTTACAAAACTAAAATTCCCAAATTATTATTAGTTTCGACAATACGATTATAAATAGGATTTTACGGCAAATATCAAATTAAATATTTGAACGTCTTTATTTAATTAAACCAACAAATATATTTAGAGTATGTTAAGTGATGATTTAACTCTTAAAGTTTTAGATTTAAATATTTTCAAAATAGCTGGAAAAATAAATCTTTTAGGTAAGACGAAGCATTTTAACGATACGATAAATCGTAATTTGTCCAAAACCAATACTTATTAATTAAAGACTTTAATAAATAGTACAAAAATTACGTAAAATATCTAAAATATATTTATGGACATTATTTCTAGATAAGAAAATTTTCCAGAATGCTTAGTCTCGGTTTTTAAAGTGTTTTCTCGTTAATCGTCAAATCTCGACAATAACGATTAATAAAAATAGTAATTACAAAACGATTTAAGTATTAATGTCCAAAAATTATTATTAAACTTAAAAATCATCATTTTCCAGAATATACTAATTTTCCAGATTTTCCAAAGTTCCAGATTTACCAAAGTCCAATAAAACCGTCATTTAAAACTCGTTTTCACAATTAACGATTCCATTAATAAAACTTATCGTCCTAACATTTTATTAAAGCACTAAAAATCATAAAATTACATTTTATTATGAAATCATCAAAATCATATTTTTTTTAAGATTTAAACCAAAGACCAGAAATCGAGAATTTAAACAACAAACACGGTTTTAACGATAAACGATGATTTAAAGTGATTAATTAATTCATCGACTTAACAATTCCGAAAAATTATGAAGAAATTCAGAAAATTCTATTTCACCAGAAAGTTTCACCACGTCAAAAATCAGATTAAAATAAAATGTTTAAGTACTAGAAATAAAAATCGGTTTTTTAATCGTTTTTGTCCGATAACGGTAATAATTCAATAATCGATATAAAAAATATCAGAAAAATACCAAATTATTAAAAATCATCAAAATCTCATTTTTACAGAATAAAATCATATATTACAAGTTTAGGCCGAATATTACGATTTTACAAATTAATATGACGATTTAATCGTTAATCTCGTAAAAGCAATAAAAATTACCGAAACATGCAAATTTCCAACTTTTAAAAATTTTCCAGATTATATGACATACATATATTGTCAAAAATAAAATTATAATTATATACATGCAATTACACAAATAAAATCAAGTAATACCGAGTAACATCGACGTTACCTCAAGTCCAAATCGGAATCGATAATATACTCGTCGGCCTCGGGATCGTCCACAAATCCTTAATACACGAAAATTATGGCAGAAAAATACCATGAGAAAAACTAAGAAAATCAAGGAGAATAACGATCGAAAACAACATCGATTATTACCTTAACGGAAGGATCGCAATGACGATTAATTTGACGATAAAAACGAGACGATTATGACTTGAATTGGAGCAAGAATCAGCGTATGACTGCTGGAGGATGTCACGTTTTTAGAGGGAATTGAAAGAGTATTTTTTGTTTATGAGAAAAATGAATGTAAGAAAGAAATGGATGGTTTCTATGCATAAATGATGATAAATTTTGATGAAAACTATGTAGAAATTAGCCACAAAACAGCCGGCCAAAGTAAGTGAGGGGGAGTATGAAGAGTTTGATAATAAAGCATAGAATAAATGGAAGAAAAATAATCTTACGTTTACGGTTTAACGTGACAAAATGAAACGTATAAATAATACGTAGTAAATTTTGTGACCAGAAGAAGCTTAGTTGGTCCAAAATGTGAGGAAATGGTCTCAAATAATTTATAAGTTGATAAAAAGTATAATCGTAAAATAGTTAAAGGCATTTCAAGGTAATTCGAGTAAACCTCGCGTAAGAAAATAATTATTCGCGAAACTGCGTATTAAGATCATAAATGGCTACTCTTTAGTAAACAAAAATATTTCTTAGTTGAAAATATGATACAAATGTATTTAAACATTTTTTTGGAAGAAGAATAACTTAAATCCGAGCTTGAAAATGTCAACTCGAAGAGAAATAGAATTCCTCGCGGAAAACAAATTAGTTTACGAAGAAAATCAAATAAATAGATTTGAAAGAATTAAAATCTTTAAAATTAAAAATAAAAATCATTAAACTCAACAATGAAAATAGAAGTTACTAAAAATATGAAATGCAAGGCCGAAATATGACGGAGTTATGACAGAGTCATAACGGTAAAGACAAAAACGCTAGGAAATATAGCGGGTGTTACAGTAGCCCCCAAAGGTGGTGTGAACTATTTGGGCATGTTCTATGCCGATCGCAGGTTGAGTTTCCGTGTTTGGGGTTGGTAACTGGTTTGGATGTTTTTTGGAAATGTGGTGATAGGTCGCAAGTGGCTTTGATGTTTTGACATCTAGAGCTTGATTTTGTGGAGCTAAGGCTTCGAGGGTAAGGTATTGTAATGTGGTAGGAAAGAGGGAAGTTGAGTAAAAATGACTCAAACTTCGATCGGGGTAGGTCTGATAATGCGGGATCTGGTTTCCATGTCTTGCCCTAATGATTAGGGGTATCCTATGAAGCTTGAATCCTCAAAAATTTTGGGTTGTCTCTTAGCCTAGGTCTCGGGAAGGTCTTGAGAGTTGTAATGTAGGAAGGCTAAATGTGGTGTTAGCTAACCAGCCTGATTGTCACCCTTTTAATTGATGGTAAGGGAATTGATAATTTTTGAATTGACCGTACCCCGGTCAAGGGACTTTCACTTGAGTTGACAGCTAACTACGGTCATGGGTTTTTGAATTTTATTTTGGTTGACTTCTTAGCCCCAGTCATGAGATTCTTCATTCGAGTTGACTGTGCCCCGGTCAAGGAATTGACCGTGTCTGGTCGAGGGATGTTGAGAATTTTTTTTGTTCATGGCCAGCTCCTTTGTTTTGGCCTTCTACTTTTTTTTTCTTGGACTTTTGGTTTTTTGTCCAGCTTTTTTTTCTTTTTTTCTGTTGGTCAGACTAACACCTAAGGTAGGGATTGATCAGTCTTATTGGAAGGGTGTTTATTGTGGGAAATGGGTTTGCCTCCCGTCTTGAACCCAAACTAGAGGACTACCTAGATTTGTCATAGGATTCAATATCGCTTCTGCTACGGGTAGTTATGTGGCTTTCTATGTCAGACATGGAACAGGTAAAGGAAAACACGGGTCTCGATTTCCTGCAGTCATTATAGATGTGCCTATAATAGTCACATGCATGTGCTCACAGGTCAGAGTGTATGATGGTGTTCATCATGTTCTCGGAAACACATAAGGAAAGCATATAGTAGGGATAGAATATTGAAAGGTGACTTTATTGAATTTTGAAAAGAGGACAGAATACAGTTGACTCTGACTCTGACATCGGAATTGAAAGAAATAGTACATCCTAGACTCGGACTCGGACTTAAATCAAACTCGGAATCTTGGGTGATGTTGTCAGTAGTCGTCGGATTTTAAGGACTCAAGTGGAAGTCCAGTATAACCTTCAGTAGAAGCTTCACCCAGATCTTCATCATGTCGAAGATCGTCTTCAATCCTACTACCCATTTCGGTAAGCACCGCAAATTTTGAAATGTCGGCATACCTAAGATGGACGCGGTAAGAGGGTAGGAGGTTGTTGATGAACGCCTCCACTAGTGTCTTCTCGCTGGGCTTGTCTACCAGCTTAACACTCTCAGCCCACCAACGTTGAAGGTATTTGGTGAAACCCTCTGCTGGCTCTTGGGCCAAGACTTCTAGAGTCCGCATGGTAGTCTGAAGTTCAGTATTATCAGAATAGTTCTGAGCGAACTCGGTAGCACATCTTCCCAAGTTGGGAATCTTTTTGTATTAAGCCTACAGAACCAGGCTTTTGGATATTTCCCGAGGGATGTGCCGAACAAATTGATGAACATGTCAGCTTTGACCCCCTTGATTGCCATGAATTGTTTGAAAGCTCAGAGGTGTAATAATGGATCCTCTGTCCCTTCGAATATGGGTAACCCCTCTAAGATGAGATCCTTTGGTAGTTTCTCACTAATGGGTGTATAGTCTCGGGAGTTTTCAATACGAATGTTATTCCCTTGAAGGGCATGGAGCTGTTGTTCGGGCTCACGCACCGTGCTGATCAGTTTGGCAAATGGCACAGTATTTACCGACCCAGAATTGAAGTCTTGCCTTTCAATGACAGTTAAATGAGCATTCAAGGCCTCTTGGTCGGTTCTTATGAACCCTAGTTGGGTTTCAACCATGGCCTGCTTACTAACCATTGTCTCCAGCGAAGCCTTCATTTCGTTTATGGTATTTTGCATGTCCTTATTTCCGGTTGTGGGTGCCATACTCTGCGAGAATACCCACGTAATCAGGAACGTTGCTTCGGAAACCAAATACAATAAGAAATAGCGCGGGAGGAAAGACAACTCCGGTTTGACTTGGTTTGACTCTCCTTGTAACACCCGCTATTTTTCCTAAGCATTTTTATTCTTTCCGTTAGGACTCCGTCTTAACTCCGTCACTTTTCGGCCTCATATTTCATCATTTTACTAAGCTCTATTTTAATTTTTGAGTTTAATAATTTTTAATTTTAATTTTAAAGATTTAAATTCTTTTTAAATCCATTTATTTGGTTTCTTCGTAAACTAATTAATTTTTCCGCAAGGAATTTTATCTCTCTTTGAATTGACATTTTTAAACTTGGATTTAAGTTATTCTTTTTCCTAAAAATGTTTGAATACGTTTCTATAATATTTTCAACTAGTAAATATTTTTATTTACAAAAAATTAGTTGTTAATGATTTTTATTACGAAGCTTCGCGAATAATTATTTTCTTACGCGAGGTTTACTCGAATTACTTTGAAATGCCTTTAGCTATTTTACGATTATACTTTTTATCAACGTATAAATTATTTGAGACCATTTACTCACATTTTGGACCAACTAAGCTCTTGGTCACAAGTTTTATTACGTTTTATTTAAACGTTTTATTTTATCACGTTAAAAAACGTAAGATAATTTTTTTCATTCATTGTTGCATTAGTATCAAAACTTTTCATGCTCTTTATCATTTCATTTTTGCCGGCTATTTCATCTTAGTTGTGCATAGTTTTCATCAAACTTTAATGTCATTTACACTTTGGAAACCATCCATTTCCATACTTCATTTTTATTCATTCATCAAAGTTAAAAAAAATTCTACCATCATTCTCATTTTGGCCGTGACACCTTCCTCTATTCTAGGATTATTTTTGCTTCAATTCTAGTCTTAATCGACTCAAATTCATCGTCAAATAATCCTCTTTTCGTTATCTTCGTTAAGGATTTTTGGACGATCCCGAAGCCGACGAATATATTATCGACTCAGACTTGGAGTAGAGGTAACGTCGATGTTACTCGGTATTTCATGATTATAATTGAGTATTTACATGTATATATTTTTATGTTTTATTTTGGCAATATATGTATGTCATGAAATCTGGAAAATTTTTAAAGTTGAAAATTTGCATGTTTCGGTATTTTTATCGCTTTTACGAGATTAACGATTAAATTGTTATATTAATTTGTAAAATCGTAATAATCGGCCTAAACATGTAATATATGTTTATATTCTGGAAAAATGTTGTTTTTGATGATTTTTAATAATTTAATATTTTTCTGATATTTTTGATATCGATTATTGAATTATTACCGTTTTTGGACAAAAACGATTAAAAGCCGATTTTTAGTTCTAGTACTTAAACATTTTATTTTAATCTGATTTTTGACGTGGTGAAACTTTCTGGTGAAATAAAATTTTCTGAATTTTTTCATAAGTTTTCGGAATTGTTAAGTGGATGAATTAATTAATCACTTTAAATCATCGTTTATCGTTAAAACCGTGTTTGTTGTTTAAATTCTCGATTTCTGGTCTTTGGTTTAAATCTGAAAAAAATTATGATTCTGATGATTTCATATTAAAATGTAATTTTATGATTTTTAGTGCCTTAATAAAATGTTAGGAACGATAAGTTTTATTAAAGGAATCGTTAATTGTGAAAACGGGTTTTAAAGACGGTTTTGACGGGATTTATTAAATCTGGAATTTTTGGAAAACTGGAAAAATGGTAGATTCTGGAAAATCATGATTTTTAGGTTTAATAATAATTTTTGGATATTAATACTTAAATCGTTTTGTAATTACTATTTTTATTAATCGTTATTGCCGAGATTGGACGATTAACGAGGAAACGCTTTAAAAACCGAGATTTAGGATTCTGGAAAATTTTCTTTTCTGGACAAAATGTCCATAATTATATTTTAACTATTTTACGTAATTTTTGTACTATTTATTAAAGTCTTTAATTAATAAGTATTGATTTTTGGACAAATTACGATTTATCGTTAAAATGCTTCGTCTTACCTAAAAGAATTATTTTTCCAGCAATTTTGAAAGTATTTAAATCTGAAACTTTAGGAGTTAAATCATCCCTTAACATACTCTAAATATATTTGTTGGTTTAATTAAATAAAGACGTTCAAATATTTAATTTGATGTTTGCCGTAAAATCCTATTTATAATTTTATTGTCGAAACTAATAATAATTAGGGAATTTTAGCTTTTTAACTTTTGAAAACACCCTAATTAGTAATATTAAAATATTTAAGACATTTTTAATCATTTTATAACGCTTATACGATATTTTAATAATTTCATAAAATCAAATGTTCTTACTTTAATAATTAATATAGTTAAGGCCGAAAGTATTAGTTTTATAAATCTATATCGTTTACTAAAAATGTGATGTTCGTATAGACTAATATTTTCGCTATTTTGATATGATGCTATTTTTGGTAAACTTTCTAAAATTAGTAAGTTTCTATTTATAGGAAGTTTTCCCATTTATATAAATGTTCATTCCTTTTATCCTCATATTGTTTATAATGAGTACATCTTTTAATTATCGATAATGGCTGTTTTGGAGTTATGGAATAAAGTCAAGTGTGGGGTTTTAGTAATAATCTGGGGAGTACGTTTCTGCCATCAGCTATAAAGCCGGTGTGCCCATTTGGGGCACATTTGGTCATTGAACTGAGCATGGTTTGTGTTCAGAAGAGTGTGCATTGTGCCCTTAAGCTAGATATCGCATCGTGTTAGTCGTCGTCAGTTGAACTGGATACATTTGGTGTCCAGGAGGGGTGTATACTACTTAAACCAGGACCTCGCTGCACGCAGTCCTGTTATAGTTGAGTTGCCTAGTTAGAGACTGGATTCTGTTATGAGTTAAGTCTACAGTTCTCGAAGCTAGTTTCCAGTATTATCCTAGTGAAAGTCTAGCCTTGTGCACACTGATCGAATTTCCATAACGCCAGTTTTGAATGTTATTATTATCGATATAAATTGGTTTGCAGGTTGGCAAATATTTTTATGTTTCTTCGGAAACCCTTTTAATTATTTTGTTTTACGCTAAAAGCTTATTTTAATAGGATATTTTACTGTTTTCCATTTTTACTATTTTTCTTATATTAGTAATTACTGTTTTAAAATTCTGTTATACGGCTGGGAGAACGTTGACGTTACTCCCCACTGATTGTGGCTGTTATGTTTTAACATGGCAGGTATACGTGTTTGTTTTCCGGTGGGTGTGGGCTAACGAGCAGTCTTGGATCCTGCTTGATCTTTTAATAATTGTCTTAAGGATTGTTTAACCTCATTGTGAATTGTTTTAATTTTTAGCCATTTTATGTATGGCATACGTTTGACTTTACCAATTTAATTAATAAGACAAAGTTACAGTGTGTTTTAATTCCGACTCTACAGTGTTTCCGCCACTGTATCGCGTTAGAATTTCTAAGGGATTACACTCCTAAGACAAATATGTAGGGTGCGATTCTCGGAGTGACTGTGATTAATCGCTCCGTCGGAGAATATTCCCCAAGCGAGACTAAAGACTCTTATAGGACTTAGATGGTGTGACATCTAAGTGACTCAAAAGTGGGGTACGTGAGACAACACGTGTAAGACATGACCCTTATAGCAACCGTGATTGACCGCTCTGTGATCGAAGGTTTTGTTAAGACTCGAGTGTCGGACGAATGACCCTTAGACGTAAGAATCACGAACCTTTTGTTATAGGGTTATGCCTTGTAAAAGGTCGACTCGGCCTCGAGGAAAGGCAGACGGGGCAAGGGAAGAAACTTGCGATGTAAGATCGACAGAGTTTCGACGCTAGAGACCCTCGACTTGACTTGAATAAGGGTGGCACTGTGATTAGGGTAGATCCTTAAGTTAAAGGACTCTTGAGTTGGGATGACTCGACTAACGGATTGAAAGATGGGCGAAATTCCCTTAGGAAAGGTCGTAGGGACGTTCGGTTAGAGAGAAAAAAAATCAAAAATGGCATCTCGGAGATTTAAAAATCGAGGACGGCATCTCAAAGATTTAGAAATCGAAATTGAATTTTGAAAATTCGAAAAAAAATGAATAGGGATCGGAAATTTGAATATTGAAATGGGTAGCATGCCAGCTAGAAATAGGCTTGTTTTGAGTCAAATCGTAAGACTAACCCATACGAGTTCGGCCATAGATGTCTTTAGCGCACCCATTTACGAATGCACCGCGGTATAGTGAGACGTCGGTCACAAGTAACCGGCCCGGGTAAAAATGAGTTATGCATGAACCGTAAAACGAAAGCGCGTATTGTACTAATCGAACCATTTCTTCTCGAGTCTCACCCTAGGAACCCCGATGACTAGTGGTACATCAGGTATCCCAGCAGAGTCGCCAAATTGTGGATATGACATAGGTCCACCCCGACGCGGCCACGCACGGGTTTGGGTAGGCGAATGAATCTCATGTGTGATGGTTCTCGGGTTGAAATTTAAATAAAAGATGGAGTCACCACCGAATTTTATGGGAATTCGGACCCGTTCGAACCCACTCTACATTTAAGCAAATTGTTTACAATGTACGACCTTCTTTTAATGCTAGAGTTTAGGGGTTCTTCCCTTTGCATTACGATACCGATGTCGAGTTATCGGGAATCGTGCATCAAATGACTCTCATGTGCCAACGGTTTCGAACATCCGGAAACCATGGTTCTGAGTAAGGGGTGAGGGTACGTGTTGGGAAGCCCAGAAAGGACACCCAACCCCGCCCGCTCTTAGCGGCCTCTACTTAGATATCCTTCGTTTTTCTTGTACGTGTGCTATTTTAACGGTTGAATGTTATGCAGACAACATTTTACGAGATGCAAAAAATTGAATAAGTTGCTACGTCGATTTAATACATCTAAACTAACGTCAAAGTTATTTTAACATGCGAGGTTCATTTTAGTACAATAAAACAAACGACAAAATAAAAGCGCGAAAGTAGATTACAAATACACGGGCGGAATACAACCCGGAATTACAATACAACACGCGCGAGAATTGAAATAATTGAATTAGCAGCGATATAACGATGCAATGCATGATTTTTGAAAAGAAAAGACACGTGATTGCCTTTGCACGTGACGACCGAATTCGTAAAAATATTTAATGATGCTTACACGATGTATGTAACTCGCGTTTTTGCGTAAAGGGGCCACTCGATCGAGTGGTCCTGCTACGGACCTTCTGCCGGTTTTTTGGAGTACCACTCGATCGAGTGGGCTATGGCACTCGATCGAGTGCCTCCTGTACGGACTGCTGTCCATTTCGAAAATCGTCGATCTCGAATTTGATTTAATTTTAAATCGATAATTTATTAAGCCGCGTAAAAATATGGTTTAATTTATACTCGACTTAACCTTCAATACTCGCAATATGTATGCTATTATTATGAGATCGATTATCGGAAATTTAGAAAAGAAGTTATAAATCGTTTTGAACTGAATCAGGACGAAATATTTCCCTCCGCGTTATAATGTCGTAATCAATCCTTTCGGACCATCTGATAGTTAATTTGGCGTCAACGGGTTCGTGCTGATACGGTTTACCGATTAATTCTAGTGACAAGATATTCGACTACGGAGTCGGTATCGCATCTTTAGAATAGACGTTTTTACTTGTTTGATTAGAGCGAAAGTCGATTCCCTTCCCGTCACGAAATCGTTAATAATCCTTGCGGATTATGTGATGTTCGATTTGCATCAACAGGTTTCGTTCTAACCTTTTAAAAAAAGGAATCGAATATGTCTAAGGAGGAATATTTGCGATCCCATCACGCCCTTGAGTGTTTAGGGTGGGCCTCCTCGAGAGGGCTCCACCACTATTGCAACTCGTAAAGGGATTAGAAGGGTCTTATGCAAAATTCATCTTTAAACGTATTCGATTCGAGATTGTCTTATAAATCGATATATGCGCGATGTTTTAATGTTAATTCCATAGTAAAAATAATAACGATAAATAGTAATACTAGCGATATTAGAAAGGTGACGAAATAAATATAAAAAAGAAGAACGAAAAAAGAAGAACGAAGAAGACGGAAAAGACGGAGAGAATAGAAGAGAGGAAAAAAGAAGTCGGGATTGAGTTTTACACCCTCAACCTACATGCTTTTGTCTCGAAGATGGGCTCGTATAGTAGTGGCTTAGGCACGGGAGCGTCAAGACGTATATAGGAGAGTTATGGTGTGTATAATTGGGAAGGGATTTGACGAGTTTTGCTCTCGGGTCTTTGACGAGTTTTGATCTCGGTATGTCTATATAGGGTTAGATGTGATTGAAGGTAGGAAGAAGTTGTAAGTTGTAAGTTGTAAGGTGAAAAAGTTGTGCAGATGATGGCCAAAAAGAAGTTGTCAAATGTGTTGAGGGGTGGGGTATTTATAAGAACATACCCCGGTTTAGGGTAAAAAAGGGCTACTCGATCGAGTGGTGTGTGTGCACTCGATCGAGTGCCCGGTCTGACGTCGGTTCGCCCGGTTCGTTGGCCTACTCGACGGAGTGGGCTGAACCACTCGATCGAGTGGGTCTGGATGGAGGAAGATATTTTAGGAGGAAATTCTATCCTCTTTATTTTGAAGAGATTTAGTTGCTTGGGTTCTCTTGTAGAGCTGTATATGGCTGATATTTTTGCGTTGGATTCGTCTTTGGCCGGGTTTTGACCCGGTCGCCAAAAGACGATTTTATTTCCGGTGTCGGTTTTGACCCAAATTAATCTTATTTGATTGGAAATGACCCACTATACCTGAATTTGAGGTCGGTTTTGTGACATTTCTACTCCGTAAAAAGCCCAAGCCAAATACTAATGCTTTTGAGCCCATATTCGAGTGCGTTAAAGCACGTTTGCGTCCGATCATCATCGGGTGTTTTGTTGGAGACCGCTATAGACACTAGCAGCCAAATGCGGGTGTAAGACTCTTTTACATGGCATGTGTGACTATTATGAATCAATTTTGTGAGTGTATTCAAAAACTTATCCTGGTTCAATTTGTTTTGTAGGCTGATAAAATGGGAGAGTACATGGTACGACCGGGGGTGAGCAAGGGTGGGAAAGCCCGTGCATTCAAAATGGTGAATGTGCCCTTATTTTGGCAGGGAATAGGCTACTCCGCCAATGATTGTGGAGTGTACTTGATGATGCACATGATGTTGTACGCAGGGGTCCCATTTCACTGCTCTTTGGGAACAATGGGGGCCATGAATATGTGCAGGGCGGAGATCGCCGCGACCCCTGTTTTGAGTAACGTGAACAAGGCGAGGGACACTGTTTTGAAGAGCGTAGCAACTTTCGCATTGTACAAGGAATCATTGTTGCTGAGGCAGAAGCGTGTGAGTACAACCTTGGAGACGCCTGCACCAGAACCCTGATCAGTCCCCCCCCAGAAAGTCGTTCGGCAATCAAGGCTCGATTACGGGGCGGTGGGGATGTGTTGGGTTGCTTTTTAAACCAAGGGGACCCGGACCCTGATGTCATCGTCATGTCAATCCTCTTTCGCATGAACCGGTCGTTGACGAATAAGATGCTCCACCTGCAAAAACACATCGCCGACTACTGCTTCCTTGATGATAATGGGTACGAAGAAAGGTATGTAATCTTTTATGCCCCTGGTTCCTGTTGCATATTAAAGGATCTAGCCAATACCTAATGCAGGGAGCAATTGCGGTACTACATCGCTCGTGCAAAGCTAGAGAGGAATGACATTCAAACGCTCTTGTTTGGCGGTAAAATGAGCGAGACAGTGCTGGAGTGTTGGTCGCTCCTGATGAACTGGTTGGAGGCGGACGACGCACGACATGGGGTACCCTCCCCATCTGGAGTGACGATGGCGTGGTTCGGTATTCGTCACATGGTATACCCTCCTCCTCCCCCATCTACTACATTAAATGGTAAAATGACTTCAAACACATTAACTGTGGGTTGGATAATCATGACTCTAAATGACTGTGTGTGTAACTCTGACGAAGAAGTAGTATGATTGTACCACATCAAGGCTGTGACTTTGCATGTTTGTACATTAACACACTTTATGATGAGTTTGCATGTTTGCATGTTTGCATGTTTTAGGTTGTACAGTCACACACATTATGGTGTACATTCACAGAATTCATTTTGTACAGTCACACACTTTAACGTGTAAAGTCACAGGTTGTAGGTTGCATAGTCACACACTTTGTGGTATACAGTCACACACTTGAAGGCGTATACTCACACACTATCAGATGTATAGTCACACACTTTATGGTGTACAGTCACACACTATCAGATGTATAGTCACACACTTTGTGGTGTACAGTCATACATTTTATATAGCTGTGGGTACTAGTTGAAAAGGGTTCATTGACATCGCCACAATGACATTATTTTTTAAAGAAAGCGATGTAATTTTTTTATGATGGCTAATTACATCGCTTTTTTACAAAAAAGCTATGCAAATTTTATACAAACTTTATTCACATCGGTTATTTATATCAGTTTTGAATAACCGATGTCAATACCCCTTCATTGACATCGGTTGATCTATAACCGTTGTATTTATAATTCATCAATTTACATCACCTGTAGCATAACCGATGCAAATGCACTCTCTTTGCAACGGTTGATCGATAACCAATGTATTTATAACTGTTGTAATTACTCTCTCAATATTTCCATCGCTATTGAATAAACAAATGTAAATACTATTCTTGATCATCATAAACAAGTCAAACCCCGATAATATTATTGTAATTCTTTTTTTACGATGAATATATATTATACTTAAATGTAAAATAAAATTACATATAAAAAATCAAGACCATGTTAATTTAAAATATATTCGGTATTTTTTATATTAGAAAAAAAGTTTAACAATATATAAATAAAATAAAAATAATTAGCTTAGTAACTAAAAGAAGTGTTAGCAGAAAAAGGTTAATTTTCTGCTCCTTATTTGAGACATTTTATTCTAATAGAAGCAAATTATTTCCTTTTTGATAATAATATTACTACATTAGTGAGACGTCGAGTAGAATACTCTCTCTGTCCTGTTCATTTGTTTGTCTTTTATATTCATTATGAAAAATATTTTAATCAAGGACAAACAATTGAACGAGACGGGAAGGAAGAAAGTAATGCATGTGGTATCTATTTTGGGTGACACCTCATTGAAATTATTATATACCTATGTTGTAGGTACTACTTAGAGCTGGAAAGCCTGACTGACCTGGAATAATACTAATTATCGAGGGTCTATACCTAAGTAGTAAGTACGTAGTACTAAGTAGTCCTTGAGGTGGCAAGCATGACTCGACCCAAAACCCGACTAAAATTGACCCGACTGACCTGAAAATACAATGATATGACCCGACCCGACAAGACGATCACTCGTAACCCAATATTCGTTAATTTGTGTGTTAAAGTTAATGGGGCAATCTTTTTGGGACGGAGGGAGTAACTTATTAATACGGAGTATTAAAAAATGGTTTTAAAATATAGTAAAATACTTTATAAAAATCGTTATAATCCCACCTAACCCGACCCGGCCAGAGCCCTTCCAGACCCAAACTCAAAATGACCCGTCTGGTTACCACCTCTAGTCTCTAGACATATTCGATAAAATTCATCATTCATCGCGGTTTTAATGTTTGATCACAACTAATTATTTATTGTTACAAATTGTTTCATATAAAATTATCTTCAAAAATTATTGGAAAACAAAATTCGACTCGAACACGAACTTGACACAAAAGTTGACTCAATTAACCCGACACGTAAGTAACCCGGCCAACCCGGCGGTAATCATGACTCGATGACCTGACCCAATATGACTCGACCCAAAACCAACCCGTCCACCCGCCCGATTACTACTCCTATCTATACTTAACCGGCTAATCCCCGCTTCCTTTCCTCGTAAACAACAAAACGCCCTTCCATTTCCTTCCCTAATAAACAACGCTCATTGCCCAACCGCCAACCCCCAAAGCCTCGACCTCCCCTCTCACTTCTACTCTTACCACCACGCTCGTCGCTCATCTTCATCAATGGTCTTTTACTCCTTTATCCGATCTTTTTCTCCTCTATCAAGATTATGTTTGAAACATTTGGATGCTATGTTGATTCCTAATGCAGGTAATTGAAATTTCAAGGTCATCTATTTGAAGATGAAGGGAGATTAACATAGGTATTTGACCGAGTTTAAATGCTGGTGTTGATCGCAAAAAGGTTGCTAAGATTACTCATACTACCTATAAGGCTGCTCAGGTTATTTTCTAGCTTGCACATCTTATTTTTAATCGTGATTTAGGTTAAACTTTGTTTCCGTGGGCTATGTATGATTAGAACTATTTGTTTTTTTGTGTGATTTGGTTAATTGGTTGATGAAATATGAAACTCTTCCAATTCTCAGTAAGGTCTGATACATGAATGATACTGCCATGTACTTACAGAATTTATATTTAGATATGAATATTGCTATAGGTCACTTGAGCTTATATACATGGTTTCCTGAAGGAAGCTATTCCTTCATCGTATATCACTATCTTTAGTATGTACATCTGATTTGTTATGGACCAAACACCTGTTAATTAAGTGTTTTTCTAATTATGCTATTTAAATAAATAATTTTAGAAGTGAGCTTAATCTCAACTTCATTATATGAATTGGACCCATAAAACCGATTTTAGTGCAAGTTGTGTACTCAAATTGTCAATTTTCGTGAGATGTTTTTACATCACAAATTCTTATCATAGACGGTTTCATGCTCTTATCGTATGATCTAATACCTCTAATACAACACTAGACGGTATCATATGCAATTAATGGAAAAATAATTAAAGCACTAACTGCATAACCTTATTACTCCGTATAATTTAGGCGATCAACAAACTCTAATTGTTTTTGTGTCAACATTATATCAAAAAACTTCGTACATTTATATTACTCATTACATACTTTATCGACCTTATTGCTTCATGCTCTGTGATTTCCTGTAGTCGAAGAATGATACAACAATTGCGATGTAAATTAAGAAGCGATGTAATTCTTTGGTTTTCCCATCGGTTAAACAAAAAGCGACGTACATCGACAAACATCTGACATCGATTGTGGTTAAAGACCGATGTAAATGAAACAATATTGCCATCGGTTCAAAATAAAATTTGATTTAGTTTAAATAACATATGCATCCTTTATAGTGAAAATCGATGTATATAAAACAAATTTGGCATCGGTTATGTAATAAACGATGTTCATGGAACGACATTAACATCGGTTTAAAACAAAAGGTGATGTAAATGACACAAGATTAACATCGGTTTAAAACAAAAAGCGATGTAAATGAAACAACATATACATCGGTTATGACCGAAACTGATGTATATAAGGAAATATTTACATCGGTTCAAAAGTGATGTAGAAAATGAAAAATCGCTCATATACATCGCCTGGATATACATCGCCCAAAAATCGATGTAAATGTAAAAAATAACTGATGTCAACGGGCCTTTTTCTACTAGCGCGGCCGGTGTAACTCTAACGAGGGAGTTTTATGATTGTACCATGTGACTTAGGCAGTCTGCCTTTACCTGTACTCTCCTATGAAATTCGTAGCCTATGCTCTCCATTGTGTACAACTAATATTCACCTCTGCCCTCGTTAGGACTCACTTGCCCGTTTACTGGAGTAGCCCGAATCAAATACCCCCGCGGCATAGACTATGACGGCGTGTACGCAGCGTAGACAGATTCGTCCAAAACTGCAACGGAACCTTCAACATGGACGCCGACATACTGTTTGTCCCGATACATGCTAGGGGGCACTACGCGTGCATCTGCATCAATTTTAGAGACCACACCGTGGAAATCATCGATCACCAGACACACGTTCCGAACCCGTATATGTTCCGGGTGTCAAGCACAATAGTAAGTTGCATCAGTGAGATTTAATTCGCCGCGTAAATTATTTTGCTGTTTCTGTAAGTGTTGACGTTTAGTTTTACCTAATATTGCAACAGACGTCCACAGTGGCCGACTACATGAACGATAAGGGACTGATGAAGGGCCGTGACATGCGGACGTTTACACATCGCCAGATAAGATTGGAATGACAGAGCGCCAGGAAGAATGACGCGGAATCCGACATTTTCTGCTTGATGCACATGTCCATGTACGATAGTGTGCCATTCAGCCACGAGGATATCGGGACTATGGTCGGGAGACGTTATGTGTCATTCGAGATTGCAGCATCCCTCGTCCTTGCTGACATGAATGAGGCACGTTAGGACGCGTTTGGGAAATTAACGGTTTCACGGAGAACAAGCTGGCAATATGGAGAGAATTCGAGTCTAGGCATAAGTTAGTAAAAAAGTTAACCAAGTAAATACCCTAACACGTGAATATATATAGCAAATAGTGTATGAATGAATTTTGATAAATCTTTTAAGGAATCAATTATTGCATTATTAAAAAATCTCGTGCTGAAGTATCTTTGAAGTATTGTCAATTCATTGAATACAAAAAATATAATGAAGTAAAGTCACTGACCAAATGAATATATAGTCACAGATGAATGACAGCTCATTTTATTTGGATTTCTGAATTGGGTAGTGGCATTACTTTGGCAGAGTCACGTGCTTGACGTGGTACAATTACGCCACTTCTTCGTCAGAGTCACAAGCAAAGTCATGTAGAGTCAATTCATTTAGTTCAATTTATATGATTCCTAAATATATACAACTCAAATTTGTTAAATCCACAAGCAAAAAAATACGATGCCGTAATAAACGATATACAAAATGATGACGTCGTTGTAACACACGTATTATAATTTATACTCGGTGAGATTAAAGTAATAAATATGTGATTACGCAAATTAAAGCTAATAAATCGTTCAAACACAAACACGTATACATAAATTGTTTTTCCATCGAAATGCATAAGCACAAATTATTTCACGAAAATATTAATCGTTACAAAAATATCGACTGCAAAAATCAATACAGATCGTTTTCGTTATCTTTCCGTTGGATACACAGAACGTGAAAGGAGTGATGTTTGTGTGTCTCAATGCACATTCAGAACACCAACAGTCACATCTGTCTTCTACCCCAATAAATTTTGGCAGGTAGACCCACCACCCAACCATCCATCCTCCCTTCTCTTCCACTTTAATACCAACCCCCCCCCCCCCCCCTTTAACCTAATTCATCTTCACCTCTTTAACCCCCTCATTCATCTTCACCTCTTTAACCCCCTCATTCATCTTCACCTCTTTAACCTAATTCATCCTTAACCTAACAAAAAAAAGTCCAGCAAAATAGAAGAAATAAAGGGTTTGATCGTGGAGTACGATGACTTGGTGGCGTCGACTAGATCCAATGAGTTGACAGCCATGCAACTAGTCGTCTGTTCCATACACGCAAGGGACTTTGTGGCATCAAAGGACGGTACAAGAATGGAGGCCTACCTTGATGACTACATCCAAGTCTTGATGACAAAGGCTCTTAAATGTTTCCGCACTAGGAAGTGTTTCCACTGTGATTTGGCCAATTTGAACAAGCTAGGATACTTAAAAATTATGGAGGTTAAGTAGGTTAACGTAGCAAAAAATATGATATGTAATGGATGTTTTTGGTGTAAGAAACTTTCCAGCATGTTTGGGCTAAAACTGTTTGTATGGGTTTAAAAGTTACTTCTAGAATGTTTTCCTGGTAGTATATTATATGGATTTTTTCTAATGTACAAATATTTCCACCACTATTTTCTAGTTCCATAATCACGCGAGTTCTATAACAAAATCACACGTAATTTCACCTTCAAAGTCACATATTATACAAATCATTGTAGCCAAGAGTGTGCGTATGAGCATTGTATTAAGTTGTATAGTCACACTTACCACGTTGTATAGTCACAGTCATCACGTTGTATAACCATGACGTATGACTTCAATTTGTATAGTCATAATCACACTCACATTGTATAACCATAATCACACTCAGTATGTTTTAGAATCATACTCAGTTGTAGAATCACACTCATTTTGTGCATAATGTCTCACGAATCTGACAGTCGCATACCTTGACAATTTCAGAGCTGTACTTTCTTTATAGAGATTGAGTGCGTAATGCTCTTACAGAGCTGCACTTGTAGCCAAAGATGGACGTATGAGCATCGCATAAGTTGTATAGTCACAGTCATTAGGTCATATAGTCACACTAATTATGTTGTAGAATCACACTGATCATTGGGTTGTAGAACACTACTACAAAATTAGTCATAGACATGACCTAATAGACATAGGTTAAATAAAACCTATATCTATTTTAAATAGACATAGGTTATTTAAAAAATTGATGTATATAAAAGGGAATATACATAGGTTAAAATTAAAACTCATGCCTATAAATTATAGACATGGGTCAAATTAAAACTCATGTCTATCATATATGAATAGACATGGGCACATGAATAACCCATGTATATTGAATTAAAAGCTTAATCAACCCCTTCGCCCAAATCTATCTATCTATCTATCTATACTATATAATAAAACAGCAACCAAAGCATGATTTTTTGGCGCCAAAACGCACATTCCTAAATCATCCCACTTTCCATATTAATCTATATGATATAAATATTATAAAATTTATAATAACCGTTAATCTAATGCGGAGTATAATACTTCGTATTGATTAAAAATTTCATATTAATAAGAAAAGTTTCATATTAATAAGATACTTTTGGTATGTACGTTTGTTAAAACGTCAAAGACACTAAATTACTTTTATACTAATAATCTAACATAGATTAAACATTGTCAAAAATGTTTTTTTAGTAGCTAGGTTAATAGCCGTGCAAAATTGGACGGGTATAAAAAAAATAACTATGTAGATTAAAATAATATCAGACGGGTATACCAATAAGAATTAATAAAAAAAGAAAAAAAAATATAAGTTATGAAGATTTTAATGTATATTTCATCTATTGATAGTCTTTTTTTTAGTGACATCTATTGATAGTATACTTACTAATGAAGAAGTCTTATTTGGAATATTAAAATTGGAGCGTATTACACGACTGCTATGATATTAATCTGTACATACGTATTTATGATAATAATCACACTCATTTTTTTAATGTTACACTTTGATTCTTTGATATGGTTTCAATTAGAGGTCTATTTTTTATTCGCAATTTCTTAAAATGTTTTGGGTTATGATTTTCTTATCAAGTTTAATTCTACTAAAAGTAAATTTTCATTATTTTATAAAACATAATTTAAGACTAATTATTCAACGAATAATCGTATCAAACATATGAGATACGTGTATATTATGATAACAGTTACAGCTCAAGCATGTATCTTGACATTAAATTTTTCATGTGTGTATAATTCAAGTTGATTTTAAGCGTATATTTTTTTCCATATGATAAATTATTTTGTTAAAGGTTGATATCCAAACATAATTACCTACCTAAGTCTTTTATATATACCCGTGCAACTTTGCACGGGTATTAACCTAGTACCCAAATATATTGAGAAACATAAAAAAAGGATTATTTAACAATAATAATACCAACTATAGGGCGTCTTCCCAAAATAATATCAATTTCAGTAAATCTGAGAATAATACGTATTATTGGAGTAGTTAAACAAGAGTAGTACAAGTGAATTTACAACCTGCTACATCAGGTCACCTAATTAATATTTAACCTTCTACTTATGCTTCATCCTCTTTCTTAGACCTGGATAACGGGTAAACTGTGTCGGGTCTGCTTCGGGTCGGGCCACTTTCGGGTTATAATAATCGGGTTGACTTTGGGTTGGGTCAGATAATTTTGGGTTCGGGTCATTCTCGGGTTTGCTGTTTTCAACTTTTTTAGGGATATCGACCCGTTTTCTATAATAATAGTCAGGTCAGTTTCGGTTAGCTCGGGTCAATTCAGATTACGGCTCAAAATCATGTCTTCAATTCGGGTGTAGGGTCGGGTTCGGTTTGGCTTATTCGGGTCGGGTCAGTTTTGCCAGGTCTACTTCTCCTTACTTGTCTCCTTCATTCTCTCTCTCCATTACCCTTCATCCTTCTTCATCTATTTTCTCTACGTTTTGTTTAGATTAACGTGTAGATTTTGGTGTAGGATTGTGTTGTTAGCTAGATTTGGTGAGGTTGAAGACTTGAAGGAAGAGGAAGACAGAGGGCATTGTGAAGTTAGATTAATGCCTCGTACACTAAGTGAAGTATTGTGAAATAAATTAAAGGCGAAAAAGGAAAGTGAACGAGTTCTACCGCTAACTGGTCATCAATACTACTCTGGTTTAACTACTCCAAAAATACTTATTATTTTCTGATTTATTAAAATTGGAATTATTTTCGGAAGACGCTCTATAGTTGGCATTATTGTCGTTAAATAAAATTAAAGGTGAAAAAGGAAGGTGGAAGGGTTCTATAGGTAACCGGTCACCTATATTACTCTGGTTTAACTACTCCAATAATACGTATTATTCTCAGATTTATTAAAATATATATTATTTTTGGAAGACGCCAGTTGGTATTATTGTTGTTAAATAACCCTAAAAAAAAACTACTGTCGGTCTTCAAACTCAACCAAATAGAAACCCAACTCGACATCAACATCAAAACTCTAAGAAAACAACGCAGCGCTCCACAAACGCTCCCCAATACGCGACCACCGGCCGACGACCCACACTCGCCTGGTGACCGCTCGGCCGGCGACCCACGTTCGTCATCCCTCTCCCTTCAATCGACGCTCGCATCATTTCTATGCCTTCAATCGACATCAATTTGCCTTCTCGAACAGTCTTAATCGACATCAATCAACATTTTTGGTTTCAATCTGCCTTCACGTCTTCAATCATGTACATTTATAACCCTATTTTCGTCATTGAATTCGTAAAAAATGATGAACAAATTAATAGGAATGTGAGTGCTGCGATGAACAAATTAAGTTCGTTTTGTTATATTAAGTCAGCTGATTTTAGCTAGTTTTGTTTAATACTTGATATTGTTTTGTTAATCGGACGTACATTTTTCTTTTGCATCTGCTTCTTTCAGCTCATAATAGTTGATGTATGTAATTGGATTCACTGCGTTTGATATTTAGGAATATTAGTCAATTAATTGGTTAGTTTTTCTTCGAATTTGAAGCTTGCTGTTTGATTTGGTTTACTGTTATTACGTTAGTTGATGAATTGATTTGCGACTTAAAATGGTGTAATTTGATAGATTTAAAGTAAATGAAATAGGTAATTCCTAACATATAGAGTATACAAATTTTGGTATATGGGTTTTGAGTTTTTTGATCGATGATACTTGGCATTTGGTTGTTGGTCTTTCGATGTAGTCTAGGTCTTTATGTTAGTATGATTATGCTGTTTATTGTAATGTCCTTGTTGCTTCACAAGTGATGTAACTTTTGGGTGCATGTGATTCGATATATTCTCAGCCAACGAAGCGGAAGAGTGATAATAAGGTTGAAAATGATGCAGAGTCTACTACACGGACAGCCAGCCCGAGATTCACAGAGGTCGTTAACAGCCCCATTCAGACACCCATTTCCAGTAAAGGTGGAAAGGGACAAAGAGCACCAAGGATTACCAAAACTAACAGAGCTGGTCCTCTGACACCCATGTCAAGCATTGGTTAGTTTACAAGTCTATAAGTTGACTGATCATTACGCAAATTGGATTTTAATGAGCATTGCCTCACGAAATGTCCCGCGACACATTTTATATGTAGGTTCACCAGGCGGTAACCTTACTCCAGTTGGCCCTAATCGCTCTGACTGCTCTCTTGGTTAGCTGGGTTTAACCTTACGCACCTTTTCTGCCACATCCTTTCATCTTCCAGTGTCCCACTATGATCATCTGCTTTTGATATATGGGATTTTTTTTGGTTAGCAGCATCATTTCACTCGATCAAACCCTCTCAATTGGTTGAGTATGATCGGCTTCTTGCCCTTATCTCTTTAATTGTGCTTCAATTTGTTTCTTCCTTCAATTTAGACGTGGTCGTGTTATTGTGGTTGCCTTTTTTTTGTGAATTTCTATAGTAGTAGTAGTAGTAGTAGAGTATGGTTCTTGGCTTTGGAATTGAATTTCTGGCTCTGGGATTTGGTCACATTCTAGGCAATCAGCCATCTGAAACGTGGTTTGTGTATGTAATGCTCCTTTGTTCATGGCGATTCTAGGATTTCGACACGGGGTGTGCAAAATGAATAAACAAAATAAAGCACCTAGTTGACATCCTGAAATTTACAGATATATCAAATACTCCCTCCATCCCACTATGATGTTCCACTTTTAATCCGATGTGAGGAATATAAAAATGAAATGGGAACATCTCTTTGGGATGGAGGGAGTAATAGATTCTCTGAGATAATGTACATACTATAAACTGTAGTAAATTCTTAGGCAAGAGAAATTTAGATACTAATAGGTTCTTCCTTACCTCATTCATGCCTGCTCTCTCTCTTTACTTCTCAGATTCATCTCCATTTCGACATTTATTTGTATGTTAAATGATCAATTTCGTGTCATTTCACTCGATCTGCTCCTTTATACTTCAGATTTACTGATTCCTGCAATACATTGGATCATACAAGTTGTTCTTATGATCCATAACTTACTAGAAAGTCTTGTTTGTGATGGAAGGATCCGTCTTAACCTTTATGACAGCTCAAATATACTCCGATTCAGTTTTTTACTGTCATTTCATGAATCCTTTAATTTGTTCATTTGTTTTATTTTATTGTGGTCTCAGCCTTGTTTGAGTACAAACTTAAGGGCCTTGATGTTCGTAGAAATTGACACTAAAAAAACGGTGCTCCATTATAACTCTTTTATAGTACTCCCTCCGCTTCTCTATGATTTTCCACATTTGATTGTGGGAAGAAATTAAGAAAATGGATATATGTGGAGGAAAATGAAGATAGAGAAAAGGAAGTGGGGTTACAAGCAATAAGAACCACAAAATATTTACTAAAAAGGAAAGTGGAACATCTTAGTGAAGTTTCCTAAAAAGGAAATGTGGAAGATCTTAGTGAAGGGGAAGGAGTATAAATTATGTGAAAATAAGTCGGCACTTCTTGGAAAGGCAAACAGGAAGCTTATAAGTTATGTTTATAGTATCATTAAAGTATTAATTTTAATTGTGATTAGGTCCCCACAAATTATTTGAAGAAATTGAGATAGCCAGGAAAAGGTGTTTAAAAGTATAATTTTAAATACCGGAGATAGCAAAGAAAAGGTATTTAAAGTTCGAAAATAACCTTGAATTTCATTTAAATAAGTATTGACTCATTTTCTGTCAATGTATTTGTCACAAATAATATAACTCCGTAATTGAAACAGAAAGAGTAATAAATTAAATTGTATGAGTGACTACGTTGTGATGTGTATGATATTATTGCATAATTCAAAGACCCATAGGACTAGAGCCGCAACTGCATTTGAAGTGAGAGCCACCAGAATCCCTTATGTATTTGCTCCTTGCATTGCGGTATGTATATGTATGATGTATGCCTGACTTGAAAATGTTTTAGGAATCAATGTCACCCACATTGTGAGTACAGTCCGATCAATCATCCTACCAGTATGTATGTTTGTTTAACTTGGGAAAAATACAGATATGTCGTGATCCAAGATAGGGAAGGTGTTACGAAAGTTACAGCCAAGACCCCAAAATTGTGCAGGAAATTACTCAAGTTATTACGAGTTTACGGGGTGATCTCTTACATAACATCAAGGGTGTTCCTTTTGTTGGTGGACAGTAAGTATTTTCGTTCATTTAATTATTCCCCTATTAACTCAATTACTCTAGTTAGTCCAGTATAATCATCATCCGCCTCCTTCTGAGTTATTCATGACCCGATCCATATGCACCCTAAACCCATATTTATTGTTACTAAGCATGCGTGGATTTAAACTTTTCTTTCACTCCGATACCGGACGAGGCGCTAGGCAGACTGTTTAGAGTCATATCCAAGACTAGATCATATAAGAACAAGAAAAAGAATAAGAAAGGAGAAGGTGGTACTTCTAATGAAAACGAGTATAAATGTGGAAGCAATAAAAAACAAGAAGTCTTCGAAAAAGAAGTCATCTGTCCGCGACAAAGCCCAAATTAGAAGACAGGGTAATTTGGCTTATTGCTACAGTCTATTAATTCAGGGATAAACAGGGATATACTTGCTTGGCATATTAATTCGGGTGCAGTTAGTCTTAGAATCTTGGTAGTAAAGTGCAGTACATGAACTACGATAAACCAGGACAATGCTCGTGGGGAGCATAACCAGAAACGGTATCGACTGTCAGTGTAGTTAACAAGTTATTTTAGTTTCTGAATTCGAGCAACACACTGGGAGGGAACTTGGCCAGCCATACGAAAATCTATCTGGAAAATGGACTGTCTTTAATGCAGTGCCAGTTCGACACTCATGCTGCTAGTGTTACGGGATTTCATCATATAAATGTTGATGGTGATGATCCAAATGACGATACTTGTGTCATTTGTTTAGATGATGGAGATTTGATGTGTTGTGATGGCTGCCCAACGACGTTTCATCACGACTGTTTGAGTATATAGGTGCATCTCATGCTAAGAGCTTGTAGGTCCATCATCGTACATGCAAACTTGTTTTTTACTCGTACTTTGTTTTGCTGTGACGAGGATACTTAAGTATCTCTACAGTGTGAAAGAGACCGCTAATGTATTGGGGTTGTAATTAATAAATATTAATAAAATATAATTTAAGTTAATTATTCTCTATATGTGTAAGTGGCACCTATTTCGTAATTCTTTTTAAAATTTATCAGCTCAATAGACATCGTTCGTTTAAACTCATGTCTATATTTATAAATTTTATAAATAGACATAGTGTGTACGAAATAACCCATGTCTATTATTTTTATAGACATGGGTTATAGAAAATCCTAACTCTATGTTTTAGATAGACATAGGTCGTCCAACCCATGTTTAAGTATTTGACAATAGATGTCACTCAACTTAACGTAGGTTAAAACCCATGTCTATTGGTGAAAATGACTTACAACTATTTGATGTTTTGTAGTAGTGAAATCACAGTAATATTATATGATTACAAACACGCAACTGCACAACCATTGAGAATTGATAGACAACTTTTCAAACGATTGATATTTCAGTATGTTGGTTTGTATTTTTACAGCCAATCGACCAAAAACAATTTAGTCCATACCTTACGACTACGCCGTATTAGAAATGATTGAGGTCCACGATAGGCAAAACAATATCACGGACCTTGACCATTTCAAACGTCGGCATTCTTTATGTTTCAAAAAATTCATTGTCCACATCAGAAGGAGGATATTCACAAACAATCCTCCGCATCCCCTAACACGTCGTCGTCGTCGTCCTCCTCCACATCATCGACAGACACGTCGGCAATAGGTGCGCTCTCGGCGAACGAGTTGGGGCAGTTCCTCTTGTCATGGTGGCCCATCCTCTTGCAGTTGTTACACAACCGTTTAGGCTTCACAGCAATTGCAACAGCCTTCGCCTTGGAAGACAGAATCCGCTTCCCATTACCCTTGTTCTTGGCTTTCTTCAGGGGCAATACTGTTACTTCAACTGCGCTCGTACAGCCAAGGATATCCTCCAGTACTTGTGTCTTACTACAAGGATCAGCATGGGGAGCTACATCGGACCTGAAATCGCGAATGATGTCGGCTAAGCTACTTTCGTCGTCCTTACCCATTCTACAAACATGACTAATGGTCTCATAGAACTCCGACCACAGTCTCTTGACTGTGGCAGCCTTCTCGTCGATTAGATGACTCTCTGCCGGGGACGTGCATTTGCATTACATAGAGCATCCTTTGTCCATCTATCAACAACGTACCATTCCGGGATCGTCTTCTACCCTTTGGAAGAATATATCCATATAGAATTCCATACCAACCGAACTTCCTGCAAGTGCAGCTGACCTCACAGTACCTGCAAGGACATTACGCACATAAAGAGTGCGACTCTGTACCATATGGAGCGTGACTACACAACGTAGAGTGTGACTTTCTAAAAGTGTATAGTCACACCCTTTAATTCGTATAATCACACTCAATATGTCGTATAATCACATTCCTTATATTGTTGAATCAAACTCATTATGTTGTATAGTCACACACATCGCATTTTAGAGTCACACCCTTTAGGTTGTATAGTCACACTAATTATGTTTTAGAATCAAACCCATTACGTTGTAGAATCAAACTCATCACGTTGTATAGTCACACTCATCGCATTTAAGAGTCAACACATCGTTTAGATTGTATAGTCACATTCAGACTATACGAGTGTGACTACACAACATAGACAGTGACTTGCTAAAAGCTATGCCTGAATCAGACTACCTATATTGTATTCAACAATATAAT
Source organism: Agrostemma githago (assembly GCA_958450325.1). Lineage (NCBI taxonomy): Eukaryota > Viridiplantae > Streptophyta > Magnoliopsida > Caryophyllales > Caryophyllaceae > Agrostemma > Agrostemma githago. The sequence continues at coordinate 40,369,106 of OY288239.1, forward strand.
TGCGGTCCCGGATGGAATCCTTAACTGTTGTCGCTTCAATTCCCTCCTCCTCCTAATACCCACGAACGCTGCACGTGTACAACGAACACTTGACCTCTTCCTAAAAGTGTGCAAACGCCACATGCGTGTACACTCTTGCCGCGTCGATCTCCATTGGATTCGTCGTTTCAGTTTTGAGATATGTCTGCCGGTTATCGCTGTCTAGCCTCTTTTGCCCGTGCCTCTATTGGTCCATCGCACTCTCGAATCGCATCAAGAACTGGACCAACGTACCCTTGTTGTCTTCACACTTTTTGAAGAAGTTGTTCTCATTCTCTGATCTCTGCGTCGTCCTCATAATTCCAGACATCCTCAGCTCCCTGCAATGCGCCGTGACCTACTTGCTCTTGATGGCATACACGTAGTCGAACCATTCGATTCCCACCGCGTCATGGTCGATCATAATCTGCCCCCACCTATCGTTGAACTCCGACGCCTCGATGTCATCGTCCCAAATAATAGCATTGAGGTCTTTCACAAATTCCGAGGTCTCCTCTCTTGATCGGCCGTGTTTTGATGGGACCTTGTTCATGATGTGCCACGTGCAGTACCGTTGGTGCGCTGCCTTGAATATTTTTGAGACAGCTTTTAAGATCCCGGGATCCTGGTTTGTCATGATATAGCACGGTTCCTTCCAATCCATGGCTTCCAGGAAGCGAGAGAGGACCCAGATAAATGACTCGTAGTCCTCCTTCAGTAGCAATGCTCCACAGAACGTGACAGAACGTTTGTGGTTGTCCAGGCCGGTGAACGGTGTGAATACCATTGAATACATGTTGGTTCTGTAGGTTGGGTCGAACGACACGGCATCTCCGAATGCGGCGTAGTTCCTTCGCGGTACCGTCCACCCAAATGGCCCTACGTAGGCTTCCGTCTCTGTCGACATCGTAGTCAAAGTAAAAGTCCTCCTGACTGTTCCTCGGACTCTTGAACCGGTCTACGAACGATTGACCATTCTGCTCGTGAACGAAGCACTTAACGTCCCTACCCCAATTCTTGAAATCAACCAACAATGCTCCGATGTTCTAAAATCTACCCGGCCAGATCCTTGCACATCCTGTATGTCCGGGTCGCCCCAATCTCCAGCTGCAGACACAAATTGCAGTTGTATTAATCACGTGCAGTTAATTGTCAAACGAACAGTAATAACATTGTTCATAAACGTCACACACCCTTGAGTTACAGAGGATCATCTCCTTGTGATATCTTGAGAGATTTCGAGAGGACTTTTGAAACTATCTGTCGTTGACCATCACAAGGTCGTGGTTTGATCAACGTATTTTATATCGTATTTTATTGTCCCCCGACAACCATTTTTGAGCTTTTCTTCTTCCATAATTATATGTTTAATGTCGATTTCTATTAGAAAGTCAATACTGTCGGTTCTCGTGCTACTTTGCAGGTTAGATACAATTTTGAGCATATTTAGGAGTAATAACCCGAATAGCCGAGAGGAGGACGGAAGACGAGGAAGAAAACGAAAAGCCGAGAAGCAAATGAATAACTCAATCACGAGCTCAGCAACATCCACTCGATCGAGTGCACGCATGTACTCGATCGAGTGCGTCGCACTTAGGCCGCGAATTGGATTTTTATTTATTTAGAATTTTGGGCCTGTTTTGTAAGTCCAACTGATTTCTTTTAAATCAGTTGGAGGAGGATTGTCAGACTACACTTTTTCATTCTATTCCTACACACATTACGTTACATTTTCTTAGGCTAGAAGTCACGTTCTTTTCCTGTTTTCCTTCGCAAGGTTCATCGAATTCCGTTCTTCCCTTTTCAGATCTCAATTGTTTGGTATTGATAATCTTTATTTCTAATTTCTATTTCTATTTCAATTCTCTAGTTTAATTCTTGTCTTAATTCTCTAGTTTAATTCTTGTCTTAGTTCGTTCTTAGTTTTAATAGTTATCTGATTTCAGTCTTGTAGTTTAATTTAATTCGCATTCATCATGTTTAATTGCAATTCATATTTTGTTAGTTTAATTACAATCATCATGAGTAGCTAATTTCTATCTAGGGTTTAAGGGGATCGATGGGTGTTAATTGGGTTATAGAAAATTGACCTGTCTCTGATCATATGAACCGTCGCCTGAATGTTGTTTTAATTTTGATTGATTAATTACTGGCCAGAATTAATTTGTTAGTATCACAATTAGGACTTTTCGTCGACCGGGTTAAGGACTAATTAGGTCACGACATTTTGGGTAGACTAGCTTAATTCTAGCGATCGCATGTTAAGTTTAGTTCTAAAGTTTGTAGTAGTACCGACCGGACCTACACCTTAGACAGTTCGATTATTGACCTGCTAGTTGACTCCCTGACCCGATTGATATTCATTGTGAACATGAGACCCTAGACCTTTTTATTATTGATTTACCTTATAGCAATTAGTTGTCAGTCCACTTAAACAAACAGAAAAACAGTGACCCGTAATCTTTAGTCTAGACCTTAGAACAACTAATTGAGTCCCGTCTCCTGGTGGTTCGACCCCAACTTCACTATCTACATTAATTAGTGGACCTTAGGGTATCTTTGATTAGGAATACGACTACCCCTGTCAAATTTGGCGTCGTTGCCGGGTAGACGGTGTTATTTATTTACTTGTTTTGTGTTTTAGCCTTTTGATTGCTTGTCTCGAGGAACTTCAGTTCCTTGAGACCGTTTCTCACATTTTTCCTGTAGTTTCTTCGTATGCCCAGGTTCTCTCGAATTTCAGGCTACGTACCACCATTCGATCCTGAACCAGAGAGAACTTTCTGCAGGTCTAGGAAATTCTACAAGGAGATTGCTGAGACAGAAAGATCAGAATCAGTGGAACATTCGAACGACGAGCACATATCCGAAGCACTGTCCTTTGAAGAGGATAATTCCACTACTGCCCCCGAGACACCGCTAGTCAAGATGCCTCCCAAACTTGCTAGCCATTCCGAGCCAGAGCAAAGTGCCCTACCGAAACCGTTGAAGAGGCCCACCGCCACTATGGGTACGTTCGAGATTCGCCCCGCCTTTATTACATTGGTGAAGCGAAATCAATTCGGTGGAGGGCCCGATGAAGACCCGGCGTAGCACATGAAGCTCTTCACCAATTATTGCTAAAGAGTGACACAAGAAGAGGTGATAGAGATGCTATTCATGTCCTCCCTACGCGATAACGCAAGAGACTGGATCACGGATCTAGACCGCGTTTCTGAGGGAATCACAGATTGGAACTCCCTAGCCTTAGCTTTTTATAAGCACTACTACACGCCGCAGAAGACAACATGTTGAGGAGTCAGATTACTAACTTCCGACAGACATCTCACGAGAATATCTACGAGGTGTGGGTAAGGTTTAAAAAGCTAGTCAAGGAGTGTCCACATCACGGATTCGAGGTATGGTTTTTGTGCAATCAATTCTATAATGGTTTATATGACGATTGCCGAGCTACGCTCGATTCTGCAGCTAATGGCAGCTTCCAAAACAACTTTGATGTAAAGCATGGAAATTGATTGAAGATATGGCTACTCATCACTCACGTTGGGGAAATCCACGAGGTAACACCCGGGGAAATAGTGGTGACTCCGAGTCATCAAATGCCATAGTTAGCCACCTAGCCGTTTTAACTAAGCGGATTGATTCCATGGAGCTTTCTAGAACCCAAAACCAACAACAAGGCGGTATGTACCAAGTTAATGCAATGTCCGAGGTTGTTTGTGAGAATTGTGGGAATATGGGTCATTATGCCCAAGAGTGTGTGAGTTTAGAAACGGCGAACGCATTGCAATCCATGAGACCACACCTCCCATACATGAACCAACCGGGCTATGACAAGTCCTTGTTGTCTTATAGGAGTCAAATCGTGCTTAACCCACCACCACCCGGCGGTAACAAAACCGTCCCATATGTAGCACCCCATAACCAACCTTCCCAAAACCATAACAATAACCGACAACAATTTCAAGGAGGGCAACAAAATTGGGGTAACCAACAAAACTGGGGTAACCAACAGTGGGGTAATAACCAATCTTGGGGTAACCAACAAGGGTGGGGGAATCAACAACAATTCCAACCGATCCCACAAAACCAAAACCAAACCCAAGCTTAGGCTCCAACCAATACCGAGTATGCGGAGATCAAGGCATTGTTGATGCAAGGTACTCAAGCTCACCAAAAGCAAGAAACCCAGATCAACCAAATACTCGCCCACAACAAGATCCTAGATACCCAAGTGGCACAACTTGCCGCCCAAAAGCAAGCTAGGCCACCGGGTACTCTACCTCCTCAAGGCGAACAGTCACATGAGCAAGCCAACGCGATAACGTTGAGAAGCAGAACTCATTATGAAGGTCCAAAGATGCCCGAGGAGTATGTTGTGGTTGATGGAACCGAGTTGGAGAAGCAAGAGTTAGCCGAGGAAGCATTGAGTAGGCCACGGACTGAGGTCACTAGATCGAGTAACACCACTTCACTCGATCGAGTAGACCCCCAAAAACCTGGCAGAGAGCAGTCCCGTAGTCAACTCGACCGAGTCACACCTGACTCGATCGAGTTGGAGGTCACTCGACCTAGTGGTGTCAACCCACTCGATCGAGTAGACCCTCAAAAATCGATCAGTAGCCTCCCAGTGATACCACTCGATCGAGTGCCTTCAGGTGACTCGATCGAGTATACTTACACTCGACCGAGTCAGCGTGGACTCGATCAAGTGGAGACCGTAACGCCTAATTCTTCTATTTTTCATCCACAGTCTTCGACCAAGGATGGAAAATCTTCTTAAGCATCCCCGTCTCAAGTCAAGGAGCCTGCAATTATGATCATACTTCCATTTCCCCACCGACAGCGTAAGACAAAGCTTGATTAACAGTTCGGTAAGTTTATGGAAGTCGTCAAGAATCTGCAGATAAGTGTTCCTTTTACTGATTTGATCACTCAAGTTCCTGCTTACGCGAAATTTATGAAAGAAATACTAACTCGTAAGAGTTTTTTTAGTGAAACTGAGACAATTGCCTTCACAGAGTAATGCAGCGCGCTACTATAGAGTCGTACTCCGCCCAAGCTTAAGGATCCAGAGAGTTTTTCTATCCCGTGTACTATAGGGACATTAGCGATTGATAAAGCCCTGTGTGATTTAGGAGCTAGCGTTAGTGTCATGCCGTATTCTATTTGTCAGAAATTGAATATGGGTGTTTTGAAATGTACTAATATGATTCTGCAGATGGCTGATCGATCGGTCAAATATCCTTTAGGTGTCTTAGAGGATGTTCCGGTACAAGTGGGGAAATTCTTTATTCCCGTAGACTTTGTCGTCTTAGACATGGCTGAGGACGCCATAATACCTATCATCCTTGATCGCCCTTTCTTACACAATGCAGGGGCGATCATCGATGTCAAAAATGGGAAGCTCACACTCTCCGTAGGAGATGATACCGTGACTTTTAGTCTCGATCAAGCTCTTAAGAAGCCCATGATGGAGGAGTCCTGTTATAGTATAGATGTCATTGATTTGGAAATGGAAAGCTATATTGACGATTATCTTGGCAGGGACCCTTTGGAGAAATTGCTGACATCCGGCGATGCCGATGCCGAGAAGAGATCATGGAGCGCGGAAGTGGACGAGCTAGAACGCATGCTAAACGGAAAGGAGAGAACTATCGAGAAGGTATACAGTCTCGGCACCCCTAAAAAGGAGGTCGAGGTAAGTAAACCTGAACTAAAACCCCTCCCCTCTAATCTGAAATATGCATTCCTAGATGATAAGGGTCTAAACCCCGTAATTGTCAACGCTGCACTCATAGATAGCCAACTTTCGGAGTTGTTAGTCATCTTACGACGACATAAGAAGGCTATTGGGTATAGTATTGATGACCTACGTGGTATTAGTCCTGAGTTTTGCATGCATCGCATTCACTTAGAGGGAGACCATAAGCCATCCATTCAGGGACAACGTAGGTTGAACCCGAACATGCAGGATGTGGTTAGGAAGGAGGTTATGAACCTCCTAGATGCTGGCATTGTCTATCCCATTTCCGACTCTAAATGGGTTAGTCCAGTTCAAGTGGTCCCTAAGAAGGGTGGGACCACGGTTATCACGAACGAGAGAAATGAACTTATTTCTACTTGATTAGTGACTGAATGGAGAATGTGTATTGACTACCGTAAGCTAAACGTAGCTACTAGGAAAAACCATTTCCTACTCCCCTTCATTGACCAGATGCTAGAGCGTCTCGCTTGCCATAAGTACTTCTGCTACTTAGATGGCTACTCGGGATTTTTCCAAATCCCAATTTACCCAGACGACCAGGAGAAAACAACATTCACCTGTCCCTACGGCACCTTTGCATACCGAAGGATGCCTTTTGGCCTTTGTAATGCCCCGACCACTTTTCAACGTTGTATGATGTCCATATTTTCGGACCTTATCGAGTCTGTCATGGAAGTCTTCATGGATGACTTCAGTGTATATGGCACTGATTATGATGCATGTTTATTTAATCTTTCACGGGTCTTGCAACGTTGTGAGGAGACCAATTTGGTCTTAAACTGGGAGAAATGTCACTTCATGGTGACAGAGGGAGTCGTTTTGGGTCATTTAGTGTCCGAACGCGGCATCCAAGTGGATAAAGCGAAAGTCGAGGTGATTGAGCAATTACCATACCCCGTTAATGTTAAGGGTGTGCGGAGTTTTCTTGGTCACGCGGGTTTTTACCGCCGTTTCATCCAAGATTTCTCCAAGATTGCCAAACCTCTGACTCAGCTGCTCCTCAAAGATGCCCCGTTCGTCTTTTCGGACGAGTCTGCTCGAGCTTTTGACAGGATTAAGCAGGCTCTTGTTTCCGCACCTATTATCCGAACTCCCGATTGGGATTTGCCTTTCGAGGTTATGTGCGATGCTAGCGATTACGCTGTAGGAGCCGTGCTCGGGCAAAGGAAAGACAGGGCTTTACATGCGATCTACTATGCTAGTCGGACGTTAGATATGGCGCAGATCAATTATGCTACTGCGGAGAAGGAGTTATTGGCCATCATCTATGCTCTAGACAAGTTTCGGGCCTATCTCATTGGCTCGAAGGTGATAGTGTATACTGATCATGCAGCCTTGAAGTATCTTCTAGCGAAAAAGGAGGCCAAACTGAGACTTATTAGATGGATCCTATTACTGCAGGAGTTTGACTTGGAGATCCGTGATAAGTCCGGGGCCGAGAATGTTGTAGCTGATCACTTATCGCGGCTAAGATATGACGGTGGGGATCTCGCCCCAATTGATGATTCGTTCCCGGATGACCATTTGCTTGCTATTACCATGGATACTCCATGGTTTGCTGATTATGCCAACTTCCTAGTTGGAGGAACTCTACCTCCCGACCTTAAGTATCAGCAGAAGAAGCGGTTCTTACATGATGTGAAACGTTATTTCTGGGACGACCCATATCTTTTCCGAGAAGGTGCAGATGGCTTATTTAGGAGGTGTATTCCTGAGAGTGAGGTACATTCTATCCTCACTAGATGTCACTCTTCCCCTTATGGTGGACATCACGGTCCTTCGAAGACATTCGCGAAGGTAATGCAATCGGGTTTCTATTGGCCCACTATTCTCAAAGATGCCACCACTTTTATCCGTTCTTGCGACGCATGCCAACGAACGGGAAATATTTCTCGACGACACGAAATGCCTCAAACCGGGATTCTTGAGGTAGAATTATTTGACGTTTGGGGTATAGATTATCAAGGACCGTTCCCTTCTTCTTATGGGAATTGGTATATTTTGGTCGCCGTAGATTATGTTTCAAAGTGGGTGGAAGCGATCGCTTCACCTACTAACGATGCTAACGTGGTGATCCGGCTCTTTAAGAAGACAATATTCCCGCGTTTTGGGGTCCCACGGGCTGTTATTAGTGATGGTGGTTCACATTTTCATGAACGCCAACTCACTAAGCTATTGAAGAAATACGGTGTTCACCACCGTACCAGGCTAGCCTATCATCCACAAACTAGTGGACAAGTCGGGATCTCAAACCGTGAGATCAAATCTATTCTCGAGAAGGTTGTCCATACCTCGAGAAAAGATTGGAGTTCGAAGCTCGATGATTCTCTTTGGGCTTACCGGACCGCATTCAACACTCCTATCGAGACATCCCCGTATAGGCTTGTTTATGGCAAGGCTTGCCATCTACCCGTAGAGCTCGAGTTTAAGGCTATGTGGGCCTTAAAGGAGCTCAATCTCGATCCGAAGCTAGCCGGAGAGAAGCGCCTCATGCAATTGAACGAACTAGATGAATTCCATCTCCATGCTTATGATAACGCGAGAATTTATAAGGAGCGGACCAAAAGATGGCATGATAAGCGCATTATCCCCCGAGAGTTCCATGTCGGCGATAAGGTACTTTTATTTAATTCTCGACTTAGACTCTTTCCCGGGAAACTTAAATCCCGATGGTCTGGACCGTTCACGGTGACTGAAGTAAATAAATTCGGGTCGGTTACACTCACTACCAACAAAGGCGAAATATTCAAGGTGAACGGTCAACGCCTCAAGCTCTATCACGAAGGTGCATATGTCGGTGTCGTAGAGGCCATGGACCTCAACGACACTCTCGATTCAACCTAATCCAATTGAGGTAAACCGGTCGAGCGGGACCGTAAAAACCAGCGCTAACCGGGAGGCAACCCGGCACCACTTGTATAAATTTGTAATTTCCCTTTCCGCATTTTTTTTAATTTTTAGTTAGCTTGGTAGCTCTAATTGGGAGTTAGTATTAATTATCGAGTGAGGACGAGGGAATTTTACGGTTTAATTGATTTAATTTCAGGATTTTGAAGCAATTTAAAGAAAAAAAGGGCGAGGAGTAGCAGGTGTAGTGGTCACTCGACCGAGTGGCATATGCACTCGGTCGAGTGCCCTGACGAAGGAGTGTCTGCCCAATTTTCATGGGATCACTCGATCGAGTGGCCCATGCACTCGGTCGAGTGCCCTGACAGAGCAGCTTCTGTACAATTCTCAAGGGTTCACTCGATCGAGTAACCTAGTGCACTCGGTCGAGTGCCCCTGAACCGGGTTCAATAACGGTTTTTCCGTCCTCCTTTCTTTGTTTCTTACTCCTTTTCTCAAATCAGTTTTTCTAATTAAACCCCCCCCCCCCCCTTACTAGTCTTAAGAACCCTAACCCCCAATTCACCCAAATCACTCCCAATTCATCAAATCTTCACCAAAACTCACGATTTTTGCTTCTAATTTGCAATTAGTAGTATCTACCTGTGTTCCTTGGTGTTATTTTGTGAATTTTTCGCCCCCTCTTCCCCCAGTTTCGAAATTTTTGAGCTACTCAAGGTATATTTCGGCTTTTTGATTTCCTCACTTCTTTTCTTGGTTTTATGGTATAATTTCATCCTTAGTTATATACTAATCCCATTGCATACTTGATTTTGTGTTGATTTAACCACTTTGTGCTCAAAAATTGATTTTTGTGCATAGGGTCTGATTTTGTATGAAATTTGGTATTTTTTGTGGGATTTTTATGTAATTCTGTTTTGTTATTATGCTATAGTCATGGCAGGAAGAAGGAATCCACCCCGAAACAACAACAGGAACAGGAACGCAAGGCAGCCGGCGGTTCAGCCTGTGCCAGGCTATGAAGAAATTATTTGCAGGGACGAGGCCCAGAGAGCTCGTTTAGTTGCCTTGATACCAAGGACGATGGAGGCTACCCGGTGTTGCTTGTCACAATTCGCAATCGAGCTCGGTTTGAACGAGCAACTATTGCACCTCTTGTCCATGACCGGATTCGGTGGCTTATGGACACTACGTGAGTTATCTTACCAAGTACTCACTTTAGAATTCTTAAGTTCATTTGAGTTTGATAGACAAGTTAGCATGATATCCTTTCGGTTGAACAATGATGATCAATCCATACTCCTTAGTACCTTGTCCGAGTGTCTAAGGCTTACCTCTGACCAGGATGAAGACATCCTAGACATACCCGAGAGTTCGAAAGCACCTCCCTACTTTCAGTTATTTTCGGGTCGTAGTGCAAGTGTCACCGATATGGCACTCAACGCCATCCCACACTCTACTGTCCACCTCTTCTTGCGGATTTTGAGTCGTGTGGTTTTTCCACGCTCCGACATGAGTAAACTTCACTCATTGGAGCTGTTGATTTTAGGACACTACCTAAACCCCTTTAGGCGATCCCTGAAGGCGTTTAGTGCACCGGGTATGATCTGTGTCGGAATCGAGCGCCAGATCAATGGATCTGGACCGCTCGGTTGTGGAGCCATTGTCATCGTGCTAGCAAAGCGCTATATTATGGGTTTTGGGGATACAGTCACTTTTGAGAGTCTCACCGACCGCGTCCCTTTGCTAGACCGTAGCTACCTCTTCTCCACTTTGAAGTGGATTTGGGGCAATTCCCCGGACTTTCTGTGGCGCGTCCGAGACAAGGTTTGGATGAAACTCCCGGTTGTCGAAGGGACAATCCTACCGCCACTCCTCGCCTCGCAACCCACTCCCGCAGGCGAGGACACACCCGACCCACCGAGCTACCTCATTCCCGAGGAGCTCTTCATTTATAACGAGGGCGTTCAACCCCGAGAGACCGAGCCCCCCAGGGCCACAAACATACACACCTCTACCTTCCCGTTCCAGACTCCGGGTGCTGAGTTTCCGCACCCGTATCCGTTTCTGTATGATCCAGTTTACGAGCACCAGCGACGGGTACACGAGGGGATTAACCAGAGCATCGTCAACCGGGAGATCCACGAGTTCACGCTTACTCAAGGAATCTCGGCGCCTCAGCACCCGTCCTACTGGAGAGGTCCGGGAGATACTAGTGGTATTTTCCACGATTATGGGGTTGATCCAACTGCTTGGGGTCCGGACTACGAGCGCACCTACGGCGGCCTAGTAGCACAGTGGTTGAGAGACTTGCGACAGTCGGGTCAGCAGGGTGGTACTAGCGGCTCAGGCCAGGACGATACTGGAGCTGGTCCATCTGGGACCGGTGGAGATGATGAGATGGCTCATTAGCCAGTTTGAGGGAGCTACGATTGTATATACGGTACTTTCTTTCCTTTTTTCATTTATGTTTTTATTGCTTTCCTAGATTTTTATTACTTCCCCTTAGGTCAAGTTTTCCTTAGGATTAGCTGTGGATTTGTTTGTAATATTAGCTGTAGAGTCACATTGAGGACACTGTGACATTTAGGTTTGGGGGAGAATTTGTGTGCTTTTGTGTGCTTTCAAAAATTCTAAAAGTCCAAAAAAATTGAAAAAAATCAAAAAAATTCAAAAAGATTTTATTTTTGTGTGTCTTGTGTCTGTCTTGTGTCCGGTGTGAAACATGCAAAACGACGATGATGACATTGCGTTTTACATGATTTTTCCTAATTGACAGCTGACTCCGTACCTGAAAGCATGTAATACTTGAGATGAGGTGATTTTGATATGATTGCCTATTAGACTGTTAATTGCCAAATGAGTAAATTTGACCATTCTGTCGGCAAACCACAAAAATTCTGAGGATTTAGAGCTTCCTAGGCCAGTAACATCTATAACTGGTCTCATTTATAATTAGGAATTGAGTGGTTTCTCCTTATAGAATGTGTAACATGAATTTGCATAAATATGACGTCCGTCTCTTGATATTGAATACGTGTTTGGTTTGAGGAGGAGGTACATGAGGAAAGGCATTTCTGTTTTTGATGAGTTCCACATAGCCAAAACTACCCATTTTTACTACCTTGTAGATTTAGGTCAGTTTCCCTTTGTTCAGCCCATTTCAGTTGTTGTAAGCCTATTTTTAATATATATATCAATCAGCTACAACCCAGAATAGCCTACCTTACCAGGACAGTCGCAGTGAACACAATTGGAGTTAATTTACTATTAGATCACAATTTGGATTTTTACATCTTTTGGATCTTAGTGTGTAACATTATTGTGCGACCTTATATTCGCCTTCCCCTTGTCTGAATCGGAAAAAATATAGGAGCATGAAAAAGAAAGAAAGAAAAAGAAAAAAATGGAATTAGAAAAAGAAGAAAAAATTCCAAGAAAAAGAAAAGAAAAAAATATATGCTTCTTATAATATTTCAGGGAACGGTCGAGATGTTGTAACTAGAATTGAATTATAATTAGGAGGATGGCAAAATTCCCTCTTATGCTCTTTTGAGTTTTATTTCTAGTTAGTGGTCAGAATTCATAGTTGAGGTTTTTGGATGGATAGTTTTTATTGTGTAGCTGCGACTACTGGTCTTAGCCCCACATTCCCATACGTGCTTTAAGCACAATCCATTTTATTCCCTCATATATAAGCCACCCCTTGTAAGTCCTTGGCATGTACTATGGTCCTGATTGGTGGAACACGTATCTGATTGGGGAGATTGATTTCATATTTGATTGCATGCATATTTCATATGTCGAGTGAGTGTCTTTATTCTTTCATATCTTCACATATATACTTACCCGTACTTATGAGTGTTGAGCGACAACCGTAAGGAAGTCCGACATTATTGGTCTTGCAAGATTGAAAGTTTGGCAGGCAATTGTTTGATTATGGCATGATTATTGATCTCGTTGCATTCTTGAGCATTACATGTTTTCTCGTCGGTTTGAGTCGATTTTAGGAGAATGATGGTAATTCAACTCTGAGTCGTGTTTCACATCACTTGTCCTCGTTTGTGTATATTAGTTGTTTGCTAGAGGACAAGCAAAGGTTTGGTTTGGGGGAGTTTGATCAACGTATTTTTGTAGACACCCGCATTTTGACTGCCAGGTGTCTATGACAGTTTCCAAAAAACACCCGATGATGATCAGACGCTAACATGCTTCTATGCGCTAAGAGACGGGCTCCAATCCATTAATCGCTGGCTAATACACTTACAGAGTACAAATCTCACAAAATCAACCTCAAATCCAGGTCTAGTGGGCCATTTCCAATCAAATAAGGCTAATTTGGGCCAAAACCGACACCGGAAATAAAACCGACTTTTTGCGATTGGGTCAACCCCGGTCAAAGTCATTTCCGAGACACACAAAAACAGCCATACAACCATAAAAAGTCCAAGTCAAACACAAAACCCATCAAACACCCAAAGTCAAGATCTAAGACAATGGACCCGTGCAACCCGTTGGGCCACTCGATCGAGTGCCCGACCCACCCGATCGAGTGGGCCTGTTTCGAGCCCGACTGCAGGCGTGACGGGCCACTCGACCGAGTCAGCCATTTACTCTGTCGAGTAACCCTAAACCGGGTGCCCTAGCTTCTCCTATATAAGCAACCCCCATGCACACATCTTGAACAACTTTTTACAACTTTTACAAACCCCAGAGCAACCCTACACATACATACAACATCTATTACAAACCCTAATCCAGCCCTAGTAATTCTACACTAGCAAAAAACCCGAAACCTAGTTTTAGGAATCAATCCCGAGCCACCAGAACTTAACCTTCATCCACCTCGAAGACTCTTGTGTTGAAGCCACGGTTACGAGTCCGTCCCGAGACAAGAACATGTAGGTTGAGGGTGTCAAAACCCCGTTCTCTTTTCCTTCTCTCTTCGTCGTCCGTCCTCTTTTTTTTTTTTTCATCTTTTTTCGCTTTTTTATTTTGTTCGTTGTATCATAATATCGATAGTATAATTAATATCAAAGCATTAAAATACTTATCAATTTGTGTCGAATAAGAAGGATATCGGAATAAGAAAACACGAATATACAAGTGTACTGCACACAGCGTTGACGGTCGCTTATTCCGGTACCCCGACTATTTGATTATTAAGATAAGTCAACTTAAACAATAATTCGTTTTGATTGACTTAAGACGACTCAAATCAATTATGTTTATTTTTTCCGCTCTAGTATTCCATATCGATTCAATAATCGAATATGGGATATGACGAGCATTCAAATTTGGAATCGGGTATAAATTTAAACAATATTTATATTCGGTTCAACCAAATCTATGATTTATAAAAAACCCGAATCGAGCATAAGTCATACAATATTTGTGCTCAATTCGGTAAAATTGTCGAATCATCAAAAATCAAAAGCAATTTCGATATCAATAATTAAATTGCAAACGAACCAGGTTCCTACAGGTGCCACTCGACCGAGTGCCTCGGCCACTCGATTGAGTGACATCACAATTTATCGATCAGAAAGTCTATTTCGACCCCCACTCGGTCGAGTCTCACAGTGACTCGATCGAGTGGCTATGTACTCGACCGAGTTGGTCAATAACTCGGCCAAGTACGGTCTAAAACGCAAAACAAAATCATCTTTTACAGGTCCACTCGATCGAGTTCATCGACCACTCGATCGAGTGACCTCATAACGACTAATACAACGAGTCGTACATTATTCTTTTCAAACTCGGTAGTAATTTATGATTTAGGTCAATGCGTGTTTAATTAATCACGTGTATTACTACCTTTTCGAACCGTACATCATCATATTTGCATCATCTCTTATCATATTTGCACAAACCGTTATTATTCGTTATATCGTTACTAACAGTTTGTTTGTTTCCTTTGTCAATTTTCATCGTTTGTTTTATTTTACTAAAATGAACCCACATGCTAAAAAATTCCACTTTGACGTAGAATTAATTGAATTAAATTGACTTAGAAACCCTTTTCAATTCCATTCACATGTTTAGGGAAATATCATTTTCATATCATTTTCCCGTTTAACTAACGCGCGTATTGGAAAGTCATTCGAATTCTTAGTAGAGGCCGCTAATGTGTGGGCGGGGTTGGGTGTCCTTCGTGGGCTTCCCAACACGTACCCTCACCCCTTACTCAGAACCTCGGTTTTCGGATGCCCGAAACCGTTGGCGCACGAGAGTCATTCAATACACAATATCCGATAATGTCGGTATTGGTATCAAATGCAAAGGGACGAGCCCAATAAACTCTGACATCGGAAATGGGCCGTATTTTGTATACGGACCACTACGACATAGAGTGAGCTCGAATGGTTCCGAATAACCACAAAATTCGGTGGCGACTCCACATAGACCTAAATTTTGATTCGATCCGTTTCATATGGAGATTCATTCGCCCTCCCAAACCTGCGCGTGGCCGCGTCGGGGTGGACCTATGTCATGTCCACAATTTGGCGACTCCACTGGGGATTAACTGATGCGTGACTTACCATCGGCATCCTCAGGGTGAGACTCGAATAGAAATTGTTTGACAAATACAATACGCGTTTTAGTTTTACGGTTCATGCATAACCCATATTTTCCTGGGCCGGTACTGGTGACCGACGTCCCACTATACCATTGATGTACTCCAATATGGATATGTCAAAAGGTCTCCATAGTCGATTCGAGTGGGTTTCGCGGCATGTTCTAAGCTCAATTCGACTTAGAGAGTCCGTCCCAATCAACGTTTAGACTATGTACACTGGTATAGACCCTCTTAGACCGACCTAGACTTAGTATAGAGCATACATGGCGTCGTTATAATGCTTGTGTGACTATGTGCTACTTGGTTGCCGAGTCGTTTTCAAAAATGTCAACTTTTCAAAAATTGCATCTTTTTCAAGACATTCGATTTCAAAACTCGGGACATGCCGAATTTAGGACTTATGCTTTTACTCAAAATAGCCTATTTTCTAGACGGTATGCTGCCCAATTCAAAACTCAAAGCATTTTTGAACTCTCAAAACCGAGGCCCGATACACTTTCTAATTTTTCTCGAAAAATCGGGACTCTCCACCGAGTTGTCTCGGAACTTTCAAAAATAATCAATTTTCAACACTTCCCTCCTCTTAGGACCTCCCATATTTAGCAGTGTCGGGTCATGTCCTAAGTTGTCAAGTTTCTCTAGCGTCGAAACTCTGTTGATCTTACATCACGAGTTTCTTCCCTATCCCAGTCCGCCTTATTAGACTAAGGCAAGTCCCGCCTAAGTAGGACATACTCTTACGAAGGAGGGCCCGTCAACACAATCGAGTCAAAGGTCTGGGGATGTCCCACATGAACCTTCCTTCGAACAGGACTAGGCCCACTTGCCGAACCCTAAGGAAGGCCTACACTTCACAAGTCACCCGTCTAGGTGTCTTTTCTCGAGTCATTTCCCTTTTTAGTCTTGTTCGGGATGTACTTTCTATTCCGGGATTTCTGGGCAAGTTTCTGATTACGCGGTGTTCTTACACACAGGCCACCCGCAACCCGACATCAACGCAAAATGGAAGAGTTGAAAGATGCCCTAACCAAGATCGAGACTCAACTGACCTCCATCCTTGCCAACCAAGCAACTTTGGACACTCGCCTGAGCACTGTGGAGAAGACGGTCCCAGTTGAAGGAGCTGAGCCCACTGGGCCCATAGCCGAATTGGTCAGTGTTGTTCGCAGGCTCGAAGAACAAGTTCACTTATCGACGAACAACTCGATCCACACCGAAAATGCTCGTATTTATTCACCTTTGAATAACGAGCTACCTGCCAACCTCAACTTGACGGGAATTCCCATGTTTGAGGGTACCGAAGACCCGGTCCATCACATCCGGGCCTTCAAGGACTTCATGGCGGTCAAAAGGGGTAAAGTCTGCCATGTTCAAGCACCTATTCCCTTCCTCTTTGGAGAAGCATCCCAAGGCCTGGTTTTACAGGCTCGACCCCAAGAAATACAAGACTTGAGACGATGTGGCGACCGAATTTGCTCGGAACTACGCCGATAACACTGAAATCCAGACTATAATGCGTACTCTGGAGGTCATGGCTCAAGAGCCCAAAGAAGGGTTCACAAAATACCTGCAAAGATGGAGGGCCGAGAGCGTGAAGCTAGTCGACAAGCCCGGCGAGAAGGCCCTAGTGGAAGCTTTTGTCAAAAATCTCTTCCCATCCTACCGGGTCCATCTTCGGTATGCCATCATCCCCAACTTCGCTGTCCTTACTGAAATGGGCACGAGAATCGAGGATGACTTGAGACTGGAGAGCCTGACTAAGGCCTCTACTAAAGGTTATCAAGGGGCTAGTTCATCTACAAATAAGACCATGCCTGCAGCTGCAACTCGCAGCATCTTCGACGAGGTAAACCTGCTTGACACTTCATCTAAAAAGAATACACCAAATCGGGTATTCACGGACATAGGGACTACCTATACTTACGCCTTACAAAGGCTATCTTCTAAGGGCCTGATCCAGCCAATAGGCCCAACTGCAGAACTTCCAGTAGAGAAGAGGCCTAAAACTTATAATGCCCAAGCCTACTGTCGGTATCACCGGGGTAACGGGCATGATACCGAAAAATGTTGTAGGTTAAAGCATCTGATCCAAGATCTTATCGAGAGCGGGAAAATCCCGTTGCCCGGAGACAAGCCGAGCAACAAAGAAAACCCGTTCAGTGCCCACGCAATATTCACCGGTGAGGTAATTGACTGTTCTCACCTCATCTCTCCCTATATCCCACAAATCAACGGGATATGGTTCGACGACGAGGATGATGTGTACTTAACCAAAGGGGAAGCTGTCCCCATCACCCTTGAAGAGGTCCGAAAGGCTAAGTCCAAAGCCTTAGCCACCAATCACCTCGCCGCAGCTGGGCGTTCCATTCCTATATCCGTCACTGAACCTGCCACGACGGAACTTACCCTCGAAGAACCAAGCCCGGACACGGCTCTGGTCCAACAACTGAAAAGGGTTCGAGCTGACTTAACCGTATGGCAACTACTGGTTAGCTCACAGGCACATCGAGAAGCACTGACTAAGGCTCTCGATGAAATAAAGGTCGATTCACGAGCTACCCCTTCTGAAATGGTAGCCACCATTATGCCCTACCTTAAGGGCAAGTGAAAGGAAGAAGGCCCACTCATAACCTTCTCTGAAGCTGATCTGCCACCATTTGGGCCCAATCACAATCTGGCCCTATACATCACGGTCATCTGCAAGGGCAAATACCTACCAATGACCCTCATCGACGATGGATCAGCCGTGAACGTCCTACCTCTGAGGACCGCTAGGGCCCTCGGCATCACTGATGCCGACTATCTCCCGACAGCGCAAACTATCCAGGCTTTCGATGGAAGCCCAAAACCAGTCGCCGGGGCCGTGAAATTGAAGATCATAACGGGCCCGATCGAAAAGGAGTTAGAACTCCAGGTGATTGATGTCACCTCATCCTTTAACCTACTATTAGGGAGGCCGTGGATCCATGCAGTCGAGGCCGTGTCCTCTACCTTACATAGAAAAGTCAAGATGCCACTTCGGGACGACATTATCACACTAGAGGCTACTCCTACCACCGTGGCTAGCTGTAATGCCACAAACCGGGCCGAACCACGAGGGTTCGACTTTGTGGGCATGATTGATGAGGCATATCTCTTCAAGCCTTACTTCACCGTTAGCATCGACACAATGCTACAAAATATGGGTTACCTACCCGGAGCCACCTCAAGGTCGTACCTTCCGGCAGGGAAGATCATTGAGGTCCTAGACAACGGAGAATCTCGCCTCGACTTGGGATATACTATGAGCTCGGAAAACGTAGGCCGGGCATATGCAATCAAGTTCGTCACTCCCGTGTTTGGGGCGATCCAGGTGGACCTCTACCAACCCACCATCACATATCCCGAGACCAAAACGGCTCGGGAATGCAACTACATCCCTGACGATATATTCACCATCGTCCAGGCCGAATCCCAGGAGGATGAAAACAATTCTGAGCCCGTACTGGGGCTCTTATTTGGAGAAGAGAAGGCCGTCCCCGCTCTGAAAGATGACTTGGTCAATCTGATCCTCCGCAGCGATCGGTTTGACCCAACGAAGCTGATCACCGAAGTTGGTGCAGATACAGGAAAGAGAGCTTGGAGGAAGACCATCAAGTGGACCGACAGTCAAGGACGGGTCTACAAGCTGACCACTGGCGAGGGAGACATGCCGGATACTGAGTCTGAGTCTGAGTCCGAGTCTAGAGGGTCTGGTGCTAGAGTCGAGTCTGTAACCCCTCTTCCCTTATCCACAGAGGTCTCGGGGCCTGTCCCAAAACCTCTCCCTATCCCGCCACTGACCAACGATCAAATGGCCGCTCTTTTCGAGCTTTTCACAAAATTTACCATTAATAATAATATCGAAAACCGTTCTGCTTACGACTTGTCTTATTTCCAAAATTTTCTCAATCTCAACAATTTTATATGCAATGACATTGAGAAACCCGACGAACAGGTACATTTACCTCCGCATATGATCGAGCAGCTCGAGCAAAGGGAATCTCGAGATCCGGTAATCGAAGAAACCGATTCCATCAATGTAGGAACCCCTTTAGAGCCCCAGATGCTTAAGTTGGGCCTATCTTTAGATCCAGAGGAGAGAAAACAATTCACAGACCTCCTCCAAGAGTTTAAAGACGTCTTTGCATGGTCCTACAAGGACATGCCGGGTATAGACCGGGAGATAGTCGAACACCGAATACCCATCAAAGATGGGTGCAAACCGGTAAAGCAAAAAATCCGAAGAATTAAGCCCGAATGGTCCCTCAAAGTCAAAGAGGAAGTTGACAAGCAATTCAAAGCGGGCTTTATACAAGTGTCTGAATATCCAGACTGGGTCGCCAACATCGTGCCGGTACCCAAGAAGGACGGCAAGGTGCGGGTATGCGTGGACTTCCGGGACCTTAACAAGGCTAGTCCAAAAGACGATTTTCCGTTACCACACATCGACATACTAGTGGATAACACGGCCGATCATGTCCTTCTATCGTTCATGGACGGGTATGCCGGATACAATCAGATTAAAATGGCAGAAGAGGATATGAGTAAGACCACCTTCATTACACCTTGGGGGTACTTACTGTTACACCGTTATACCATTTGGGCTTATCAATGCCGGAGCCACTTATCAATGGACCGCCACTACTTTGCTCCACGACATGATGCATAAAGAAGTGGAGGTCTATGTGGACGACATGATTGTCAAATCCAAGGACCGAAGCGGGCACATCTCGGCCCTAAGAAAATTCTTCACCCGGCTATGTAAGTACAACATGAGACTAAACCCACAAAAATGCAGTTTTGGGGTCACGTCAGGCAAATTACTGGGCCATATCGTAAGCCAACGCGGCATCGAGGTCGACCCAGCTAAAATCAAAGCCATCACCAAGATGCAACCACCCAAGACTGAAAAGGAAATAAGGGGGTTTCTCGGGAAAGTCTAATACATCAGCCGTTTCATTTCGAAGTTAACCATGGTGTGTGAACCCATCTTCAAAAAGCTAAAAATCGGAGAACGGGTACTGTGGGACGACAAATGTCAAGCGGCTTTCGATAAAATCAAGGAGATTCTGTCTGCTTCACCAGTACTAATGCCACCTCAACCCGGTTTGCATTTGTCGTTATACCTAACAATGACTGAGACAGCCATGGGGGCTATGCTGGCCCAGACAGTCGATTCAGAAGAACGGGCTATTTACTACATCAGTAAAAAGTTCCTCGAATATGAGTGCAAATATACAATGCTCGAGAAAACGTGCCTAGCTCTGGTTTGGGCCACTAAAAAGCTCAGACACTACATGCTTAGTCACGAGGTACATGTGTTATCCAAAATGGATCCAATCAAATACCTGTTCGAGAAGCTTATCCTCAACGGCAGGATGTCCAGATGGACTTTAATGTTATCCGAATTCGACCTCAAATTTGTACCATTAAAAGCCATCAAGGGACGGGTAGTAGCCGAGTTCCTCACCGATAGCCCAATATCCGAAGACGGACACACCGATACTTGGTCCTTTCCTGATGAAGACATATTCCATACCGATACTGAGACATGGGATTTGTATTTTGATGGAGCGTCCAACTTTCGAGGATTCGGGGTCAGAATTATGCTAATATCACCACGGGGAGAACACACTCCCTTATCAATCAAATTGGACTTTGACGTGACCAATAATGCAGCCGAATACGAAGCATGCATTCACGGGTTGCAAGCCGCCGCCGATTTAGGGGTAACAAACCTCCGGGTTCATGATGATTCATCATTGGTCATAAATCAAGCACTCCAAAAATGGAAAACTCGGAACGCCAATCTCGTGGCTTACCAAGCACGGGTACGAGTTCTAGAGAAACAATTCCAGAAGGTGGAATATATATACTTGCCTCGGGAAGAAAATCAGTTTGCAGATGCGCTTTCCAAATTAGCATCTTTACTGAATATCCCGGATCACCTGACCAGCATGCCAATCTGTGTCGAAAGACGGTCTGAACCGGCGTATGTACATGCCATCCAGGACATCGAGTTAGCTGATCCAGAACCTTGGTATCAGTCAGTCCTAACCTACTTGGCAACGGGAGAGTATCCCCCAGGAACTGAAAACCGGGCCAAGAAAGCCTTGCGGAGATTGGCGACCCAATTTGTTCGCACGGACGACGGGCAATTATACAAAAAGACGGCACAGGGGGCCCTACTCCTGTGCGTCGACAAAATACAGGCCGAAAAGGTAATGACCGAAGTACACTATGGTGAAAACGGCCCGCATATGAACGCCCATATGCTAGCCCGCAAAATCATGAGGCTCGGGTATTATTGGAACACCATGGAAACGGACTGTCAGTTATATGTCAAACACTGCCATAACTGTCAGATCATTGCCAATGTACAGCATATGCCATCTTCCCTCTTATATACCATGACATCACCATGGCCATTTTCAACATGGGGTATAGACATAATTGGAAAGGTGCATCCTTCCGGGACGGGAGGTCATTGCTTCATTTTGGTAGCCATCGACTACTTCACCAAATGGGTCGAAGCTGAGTCATACCGTGTCTTGAACGCCAAACATGTCGTGGCCAAATTCATCCAAAATAAGATAATATGCCGATACGGGATCCCTCACGAGTTTATCAGTGATCGCGGGACCCACTTTCAAGCTGAAACTGCGGCATTGCTGGCAAAATACAAAATTCAGAGGCATACATCTTCACCTTATCGACCCCAAACAAATGGAGCGGTAGAAGCGGCCAACAAAAAAATTGTCACCATACTTAAAAAAATGGCCGAGAATTATCGAGACTGGCCCGACAAAATACCCTTCGCTCTGTGGGGATACCGAACTTCAATTCGCACTGCAACCGGAGCAACTCCGTATTACCTGACATATGGATTGGAAGCGATCCAACCGGTCGAGTTAGAGGTACCATCCCTCAGGATTTTACTTGAAAGCCAAGTACCTGAAGCAGATTGGGTCCAAGCCCGATACGATTCGCTAGTCCTTTTAGACGAGCGGCGATCCCGGGCCCTCAACATCATCCAAATATATCAAAAGAGAATCAAACGGGCTTTCAACAAACGGGTTAGGCCCAGGAACATCAAGGAAGGAGATCTAGTCCTGAAATCGGTTCGTGCCTTACTACCGGTTGACCCAAGGGGTAAATTCAAACCCAATTGGGCTGGGCCATACTTAGTCAAAAAGGTCCTATCAGGAGGAGCGGTGATGATGACAGACTTGGACGGGAACAAATTTGTCAACCCAACCAACTTGGACCAGCTGAAGCGCTACTACCCATAAACCCAATCTCAATGTCATTTGCAAAAATTTTAAAAAACTTTGTCTTTTATAAATTTTCAAAAATTATAGACAAGTCAATAAGCTAGAATTAATTATTCTACTGTTGCACATCTCGAATTAATAATCTTGATGTATTTCGAAAATTGCAAAAAAAAAAGCAATCAAATCAAATTTTGAACTACGTTTGGTTTGATTCCGCTAATCGCGGATACGTAGACAACCCCTCAAAATTGTACAACCACTGCAATAAACAAAAGACGGGAATGATATTCTTTAATACGTCTTTATTTAACCAATAAATTCGGGAATTACAAAAAAAACGCCGGACACGGCATACACACACAAAAAAATCACACCACTAAAAAATAATAATAATATTCAAATAATAATAACGGAGACTAATATCCGGGCACTTTCCCCTTCCCCTTGTCCTTCGGGTCACGTGGAGCTTGAGGTCTTCGGGGTGGTGACGAGCGTTCCCGAATCACAAGTGGAACCTCTTTAGCACGAGCCCGTTTCTTCGGCGACGGGTCTTCTATCACGGTCTTCGGCCCAATGCGAGCCCGCACGTGCTCGGGTAACCTATCCCGCGGGCCAAGTCGATCCTGCACGGGTAGTCTCGGGCCCAGTCTCCTTCCCAAGTCAGTCTGGGGGCTCACTTTCCCCCAAGCACCTTTAGCACTAGACCCTTCAGCTTAAGTCTTAGTCTTCTTTTTGTGACCTGACATTAGACGAACCATGGTAGCCGGGGTGTCACCATCATCGAAGAATCCCTTGTTGTCTTTAGCTTGCTCCCTTCTCAGTAGGTCAAAAGCTTCGTCAACCTTCAGCGCAGCTCGGGCTTTAGCATCAACTGCTTTGGTCCACTTCGTGTAAGAATCTGAAACCCAGATTGGGTGGCGAGATTTGACAATGGGCCAAGTATGCCGTGTGTACCACCTTTGCATCCAGGTATCACACATCACATCAGTCAGTTGGGTAGGGTCACTCACAAGTGCTTCAACTTCAGGAATTCGTTGGGTCCATCCATACTGCCTTAGTATGCGATCTGGGTAGAGATGAACCGTCTGCCTGAAAGATAGAATCACCTGATAGCGGGCTCTGTCCCTCGGGTCCAAGCCACTCCAAAGGTAGATGGGCCACCACGGAACGACCCATCGAATTAGCGGACCCCCATGGAAAGACAAAACCTCGTCCCAATACTTTTGCGTAATCTGGCGAGAGAAATCAATGGCCCGCCTCCTCGTCATCACCTGGTTATGACGATAGTTGCCCGCATCAAGGGGAGGATCTATCACTGATAGCCTCTCATAAAGCCAAATCTGCAAAAAGGTAACAAAAACATGAGTTCCCGAGGTGAAATAGGCGTCCGCCTATATAAGGCCACTCGGTCGAGTGCCTAGGACACTCGGTCGAGTGGTACCCCTGAACACAAACAGGGGGTTTTTTACGAGGGCACTCGATCGAGTGCCAGGGTGACTCGATCGAGTGCCCACTGCAACAGATCCTTCGCGAAAAAAATCAAAAATCGAGAAATAAAAAAAAAATCAAAAAATAAATTGTAAAGTAACATACTTGCAGCAAACGGGTGCTCCCGGTAAGACGAATTGATGAGTCCCTCTTGCGGCTGTCCAATCCTTGGATAATCTCGCCCGTGATCAGCCAAGCCGGGCTGTGTTCAGTCTCCATCAAATCTACTACGGTCAGAAGACGGGTGTTCCCCATGCAGGACAACAAATCCATGTGGCCCTCGAAAGCATATATATGGAGAATACAGAAAGAAAAGGCCCAACAGCTGTAAGCCGGCCTCACCCGGACGTCAAGAGAATTCATAAATTTCTCAGTCAAGTCGATCAGAGAAATTTTATCACCCTCCATCATGCGGGACACCTCGTTATGGGAGAGCCCCAGAAATTCCCTCAGCTTCCTCCTCGGGTCATAGATCGAGTACGGGACAGCGAGACAGAGTATCGGGTTCCATCCTCCTATAGCTGGAATCTCCTCAGGTAAAGGGCAGACTTCGCCCCGAGGAAAGGCAAAGACATGATATATGTCGTCCCAGTAAGCCAGACATGCATCCAAGAAATAACGATCAACCACCATTTGACGGAACGGGTACAGCTGAGTTATACCCGTCTGGTTAAGCGCCACCCTATCTGCGTCCCTGAAGCGCCGGGACCACTCCTGCAGCATAACGGTCAATCTATCGATTCCCATGACTAATTCCTTAAGAAAATAAAGAGATTTTCTTTTTTGCCTTGAGGGAAGTAAAGAGACTTTCTTTAAAGAAGGGATTGATTTGTGATGGGAATTATGAAGAAATCAAGAGCAAGAGGGGGCTATATATAGCATTAGCCAAGCAAACTGTTTAGGAAAATTTCCTAATCCTAATTGGAATCAAACCGCAAGCCTAGTCTCGATACTAG
Source organism: Agrostemma githago (assembly GCA_958450325.1). Lineage (NCBI taxonomy): Eukaryota > Viridiplantae > Streptophyta > Magnoliopsida > Caryophyllales > Caryophyllaceae > Agrostemma > Agrostemma githago. The sequence continues at coordinate 40,394,057 of OY288239.1, forward strand.
CACGGAAATCTCCGTCCCGAACTTTCCTAATCTTTGTTAGGAGTCAAAAATCTCAAAGTTTACAAAATTCAAAAGTCTCAAATTCTCAAGATTTCAAAATTCAAATTTTCAAAAAAATCAATTCTCCCCAGCGCAAGTCATTTTACTACCTACGTGTTGTATGCATTTTATGTGACTTGAACAGGTATGACTCAAACAGGGACATGCAAACCGCTACACCTCCCCAGCATTTTCACGGGATGGGCCTACACACAGGCACACCCAGGACTTACGCGACGAGTCCAAATGCCCCACGGAGTATCGTCATCAGCTCAGGTATGACTTCTGGCTTATGGCTGGCGAGCCCTTCACGCGAGTCTAATGGACTATAAACGACCCGACCAGAAGTCCGCCAGGTTTCAATCCTCGATTGGCCTGGTGGCTACTCTGACTTTCGCCTTGTCCAAGCCTCAGTCAGAGTGGGGGCTCTGTAGACACCTGCATTTTGACTGCCAGGTGTCTATGGCAGTTTCCAAAAAACACCCGATGATGATCGGACGCTAACATGCTTCTATGTGCTCGGAGACGGGCTCCAATCCATTAATCGCTGGCTAATACACTTACAGAGTACAAATCTCACAAAATAAACCTCAAATCCAGGTCCAGTGGGCCATTTCCAATCAAATAAGGCTAATTTGGGGCAAAACCGACACCGGAAATAAAACCGACTTTTTGCGATTGGGTCAACCCCGGTCAAAGTCATTTCCGAGACACACTAAAATAGCCATACAACCATCAAAAGTCCAAGTCAAACACAAAACCCATCAAACACCCAAAGTCAAGGTCCAAGACAATGGACCCGTGCAACCCGTTGGGCCACTCGATCGAGTGCCCGACCCACTCGATCGAGTGGGCCTGTTTCGAGCCCGATTGCAGGCGTGATGGGCCACTCGACCGAGTCAGCCATCTACTCGGTCGGGTAACCCTAAATCGGGTGCTCTAGCTTCTCCTATATAAGCAACCCCCATGCACACATCTTGAACAACTTTTTACAACTTTTACAAACCCCAGAGCAACCCTACACATACATACAACATCTATTACAAACCCTAATCCAGCCCTAGTAATTCTACACTAGCAAAAAACCCTAAACCTTGTTTTAGGAATCAATCCCGAGCCACCAGAACTGAACCTTCATCCACCTCGAAGACTCTTGTGTTGAAGCCACGGTTACGAGTCCGTCCCGAGACAAGAACATGTAGGTTGAGGGTGTCAAAACCCCGTTCTCTTTTCCTTCTCTCTTCGTCGTCCGTCCTCTTTTTTTTTCCATCTTTTTTCGCTTTTTTGTTTTGTTCGTTGTATCATAATATCGATAGTATAATTAATATCAAAGCATTAAAATACTTATCAATTTGTGTCGAATAAGAAGGATATCGGAATAAGAAAACACGAATATACAAGTGTACTGCACACAGCGTTGACGGTCGCTTATTCCGGTACCCCGACTATTTGATTATTAAGATAAGTCAACTTAAACAATAATTCGTTATTATTTTTGTCGTCATCATCATCAATCTTGCACTCATCAATTTTTTTAAATCAATTTTATAAGGGTCGAAACCCGTTGACGCGGATCCGACATCACAATCCCTCGGGATTTATTTCGATGTCGGAAAAGCCGAGGGAATCAAGTCCTCTAATTTAAGCAAAGTGTCGATTTCGTAGATTCGATACCAATTTCATAATTGGATGTCGAATCTAGCAAATCTAGTCAATTTAATTCACTCAATTCGATTTTTTCGTTGATGCTAACGTAGATGTCACGTTATAATTATGACACTACGAACGCGGAGGGAAATTCATGTCGTTTTGATTGACTTAAGACGACTCAAATCAATTATCTTTATTTTTTTCCGCTCTAGTATTCCATATCGATTCAATAATCGAATATGGGATATGACGAGCATTCAAATTTGGAATCGGGTATAAATTCAAACAATATTTATATTTGATTCAACCAAATCTATGATTTATAAAAAATCCGAATCGAGCATAAGTCATACAATATTTATGCTCAATTCGGTAAAATTACCGAATCATCAAAAATCAAAAGCAATTTCGATATCAATAATTAAATTGCAAACGAACCAGGTTCGTACTGGTGACACTCGACCGAGTGCCTCGGCCACTCGATCGAGTGACATCACAATTTATCGATCAGAATGTCTATTTCGACCCCCACTCGGTCGAGTCTCACAGTGACTCGATCGAGTGGCTATGTACTCGACCGAGTTGGTCAATAACTCGGCCGAGTACGGTCTAACACGCAAAACAAAATCATCTTTTACAGGTCCACTCGATCGAGTTCATCGACCACTCGATCGAGTGACCTCATAACGACTAATACAACGAGTCGTACATTATTCTTTTCAAACTCGGTAGTAATTTATGATTTAGGTCAATGCGTGTTTAATTTATCACGTGTATTACTACATTTTCGAACCGTACATCATCATATTTGCATCATCTCTTATCATATTTGCACAAACCGTTATTATTCGTTATATCGTTACTAACAGTTTGTTTGTTTCCTTTGTCAATTTTCATCGTTTGTTTTATTTTACTAAAATGAACCCACATGCTAAAAAATTCCACTTTGACGTAGAATTAATTGCATTAAATTGACCTAGAAACCCTTTTCAATTCCATTCACATGTTTAGGGAAAATAATCTTTGAATATCCTTTTCCCGTTTAACTAACGCGCGTATTGGAAAGTCATTCGAATTCTTAGTAGAGGCCGCTAATGTGCGGGCGGGGTTGGGTGTCCTTCTTGGGCTTCCCAACACGTACCCTCACCCCTTACTCAGAACCTCGGTTTCCGGATGCCCAAAACCGTTGGCGCACGAGAGTCATTCAATACACAATATCCGATAATGTCGGTATTGGTATCAAATGCAAAGGGACGAGCCCAATAAACTCTGACATCGAAAATGGGACGTATTTTGTATACGGACCACTACGACATAGAGTGAGCTTGAATGGTTCCGAATAACCACAAAATTCGGTCGCGACTCCACATAGACCTAAATTTCGATTCGATCCGTTTCATATGGAGATTCATTCGCCTCCCCAAACCCGCGCGTGGCCGCGTCGGGGTGGACCTATGTCATGTCCACAATTTTATATCGTATTTTATTGTCCCCCGACAACCGTTTTTGAGCTTTTCTTCTTCCATAATTATATGTTTAATGTCGATTTCTATTAGAAAGTCGATACTGTCGGTTCTCGTGCTACTTTGCAGGTTAGATACAATTTTGAGCATATTTAGGAGTAATAACCCGGATAGCCGAGACGAGGACGGAAGACGAGGAAGAAAACGAAAAGCCGAGAAGCAAATGAATAACTCAATCACGAGCTCAGCAGCGTCCACTCGATCGAGTGCACGGATGTACTAGATCGAGTGCGTCGCACTTAGGCCGCGGATTAGATTTTTATTTATTTAGAATTTTGGGCCTGTTTTGTAAGTCCAATTGATTTCTTTTAAATCAGTTGGAGGAGGATTGTCAGACTACACTTTTTCATTCTATTCCTACACACATTACGTTACATTTTCTTAGGCTAGAAGTCACGTTCTTTTCCCGTTTTCCTTCGTAAGGTTCATCGAATTCCGTTCTTCCCTTTTCAGATCTCAATTATTTGGTATTGATAATCTTTAATTCTAATTTCAATTTCTATTTAAATTCTCTAGTTTAATTCTTGTCTTAATTCTCTAGTTTAATTCTTGTCTTAGTTCGTTCTTAGTTTTCATAGTTATGTGATTTCAGTCTTGTAGTTTAATTTAATTCGTATTCATCATGTTTAATTGCAATTCATATTTTGTTAGTTTAATTACAATCATCATGAGTAGCTAATTTCTATCTAGAGTTTAAGGGGATCAATGGGTGTTAATTGGGTTATAGAAAATTGACCTGTCTCTGATCATATAAACTGTCGCCTGAATGTTGTTTTAATTTTGATTGATTAATTACTGGCCAGGATTAATTGGTTAGTATCATATTTAGGACTTTTCGCCGACCGGGCTGAGGACTAATTAGATCACAACATTTTGGGTAGACTAGCTTAATTCTAGCGACCGCAGGTTAAGTTTAGTTCTAAAGTTTGTAGTAGTACCGACCGGACCTACACCTTAGATAGTTCAATTATTGACCTGTTAGTTGACTCCCTGACCCGATTGATATTCATTGTGAACCTGAGACCCTAGACCTTTTTATTATTGATTTACCTTATAGCAGTTAGTTGTCAGTCCACTTAAACAAACAGAAAAACAGTGACCTCTAATCTTTAGTCTAAACCTTAGAACAAGTAATTGAGTCCCGTCTCCTGGTGGTTCGACCCCTACTTCACTATCTACATTAGTTAGTGGACCTTAGGGTATCTTTGATTAGGGATACAACTACCCCTGTCATGGCTGTGTTTGTCGGTAAACTCTTCAACAAAAAACCCACCGACCATCGTACAGAGCCTAATCCTTGCGCGATAATACGTCATCATCAACTTCGTCTTCCTTTTAGGTTCATAGGATCCCACGATCTCTTGACCTTCCTTTTCTTGTGTGCTCGACACCTTGACCATGCTCTGCTGAGCTGTTTGGCCCTCCTTATTACATGACAACAATTTCTTCTTAATCGAACCATCATAGGATTTAGTTGTCGTGTACCTTTTCCCCTCAAAACCACGGGAGCATGCGTACGATTTATAAAACTCAAACGCTCCGTCAATGTCCGCGAGCTTCTGCCCTACATAAGGAACACCAACTGTTTGTGATCCAGTACGGTAGACGTTTTCATCAATGATTGGTTCTTCACCTAACGCATACGTGAACGACAATGCAAAAATCAGAGGGTTGAATGAACTTTATAACAACTGAACTTTTTTTGTAAAACCCTAGATTAAACACTATAAAGTATGAATCTTGCAACACACGTACTAAACTCTGAACTCAATGAAACGTAACTTTCATCAAGACTACTGTGACTATGCTCAACAACGACTGTGACTATGCTCAACAACAACTGTGATTATTATAGCTAAACAGATTGACACCAGATAACTCAAGGAACAACTAGAACTACAAGAAATCAAAATGCAATACTCATCTCACAAAAATGGTTTGGATGAAAATAACCATCACAAGAAAAAATCAACAAAAACAATTTCGACTTTATAACAACAAAGCTGTGTTCTGAATATTATCAAGGGAAATAACTGAAAAAAATAAAAACAAGAAACCCTAGATAAAACTCTAGAAACTATGAATCTTGCAACACATGTATTGACTCTGAACTCATTGAAATGTAACTTTGATTAACAACGACTGTGACTTTCCTCAACAACATCTGTGACTATGCTCATATAACTTGGTGATTATTACAGCAAAGGGATTGACTACGTGATTCTTCAAGTTAGCAAATTAATAAAATATGGAATACATACATTTCCGAGCATACGAAATTATTTCAAGTTACCAAAATGCAGAAATAAATATATTCATCTTACCTCGAACTTGTTAAACAACCTCGAGCATATGATCATCGAAGGAATATTTCGATTGTAAATTTACGATGAAAAGTACCATTGGATCGTATAAAGATGAAACTTGAGCGATTTTTTTAAAATTTTATGAATACAATTTATTGAAATTATGAAGCATGTAGAGAGGGAGTGGTTTGATGAGTAAAAAAAATTTGGGTGATGGAATGAATTAGTTTGAAATGTGTTGAGAGAAATTGAGAGAGGTTGGTATTATTGATAGGGGGCAAATCATGTCTACTGCTGTAGACACCCTGATTTGGACCTGGTGGCTGCATGTGTGCCAAACAAACAGCCGATGACGATCGGACTGCAACGCGACGCGAGATTGCGATGTTTTAGATGGGTTTTCTATAAAACCGATCAAATAATTACTCGGAAAAATTAAATTAACATCAAGGTGGCCTTAGTCGTGTCATTACGGTTTCATAGACACTAACTAGAGTCAATTATGACACCGGGATCCCGAGTCGGTCCCAAAATACGAATCGAGTCAGCACCGCGCCAAGCGAACCTCGGGACGCGCAACCGAGGCCCACTCGACGCAACCGCGCTAGGTCAAGGGGGGGAAAGCTTAGTCTCCAAGACATGTATAATACGCACAACTCTCGGTTTTGGAAAGTATCAAAATCGTATCTTCAAAATCCCGAGCGCCTCACCTTGCGCGCCTCACTCTTCACTCGCCTAAACCCAGGTGCCTGAGTTCTGGTGCACCTGGACTCAGGCGTCCATCTGGGTGACGAGAGCCGAAAACAACTATAAATACCCCCCTCCACCCTCTTCATTCGACACAACATACATTCTCTCTTCACTCGTTAAGAATTGCTCGCTAAGGGCTCGCATTCCGACACCCGAGGCAAACGATCCACTCGATCGTAGTTCCAATAAGAAAAATCGACGCTACTTCTCACCTTCGAGCACTTCACTCGGTCCCGAGGTGCCTGTGTTCGACTAGCTACTCCGAGTCTAGTAACGGAGTTCTGCAGGATTAGCCGCGGAACCAGCAAATTGTAACGGAGTTCAGCCAGATTAGCCGCAGGAAGGGCCAACAGTAACAGAACTCTGCCGAAATCACCAGGCGAGCTAGGAGGATCCGCCTTTCGAAGTTGAACCGTCACTAGGTTGTCGTCTAAACAAAACTTTACATTCTTGTACTTTTATTTTGCACTACGATAATGTCAAACGTGGACGCTAGGTCCGCAACACATACTAAAATACGTAACGTCCCAACTTCAATCATAAACACTAAAACACTTTAAATAGACCCGAGTAGTTTCGAGATCCGTTCTCAACTATCTATGCATCGTGTCCCGTTTAGCGTATACTCCGAGGGTGCAACTCTTCACTACGTGATTTACTTATATTTCGCATTTATAGCTTTCGTATGATTTGTTGCTTTTATGACCTTATAATCGCATGCTAAATCACCCAACATGAAATTCAAAACGTAAACAAGCTAAAACTGAACAAAGTGATGGTCGGGTTCCGTATTAGTCCCGGTGCTCACCTTACATGGTTCGACGTATCCCTATTAATACCGAACCGACGCATCTTAAGCAGAATACCGGGTAAGGTATACCACGAGAATGATTAATATCCGTATTATCACATTAAAACTGATTTGCTAATACGTATAATACTAGTACTCTCTACTCTTCTATGTGCATCTTTTCATGGCCTGCTTGTCACGTGAAATTGTATGCAAAGAATGTAAATACAACTACTTCGACGATATAACTTACTTGTCCTTAAACAACCGACATAGCAAAGGACATAGGGTTAAAACAATAGACGTTACCGTACTTCCGCCACAACAAAGGAACAAATTTATTAGCCCCCGATTGATTAGTAGAATCCGCTACGTGCGGGAGGGATTGGGTGTCGATGTCTAACGAACGTTGTCTTCCCATTACGTACCCTCACCCCTTACTCAGAATCGACGTTTTCCAGAAGTCCGAAACCATTGGCAATGAGAGTCATTCCAGGCATGGAGTGTTTAAGGGTACAAGTCTTTATTTTTAGGTCCCGTGCCACTCAGCTTTGAGCCGGCTAAGGATCAAAGTTGACTTGAACGGTTTTCGAGTCCCCGTAATTGACTCGGTGGCGACTCCACAAATCAAAAACAAATTCGGTTTACTAAAAAGGTCACCTTACCAATCATATCGGCCTTTAAACATTTACAACCACGAATCGATCGATTCCAACGGAAACATGGGCGCCTGCGCCCGTCTAGTACAAGTCTAAATCGTCATCCGAATCGAGGTCCGACACATCGCCCCGAACGCGAGATCGGACGGGCCCCCAACCGGGAGGGAGCCGCGTGGGTGGCCGCCGTGATCAAAACTAGGTCGGTTCCGCACGGGCGCGCGCGGGGTGCCGGGCGGTGCGGACAGACGTCCATAGCTGCTGTCAGGGTGTCACTGATTTAACCTTTTAGGTTTTTTTTAAACACAAGATCATCCAAATCATCCATTTAAGACAAGATCAAAGGCAACAAACAAAACTTTTTAACTTCCCAATCTAACCCAAACATCCTTGATCCTCCCTATATATATATATATATATATATATATATATATATATATGTTTCATCAAAAGTCAATTTAGGAAAGTATCGTTAATAATAAAAAAAATCAACTAGAGAATCTTTTAATTATTATAATATATATTTAATCTATTATATTAATTTGATATTTTACAATTTTTAGGAAAAATCTTTAGAGTTCATTTTTTTTAAAATTATCGTAAAAAATATTATAAAAATAAAATAATTAGATTCGTGGTAGAAAATGCTTTCATTAGAGTATAGATTCATATTATTTGTTCGAAAAAAATGTGATGGATTTATTACATATAACAGTTGTAAAATTATCCCACATTGACAAATTATAATATGGTGATGAAATTTCATTTTATAAATAAGAGTAATCATTCGTTCTTAGATATCTATCAAAAATCTTTTGAATCTCAAAATGAGCTCGTAAGAGTATAAACCTTAAGTAATTATTCTACATCGAAAAATAATTATGAGGTGATGAAATTTCTTATTATAAATAAGAGTTAATCATTTGGTTTTAAATATCGATCAAGAAAAACTTTTAAATTATCCTCTACATCGAAAAATTATGATGGGGTGATGAAATTCTATATTATAAATAAGAGTACTCATTCGTACTTAGATATCCACCAAAAATCTTTTGATTCTTAAAGAGTTCTTAAGATTATAAACTTCATGTAATTATCCCACATTGAAAAATTATGATGAGGTTATGGAATTCTCATTATAAATAAGAGTGATCATTATTTTAAAATATCGATTTTTTTAGTCTTAAAAACGCTCTTAATAAGACTACAAACTTAAAATTATCCCATATTGAAAAAATCAAAATAAAATAATGACTCTATATTATAAATAAGATTAATCATTTGTTTTTTTCGTCTTAAGAGGAGCTCTTAAGATAGTAAATTATCCCATACAAATTTTTTTAACAAAGTGATAAAATTCTATGATATAAATAAGAGTAATCATTCCACATTAGATATCAAGCAAAACTCTTTTGAATTTTAAAAAGAGTTCTTAAGACCATAAACTTAATTAAGATTTTTCCACATCGAAAAAATTATGATGAGGTGATGAATTTTTTTATTATAAATATGACTAATCATTCATTGTTAGACATCATCTAAACTTAAGTCAAAATTATCATACATCGAAAATATGATGAGGTGATGAAATTCTATTATATAAATAAGAGTAATCATTTGTCCAAAATTATAATAAGATGATCGATTTCTATTACTTCCTCCATTTTTATTTTATCTTTCCATTGACATCTGACACAGTTTTTTTGTATTGAATATTAAATGATAAATTTAAGAAATATTGGGGGTTAAATGGTAAGTGTGTATAAATAGGAAAGAATAAAGGTGTAAAGTGTTGTAAATAGTAAGGGTAGTATTGTAAAAATTAAGGACCAAAATGGAAATAAATGAAATGGTAAGATAAAAAAAAAGTGGACCAAAAAGAAAAATGGGAAGATATAAAAATAATGGAGAAAATATATAAATAAGAGTAATCGTTCGTCCTTAATAACTTGTATGAAAATACAACAACTTTTGAGTCTTAAAAAGAGCATTTAAGACCAGTAACTTAATTATGTGAAATTATCACATACTTTTGAGTCTAAAAAATTTCTTAAGACTATAAACTTGAGTAACATTTCCCACATCGAAAAATTGTTATATCATGAATTTCATAGATTTCAACCAAACATCTTTTGAGTTTTAGAAAAGCTCTCAAGACTATAATAAACTTAAGTAAAATTATCCTTTTGAGTGTTAAAAAAGTTCTTAAGACTACAAACATGGGTAAAATTTCACACATTGAAAAATTATTATGAAGCTATGAATTTCATAGATTTCAACCAAACATCTTTTGAGTAATAAAGTTATGAATTTCATAGTTTTAATTTATAATATAAATAAGATTATAGTATACTGTACCATATTGAAAGATTATCATAACATGATGATCCTATAATTATAAATTGAAGTCATTATTGGTTCTTAGATATCAACTATCAACCCAAATATTTACCAAGTATTGTCTTATAGAGATATTATGAGTTTTTTTTGGGATGAGAGAAAGCTACAGTAGCCGTCACCGAAAGCTAGGAAGATCTTGAGACTGAAAACATGGGTAAAGCTAAAAATAATAGTAAAAATCACAAAAAAAATCAAAAAATTCCAGAAAAGCCTAAACAGCAAGCGTCTTCTAGTAAGAGGAAAGAGCAGGAGAGTTCTTCTAAAAAGCCGATCATTATTGAGTATGATCTTGACCTTGATGGTTTTGAGAGTGAATCACATAATGATGAACAGAGTCAGGAATGGGCAGATGTAGTACGTAATGGTGCGCCTGAAGAGCCTCCGTTGGTACAGTTGGAAGTTGCAGATGTAGGGAATGAGATCGTTTTTTGGGAAACTGCTATATATGGTTACATTCTTGGAGCTCATCCGCCGTGGAAGGTGGTACAGAGGTTTCTGGAGAGATTATGGAAGAGTAATGGATTGGACAAGATCTCTTTCACGAAGAATGGAGTGTTCTTGGTCTGATTCAAAACTAAAGAGGAACAACAGAAAGCTCTCAGTCAGTGGGTCTTATTTGATAAAAAGCCAGTCATTCTTAAGCCTTGGGAAGATGGTATTGATCTAACTAAGAAAGAGGCAGTGGAGGTGCCAATATGGGTAAGGCTACATGATCTGAATGTACGATTTTGGGGGGAGGAGAGTCTGACCAAAATTGTTAGCAGAATTGGGCAATTTATTTAGTGTGATACAAATACAGGGCTAAAGATGTTCCTGGGATATGCTCGTGTGATGGTTTCTGTGCAGATTGACCAAAAGTTCCCACGAAGCATTAGGTTTTTGGATGAAAAGGGTATGGAGCAAGAGGTTATGGTTGAGTATGAATGGTTGCCAATTAAATGCTTAAAATGTGGTGGAATGGGCCATGAAGAGAGAGATTGCAGGAAAGGACAACCTAAGAAACAATGGAAGGAAAAGGGAATGGTTATAGTACCTGCAGCAGATGGGGAATCAGTTGAACCTGAGGCACCAGCAGCTGTGGAGACAGAAATCATACCCATACGGACTCTTCAAATGTTCCCACCATTGAACTCTAGTGCTCATCCTTCTCCAGCGCGGATGATATGTCGAGCTACAAGATATGAACGAGGAAGTGGGAGTTAGGGATTGCAGGGGTTTAAGTTTGCTGATATCTTTGCAGCCTCACTGCAACGAACTAATGCTATGATGGGTAATGTGATCGTCTCTACAATTGACAATGGTTAGTTTCGGTTTTTGGAATATAAGAGGGCTTAATAGTAGCAATAAATAGCGAGATGTTAAATGGTTCTTGCATAAGAATAATGTAGGAATTTTTGCTTTGTTGGAAACTAGATTTAAGGCTAGGAACTGGTCTGGGATTAAGAATAATATTTGTGCAAATTGGTCTATTTGCACTAATAATGCTCAGCATGAAGGAGGGCGAATATGGATGATTTGGGATCCTACCATCTTCACGGTGGACATTAGGTATGTTACAGATCAGACGATTTGTGCTCTTGTATATGATGCTTCTAGGAAGAAGAGGTTTTGGATAACGTATGTCTATGGCTTAAATAAGCAGCGTGAGAGAAGTTCTTTATGGCAAAATTTACGAAAATATGCTGGCTGGTGTGCTGGTCCTTGGGTGATTGGAGGAGATTTCAACAATATTTTGAATGTTGATGAAAAAATTGGTGCAGCTGTACCTTGGGCATACATTAGGGACTTTAAGGAGTGCACTGTGGACTGCCAGGTGCAAGATACGAAGAGTAATGGTTCTTTTTATACTTGGAACAACAAGCATGAAGATAATACTCACGTGTTCAGTCGCATTGATAGGGTGTTAACTAATGCTGAGTTTCTGAATGATTTCCCCTCTATAGCAGCTTATTTCCTTCCTGAGGGAGACTTCGACCATTGTTCTTGTCTCTTGAATGAGGGTAGTATTGAAGATAGAAGACATAATTCTTTTAGATATTTCAACATGTGGGCACAATCTCCTGAATTTCTACCCTTGTTTGTGTAGCAGTGGCCCCTGAATATACATGGGACGCTTATGTATAAACTCATACGGAGATTGAAGAACCTGAAACCATACTTTCGTACTTTCAATAAGGAGGTATTTCACAAGATTGATAGTGCAGTGGAGATTGCTAAGAAAGCTTTGGATGAGTTACAAATAAAAATGAACAGAGATCCACAGAATGCTCAGCTTTATGCATTGGAAAAGACCTTAGTAGATGATTATCATATATTAAAAAAGGCTTATGTTGACTTCTTGCAACAGAAAGCCAAAATTGATTGGATGCAAGAGGGAGATGAGAATACTAAGTATTTTCATAGTGTTATAAATAAGAGGAGAGCTAAATTGAAGATTTTCTCTATATCCGATATGGATGGTATTGAATATGAGCAGGCTACTGACATCAATGGGGCCTTTGAGTCCTTTTATCAAAATTTATTGGGTAATCAAAAGCATGTCAGGAGAGTTCATAGAGATACAGTTCGTAAAGGGCTGATTGTTAATGATGCTCACAAAGCAGGCTTATTACAGCCTGTCACTGGTGAGGAGATAAAAGACGCCATGTTTGAGATTCAAGATTCCTAGAGCCCTGGACCCGACGGGTATGGTTCCAAGTTCTTTAAGGATACTTGGCATATAATTGGGACTGATGTGATTGAAGCAGTGAAGGATTTCTTTGTCCATGGTAAGATGTTAAAGCAAATCAATCATACAATCTTAACATTGATTACTAAAGTGCATGTGCCCAGGAATGTGGGTCAATTTCGCCCAATTGCATGTTGTAATACCATATATAAATGCATTGCGAAGATTCTAGCTAAGAGAATTGGTGATGTGTTACCTGACATCATCAGCTCCAATCATGCTGGATTCATCAAGGGAAAAAATATAGTAGAAAACATTATGATATGTCAAGATCTCATCAAATTGTACAATAGGAAAGCGTGTTCACCTAGGCTCATGATGAAAATAGACCTTCAAAAGGCCTATGATTCGGTGGAATGGAGTTTCATTGAGGATATGATGGTCGCTTTAGATTTTCCTTCGCATATTGTCCAACTTGTGATGGAATGTGTGAGTACACCATCATATTCTTTTGCCTTGAATGGGAATACGTTTGGGTATTTTAAAGGGTCCCGAGGCTTACGACAAGGGGATCCTATGTCGCCTTTGCTCTTTGTCATTGGGATGGAGTATCTCACGAGAATCTTAAATGTGGTGCAGGAAGAAGCGCAGTTTAGATATCATCCTAAGTGCCGTAAATTAAAGCTTACACACCTTTGTTTTGCGGATGACTTAATGCTCTTTAGTAGAGGAGATATTGCTTCTGTTAAACTGCTGCTTAGAGGCTTTTTAACCTTTTGTAAAGCTTCGGGATTAAGTATGAATGTGCAGAAATCTAATGTATATATGAATGGAATGTCTCTTGGTGATAGACAAGAATGTCTGGATATGACAGGTATGAGAAGTGGAACACTACCATTTAGATATTTAGGAGTCCCCATCTCTCCTAAACGTCTGCGTATGCTGGATTGTGAGCTGCTTATTGAAAGGATTGTTGAACAAATTAGAGGGCTAGGCACGAAGCATCTTTCGTATGCAGGGAGGGTGACTTTAATCCAGTCCGTTTTGAGTAAATTGCACAGCTACTGGGCTAGGATTTTCATCCTTCCCTCCACTATTATCAAAAAAATTGACAGCATATGTCGATGCTTTCTGTGGAGTGGGAATGCAATGGAAGGAAAGGTGGCTTTAGTATCTTGGCAAGAAATTTGTCAAAGCAAAGAGAGAGGTGGTCTTGGGCTGATGAACTTAAAATTGTGGAATAAAGCGTGTGTTGGGAAATATTGTTGGTGGATTCAGAGTGATGCGAATTCATTGAGGGTCAAATGGGTGCATACAAATAATATAAAAGGAGCACAATGGATTGATTATAAACCGAATGATTTATCGAGTTGGACATGGAGGAAAATCTGCCATATTAGAGAGGAAATGAAGTTGGGCTTTACTGTTGGACATTGGATGGATGATGGGGAAGAGTACACGGTGAAGGTTGGGTACGAATGGCTTTTACAGTCTAGTCCTAAAGTTGCAGCAACGCAGTTTGTCTGGAATGACCTTAGTTTACCCAAGCATAGATTTCTATCTTGGCTGTACATGAAAGGTAGATTATTGACTAAGGACAGGATGCTTAAATGGGGAGGTCTTATCAATGATAAGTTTGGGATATGTGCAGTCCAAAGTGAAACGCTGCAACATCTTTATTTTGAATGTGCGTATAGTAATGTCTGTCTGCATGCTATCAATGAATGGATTCATGCTGATATTCCAAGTACTAATTGCATCAATTGGTGGCTTGATTTAGGGAGTTTGGCTAGTACAAAGAAGCAGATTTTTGGGATGGTGTTGAGTGCACTCATTTATCATATATGGAAGGAACGGAATCGAAGTGTGCATGATGGTGTTCTACTTCAACCTAAGAAAGTGTATAAAGCTATACAATTTGAAGTGAAGAACCGGTTGAATTTTTTTCCTAAAGTAGATGGAGAGGCTATGACTATGCTATAATTTTAAATAGTTGTAGTGATTTTTGAATTGTTGGCCGAGAAGCCCAATTTGTAATGTTTTGGTGTGGTAATATAATTCTTACATTTCAACCAAAAAAAGATATTATGAGTTTTAATTATTATCTTCACAATAGTGAAATTAGTTAAAAGAAACTTTAAATTTGTCTTAATAATCTATTAAATATTAAGTTGAGTGAATGTTATTCAAGGTATAAAGTATGAAAAATGATGTTATCCAAGGTATAAAATATCAATTATTTGTATAATCTTTATATAAGGTCTTTTATTTCGATGTAAACAAATAATGATATATAATTTAAATATAAATTTTACTCTATATAACTTTTTTTAGTATAATTAAGTCAATTAACCCGTGCAACGCATGAGCTTTAATCTAGTTATTAAGAAAAGTTAACCTAATAACTCACTTGCTAATCTTCTACTTTTACGCACCATTTTCCATACAAATAAAACTATGATTCACATAGATCAACTCATTGTGACAAAATTACTCTTCAATCAGACATAACAGAGCAGCTACTGTATATATTTGAAAAAAACGACTCGTATGATCCACCCAGAAAATAATCTATAACTCATGAACCCATAAAATAATCTTTAAAAAATGAGATTTTGTTTACAATAACATTAATATAAATATTAGTACTACCTTTAATCTGATGATATAATCTTCTTCGAGATACAGAGTAGTTTTGAGGAGATTGATCGAGAGAAATTTACTGGAGATTTTAGAGGAAGTAAATGTGCATAAATATGCGTACATGTAAATTTTTTTGCCAAATATGCGTGAATGTAAAAAAATGAATCATGATGCATAGGTTAAAATTCCCAGAAACCATATTTCATATTTTAAAATTCTCAGAAATCGTATTTGTCAGCCAAACAATCAGAGTTTTTTCAAGAAACAATCTATGAAGAATGTTCTCTTAAGATGTAAAAGTTTTTTTTTTATATAATCAGGTCAAACACCATCTAAATTACAGATTAAAAAAAGAAATAAAAAATAAAAAATTTAACTTACAATCAAATAAATCACAGACTGACAACACAATTAACATATATTAAAAATATAGAATAAAAGAAGAGAAAACAAACCCTCATCCAAAAAAACCCTAGGTCCCTAGCAGGCGATTTCTGCTGCGATCAACGGCCATGAATTGGAAGAAAGTTACATGTAAACCAATTGTCTCCAGAAAGCAAGGTAATCGACAACAGACTAATGAGGAAGAAAGCAGTTCTGATGACGACACTATAATTGAGAACACCCTCATGCAGACGATGGATAAGACTCCAATACTACGTATGGATGTCTCTATTGACCAAAGTCTGAATGATGATCCTGCGAATCCGATCTTTGAAGTGGAAGAGGGTGAAATCCAACCCAATATTGAGACCGATGGGCCGTGGATGAAAGTAGGTGAAAATAGTAAGCAGTTGCTTGAAGAGATGATTCACATTACATCTGAAGAAGTGGCGGATGAGTTGGAATATTGGAAGACGTCAGTATATTGTTTTGTGATGGGGGCAAACCCCCCCCCCCCCTCCTCCAGACAGTTATTGAAGGATTTATTAGGAGGATTTGAAAGAATTATGATGTCGACAAGATTTCTTTTTTTCTTGATGGAATCTTCATTGTGCGTTTCAGATCTCTTGTAGTGGAGGAAGAGGTTCTAAATCAAGGGCATTCTATGTTCGACAACAAACCCTTGATTGTCAAGGATTGGAATTCGGAGGAAAAAATCACTAAGGAGGGTGTCACGAAGGTGCCAGTTTGGGTACAGTTGAATGATTTGCCTCTGAAGTTTTGGGGTAAGGCCCTTCCTCACACAGCAGGATTAGTAGGGAGGTTCATCAAGCTCGATGGAGCGTCGGTTGCAAAAATGCGACTAGGCTACGTTAGAGCTATGGTGGAAGTCCAAGTGGGGGGTAAGCTTAAGGAAAAAATCAAGTTCAAGGATCAGAATGGCTTGGTGATAGAAGTACAAATCGTGTTTAAGTGGAAACCAGTGATGTGCACCAAGTGTTGTGGGTATGGTTGTGATCAAAAGCAATGTAGAAAGGAAGAAAGGAGAACAGTAGAGCCAAAAGGGATGAGTGAGCGAGGTCAGGCAGAAATACTCAAAGATGAGTCATCCGATGATCAGTAGTACAATTGTGGGGAAAGTGCAGCAGCCAGTAAGAGTTATGCAGATAGGTCAGGTGTTGCAACCTCTTCTGGTTCCGCGGGAGCCGTCCACGAGTAAGGAAGTTGGTGAGAAAATTACTGGTACAAAGTGCAAAGATGTCTCTTTTGCGCAGATGCTTACTGGTATGAACCTTCATAATAAGATGAACGTTGGGAAAGAGGGTCATCCTGCTACTATACCTAATGTTTAAGTCTCATAAATTCGAATTTTGAAACGTACGGGGCATGAACAACATGAATAAGCAACGTACAATTAGTGAGTTCTTAAGGAAGCAAGATGTAGATGTGTTTGGCTTGTTAGAGACCAAAATAAAGGCAGGTAACATTAATAATATCATTCCGAGCATAATGGAGAAGTGGTCAATAATTAGTACCAATACTCATTGTACTGGTAGTGATAGAGTTTGGGTGTTGTGGAACCATCTTAAAGTGTAAGTTCATGTGCTTGATATTTTTGATCAGGCGATTCATCTGCTTGACACTGGTAACAATATATAGACAATTTCATTTGACTTTTTTTTATGCGTATAATTCTGTTGAAGGTAAGGAAAGTTTGTGAAGTAAACTTTGCTGTTATGCTAAAGGAATTACAGGTCCTTGGGTAGTAGCCGCTGATTTTAATACAGTCATTAGTGCTACGGAAAGACTTGGGGGGAATTGTTCGGAGGCTAAAATGCAACCTTTCAGAGATTGTCTTGTTAAGTGCCAGTTGGACGATAGTCCCTCTGCGGTGTCTTGGTTCACCTGGAACAACAAACAGAGGTGGGCTGATAGAGTGTATAGTCGGCTAGATTGATGTTTGGTTAAAAAAGAGTGGGTCGAGGAGAATCCTGATGGGTACTCTCATTTCTTGCCGAAAGGGACATTTGATCACTGTCCTTGTATTATTTACTCTGACAAAATACCGATGACGAGGAAACGACCTTTTAAGTACATGAATATATATGTGGAGTTCCAACGTGCACTTTGAGGATATTGTGAGGATGATCTGAGAAACGCAACATAGGGGCCCTAGAATTTTCAAACTTGTGTCCAAATTAAAGGGGTTGAAGAAGAGTCTCAAGCGGCTTAATTCTGAGGAGTTTGGAGACATTGAGAATCGATGCCATCATGCAGAATTACGACTGGCTGGGTTGCAGATTGAGTTACAGAGTGTGTGGACATGACATAGGTCCACCACGATGCGGCCACGCGCGGGTTTGGGAAGGCGAATGAATCTCCATATGAGATGGGTCAAATTTAAATTTAAATCGAATTAGAGTCGCCACCGAACTTTGTGGGAGTTCGGGCACATTCGAACCCACTCTATATCTTAGTGGGCCATGCACAAAGTATGGCCCATTTGGATGTCAGAGTTTATTGGGCTCGTCCCTTTCCATTTGATACCGATACCGACATTATCGGATACCGTGTATTGAATGACTCTCGTGCGCCAATGGGTTCGGATATCCGGAAACCATGGTTCTGAGTAAAGGGTGAGGGTACGTGTTGGAAAGTTCACAAAGAACACCCAACCCCGCCCGCACATTAGCGGCCTTTACTAAGATATCGTTTGACTCTCGAATACGCGCGTTAGTGGAACGATAAAATGATATGCAAACATTGTTTTACCTAAACATGCGAGAATTTGAATGGGTTGCTAAGTCGATTTAATGCATCTAAATTTAACGTCAAAGTTGTATATAGAATGCGTGTTCATTTTAGTACAATAAAACGAATAACGGAAATAAATCGACAAAAATAGAAACAAACATGTTAGTAACGGTATAACGATAATAACGGTTTGCAAGGAATATAGAATAATATTGAATGAGGTAAACAACACGATGCATGGTTTTGGAAAGTAATAAATCACGTGATAGACTTGACACGTGTTGACCAAAGTCATAAAAGTATTTTATCGAGACCTAGAAAAGCGTCGGGGAACTCACGGTTTTGACATGATAAGGCCACTCGATCAAGTCATTGAAGGACTCGACCGAGTGGTCCTCGGAAAAAAGGTTCTGCCCTGTTTTCTAGATGTCACTCGATCGAGTTGTTGAAGAACTAGACCGAGTGGGAAGCCACTCGACCGAGTCATTGTGAGACTCAACCGAGTGGTGGTCTAAAAAACCCTTCTGTCTCGTTTTTGGGATGTCACTCGATCGAGTGGCCTATGGCACTCAGTCGAGTGACACCTGTACGAACTATAGTTCTTTTCGGTTTTGCTTTTGGAAATTGCTTTTGTGTTTGAAAATCACCGATTCGTTAGGCCGCGTAGAAATATAATGAGATTTATACTCGACAGTAATCTTTCGATACTCTCCATATTCTATGCTCGATTATGAGATCGACATCGAATGTTTTAGAGTGTACTTTAAGAAAAAGATGTTGGAAGAATAGTTGCTTAATTGGATTAAGACGAAATAATTGATTTTATGTCACGATTTTTAGGGAACCACGCGACCCGCGCAAGAAGGGCGCTACTCGAGTGGCGGACTGTTCTCGGTCCCGATTTCGCATAACTCATTCTACCCGGTGCTTGGTTATAGGACCAATACCAAATACTTAGAGTAAGTTTTTAGAAAAAAGATTTTGTAAGTCGTTTTAAATCGGACTAAAACGATATGAATAATCTCCGCGTTTATAGTGTCGTATTAATTCCATTGAATTAGGTGACAACTATTTTAGCATCAATGAAAATCGTATTAGTTGGATTTGTTGACTAGATCATTTAAATTCGACATCCAACTATTCAGTTGGTATCGAATCTAATAGATTGACGCTTTGTATTTAAAAACTCAATCTGATTCCCTCGGCATCCCGACTTCGTAATAAATCCTTGCGGATTGTGTGATGTCGGATCCGCATCAACGGGTTTCTGACTTAAATAAAAAGGAAAAAAACTTTGATTCGAAAAAAGGTGTTGAAATAAGTATGCGATGAATGATGATGATAACGACGCGAAAAAAAAGGCTATTGATGTTGACTTGCTTCAACAATCAAACACTCGGGGTGTCGGGATAAGCGACCGTCAACATCGGGTGCGATACCCTCGTAATATTCGTATTTTCTTATCCTGTCATCCCTCGTATTCGACACGAATCGGCAAGTATTTTAATATCTTATACTAGTAATTATTAGCGATATTAGAGATGCGACAACAAAATAAAAAAAATGATTACGACAACGACGGACGACACGAGAGAGAAGACGAGAGGGAAGAAAAGAAGAACGGGATTTTGCACCCTCAACCTACATGTTTCTTAGTCTCGGATAGATCTCGTTAGTTGTGGCTTTAGCGCGGGAGAATCGTGGTGGATGTAAGTTGAGTTATGGTGGTTTAGGGTTCCTAGATGCTAGGGTTTAAGGTTGAAGATGATGAATTGTGATGGGTGAAGATTAGGGTTGTAGATGGGTTGATTAGGGTTGAGTAGGACCTGTAAAAGTTGTCAAAAAGGTTGTTAATTGTATGCAAGAGGGGATGTATATATAGGAAAAGCTTCCCCTCTCCGTCTAGGGTTACTCGACCGAGTAGCCCCCTGACTCGGTCGAGTGGCCCAAGCACCCGCAGTCGGGCCTGCTTGAGGGCCCACTTGATCGAGTGGGTCAGCTGAAACGCAAGGCCCGGTTTTTGGACCTTGGGTTGGGTATTTTTATGGGTTTTGTATTTGGATAGGACTTATGACATTTGAATGGATGTTTTTTTATGTCTCGGAAACGGCTTTGACTGGGGTTTTACCCAATCGCTAAAAGTCGGTTTTATTTCCGGTGTCGGTTTTGACCAAAATTAGTCTTGTTTGATTGGAAACGGCCCACTGGGCCTGATTTTGAGGTCGGTTTTATGAGATTTGTACTCCGTAAAAAGCCCAAGCCAGAAACTAATGGTTTCAAGCCCATATCCGAGCGCGTAGAAACACGTTTGCGTCTGATCGTCATCGGGCGTTTTTTGGAAACTGTTATAGACACCTAGCAGCCAAATGTGGGTGTCTACAGAGCCCCCACTCTGACTGAGGCTTGGACAAGGCGAAAGTCAGAGTAGCTACCAGGCCAATCAAGGATTAAGACCTGGCAGACATCCGGTCGGGTTGTTTATAGTCCATTGGACATGCGTGAAGGGCTCGCCAGCCATAAGATAGAAATCATACCAGAGTTCTGTTGTCGGGAGTAGCTCCGTGGGGAATCGGACTTGTTGTATAAGTCCTGGGTGTATCTGTTTGTGGATACATCCCGTCTTGGAGCTGCGCGGGAGCTTGCCTAAGAAGCCCTGGGTGTGTCCGTTTGCAGACACATCCCATCTCAGAACTATGCGGGAGCTTGCCTAAAAAGCCCTTGGTGTGTCCGTTCGCAAACACATCCCGATTTGGAAATTGCGCGGGAGCCTGCCTAAGAAGCCCTGAGTGTACCTATATGTAGGCACATCCCGTGTTTCTTCTGGAGAAATGCCACCTTGGGCCTTTCACTGGGGAGTTTAGTGAGTTGTGTAGGCGCTGGGGAATAAAAAATTTGATGTTCCTTTGGGAAGCCGAGCTGGTATCTGAAATGTTAGATATGCAGACAGAAATAGAAAATATAGCAGATAGCGAGATAGCATACAGGAAATGCGGTTAGCATCTATCGACTGACTTGCGATGGGAAAAGTGATTTTTGCTTAGTTTTTTTTAAAATTGAAATCCTGAAAGCAACTCACGTGCTAGGTTTTCAAAATAGAAAGGGGTAGAAAAGAAATTTGCAGTTTAAATAGACTGAAATTTGACCTTGTCGAAAAGGTTTTTTTTTTCAAATAGCTAAGTTTTGCAAATTTTAAAATGAGAATTTGCAGAGAGACATACCGACAGACTCGACTCTGGACGTGACAAGACGAGTTGACAGACACGACTGGACTCTCGAGGGGTTGGACCGTGACTCGGTAGGGAGGTGGGCCACCTAACAAGACTCTTAAGTTGCGTTATTCTGTAGCCTAAGCGAGTGGCAACACGGTCGAACATCGAAATGGAATAGATATGCTATAGGGGACTTGCAATAGTCTGTAATGGGACTGTTGTAGTCTTGTGCTCTTCTGGATTTTTGATTTTAGGGTACATTCCCAAAGTGGGTATTGCTTCGAGTTCTGACAGATTCTTGTCTTCGACGGAGCCGAGTACTAGGACATACTACAGAAAGGAGGCTAGATTTTGAAAGTATTTGGATTATGTGAGTGGATGGAGAACTTCTGCCTAGGAGAAGCCCCCAGGACGACAAAGCTAGCTGTTGAGAACATGACAGTGTCGTGACCGGAATGATGGTGCTTTTTGAATGTGTGTCAATGTGGGTGGTTGTGCCTCTGTTGAAAGGCTGCCTACGTATTCACGTGTAGTGGAATCAAACCAAGCCGTAGTTCAGTGAATTGAAAGATATATTATGGTGCCTAGTCTAATAGGACTTTGTGTGTAACTAACCATATCGATGGTGTAGTCTAGGTGCATTCCCAATGATGTCTTGATCAAAGGGCTAGAATGGTTAGGATGTTGATCCTATGACTGTGAGCGTTCTCCGGGGTAGCCCCCAGAGGTAGTGTGAACTATTTGGGCATGTTCTATGCCGACTGCAGGTTGAGTCCCGTGTTTGGGGCTGGTAACTGGTTTGGATGAGAAGAATTGGGATGGGATTTTACGAGTTTTGCTCTCGGGTCTTTGACGAGTTTTGATCTCGGGTCTTCGACGAGTTTTGATCTCGGGTCTTCGACGAGTTTTGATCTCGGGTCTTTGACGAGTTTTGATCTGGTTTTTGATGAGTTTTGATCTCGGGTCTCTGACGAGTTTTGATCTCGGGTCTTTGTATGGTGATTGTGAATTTTGTTATGTCGTGTTGTGTTGTGTTGTAGTTGTTGTGCAAGGGGGAAGTCGAGCAAAAATGGCTCGAACTTTGATCGGTAAAGGTTTGATAATGCGGGATCTGGTTTCCATGTCTGGCCCTAATGGTTAGGGGTATCCTATGGAGCTTGAATCCTCAAAATTCTGGGTTGTCTCTTAGCCTAGGTCTCGGGAAGGTCTTGAGGGTTGTAATGTGGGAAGGCTCAATGTGGTGTTAGCTGACCAACTTGATATCTTCCTTTATCGGATAGTATGGGCATTGATAATTAATTGATCGTACTTCGGTCATAGGACTTTCACTTGAGTTGACCGCTGACCACGGTCATGGGCATTTGAATTTTTTTTGGTTGACTTCTTAGCCCCAGTCATGGGATTCTTCATTCGGATTGACCGTTTAACTCGGCCATGGGTATTTGAATTTTTTATTTTTTTGATGATGGCCTGTTTTTTTATTTTGGCCTTTTGCTTTTTCTTGGACTCTTGATTTTTTTTGTCCATTTTTTTTCTTTTTTTTGTTGCTCAGACTAACACCTAAGGTAGGGATTGGTCGGTCCTATTGGAGAGCTGTTTATTGTGGGAAGTGGGCTTGCCTCCCGTCTTGAACCCAAACTAGGAGACTACCAAGATTTGTCATAGGATTCGATACCGCTCCTGCTAAGGGTAGTTATGTGGCTTTCTATGTCAGACATGGAACATGTAAAGGAAAACACGGGCTCTGTTTCCTGCAGTCATTATAGATGTGCCTATAATAGTCACGTGCGTGTGCTCACAGTGTATGAAAGTGTTCATCATGTTCTCGGAAACACATAAGGAAAGTATATATGAGAAAGAATATTGAAAGCTGATTTTATTGAATTTTGAAAAAGAGGACATAATACAACTGACTCTGACTCTGACTTTGACTTTGAAATAAATAGTACATCATAGACTCAGACTGAGACTCGGACTTAAATCAAATCCGGAGTCTCGGATGCGTGGGAGGTAGACTGGATGCTTTGGTCACCGGGCCCTGTATAGTCCATGAGGGGGTTTGCAAGCGATAATGTTTCCAAAACGGGAGTTCTCCCGGCATCGAGGAAATCTTGGATGAGGTGTTTCAGTTTCCAGCACTGTTCTGTATCGTGTCCCCTCCCTCTGTGGAATTTGCAGTAATGCTCGGCGTTCCATGCTTTGGAGCGTTTTTCCAAATGTACGTCGGCTGTTGGGCCTATGGGTTGTATTAGCCCTTTCGATACCAACCTTTGGAAAGCGACAATGTAGGACATATCCAAGTGGGTAAATGTCCTTACCTTTGACTGGTTCTTGACTTTCGGAGAAGTGACTTGAGGGTTACCTCTCTCGGTCTTGCCATCTTGAGGGTATCAGACAGTTTCGTAAGAGTGTTCACCTTTCAAATGGCTCGGTTGGGTGATTGGCTGTCTTACCCGGCCGCTCTAATTGTGTTAGACGGGATCGAGTTCTTACAAGATCCTCTTCGATGATGGTTACCCTGGAACTTAGGTTATCCAGGGCAGTATTGATTTTCGAGAAGATATTGTTAATGGAGCAAGATAGCATAAGCATACTCCCCTGGATATCTCCTTTCTCGACGACGCGAGATTTGTTGTGGTTTGGCAACGCCTCATTCATAGGGTCCCTGATCGGAAGAAACGACAGGTGTTAGAACTCGCCTAAGCTTGGTTTTGCGCAAATGCAAGAGAGAGAGTCAAACTAGGTACGGCCCGGGGGCGGGAATGACTATAATTCTTGGATCGGGATACCCGAACGTTGACCTCGACAAAGTAACGACCGTGGATTAGACTCGAGCTGCAGATTGGTGAGTCCGAAAATGGGGCGACCGTGTTTGACTGCGTCGCGTGCTCGTACTAACCGTGGTGACCTAACCCTAGGTGACTCGAGTGCTCGCAGCATAGGTACGACTCGAAGAGGGCATCATAAGGACGCCGGTGTATGATGAACGTAGGGTACCCCCTTAAGGTGACCGTGGCTGACTGTTCGGGTGGAGGATAGCCCCCAAGTGAGACTAAGGACTCCGATTGGATTCAGATGGTGTGGCACCTGAGTGACTCAAAAGTGGGGTATGTGAGTCAACACGTGTAAGACATGACCCTTAGAGCAACTGTGATTGATCGCTCTGCTGAAAGGTAGCCCCCGAATGAGGAAAAGCCTGAAAAGGAAATGACTCGGAAAGGACACCTAGACGGGTGACTCGTGAAAGGTAGGCCTCCCTTAGGATTCGGTGGGTGGGCCGAGTCCTGTTCGAAGGAAGGTCCACGTGTGATATTCCCCAGACTTTGGACTCGATTGTGTAAACGTGCCTTCCCTTGTAGGAGTATGTCCTACGTAGGTGGGCCATGCCTTAGTCAAATAAGGCGGACTGGGATAGGGGGAAACCCGCGATGTAAGATCGATGAAGTTTTGGCACTAAAGACTTTCGACGACTTACGACAAGACCTGACACTGCTAAATACGGGAAGTCCTAAGAAGAGGAAAGTTTTGAAAATGAATTTTTTTTAGAAACTCCGGAAAAACCGGCAGATGGCCCAATTTTTCAAAAATCGAAAAAGTGTTATCGGGCCGCGGTTTTGAAGTTTCGAAAATATTTTGAGTTTTGAAACGGGTAGCATACCGGCTAGAAATAGGCTATTTTGAGTAAAATCATAAGTCCTAAATTCGGTAGCTTTCCGGTTTTTGAAAAATTGAATAATTGGAATCTTGAAATTTGAAATATCGATAAAAAGAATTTCCAATAATTTGAAAAAATGGAAACGGGATCCCGAAGATTTGAAAATCGAAAACGGCATCTCGAAGATTTGAAAATTGAAAATGGCATCTCGGAAATTTTGAAAATCGAAAATGGCATCTCGAATATTTGAAAATCGCGAATGGCATCACGAGGATTTGAAAATCGAAGTTGAATTTTGAACATTCGAAAATCGAATGGTGGATCGGAAATTCGAATTTTGAAATGGGCAGCTTGCCGGCTAGAAAATAGGCTTGTTTTGGGTCAAATCTTAAGTCTAAATTTCGGCAACGTTCCAATTTTTTGAAAATTGGATATTTTGAAAAAACGAGTCCCGAAACGGACGGTATTTCGGGTTTTTTCAAAATTTTGAAAAGATGCATTTTTGGAATTTCGGAATTTTGAATATAAAAAATGAATTTCCAAAAATTTGAAAATCGAAAACAGGATCCCGGCTTTTAAAATTTGCGAAAGTGCCGTTAGGCCCGAATTTTTTTGAAACGTCAAAAATTTTCGAATTTTTGAAATAGATAGCATACAGGCTAAAAATAGGCTACTTTGAGTCAAATCGTAAGTCCCAATTTTGGTAGCACTCCGGGTTTTTGAAAATTTGAATATTTTTGGAAAGATGCACTTTTTTGAAACGACGGTTATTGAAAACGACACGGAAACCAAGTAGTACATAGTCACGTAAGCATTATGACCACAACATGTATGTTTTACACTAAGTCTCGGTCGGTCTATAAAGGGTCTATACCAGTGCACATAGCCTTTCCGTGAATCGGGACGGACTTCCTAAGTCGAGTTGAGCTTAGAACATGCCGCGAAACCCATACGAATCGACTATGAACACCTTTGACATATCCATATTGGAGTATATCACGGTATAGTGGGACGTCGGTCACCAGTACCGGCCCGGGAAAAGATAAGGTTATGCATGAACCGTAAAACTAAAACGCGTATTGTACTAGTCAAACGATTTATATTCGAGTCTCACCCTGAGGATGCCGATGGTAAGTCACGCATCAGTTAATCCCCAGCGGAGTCGCCAAATTGTGGACATGACATAGGTCCAATCCGACGCGGCCACGCGCGGGTTTCGGGAGAAGAATGAATCTCCATATGAGATGGGTCGAATTGAGATTTAAATCGAAGTGGAGTCGCCACTGAACTTTGTGGGAGTTCGGGCCCATTCGAACCCACTCTATATCTTAGTGGGCCATGCACAAAGTATGGCCCATTTGGATGTCAGAGTTTATTGGGCTCGTCCCTTTGCATTTGATACCGATACCGACATTATCGGATACTGTGTATTGAATGACTCTCGTGCGCCAATAGGTTCGGATATTGTTCGGATATCCGGAAACCATGGTTCTGAGTAAAGGGTTAGGGTACGTGTTGGAAAGTTCACAAAGAACACCCAACCCCGCCCGCACATTAGCGACCTCTACTAAGATATCGTTTGACTCTCGAATACGCGCGTTAGTAGAACGATAAATTGATATGCAAACATTGTTTTACCTAAACATGCGAGAATTTGAATGGGTTGCTAAGTCGATTTAATGCATCTAAATTTAACGTCAAAGTTGTATTTAGCATGCAGGTTCATTTTAGTACAATAAAACGAATAACGGAAATAAATCGACAAAAATAGAAACAAACATGTTAGTAACGGTATAACGATAATAACGGTTTGCAAGGAATGTAGAATAATATTGAATGAGGTAAACAACACGATGCATGGTTTTGGAAAGTAATAAATCACGTGATAGACTTGACACGTGTTGACCAAAGTCATAAAAGTATTTTATCGAGAGCTAGAAAAGCGTCGAGGAACTCACGGTTTTGACATGATAAGACCACTCGATCGAGTCATTGAAGGACTCGACCGAGGTCCTCGGAAAAAGGTTTTGCCCTGTTTTATAGATGTCACTCGATCGAGTTATTGAAGAACTCGACCGAGTGGGAAGCCACTCGACCGAGTCATTGTGAGACTCAACCGAGTGGTGGTCTAAAAAACCCTTCTGTCTCGTTTTTGGGATGTCACTCGATCGAGTGGCCTATGGCACTCAGTCGAGTGACACCTGTACGAACTATAGTTCTTTTCGGTTTTGCTTTTGGAAATTGCTTTTGTGTTTGAAAATCACCGATTCGTTAGGTCGCGTAGAAATATAATGAGATTTATACTCGACCGTAATCTTTCGATACTCTCCATTTTCTATGCTCGATTATGAGATTGACATCGAATGTTTTAGAGTGTACTTTAAGAAAAAGATGTTGGAAGAATAGTTGCTTAATTGGATTAAGACGAAATAATTGATTTTATGTAACGATTTTCAGGGAACCACGCGACCCGCGCAAGAAGGGCGCGACTCGCACGAGGCACGTGCGACTCGCGTGGCGGACTGTTCTCGGTCCCAATTTCGCGTAACTCATTGTACCCGGTGCTTGGTTATAGGACCAATACCGAATACTTAGAGTAAGTTTTTAGAAAAAAGATTTTGTAAGTCGTTTTAAATCGGACTAAAACGATATGAATATTCTCCGCGTTTATAGTGTCGTATTAATTCCATTGAATTAGGTGACAACTATTTTAGCATCAACGAAAATCGTATTAGTTGGATTTGTTGACTAGATCATTTAAATTCGACATCCAACTATTGAGTTGGTATCGAATCTAATAGATTGACACTTTGTATTTAAAAACTCAATCTGATTCCCTCCGCATCCCGACATCGTAATAAATCCTTGCGGATTGTGTGATGTCTGATCCGCATCAACGGGTTTCCGACTTAAATAAAAAGGAAAAAAACTTTGATTTGAAAAAAGGTGTTGAAATAAGTATGCGATGAATGATGATGATAACGACGCGAAAAAGAAAGGCTATTGATGTTGACTTGCTTCAACAATCAAACACTCGGGGTGTCGGGTTAAGCGACCGTCAACATCGGGTGCGATACCCTCGTAATATTCGTATTTTCTTATCCCGTCATCCCTCGTATTCAACACGAATCGGCAAGTATTTTAATATCTTATACTATTAATTATTAGCGATATGATGCGACAACAAAATAAAAAAACGATTAAGACAACGACGACAACGACGGACGACGCGAGAAAGAAGACGAGAGGGAAGAAAAGAAGAATAGGATTTTGCACCCTTGATAAGTGTAGTTTGTAGTGCCTAATTTGCTGTGTTTTGGTCCCATTTCCTTGCGGAATCGCTCCTTGGGAGCGGTTCATGGGCTACTTATGCTTCCTCTAGCTCGTTTCAGGTTCCCGAGACCATTCGTGAAGAGTTGGAGCGATTCCGACTTAATACATACACTTTTCGGAGCCAACGAAGTGAAGGAACAATCACTCGATGCCTTGGATTCGACCCCGAGACCTTGGGACCTAATCCCGAGCCTCCGAGACCCGATCCCGAGTCCCGAGAATTGATGAGAAGTCCATGTGAAGCAAGGAGGAACCTTAAAGATCATATTGGAGGCCTACAAGACTCATCCCCGACGGGTATGGCCTCAACCCGTCCGGGATGAAGTGCACAAAAGAGGAGCTGCTGTATTGGGTCCTTCCCGACCGGGAAGGGTCAGATACAGCCCGTGAATGCATTGTTTCATCTCCCTACTCATTGTAACCCTATATATACCCTTCCTCTTGTAATGTAAGGTTATGTTCTTCACTACCCACTAAACCCTAGACTATTTTAGGTTAGATTAGTTTAGATTAGAGTAGATTAGTCGGTAATTAGTCGTTAATCCTAGTTTTACTCTTGTAATTTGGGAATTCTTGAAAAATCCAACCAAGATTGACAACCTTGGTTGATGTATTTGGGTTTTCTTCCATTTATGCAAGATTTCTTCTTTGCTTCTTCTCTAGTATGGTATAATCTTCTTTTCTCTTCTTTTTATCTTTGTTTATCAATCAAGTTTCAATCTTTAGTTCTTGTTTATTTTTTTGTTCATCATCCTTGTTAGTTTACCATATGCATGTTAGGTTGTTTGAGTTGGTTCTTCTTGTTAGTGTTAGTTCTAATTTAGATATGTTTGTGTAGACTCTTGCTAGGGTTAGTAAGGTGATTTGGGTGTTTAATGGGTGATTAAGGGCTTGTTGGAGATGTTGGTGGAAGTTTTGGGTTTCCTCTTGGTTTGATGCATGGTACATGTTTGTTGAAATGCTTGAATGACTTGTATGCATATGCTCGTTTTTCTTGCTTTTCTCTTGTGGGTAATAGTTTGCTTGTGGGTTTGGTTCCCTCACTAAGTAGCGAGAGCCCGGTGAGGACGACCCCTAGGTCGGTCTAAGTAGCGAGAGCCCGGATGTGACCTAGGCCACGATAACACGCTAGTAGCCCCATTTGTCATGTGTGTCGCCAAGATGGGTTTTAGGTGGAACCTCTAGGTTGGTCTAAGTAGCGAGAGCCCGGACTATACCTAGATAACCCGACTACCCCCTTCACCTTTACTCTTCCTTGACCATTCCATTGCCCCTTTGAACCCGACCTAATCCTAGCCCGTTTCCTTAGTTGTTCTCTCCGTTACCGTAGTCATAGCCTTAGCCTTCTCCCCCTTTCTTTCATTCTAGTTTAGCCTAGTTAGTTGACCTAGTCTCGTATTTAGGCGACCTTAGTCTAGACGCCTCTTACCGTCCACGTGGATTCGACCCGACTTGGCCTAGCTACCGTTAGGTCTTAGCCGGTTATTATTTGGCGGTGGGATCCACGACAAATCACACCATCAATTTGGCGCCGTTGCCGGGGACTCGGTGCTAATTTAGACTTTGTTTTCCTAGTTACTTGACTTTGTCTTTGTGTTTGTGTTTTTCTTTTTTCTTTTTGTTACCTTGCTTCTTGTGTGTGTGAAGTTTATTTCTCTCTTGTCTAGTGCCCAAAAAGCACTAGGCTTCTCACGTTTGCTCTTAGTCTACAGTTTATGCTTAGAGGTGGTGACCATCTTCTTCTTGCAACTTAGAGCCGCTTTAACGGACGGTTGCTAGATTGAGAAGTCCTCAACCGGGTATGAGCTACGATTTTCGAGCGAGCATGGGGTTTGATCTAAACTCCCCACACATGGAAGCCGATATGAGCTACTCCTCTTCTTCTATGAACCAAAGCTATGATATGATGACTCCTAATTACTATCAAGCTTCTTGGGGGGATCAAGACTCTAGTGGGTATGAACTTCAAGGTTATGAAAACGGCTACCAACAAGTGAACGATTACCAATCCTACGATCATGGTGACTATTACTCAAGTTATCAATGTGAACCCACCATGTTCAGTCAAGATTCACCTTATGGAAGCCAATACCCCCATAACCCACCATATTACCCTCCACCCCAACCACAATATGAACCCCATGACCCACAATACTACCAATCACCTCAACCTCACTACCAACAATATGATGCCCCACCCCTTGGGCATCATCAAGATTATCAAGGAGCTTTACAAGACCCCAATGACCACCAATCGTCAAACTTGGAGTTGTATCATTCGATTCTTCAATTGCAAAGGAGCACACAAGAAATGGCCATTCAAATGCAAAAGGAGCAAGATGAATTCATGGCCCGATTTCGAAGGGAAAACGAGGCGAGGGATGCTCGATTAAATGCAATATCGGTTCAAACCATAATGTTTTTATCTCGAACATCACAATTAGATGAAGGGTGCCCACTTGAGAAAGAGGAGCAACCTAACCATGAAGCCGCCGATGTAGTTCCCTTTGGAGGAGAGATTTGCTTTGAAGAACCTCAATCGTCTACCCAAAAAGTGACGACTGAGGATATGACCCTTGGTGAAGACAACATTGGTGAGGAGTTGGAGGAGGGTAGTGGGTTGGATGAGTTGGTGGAATTTGTGAAGTTTTTGGGTGAAATTGACAAGCCCAAGTTGCCCATGTCCGAGAATGTGGATAAGCATCAAGAGCCCCTTGTAAGTGAACCAAGCAATGGTTTGGAAGAGTTTGAAACCGCCGGTGGAAGTTTCGATTCTCTCCTCCATGATGATATGGGGACAAGTGATGAAGATGGGGAACCACAACTTGAGGAAAGTGTGGGGGTGTGCAACAAGAAAATGGGGCCAAAGCCGCTTTTTGTGCCTCGTTTCTTGGATTTGAAGCTTGATAGTGATTGGAGACGATGCTTAGGGAGGAAGAGGTCGGTTAAGCTCGTAGGATGGATAGACCCCGGAAACAACATGAATGATGACGTTGGGTCTTGGGATTCCTACTTCTCGCCTCCACCTTGGAGGTCGTGGAGGATAGCTTGGCTCGAGCACTCTTTGGGTCGTCTCTATGATGTCGGTAGTGCGTTCGACTTGCTCCTCCATGCCCTTGAGGGCTATGGTTGAAGAATGAGAGTCCACCATCCTCGGTTTGATGGAGTTCCTTAAGAACCGTCATGTTGTACATTCCCCTACCCCTCTTCTCTTTAGCTTTGTGTTTGTAATTATGTTTATTGTGATTTTGTTCCTAGGACTCTTTGTTTTGTGATATTCTTGTTATTTGGATTGTTGATGAGCGTTGTGAGGGAGAGAATTTGATGTTGTGTTTGAGTTTATTGTGATTGGTGAAGTGAAGATGACTTCTAGAGATGAATGGTTATCGATAGAGCATGAATTGTGAGCAAGGGAACGGGTTTTTGAAGCTTTGAATAGCTTTTGGGGTTTTGGAAGCCGCGAAGAGAGCATCCCAAGCGGGAAGAAGTCATCCCGACCGGGAAGGGTGAAGCATCCCGACCGGGAAGAATCCATCCCGATCGGGATAAGGGTACCATATTTTGGGTTTACTGGAGTGCCATCCCGATCGGGACGGGAGCTTCCCAACCGGGATGGGTATGTCATCCCGACCGGGACCACCCATCCCGACCGGGATGGCCCCCTACTCCCCCTTGTGCCTCTTCTTCGTCATTTGAGACCACCCAACCATTGTACACCCCCTCCCATCCTCCCTTTTTCTCCTTGTCCCTATCATACGACCCTTACATGCCATCACTTCATTTCCTCTTCACTTTACACCGAGCCCCACATCAAATCTCACCCCCTCACACCATTACTACCTCTACCATGCGATACTTTCAAGTTCAAAGCGGGATGACAATGATGACGACAAGCAAAGTGCTTATATTGACCGATGAGACGATGGAGCGAGTGAGTTGCTAACCGATGGGTACGTCAACTATCCTTTCTTTTCCGTCTATTATTGCTTGTTTTCTCTTGTTTGCCCCCCTTTCCCTTGAGTCATGGTGTCTTGGTGGCCTTCGAGGCCTTAGTATGGTTGCTCCCGATTCTCGATGACGTGACTACATCGAGAGTCATTTCAAAATCCAAATTTTACAAGATTTTCACCTTTTTGTAGGATTTAGGCGGATTTGGGCGGAATCCGGGCTAGGTGACTTGATTACACCTAGTCCTCCCCTCCCATTCCCTCTTATTTCTTTCTATTTATTTTCTTCCCCCATCCATATCTTTTCTTGTCTCGGCCCACGGTGACTTGACTACATCCTGGCCGGACACATTCTACCATTTTCTCCACTTTTCTTTTTGATTTTTAGCTTTATTTTTGTAATTTCTTTTCTTCTGTGCTCCCATGCACTACGGTCGAGCATGAGGACATTGCTCGGCTTAAGTGTGGGGGAGCGATATTCTATCATAGTTAGTTTTATTTTCGTAGTTTTTCGAAAAATCTTTAAAAATCCTAAAAATTTGAAAAAATTTCGTAAAAATCAAAAAGATTTTCTTTTGTGTGTTTTCCTTTTGTGTCGTTATGTCGTATATTTGTTGTGTTGTGCGTGTTTTGCCTCCCTTTTTTCTCTTAGGTCGCCTAATCGCCGCTAACTTTGGAAAGCTTTCAAGACATCCGGTAACGTCTTCTATCCCTTTCCCTCTTTATTTCTTGTGAAGTTTGGAGAAGATTTGTGATGTGGTGTGCTCGGGTGGAGCTTTGTAAAGTTTGGTGTTGGTTGGTGGCTTGTTTGGAAGCTTGGGGTGGTGTTTGTGTTGTTTATGTGTTTGTTTCATTTTGTTTTTGTTTTGTGGCCTTTTCTCTCTTTTTCTTTCATTTTCGTCGCGTCTTTGTTTTGGGTTGTGTAGTTGTGTCTTGTGTGTAAATAGGTTTTCGAAAACCCAGTTTAGAGGCTAGTGTGCGAGTGTTTACTTTCCCTTCCTAGTGTTATAAATCGAGTCTTGGACTTTAGTCTAGTAGAATGACTCTAAATCAATGATTTCGTTGGTCCTTTACCTTGAGTCCACCTAGCTTACTAGGGATTTACTTCGGGATCTGCATTTTGACCATTTTGACCACCCACGGTGTGAAAAGGCGTTGGTTGCCGAGTCCCGTCCCTTAGGTGACCATGTTTAGGATTGTTTGATTAGTCCAAGTTCTCCACTTTTTGTGGGTTTGAAGAGGGATCGCGACCCCCGACTTACCCATTCACCTACCTCCTACGCATACCCACACAATAAATTGCAATTTGTTGAGTTCTCTCTTTCTTGTTACACAAAGAAATGCCAAAAAGCCAAATCAAGCGAAAAGGGCAAAAAGAAAGAAAATGAAAGAAAGAAAAGAATGAAGAAAAAGAAAAGGCACAAAAGCCAAAAAGAAAATAGAAAAGAAGAAAAAGAGATGGCATGGCAACAAACAAAGCAAAAATGCAAAAGAAAAGAGAAAATGCCAAAAGAAAATCGTCTCACAAAAAGATCTTAACCCCACAAAAATAAGCCTTTTTCCGACTTTTGCCGTGAAGAGCCTACCAAAGGACCGAGTCCCTAGGAAGGATGATAGCGGCAAAGGTCGGTCTTCTCTCACTTTGCAAATATCTTCACCCTTTTTACTTGGACTAGTTAGGCGGTTTCGGACATGGGACGACCCTCTTGGCTCATTGCTAAAGGGGGCGGAGTCTCACTTACCTACAGTGTCGACTAACACCGTGGTTCATTCTTTTCCATCCCACCGATCGTCCCGTAGTACGTTCTTAGAAGGTTAGGAGGAACCGAGGTAAGTTACCAACGTTTTTATTGCTTTGTCGTCATACTATTAGGGTTTGGTCCATCTTGGTTTGTATTGCTAGCTCGGGAACGTTGTCACCTGCCTCGAGTCCTAAACCGGTGCTTCTTTCACCGCTTGTTTGAGGGAAGCGGTATTTCTTTTCTTTTGGATGCAACCTTTTGTTTGTTTGTTTGTATGTTTGTTTGTTTGTGTGTTTTTGTGTCCGGTTGCATCCACAGTTTTGTCGCAAGACCTCACTTGCCTTGCGGAGAGCACTTACCCTCTAGGTTTCCTCGCGTGAGTTGAAAGGGCGTAGGGTGCGCTAATACCCGCTCGGCTAGTTTAGTAGTTAGTTTGTGCTTACTCGAGGGCGAGTCAGGGTTAAATGTGGGGGAGTTGATAAGTGTAGTTTGTAGTGCCTAATTTGCTGTGTTTTGGTCCCATTTCCTTGCGGAATCGCTCCTTGGGAGCGGTTCATGGGCTACTTATGCTTCCTCTAGCTCGTTTCAGGTTCCCGAGACCATTCGTGAAGAGTTGGAGCGATTCTGACTCAATACATACACTTTTCGGAGCCAACGAAGTGAAGGAACGATCACTCGATGCCTTGGATTCGACCCCGAGACCTTGGGACCCAATCCCGAGCCTCCGAGACCCGATCCCGAGTCCCGAGAATTGATGAGAAGTCCATGTGAAGCAAGGAGGAACCTTAAAGATCATATTGGAGGCCTACAAGACTCATCCCCGACGGGTATGGCCTCAACCCGTCCGGGATGAAGTCCACAAAAAAGGAGCTGCTCTATTGGGTCCTTCACGACCGGGAAGGGTTCCTTCCCGACCGGGAAGGGGTCCTTCCCGACCGGGACCGGTCCTTCCTGACCGGGAAGGGTCAGATACAGCCCGTGAATGCATTGTTTCATCTCCCTACTCATTGTAACCCTATATATACCCTTCCTCTTGTAATGTAAGGTTATGTTCTTCACTACCCACTAAACCCTAGACTATTTTAGGTTAGATTAGTTTAGATTAGAGTAGATTAGTCGGTAATTAGTCGTTAATCCTAGTTTTACTCTTGTAATTTGGGAATTCTTGAAAAATCCAACCAAGATTGACAACCTTGGTTGATGTATTTGGGTTTTCTTCCATTTATGCAAGATTTCTTCTTTGCATCTTCTCTAGTATGGTATAATCTTCTTTTCTCTTCTTTTTCTCTTTGTTTATCAATCAAGTTTCAATCTTTAGTTCTTGTTTATTGTTTTGTTCATCATCCTTGTTAGTTTCACATATGCAAGTTAGGTTGTTTGAGTTGGTTCTTCTTGTTAGTGTTAGTTCTAATTTAGATATGTTTGTGTAGACTCCTACTAGGGTTAGTAAGGTGATTTGGGTGTTTAATGGGTGATTAAGGGCTTGTTGGAGATGTTGGTGGAAGTTTTGGGTTTCCTCTTGGTTTGATGCATGGTACATGTTTGTTGAAATGCTTGAATGACTTGTATGCATATGCTCGTTTTTCTTGCTTTTCTCTTGTGGGTAATAGTTTGCTTGTGGGTTTGGTTCCCTCACTAAGTAGCGAGAGCCCGGTGAGGACGACCCCTAGGTCGGTCTAAGTAGCGAGAGCCCGGATGCGACCTAGGCCACGATAACACGCTAGTAGCTTCGTTTGTCATGTGTGTCGCCAAGATGGGTTTTAGGTGGAACCTCTAGGTTGGTCTAAGTAGCGAGAGCCCGGACTATACCTAGATAACCCGACTACCCCCTTCACCTTTACTCTTCCTTGACCATTCCATTGCCCCTTTGAACCCGATCTAATCCTAGCCCGTTTTCTTAGTTGTTCTCTCCGTTACCGTAGTCATAGCCTTAGCCTTCTCCCCTTTCTATCATTCTAGTTTAGCCTAGTTAGTTGACCTAGTCTCGTATTTAGGCGACCTTAGTCTAGACGCCTCTTACCGTCCCCGTGGATTGGACCCGACTTGCCCTAGCTACCGTTAGGTCTTAGCCGGTTATTATTTGGCGGTGGGATCCACGACAAATCACACCATCAACCCTCAACCTACATGTTTCTTAGTTGGCTTTAGCGCGGGAGAATCGAGGTAGATGTAAGTTGAGTTATGGTGGTTTAGGGTTCCTAGATGCTAGGGTTTAAGGTTGAAGATGATGAATTGTGATGGGTGAAGATTAGGGTTGTAGAGGGGTTGATTAGGGTTGAGTAGGATCTGTAAAAGTTGTCAAAAAGGTTGTTAATTGTATGCAAGAGGGGGTGTATATATAGGAAAAGCTTCCTCTCTCCGTCTAGGGTTACTCGACCGAGTAGCCCTCTGACTCGGTCGAGTGGCCCAAGCACCCGCAGTCGGGCCTGCTTGAGGGCCCACTCGATCGAGTGGGTCAGCTGAAACGCAAGGCCCGGTTTTTGGACCTTGGTTTGGGTATTTTTGTGGGTTTTGTATTTGGATTGGACTTATGACATTTGAATGGCTTTTTTTTTATGTCTTGGAAACGGCTTTGACTGGGTGTTTGACCCAATCGCTAAAAGTCAGTTTTATTTCCGGAGTCGGTTTTGACCCAAATTAGTCTTGTTTGATTGAAAACGGCCCACTGGGCCTGAATTTGAGGTCGGTTTTATGAGATTTGTACTCCATAAAAAGCCCAAGCCAGAAACTAATGGTTTCGATCCCATATCCGAGCACGTAGAAACACGTTTACGTCCGATCATCATCGGGTGTTTTTTGGAAACCGCTATAGACACCTAGCAGCCAAATGTGGGTGTCTACAGATTGACATGAATAATAAGGTGTTAGAAAATCAGGAACTGGAATGTCATCAGAATGTAATACAATTGCAGCAGGCTTGCATGTCTTTTCTTAAGCAGAAGGCCAAAGTGAGGTGGGTATTAGAGGGCGATCAGAATATTGGTTTATTTCATTCATATATTCGTCGCAGGAGGCCCTAAAATCGTGTCATGGTTATTCAAAATTTGAGGGGGGAAGAGTGCGCTGATCCAGTAGCTGTTCAACATGCTTTTTTAGACCGCTACTTGAAATTTCTGGGAGAGACTCAGCCCACGGTTCCAGTGCAGGCAGAGATGGTCCAAAAAGAGGCTGTTTGTTCTTCTTAGCACTGAAGCATCCTTCTTCAGCTGGTTTCCTCGCAGGAGATCAAAGTCGTGTTGTTTAGCATTCCTTGTGATAAGGCTCCAGGTCCTGATGGTTACACGAGCCAGTTTTTTAAAGATGCTCGGAATATAGTTGGTGATGATGGGGTGTTAGCGGTGAAGGATTTTTTTCATTTCAAGAAACTTCTAAAGCAGGTCAACACTACTACTCTTACCCTTATACCCAAATTGGAGAAGCCTCGGCCTGTTACTCAGTTCAGGCCTATTGCATGTTGTAATATTGTGTATAAGTGCACTTCTATGCTTCTTTGTAAGAGACTTAGCTTGGTTCTGCCGAATATTATTAGTCCTCAACAAGGGGGATTTATTGAAGGGGGGAATATTATGGAAAATGTGTTAATCTGTCAGGATTTGGTGCGGCTATATAACAGGAAGGCCGCTTCTCCACGGTGTTTGATGAAGGTTGATATACAGAAAGCAATGATAATGTTTAATGGAGTTTTCTGGCTCAGATGTTGGAAGCGCTCAAGTTTTCTCCTAAGTTTATAGGGCTTGTGATGGAATGTGTTCAAACAACGAGTTTCTCCTTGAGCCTTAATGGAGAGACCTTTGGTTTTTTCTCTGGGAAAAGGGGTCTTCGTGAAGGGGATCCTATATCTCCTCTTTTATTCACTATCTGCTTCGAGTACTTGTCTAGAACGATTACGTATGCTACTTCCATGAGTCGATTCAGGTTTCATCTTAAATGTGCTCATTTGAAGCTTAGTCACCTGCTTTTTGCGGATGATCTGTTGATATTTTGTAAGGTTGATCAGGTGTCTGTTGATATTCTGATGCGTGCCTTTGCTACATTTACTAAGACATCTGGTTTGACTATGAGCAAAGGAAAATCACACTTGTTTTGTGTTGGTATGTCGGCTAGTCAGAGAGCTGCTACTTTCGCTGCTACGAGGTGTGCTGAGGGAGCTCTTCCATTTTGGTATTTCAGTGTTCCGATTTAAACTACAAAATTGTCAAGGGTGAACTGTGCTAAACTTGTAGAAAAAATTACGTCCAGAATTTGTAGTCTAGGAGCGAAGAATATATCATACGCGAGAAGGTTGACCTTACTGCAATCTGTTTTGTCGCAGGTTCATGTTTATTGGGCTATGATATTCGTTCTTCCTAAATGTGTTTTAGCTCCAATTGATGCACTTTGTAGGAATTTTCTATGGGAGGGCAAAGAAAACTATCAACGAGTTCCGTTAGTGGCTTGGGATCGTCTTTGCCATCCGAGGAAAAAAGGTGGGTTGGGATAAGACAGCTTGAGCAGTGGAATTCAGCGGCTGTTGGTAAGCTTGTGTCCTGGGTTTTTGAACAAGAAGATAGGCTATGGGTTCGATGGGTGCACAGTTTTTATTTGAAAGGGTGAAACTGGGCTGATGTATCTTGGAGTCGGAAAAGAATTTCGGCCATCAAGGATACGCTCTTGTCCCAGTTTCAGAATGGTAAATGAAAAAAGGGGATGATAAGCTGTATTCAATAGCCTCAGGGTATTAGTTTCTTCAAGCTAAGTTGCCTGAGATTAGATGGATTAATTTGGTGTGGTGCAACATGTCGATTCCTAAACACCAATTCTTATACTGGTTGGCTGCTAGGAATGCGTTGCAGACTAGAGTACATTTTCATAAGTTGGGTCTTGTGACGTCTGATCGTTGTCGTTTATGTGAGCAGGAGACTGAGATGGAGGAGCATATCTTTTATAACTGTCGGTTTAGTGCTCAATTGACTTGTTTGCTGCAGTCCTGAGTGGGCATGCCTATGCCTGGCTAGCTTATGCAAGGGTGCTTTATTCAGGGGCGTGATGTTCAGAAGGAGGTGTGTTGGGCGATTTGTGATGCTACTGTGGCGAATATATGGTATCAGAGAAATAAAGAACATATTGAAGGTCGTATTACTAGACCCGTTTTGTTGGTTTATAGGATTAAATTGGAACTTGGATTTAGATTCATCAATGCTATGAAAAGTTCAATGTCTCAACAAGATAAAGATTGGCTTATGACTCTCATCTGAGTCGTTCTTTAAGATTTCGTGTAATTATTTTTTTATAATTTATACATCTTACATTTTACCAAAAAAAATTAACTTAAATTACAGATTAAAAGGAGAAACAAAATAAAAATTATATAATCAGAAAAGAAGATTGAAAGCAAGCAATAAACTTTAATCATCACAGTAGAAAACCCAGCAACATCGTTCTCATGTTTCAAAGTCCAGAAATTCATGAAACTGTGCCCATCTACATCAGATAATCTAATAATAAATCAGACAAAAATTGATTAAAGAGAAGTCAAAATCGACATTGCACAGTTAATTGATTACAAAATTGAGAAGCAGAAATCGATTATACCTAGAAGAGAATGAACGTGAGAGGACAGCACGGGGAGCCACGACGTTCCTTGGGCACGAAAGCCACCGACAGCACAACATCGGGAGTCGCGCAGACAACATCAGCGCCACCATTTGGCGGCATCAACTACCACTACTAAAAACAGAGGAAAATGCGGCGGACAAATTGCGTCGGAAAATATACCCAAAGCAAGTTTTTAATGTGCATCAGATTGCGTCAAATAACCGACGCAATCCAACACCATGGATAGGCGCCAACAATTTCACGTTGGCGTCTGTATGTCATTTCATTGCGGCGGATAAGCCGACGCAAACTCAACACAACGCCAGTTGTTGCGTCAGCTAATTCGACACTAATCTGTCGTGTCAACACGTCATTTGACATACGTAGCATCGGATTAGCCGTCGCAAATTTGTAAATTGCGACGGACTTTGCGACGGCTAATTCACCGCAAATTTGTCGAATATTAAAAAAAAAGACGCGACTCTTACTTCTCCAAATCAGAATTCCCCATCTCCAAACCCCAACAGTCCCCCAACACACTCTGGGGAACACGCGACCCAGACCCAAAACGCGACCTCCTTCCGGCAATGTCAACCCTCTCCGGCGACCCAAACCCCCCGGCGACCCTAATCCCAGCCCCAAAAAGAAACAAAATCCCTAAGTTTCCCCCTCCCCTCCCCTCTTCTGGTCTGCCGCCGCCTCGCCGTCGCCGGTTCCTCCTTCCCTCTCAGGTACGAATTTCGATATTAGGTTTTGGTTTGGGTTGTTGATATTGTGTGGTCATTATTAATTGTGTTATATTTGAGGATAATTGTTAATTATGATAGAATTAAGTGTGATTATGTTGATATTTGGTAGTATTGTGTTAGATTTGGTTTATTATAGTAGTGGTGGAGTATTAGTGAATATTTAAATTATTATTTGGTAGATATTTGGATTATTAGTGGAGTAATGAGGATAGTATTTGGAGTAATATATTAGTTGATATTTGGTTTATTATAGTGGAGTATTAGTAGTAGTAATAGTAGTAGTAATTGTGTTAGTTTAATAGTAGTAGATTAGTAGTATTAGTAGTATTAGTAGTAGTAGTAGTAGTAGTAGTAGTTTAGTAGTAGTAGTAGTAGTAGTAATAGTAGTAGTAGTGAATGGGAGGATGAGGAATTTGCAGATTGGATTGCTCCTGAAGGAGAGGCTGATGAGGAAGAGTTGTTCGTTGATGAAGATGACGGGGATGGGGATGGGGTTAATAGTGACTAGGATGATGATGAGGAGGGGAAGAAGGTTTCATTGAAGCGCATATCGATGCGGAGAGTGATAGTGATGATAATTAGAGTATCTTTAGTTTTTTAAAAATTTGTTTAGTAGAAGTTGTAATTTATTTCATTGTAATTTGAAACTATTTAGCTAATCAATGAAATTCCTAGATTACTCTAAACTAATTGACTCTATATTTTAACATTTCGCAAACATATTTCTTGTAGAAGTTAATATGACAGGTAATAGTGGAGTTGTTAGGGTTACGGGTAGTGGTAGCCATAGTAACACGACTCCTATGGAAGAAGACAAGGTCGTCCATGGAGTGGACGCTATACAGGAAGTTGGAGCAACGCAGTACGTGTCAACGGCTTCGAAGCCGTACCTTTCACGGCTACGTGTTCCGGGCGTGACTTGGTTAGTTTCTATTGTTATAATGAAGTGTTTTATTTTATTTCATTCATTTGTTTGCTTAACATCCGAAATTACTAATACAGGTGCGAGGATAACCCGTACTCTTAGTACTTGTGTGATTCTATCATCATGCCATATATGTCTACTCCAAGCGCATACCGAAGCTGGATGGAGGCGTTCCAACGAGCGAGGGATGACATGTACACGAACTTCGCGGTAATTGCCACATTGTCATTCAAAATTTTACATCCCACGACTTATAAATTAAATTATAACAAGTTTTATTTTGGACGAACAGAGGAGAGTGCGTATAGACCTGGGATACGACATGAGATCCGATTACGAGAGTCGGATAAAGAAGCGAATCATGGATATATTCCAGAGAGCGGTTCCTAGGGCTCAGAGGGCGAAATGGATTCCGGAAGAGAAGTGGAAAGAACTGAAACGGAAGGTTGATGACCCTGAATTCAAGAAGAGGTGGTAGTGAAGAAGGCGAACCGGTGATGTGGGCAAGCAGACAAAATGGCCAAAACCACTAGCTGTCTTTGAAGTAGGAGCGCAGCAACTATTTTTAAGCAAATGGTAAGTGTTTACAAGATAAGTAATCAATTTAATTATAGTGCAATACATTTTATCTAAATAATTGCTGAACGTTCTAACACTTTTTTCTGATGGGCCCAACCGCAACCCCGGTCCAGCTTCTCGAGAAAACAAAGAAGGGAAAGGACAGGAAGTGGATACACCCCCGAGCGCCGGAGCTGATTGTGAGTACTTGTACTATACTTTTTCAAAAATTAATATACTTATCTCAAAAATTATGGTGTCAAAGTATATGATTGTTTTATGTGGTAAAATCATGTTTCCTATTGCTATTTCAGGAGAACTTTGACAAAGCTGTGGAGGAGGCGCAAGTTGATCAGGCACCAAACACCTTACGGATCTTCCATGATGTCGCGGGCGGCTACAACCAGAAGCGATGCTTCTGGGGGATAGGCAGTACGGTGAAAGAGCTCTTTCGCCCCTGCTTGATTCGTGGTAGGGGACCATACGCCGACACTTACTTCCCCATCGGCGCTTCGCAAGAACGTACAACTAACGAGCGTATTGACGAAAGCTTGAAGAAACACTACATACATTAGAAGAGACAATAGGGTCACAACAAAAGATCATAGAGATGATGAGGGAAAGGTGGGCTATGGAGAATGAAAGCTGCAGCGGTGGACCACGTACTAGCGGGCGCAATGACAACAATGACGATGGTCATCCTTTTTGGTCTTCGCACCTTCACCCCATTGCTTAGGTATTATGTCTTCTCTTTGGTACTTTTTTATGTTATGGTTATGTATATATTCCTAAGTCACTAACTCCTAGATGGAATTGTGAACCCAACACACATTCTTCGCGATATATTTTCATTTTCTATATCAGTATTGTGGTTGAGATTTGTGGAGTTTTGTGGAGTTCTGTGAATAAGATATTATGTGAGCTTTGATTGGAGTTTTGTGGCAGAAGTGCTGCTGTTGTGGTAGTTTGTGGGAGTTACATACATACATACATACATACATACATACATACATACATACAAACAAACATACATACATACATACATACATACATAAATACATACATACATACATACATACATACATACATACATACACACACACACACACACACACACACACACACACACACACATATATATATATATATATATATTGCAGGTTGTTTATTTGTTGCACATTTGGGGAGCTAAAAACAAATGGAACATCTTTTATTAAAATGAATATTGCTGATGGTAAGAGTTAGTCGTCTATCCTACCGATCAAATAATAATCAACAAACCTAAGCTAGGTAGCTAGGGTAAGTCGAGTTTATCCTCAGGGACGGGAGTTCCAAACTAAAGGGTGCTACGGTCTAAGATTAGGTTCAAGACGAACTAAAGTAATTGATTGTAGTTGGTGACTAATCTAGAAATAACTATAAAACTAAGGCAAAGGAAACTAAGACGGTAATGAAATGGGGGATTAACAATAAGAGAATAGGCTAGGGTT
Source organism: Agrostemma githago (assembly GCA_958450325.1). NCBI lineage: Eukaryota > Viridiplantae > Streptophyta > Magnoliopsida > Caryophyllales > Caryophyllaceae > Agrostemma > Agrostemma githago. The sequence goes on from OY288239.1 coordinate 40,437,802, forward strand.
AGGTCGAGTTCAAAGGTGTCTAGTAGGTCAAGGAAGAATAAGGGTGCCGGTGCAATCCATTAGCCTTGGCTACGACCGGGGTCTCGCACTTAGACGGCCAAAGGAGTCTCTACACTACGCTTTCCCTAATAATGATTGATTGGGGTGGGCCGCCTGTCAATCAACCGCCTGCTGGGCAGGCCCCGGGACGGTTCCCGTCAGGGAATCGAAAGGCCAGCCTCCCAGCAAGGACCTGGAACAAAGCATGACACTTAAGGTTAGCCGTCAGCCGCCGAGGGCACGGGCTAACCCAGCCTGTCGGAGCTTGGCAGCCCCCTGCCTGGAGACTGTCTGCCCTGGGAGAATCCCTGGCCAGCAGGGTCAGGACCCCCAGGGGCCCTCTCGTCATTTTGCCTAAGGTAATTGGGAATGGATGGATGAGAGGCCGCCACTTGTCACTCCTCTATCCAACCATTCCTCCTTCTCTTCTCTCTCTTGTGGGAAGGTATAAATACCTCCCCATTTCCCACATGAGAGGGGTTGGATTTTCTCTCTCTAGACTTTTACTCCTAAAACGCCGCCTAGTTCCTCACGAGCTAGGTTCGTAAAGGCATTTCACGGACTGACTTAGGCATCGGAGAGGGTTTCCTCGGACAACCTCCGAGGCCCTGTGCGTTCATTGTGCAGGGAGCAGGCCGTTTTCCGCCGGGAAAGTCCGATTCAGGGAGTAAGAGGAAGGGGAGACCAAGGGAATTAAGCAATCAGTTGTTCACCATTAAATCGATTATACTGTCCGGATCCTAGACCAGGCAAATTGTTTCCGTGACCGGAACAATTTGGCGCCGTCTATGGGGAATTTACGGTTGTGCTCACGAGTTACCCACTAAAATCAACCACTCATAATCACAAAATTAAACACAATCATGCCAGAAATCGTGGATGCCAGTACAGGAGCGGGTCCGACGGTCCCTCCGGTGACCCCCCTGTACGGTATGCCGCTGTCGGAGAGGGTCCCTCCTGCCACAATCCTGGGGGTAGGGGGAACCAATCCCCTCGGTGGATCTAACACTGCTGTGACACCCGAGCTGGGGGCACGCCCTGGACGTGCTCTCAATCTGACCCCAGCTCAGATGGCACAGGCAGCCGCGTTCTTCTCTGCGATGCTAGATCAGGAGTTCACGCCTGAGGACTTGGTGGGCAGGGTCGCATCGGCTCCCAGGCAACCGTCCCCAGTCAGCAGGGACGAGGCCGGGGGCACGAGGCGGACCGCCGCCAGAAATGCTCAGAGAAAAGCAAGAAGAACAGCCCAAATGTATACGCATGTGCAGAGGCGCATTACCACTGGCAAACCAGAGCCACCTGTCCAGCAGGCGTTCTCTATTCACACGACAGAATCGGCGTCTGGAGGGCAGGGAGGCTTATCTCAAGGATTACAAGAGCGCATGAGGCCCAGGGAGCCTGTGTCGAAACGCTTAGGGGAGAGGCCAGACGGAGTTTTCTCCAGACTAACACCTGCGGCCAAGGAACAGTCAGCCCCCGGCTTATCCCAAAGCCTGCAATCCAGACTCAACCGAGGACAACCGCTCGAGTCCAGGTACCATCAGGGTGAAAACCTCTGCCACTCCCAGAGGAAGAGGCCCAGGCAAGCCTCCTCGGGAACAGAGGATGAGGCAGCTAGCAGACCGCCACCGAGGAACCGCTCCCCCAGTACGAGGAAACCGACCCATAAACAATGGGAATCTCACGGTAACCAGTCTGGGGAAAGCAGGTCACGACTGGTAGGCAGGCCCACGAAAACCCCGTTGCACCCTGAGGTACAAGAGTACCCCATTCCAAAAATCAAAATGCCCACCATCAAATTTGACGGAACGACAGACCCTGAGGACCACCTGGCAGCCTTTGAGAGCCACATGGGCATGTATGACGTAGATGATGCCATCTGGTGCAAAGTCTTCCCTACCACCCTGGTGGGACTTGCGCAGGGGTGGTTCAGAGACCTCCGCCAGGGGTCAATCAGGTTCTTCATAGAGTTGGCTGAAATTTTCCTTGAACAGTATGCCGGAAATAAGAGAAGACGCCTTACCCGTTTCGATCTCATGACCCTGAAACAGAAAAAGGGTGAGAGTGTAAGAGAGTACATGAGAAGGTTCGATCTATCCTACCAGCAGGTTAGGGAGATCGATGATTCCACCGCTGCCTACGCCCTGACAATCTCCCTACTTCCAGGGGAAATGAAAAACCAGATGATCAGGGCCCAGCCAGAAACCTTGGCCATGGCCAGAAAGATTGCTGAGGGGTTCATTCTGCAGGAGGAGTTCCACGGCCTGACGGACACCCCTGCAGGCCAAACAAAATCTCAAGGGGGACCGCAGGGTGGAAGGGGCAGAAGTGAACCAGGTAAGCAAAAGGAGGGAGACACTCCCAAGAAAGAACGCCCAGTCTACCAACCCAGATTCGATAGTTACACCGCTCTGAACAAATCCAGGGCGGAAATCTTCGAACTGGAAAAAGAAACTGCCAAATGGAACCGTCCAAACAAACCTCGCAGCCCAAAAGGCGACCCAAAGAAATTCTGCACTTTCCACGACTGTATAGGCCATACCACCGAAGAGTGCCGTCACCTGAAGGATGAAATTGAGAAATTAATCAGGAACGGATGGCTGGCCAACTACGCAGCCAAAAACAAGTCTCAGAAGGAAGTGTCTGAGAAACCCGAGGGGTCAGTGCAGAACCGGATGGTAATCCATGTAATTTCAGGGAGCACTGAGGGTCAGCTCAGTCGAAGAGGCCAAAAAAGGCAAATGCGCGAGCTGAGGAACCAGATCTGCTACGCTGAGAAAGAAGGGAGTCCAAGGGGAGTGACATTAAGTATCACCCCTGACGACGCAGGACGGGTGATATATCCGCACAGTGATCCTTTGGTGCTGTCCTTAGAGATCAGCAACCATATTGTGCGAAGATGTATGGTAGACACGGGCGCATATACAAATCTTTTGTACAAGGATGCTTTCGAAAAGATGGGCCTGGAGAAAAGGCACCTGCGGCCTGCTCCCGGATCGCTGTATGGATTCAGTGGGGCAGGCGTGCTGCCCATGGGCGTCATCGACTTGCCTGTAACCTTCGGGGAAGGCTCCACAGCCAGGAATGTCAGGGCAACCTTTGTTGTTGTGGACGCAAGATCTGCCTATAATGCCCTGATTGGCAGGGCCACGCTGGATGAAATCGAGGCAGCAATCTCCATCAGGGCTCTCACCATTGCGTATGTCACGGACTTCGGGCTGGAAGGAAAAATACGTGGGGACCAGAAGTCAGCCAGACAATGCTACTCCGTGGCCCTACAAGAACACGAAAAGGACAGAAAAGGAAAAAGAAAAGCTGACGGCTCCCCCTGCAGGGAAGGCGAAGTCCCAGTCGAGCACCCGGTGTCCGACCGCCTGGAACCAGGGGGCGAAAGTATGTTGGTGGACTTAGAACCAGGAAGACAGGTCCTGGTAGGAACAGGCCTGGAGGAATCCTACCAGGCCGAACTGGTCAGACTACTGAGGGAGAACAAAGACGTATTTGCTTATTCTGCAGACGAGATGCCCGGCGTTGATCCCTCATGCATCGTTCACAAGCTGAACGTAAGCATGGATGCTCGCCCTGTAAAACAGAAAAAACGAAACATGTCTGCAGAAAAGGACGCAGCGATCAAGGAAGAAATTGACAAACTCTTGAAAGCAGACTTTATTGAAGTCTGCGACTACCCAGAATGGCTGGCAAATGTTGTTATGGTCAAGAAGTCGTCAGGCGCATGGAGAATGTGCGTCGACTTTACAAACCTGAACAAGGCCTGCCCGAAAGACTGCTATCCGCTCCCTCGAATCGATCAATTGGTAGACGCCACCAGTGGCTACACCATGCTAAGCTTCTTAGACGCCTTTTCAGGCTACCACCAAGTGTACTTGTGGCAACCGGACAGGGGGAAGTGTGCGTTCATCACTAGTTCGGGCACTTACATGTATAAGATGATGCCCTTCGGGCTCAAAAATGCAGGGGCTACGTACCAGCGGTTGGTTGATAAAGTGTTTGAGAAACAAAAAGGTAGAAACATCGAGGCTTACGTTGACGATGCCATTGTAAAAAGCAAGGAAGACAGGGAACACCTGACAGACTTGCAGGAAACCTTCAGTTCTTTGCGCGCTTACAAAATGAAACTAAATCCGAAAAAGTGCACGTTTGGAGTCCGCTCCGGAAAATTCCTAGGGTTCTTGGTCAGTTCTCGGGGTATAGATGCCAACCCTGAAAAAATCCAGGCAGTTCTAGACCTCCCTGAGCCCAAGACCATCAGAGACATCCAGCGCCTGACGGGTCGAATGGCCGCCTTGGCCCGATTCATTGCCCGATCAGCAGACAGAGCCACTCCTTTTTTCAAAATACTGAAAGGAAACAAACAGTTCAAATGGGAAAGCGAGCAGAAAGAGGCCTTCGAGCAACTGAAAGACCATCTTAAGAGGCTCCCTACCCTGGCAAGACCAGTAGCAGGAGAAAAACTTTTCCTCTACATTGCAGTAACCAATATAACTGTCAGCGCAGTCATCCTACGAGAAGAGGCAGGCACCCAGCAACCTATATACTTTGTGAGTCATGCGCTGGGGGCAGCTGAGAAGAATTATCCGATGGTTGAAAAAGCCGCCTACGCGGTCATAATTGCAGCCAGGAAGCTCAAACCTTACTTTGACGCGCATCCAGTCATAGTCCTCACCGACCAACCCCTGGAAAAGGTGTTGGAAAAATTTGAAAAATCAGGGAGATTGTTGAAATGGGCAATTGAGCTGAGTGGGCTTGGTATATCTTATCAGTCAAGAACAGCCATCAAAGCCCAAGCTTTGGCGGACTTTTTGGCTGAGTGCTCCCACTCAGGGGAGGAGGAAGCCCCTGCCCAGGAATGGACCGTATATACTGACGGGTCCTCGACGGCCAACGGCGCGGGTGCAGGCGTCGTGCTAACCAGCCCAGAAGGGACCGACTTTGAGCACGCTCTCAGGTTCGTTTTCCCAGCATCAAACAATGAAGCAGAGTATGAAGCAGTACTCGCAGGCGTCAGGCTGGCTAAAGCCGCAGGGGCAGAACGAATTGTTTTAGCAACAGACTCCCAGCTCATCGCCAACCAAATCAATGGAGAATACGAAGCAAGAGACCAAGCAATGGCCGCATATCTGGAGATGGTAAAGGGAGAATTGTCCGGCCTGAAATCATATGAGGTCAAACAAATTCCTCGATCCCAGAACAACAGAGCAGATGCCCTGTCAAAACTGGCAAGCTCCAGTCTGCAGGACATCCGGAGATCAGTATGGGTTGACGTTTTACACGAGAAGTCTACTGATCCCTGTCAAACGATTAATGCCGTAGAAAAAGAGCTGGAAAGCTGGATGACCCCTTTCGTCCAGTACAAGAGGCACGGTATCTTACCGTCAGACTCATTACAAAAGAGGAAGGTACAGGCTAAAGTAGCCTGGTTCATATTCATTAATGGAGAACTCTACAAAAAGTCCTTTACTTATCCCCTGCTTAAATGCCTACGGGCGGATCAAGCCGCTGAGGTATTGGATGATATCCACTCAGGGATTTGTGGACATCACATTGGCGGGAGGTCGCTGGCCCACAAAGCCCTCAGGGCAGGCTATTACTGGCCTACCATGCTGACAGATGCCAAGAGCCTGACCCAAAAATGCAGAAAATGCCAACTCTTTGCCCCATCGATCCATGCCCCGGCCCAGGAGCTCAGGCCAATCCTATCTCCCATCCCCTTTGCTCAATGGGGGATGGACATCCTCGGACCCTTCACAGTGGCCACAGGGGGCAGAAAATTCTTAATTGTCGCCATAGACTACTTCACCAAATGGGTGGAGGCTGAAGCAGTGCCCAACATCACTGAGCCGGCGGTCCGAAAGGTGATCTGGCGAAATATCATCACCCGGTTCGGTGTACCAAAGATGCTGGTATTTGACCACGGCAGGCAGTTCGATAATGACCCACTAAGAATCTGGCTGGAAAGCCACAACATCTCAGTCGCCTACTCAGCTGTCTGCCATCCTCAAACCAATGGACAGGCGGAAGAAGCCAACAAACAAATTCTGAACGGCCTGAAGAAAATGGTGGATGACTGCAAAGGTAGGTGGGCTGATGAACTCCCTAGTATACTCTGGTCCATCCGAACTACCAGAAAGGAGTCTACGGGCCAGACCCCATTTGGCCTGGTATATGGAGCAGAGGCTCTATTGCCAATCGAGACAAGAATCCCCTCTCTGCGTTCCCTGCAGTACGACCAAGCTGAAAACGAAGCTGCTATGGTTGAAGCCTTAGACCTGGTGAATGAACTAAGGGAGGAAGCCAGTACCAACATCGCTGCCTACCAGCAGCGAATGAGGAAAAATTTCAACAGCAAGGTCCGTCAGAGGAGTTTTCAGATGGGCGAGTTAGTTCTGAGAAAGACGCAGGCGATTGGGAAGTCAAAAGAGCATGGAAAGCTGAGTGCCAATTGGGAGGGCCCATACCAAGTAACTCAGGTTTTGGGGCCAGGCACGTACAAGATAGCCAATCTAGAAGGACAAGAGCTAAGCGCTCACTGGAACGCAGACACGCTAAAGAAATATTACGTCTGAACAAAAATGTAGGAAGTTTTCACTTTTACTAAAGTAAAAAAGGCGGAGGACGATCAGAAATGTCGACGGCTCCGACCACCCCAATGTCAAAAAGAATTTTAAGAGAAATGAGAAGATACAGATTCATACTCGTTGCCTGTTCACACTCGCGTCTCTCACACACAAACGAGCAGGGGGCAATAGGGGGAGGCCCCCTTGTTGCCAAAATTGGGAAAAGTGAACCCCCCAACGCAAACCAAAAAAGCCACCCTGCTTACCTCTGGGCAGGCAGGGGGCAGGCCCCCTGGACTTTGAACGAAAAGCCAGGAACAGGCCAGGCTAACAAGGACTGGGGGCAGGCCCCCTGGACTTTGAACGAAAAGCCAGGAACAGGCCAGGCTAACAAGGACTGGGGGCAGGCCCCCCAACCTTGTATAAAAAACGCAAAAGCTACCCTGCCTGCCTCTGGGCAGGCAGGGGGCAGGCCCCCTGGACTTTGAACGAAAAGCCAGGAACAGGCCAGGCTAACAAGGACTGGGGGCAGGCCCCCCAACCTTGTATAAAAAACGCAAAAGCTACCCTGCCTGCCTCTGGGCAGGCAGAGGGCAGGCCCCCTGGACTTTGAACGAAAAGCCAGGAACAGGCCAGGCTAACAAGGACTGGGGGCAGGCCCCCCAACCTTGTATAAAAGACACAAAAGCCACCCTGCCTACCTCTGGGCAGGCCGGGGGCAGGCCCCCTGGACTTTGAACGAAAAGCCAGGAGCAGGCTAGGCTAACAAGGACTGGGGGAAGGCCCCCCAACCTTGTATAAAAAATACAAAGAGCCACCCTGCTCATCTCTGGGCAAGCAGGGGGCAGGCCCCCTGGACTTTGAACGAAAAGCCAGGGACAGGCCAAGATAACAAGGACTGGGGGCAGGCCCCCCAACCTTGTATAAAAAAAAAACACGGGAGCCACCCTGCTTACCTCCAGGCAGGCAGGGGGCAGGCCCCGTGGACTCTGAACAAGAGCCAGGGACAGGCTATAACAAACGCGATCAAACAGACAACAAAAAGATCCCTAAAATCTTAAAAGCAGTTATGCCATATAAAGCCAAAAGAGGTATTCCACAAACAAAACCCATGAAGGGTGGAAAGGTCTCTACAAAGTTGAAGAAAAAACCGAGTAGCAAAAATTACAGAAAAACCATGAACACTGGTTCAACACAAGAGAATAAAAGCCTTCGTAAAAGAGAAGGGGCGTCACGGAGCATCCTGGCGAGCGTTGGCGTCTGCTTCAGGCTGCCTGGTCACCCGGGCTTCATCCTTGGCAGAGTAAAGGCTCCGGAAAGCGTCCTCGTCAAAAGTAGGGAACATCTCCCCTATCACCTCCATAACCAATGCCAGAGAGGAATTGGCGCCGCTCACAAAGCTGGCACCCACCGCTTCCTCAGTCTCCGCAGCCAGGGTCTCTTTCTCTTTCGCCCATTCCCCCTTAGCCTGGTCGAAAGCCGACTTTGCCTGCGACAACTGCTCCTCCAGGACCGTCACTCTCCCCTTCAAATGTCCCATCTCGGCCAGAGATATGTTAGCACGATCCAACGATTGCCGGTTCTCCTTCAGTTCGGCCTCTAACTTGGAAACCTCCTTCACAGCCATTTCCCCCTGCTTCCTGGCCTCTTCCAACTCCCCCTCTAGCCTTGTCATTTTGTCTTTCAAGGAGCTTATCAAGGAGACGTCCCTCTCTATCATGGCCAGGCGGTCGGGAGGAGGAGCCCCAGGGGCAACTGTTAGCTCCTCATCACTCAGGCGGCTGAGAGCTGCTAGTTCCGCAGATGCCAACATGACCTTGGAAGTACGCTGAATGTATTGAAGCACCTGATGAGAAGTAGAAGTCACCATCTTTGTGAGGCGGTCGGCCAAGACAGCCCCAGAGTCAGAAAGTAGGCCCGAAACATCCACGCTATCCCCAGCCGTGTAGTGGAACTCCACATTTTCCTCTTGGAAGGGAATGCTAGAGGGCTCACGGGCAGGGCGCTTCGCATCAGGGGTAGAAACGTCCGCCTCCAAATCGACCACATCAGCACTAGGAGGCTCCCTCTCCCTTTTCCTCCTTGTTTCCAAGGGAACGCTCTCCCCCGTCCCCTCGGAATCACCAGGCTGCGTTCCCTGCGAGATCCGAGGGCCAGCCGGAGAAGCACCCTGCTTTTGACCAGGGGAAGGAGTAGCTCCTGAAGTGACCTCCGCTTCCCCCTGCTCATGAACGCTGGGAGTAGGAGTCGCCGGCTTCGACGAAGGCAGCCGAGGGGGGAGAGGTAATCTTCGACCAGCGGCAAAATCCTTCACAAGCTTCATGAGGGCCTTGCTTCCTTTTCTGAAATTTGGTGGAAGAGAAGGACGCTTTGAAAGAACGTGCAATTCCTCGCTCAAGCCTAACCTTCTGACCTGCTTCTTGGTCCAGGTCCAAGAGTAGGAATCTGCAGGAAAGGAAAGGCGGTCATTTAAAAAACAGGGAGAAATAAAATCCCTGGAAAATCGTGACAACAAGAAAACCCTAGAACTACCTTCAAGGCCACGAATCAGGCCCATGGGAAGCAGGTACTCGTCTGTCGTGATGAGCTCCGCATGAGGGAGCCAGAAAACAGGGCAAAAGTTCCCATGTTTATCCGTCACGATCTCAAACTTCTTTATCAAAATCTTCTCCTTATCGCTCAGCCTGACTTCCAGAGCCTTCCCCCCAACACGAGGATGATACTCCTCACGTGTCTCCATGCGGGTATGGACATGATTCCTAAAATGTCTAGGAATTTTCCACCCCGACGCACTGTGGACATATATGAAATTGTTTTTCCAGTCCTTGAGACTGCTCATGGCCGGCCAGACCAAGGCGTACTTTTTCTGTCTCAGCAGAGACCAATAACCAGGGGAGCCATCCCCCCCAGATGAAGACACCATTTGGAGGCCAACCATAAAGCGAAGGGCGTCAATGTAGGGCCCCTCGCCATGGAACAGGCAGGTCCAAGTGTAGGCCACTAATGCCCTAATGGCCGTTGCGGTTAACTGAGCGATGGCGACGTTCATCCTCCTGAAAGTTTCTTCCAGGAAGGGATGCAACGGGAATCGCACGCCGAATTCTAGAGCCTTATGAAAGACGGCTACCCCTCTGGGGGACAGCATACTGTGTCTTTTTCCCCAGGGATCACCACTGTGTACCCCTCCCCAAAGTTATAAAACTGCTCGATGGCCTCAGCCGCATTACATTCCAAAATCAGATCCCTATTCTTAGCTTCGGGATAGGTCTGTAAGGGAATCGCGTATTTTTCTTTGTCCAAAAAGTAGGTCCTCCCTCTCTCCCTGCGGATGAGAGGACCGGCCACCCTGGCAGGATCCACCTCCAGGGCCTCGTCATCGGAATCAATCACATCGAAGGGAGCTGGGTCGGGTGACTCAGCACCCTCTCCCCTGTGATCGTCTTCCTCCCTGGGGCCAACCCCGGAGGAAGAGGCAACGTCACGACGACCACCGTCGCCGCCGCCAGTTCTTCCGAGCAAAGAATCAAAGGAAAGGGGGTGGACTCGCGACATTTAGGCTACAGAAGGGAAGAAAAGAAGCGAAAGATTTGAAAAATTCTAACCTAAAAAACGCCGGTGAAGTTGTCAGAGACGGCGACAAGAGGTGATCCTTGCTCCTCAAAGAAAAAGCGCTCGGTCAATGAAGGAGATTCAAGAAGTGTTAGGGGGAGTAAAGGTATCAAGAAGAGTAAAAAGAAGAGAATGAAGGGAGAGAAGGGTTTATATAAAAAGCCCAAAGAAGTTCGAAAGGCGGAACCCCTGACAAAACCCTCGAAGACCGTCCACGTGTCACATACTGAACACCAACTGCTCACCTTTTTCAAAAAGAGCCTAGGTAAACGGAAACGTCAGAGAGAAAGGTCAATCAACGACCTCATTCAAAAAAAAAAAAAAAAAAAATACGCAAAACATTCATTTCATTGAAAACCCCGCAAGGGAAAGATACATCGTGGGACGGGCATGAAAGAAAATTACATAAGGCTCAAAAAATTTCCAGCCTGACAGAAATCAAAGGCCCTGCCACGCAGGCCTAGTCGTCTCCCAAGTCTGGGGAATAATCTCCAGGACTGCCTGGACTCCCGAGAGCCGAACCCCAATCCCAACTGGGGGAACCCTGAAAGGGGTCATCTGAAGCCCCGTCTTCGTCCCTGTCGCTCAGGCAGCCAAGACCTTCGCTGTCGTCAGAGTCATAGCTGCTGTCTTCCCAGTCCCTTCCAAAAGGGACAGCTCGGGACTCGTCGCAAGTGCGACAGCCTGTCTTCTTTACAGGCGAAGAAGGACCCGATTCCAAGGAGGAATCACTGTCAGAATTGAGGCCGAATTGTTCAGGGTGCAGCCATGGAAAACACTCATGACACCCCCTATCATAACAGCCCCCTCCCTGGGGGCAACGCCTAAACCTAGGCACAGCAGGAGGAGAGGACCTCCTAGGGCGTTTGCCCATCCTAATGGAGGCCTTCCGACCCCTCCGGCGAAGGCGAAGCCGTGAACAGCGACTTCGGCGAACAGCTAAATAAGCAGTCCGCGCATATCTAAGCCTCCAAAACCCTCTAAAGATGAAGGAAACATGTTTGACTCCGCGACGAACTACGCTTTTCTTGATCCAAGTCATGTTCAAAATGAGGAAAATGGAAAGATTGAAGGTAGAATGAAGCACAAATGATCAAGGAAGCTAAGGATTTTATACCAAGGAAAACACCGCATTAATGAACGCTCCAACCACCCTGGGAGGGGAGCCACCAATCAGGAACTCTTCACGGTTCCCCAAAATCCGCCCAGAAGAAAAGAACAATCATTACAAAAAGTGCTCTCGCCTCTTTGCATTCCTGACAGGAGCAGTACAAAGCTCCATTGGGAAGGCGCGAAGCATTAAATGCTACAACAAGACGTGGAAGTCAACCCCCCTCCAAGCAAGAGTCGCCAGCAGAAGAGAAGCCTCGCTTCCCTCCTACTGACGAAGGCCAATTGATTGGGGTGGGCCGCCTGTCAATCAACCGCCTGCTGGGCAGGCCCCGGGACGGTTCCCGTCAGGGAATCGAAAGGCCAGCCTCCCAGCAAGGACCTGGAACAAAGCATGACACTTAAGGTTAGCCGTCAGCCGCCGAGGGCACGGGCTAACCCAGCCTGTCGGAGCTTGGCAGCCCCCTGCCTGGAGACTGTCTGCCCTGGGAGAATCCCTGGCCAGCAGGGTCAGGACCCCCAGGGGCCCTCTCGTCATTTTGCCTAAGGTAATTGGGAATGGATGGATGAGAGGCCGCCACTTGTCACTCCTCTATCCAACCATTCCTCCTTCTCTTCTCTCTCTTGTGGGAAGGTATAAATACCTCCCCATTTCCCACATGAGAGGGGTTGGATTTTCTCTCTCTAGACTTTTACTCCTAAAACGCCGCCTAGTTCCTCACGAGCTAGGTTCGTAAAGGCATTTCACGGACTGACTTAGGCATCGGAGAGGGTTTCCTCGGACAACCTCCGAGGCCCTGTGCGTTCATTGTGCAGGGAGCAGGCCGTTTTCCGCCGGGAAAGTCCGATTCAGGGAGTAAGAGGAAGGGGAGACCAAGGGAATTAAGCAATCAGTTGTTCACCATTAAATCGATTATACTGTCCGGATCCTAGACCGGGCAAATTGTTTCCGTGACCGGAACAATGATGATCTCCAACAAACCAACAAACAATAACATACAAGAGAAAGCAAGGAAATATGAATTTCTCAATCACAAGTCTACTAGGCATTTCATCAAACATGTTATGTACACAATGATAGGAGGCAAAGTAAACAACATCAACCACAACCAATTCCACCCTAATCACCCATATTAAACACCCAATCCCCCTACTAACCCTAGCAAGAAGATTACTCTATGCTCTCGTGTTTAATATGGTAATCACAACACTCATAATGAAACAACCATAAACATGGACATTAATCATTGAATATTGAAGATTACTAAGCATAAACACAAATGAAAACTAAGTAGAAAAGATTAGAAAGAAGAGGGATTATACCAATACCAAAGGATGAACAAAAGATTAAATCTTTGCATAAATCTACCGAAAGGAAGATCTCCAATGTCGTCAATAAAGTGGATCAACCTAAAAAGTCTTCAATATAACACAGATGAAACAATGATTAAACTAGATTAAGGACTAATTGAAGAGTAATTATGGAGGGATTAGGATAATCTACACTAATCTAAGCTAATCTATCCTAAAGTAAATCTAGGATTTCGTCCCTCGAAATGATTACAAGAGGAACTATTTATAGGATAGGTAAATAGGGGAGGAGGCAAGAAATCGAAACCGGGCACTGCAGCGACTACACGGCCGTGTAGGGCTGGTCACGATCGTGTAGCTTTCCCTACCTGGTCGTGTAGGGTGGGACACGGCCGTGTAGGCCCATGTCGACACGGTTGTGTCCTTCCCGACCCGGCCGTGTTGAGCTCTAGTGGGTCGCCTCTAGGGACGCTTCTACTTCCTCTTTCTTGGGTTCTTATCGATACTCGGTGCTCGGGATTATCTCAAGTGGGCTCAAAGGAACTCGGGATCGAGTCTAAGGGCTCGACGAGTCAGCATTGTTGCTCTTCTTTACTCTCTATGCATCAGAAATGAAACGGGATCGCTCCATTTCTCCATGATCGGCCTTGGGAACCTAAAACATACTAGAAGAAGCATAAGTAGCTTCGAAACCGCTCGAAAGATCAGAGCAATTCCATCGAAGAAAGCGGGACAAAACACGTGAAATAGACCCTAAGAAACATGCTTATCAACTCCCCCACACTAAAACCTTACTCGCCCTCGAGTAAGCACTAAACTAAATTAACAAACAAAAATAGACTAATATAAAAGTCGATCGGGTATTAGCGCACGCAACGCCCTTTCAACTCACGTCGAAATACTAAAAGTGCTCATTGCAAGGCAAGTGGGGTTTTGCGAGAAAATTGTAGTTAAGAGTAAAGAAGAGCCAACTCGGGGTCAAACACAATGCAAGTGCCCAAATAATAGCCTAAACAACCAAGAGTGTGACTTGGTATGCTAGTTAAATGAATTCATAAGCGGGAAAGGGAAAGGTCATCCCTAATCCCGAGATTAACATGAAGTGCAAAGGTACAACACAAATACTTGGACAAAAGGCTAACTAAACCCCAGAACACCAAGACTCTCACAGTAACGCTCAACACTCATGAATGTAAGGGTGAGAATGTGTGTAAACAAGTAACCAAGATCGCTCACCTACTACGACTCACAATGCATGCCCGAAACCAACGTGGGGCTTCATCCAAGTACATCAAATAGCATACACAAACAAATAAGCAAGGTCGAAGAGGTAAAAGGTTGAAATGGGCCTAATAGGTAAAGGGAAGAAAGGAGTTGTGCTTGGCGCGTTTTGGGAATGAGAGGCTCAAACCGAGTCGTCAACCAAGGTGTAAACCGACTAGACTACAATACAAGTTGATTGAATGAGAAAAACTCTAGAGAAACAACCTTCTCTCAATAAGGTAGCGATCCTCAATCAAATGCCAAATGTAAACACACAATATCATATCTCTGCAACCCACTTTGCTTCTTTTTCACAACAATCTCCGCCTTGGTCCCTTTTATTAGCAATGCCTTTTCTCCTCTTTTAATGAATGAGGACATGTTGCTTGGCTTTTATAAATTTTCTTTTTCTTTTTCTTTTTCTTTTTCTTTGCATTTCTTTTCATGTGAACATAGGGAACCAAGTTGGAACAACACAACTAACCATCAAGCTTTAAATTCTCAAATGTACCTAGTCTTTTTAAAACCAACACCTCAAACCCCTTAAAACAACATCAATCTAAAACCAACCAATGGCCAATTCGGTACGGAAGGATATATTTCGATATGTAGCCAGTCAATGGTAAATGAAGAAAGAGAGGCAAACAAAGGCATAATAAGGGTTAAGAAAAGGGAACCTAGTCTAAAAGGTGAAAAACATGGTTATTTGGCTATGTGGAGTTCATATTTTGTGCAACCACATCAACAATGCTCAACTGAAATCGCATACCAAAGCATAACAAGGAATGACACCAAAAAAGTGCGTGAAAATGAAATATACCAAGAAAGGAGACCTACTCACAAAAACCTAAATGGTAACCGGTTATAGATGTGTCGGTCACAAAAGGCTCCAATCCTCACTATATATGTAGTTATGCTCGGGTTCTAGGTTAAGTCAAGAATCAAGCAAGGTCACACCTAAGCGGTCAAGACTCGTTTAAAGGGTCAACCAATCTCGGGTGATCGTAAAGAACCACCCAATGGAAGTCACAAACATGACGCAAGACACTAAATGGACAAAGGCAATGTGCATAACCAGAATCATCATTGCCAACTATCACCTTCTAAACTCATTACAAAACTTTTTGGATTTTAGAAATTTTCAATTTTTATGGATTTTTCAAAAATTGAACAAAAGAAATCACAAACAAAACAAACAAGCACACACTACAACCCCACAATAATCACCACAAAAATACCACCAAACTCCAACAAGATTAAACCAACATCCTCAATCCACAAACCACAAGGGAACAACCAAGGAAAAACTCCCCCACACTTAGAACGAACATTGCCCTCATTGTTCAAAACAAGGAAGGGAAGGGAGGGAAAGAAAATACCGTAAGGGCATAAGAGTTCCACCACACTTGATTGCTTCCGTGTACTTCATATTCAATCCGTGATCGTTTCTTCTTGGAGAGTCCTACAGACAAAAACAACAAACAAACACCAAAATCGTAAAATATGCACAAAAAGGCATTGGTTGCCTCCCAAGAAGCGCGGTTTTGGCTAGGACCGCCAAACATTGAAGTTTGTTTTTCTCAATTACCACCATAACTCTCAAGGGCTCGGAGAAGCAAGTCAAAGGCTCTGGCAAAGTTAGAATGTGGGCTCCTGTAGCCGGGCCAAGCTATCATCAAAACCTAGAATGTTTCTTTCGGGTGGGCTAGCGAGTAGTAACGGATCCAGCTTCGCTAATTAATAATTTGAACTATGAATTGTGATAAACCTTTTAATGGATTTTATTTTATTTTTATTTTGTAGCCATTTTTATTTTATGGCTTATGTTTTGACTTACCGTTTTTATTTAATCAGGACATAGTTATAGTGTGTTATAATCCCACTTCTACAGTGTTTTCGCCACTGTATTGCGTTAGAATTTCTAGGGGATAACAGTTGGTATCAGAGCATCACTGCTCCCAATGCTTACACCTGAAATTAGGGAAAATACCAGTAAATGATTTAAACAGTAAATAAAAAATAATATTACTTGGAATGAGTAGAAACAAATAAGGACTTATTCGGTAAGTTTTTCCTGTTCCTGAAAGTCAATGATTAGCATTGAATATTTGTTTTATATGTCAAAGAAGAAGATGAATGAACATGATGCTGACATAATGCTGCTCTAGATCGGGACAAAACCTACTTATAACTTTCGACATCTGCTGATTCGAGTGGACAACTTTGTGCTACAAGGAAGATACAATAGTGACTTTCTAGCACAGATCCAGTTTGCTCAAGCTACATGCCGCCAGGTGATCAATAGTAGATTTCGGTTCTCGGATGGTGCATTAGACCTAGATGTGAGTTAACTCCTTGTTGGATCTAGATGAAGAAACACAAGACTAGTGTGCTCATGTCCCTACGAGATGATGAAGATTTCCCGCGATTTCCTTTGTGGAACCTTAGAGTCCCAAAGATTCTCTCATTTTAGATTTTAGTTATCAAGGATCATCGATTCCTTCCTTGCTTCCTCTACTTCTTCTAACTCTTCTCTTATAAATTCTCGTCTTTATTCTAGTGATAAATCTTCGATTAATTCTCCTACTTTACCATCTTTCCTCTTGAGATTCTTTGGTTAGACCGAATTCTGTCTTAGTGAACCTTTTGGAAGTTACAAATGTTTGAGGTTTAGTTTACCCCCTGTTACCTATGGTTTGAGGATTGTGAGTTGTACCTTTTCATCTAGTCTAGTAAGCTTTTGGAGATTTGATTTGAATGGTATTAGTTAACTAATGGAATTAGGATTGTACCTTAAGTATTGACCTTGGGTTATAGGTTACCATATTATATGGAGTACTTAGAGTCGAATATGCTTTTGGATGATAAGAATAGAGTATATTCTGTCTGATGGATACCTAATACCCAACTTAGAACCGAGTTAAGATTTAATAATAATAATTCTTGGAATTCCTACCTAATGTTGACTTAATGGACTAATCGTGGAATTTTGGGATCATAAATCATTGTTTAAGAGGTTAGACCGAGTGTTGTGATACCATTTCAGGTCCTCGTTAATGTTTAATAAATTTTGGTTGACATAGATTAAACCTTGTTTCTTATGTATTAGATCGTGGATCGTTGATGTAAGGTTGTAACCTACGAACTTAGGAGTTGAATGACCTAAATTTTGGATAGATCATTGTTAACCTTGAAGAAGAGAAACATATTGCACAATTAAAGGTTGGATTTGTCGCGTTGTTTTAAGAAATACTTAATGTCAATCATCTTGATGGATTTATAAATTCAGAACCCTTAGACCAGCGAAATTGAGGCTTCGTTGAGTTAATGAATATTTTAGTGGTTTCGCTGTTACGATATGAAATTCGATGAAATTCTCAGAAACCTTGGTCGAATGACGTATTTGAAGATGTGAGTGTTCGCTATTACCTATAAGTTGAGCATGTTTGAGGATCTCTTATACGTTCCCAACTTTTGTACTTGTGGCGTTATAAATACGTTGGTGATCATTTTTGAGGATTTTGTACCCGAGCATCGTTAAATTGGTGGAACGTGTTCAGCGTTCCTTACTCGAGAAATTTGGGATATACTTCAAGTTCAAACCTTATGAGCTTTGAATTTAGGAGCCTTATTGATCAAGAGTTTGGGTATGTTTTGATAACCGTTGGAATCATAATTAATGGATTTGTCTAAATTATTTGTGGATTCTTACCATACTAATTGAAAGATCATATAAGTATGTAAGACTTAATTTTGGAGGCTATGGTAGTTGATAATTTTGGAGATTGTATATTGAGTAGGACCACCTGTACCGATATTGGACTTCGCGTTAGTTGATGGGCCAATTAGGAACCTGTGTTTGTGAGAGTCGTGCTAGGAATCTCGAGATGGTTAGTTTCTTCTATAATCCTTGAGAACTCTTTTTGACTCTCAACTTCGTCTTCCTTTCTTCTTCTCCTGAATTCTGTTACCGCATCTGCTGCTAATCCCTTCGACCTTTATCAATTTTGAAAGTTCTTATTTTGATTTATTGTTTATCCTTGTTCTATTTATCCATTAACCTTTCTTTTCGAACTCCTTATTTTTATAAAAAGTTTGACTAGTTTTTTTTTTTGAAAAAAAAAATGGATTATCGTAAAATTTTAACATTTTGAGTTTTAATTTCTAATTGTGAAATTGCCCGTTTTGTAAAAAGTTTGACTAACTTAAACTTTTCGGATATCATGAAATTTAATATTTTTGAATTATAATTTAAGAATTTTATACTTCACTTTTGTTTTATCTTTGGTTGATATTTATATTTAGATCTGTTTCAAAGTGTCTTAATAATTTATTTGAAATTATTTCGAAATTGTTTCAATTTTTTATTTTCATGCGATCGGAATTTTATAAAGACTTTCATATTTCCAAATACTTCAATTTCTACAGGATTATTATGTAAAACGTTTTAACATTGTCGAAGTTATTTTGTATCTTCAATTTTGATAACATTTTTGAAAAATTTCATAATTACTTTGATAACATTTTCGAAATTTTGACGTTTTGAAATTAGTTTTCGTTTTTGGTAGACTTTTGAATCTATGATAAGTGTAGTTTGTAGTGCCTAATTTGTTGTGTTTTGGTCCCATTTTCCTTGTTTATGGGTTACTTATGCTTCCTTTAGTTCGTTTTAGGTTCCCCAGACCATTCATGAAGAGTTGGAGCGATTCCGACTCAATACATACACTTTTTGGAGCCAACGAAGAGAAAGAACGATCACTCGGTGCCTTGGATTCGATCCCGAGACCTTGGGACCCGAGCCCCTTAGACTCGATCCCGAGCCCCGAGAATCGATGAGAAGCCCATGAGAAGCAAGGAGGAACCTTAAAGATCATATTGGAGGCCTACAAGACCCATCCCCGACGGGAAGGACCTCATCCCGTCCGGGATGAGGTGCACAAAATGCACTGCGCCTGTTTTGGGTCTGTCCCGGGCGGGACCAATCCGTCCCGGTCGGGACCACTCCGTCCCGGACGGGACCATCTCGTCCCGGACGGGACCATCTCGTCCCGGACGGGATGGCTCAGATGCAGACCCGCGTCACTTGTTTCATCTCCTTACTCATTGTAACCCTATATATACCCTTCCTCTTGTATTCCTATGGGATGTTCTTCATTACCCACAAAACCCTAGACTACTTTAGCATAGATTAGCATAGATTAGAGTAGATTAGTCGGTAATTAGTCCTTAATCTAGTTAGCATAGATTAGAGTGGATTAGCATAGATTAGCATAGATTAGGAATTCTTGAAGATCTCCACCAAGATTGACAACCTTGGAAGATTGTTTTGGGTTTTCTCTTTTATACAAGTTTTCATTCTTGCTTTCATCTTCTAGTATGGTATAATCTCTTTTCCTTTCTCTTAATCTTTGTTTTATCATTCAAGTTTTCATCTTTATATCTTGTTTATTGTTTTGTTCATCATCTTTGTTAGTTTTACATATGTATGCTCTTGTTCTTGTTTTGGTTTCTCTTGTTAGTGTTAGTTTTCCTTTAGATATGTTTGAGTAGACTCTTGCTAGGGTTATTAGGGTGATTGGTTGTGATTGTGGATGATTAGGATGAGATGGGTGGTGCTAGATGTTGTTTTTGTTGTTTCCCATTAACCTTGCACTCCACATGTTCGATGAAATGCTTGTGAGACTAGAGACGATCAATCCTTGTTTTTCTTGCATAATCTCTTGTATGTGTGTGTTTCGTTGGTTGGTTTGGTTCCCTCATTACATAGCGAGAGCCCGGTGAGGACGACCCCTAGGCCGATTACGTAGCGAGAGCCCGATCGGCGTTACCTAGGCTACGAAAGCATGCTAGTAACCCCGTTTTTCCCCTTTTTTGTCTTCTTTGCACCCATGAACCCGACCTAACCCTAGTTTTCTTCTTATCGTTTTATTAGCTTCCGTTAGTCATTAGATGCTTGTTTTGCCTTGTTGGTTCTTGTCATAGACCTTAGCTTAGTCCTTAGTCTATCCCCTAGATTAGTTTGTCTTGAACCTAGTCTTTGACCGTAGCACACCTTAGTCCGACACCCCGTCCCTGTGGATCGACCCAACTAGCCCTATCTACCCAGTTAGGAATAGTTGGTTTTATTTGACCGGTAGGATAGACGACAAACACTACCCATCAATCTATTATTGAAAATGTTTAACGACTGGTTCAATTTTTACTAACTACAAAATTTGATTTCTCAAAACTAAATTTTGTTTTGTCTTAAAACGAAATATTATTGAATTTCTTAATCAATATGTTTTACTTTTATTTTGAAAATGTTTTGGTTACCCTATTTCCTTCGAATTTGTTTCCAAATGTTATTTGACGATGTTATTTTATCAAATAACTTTACTTTATGATTTCATTAATTCAGAAAATTTTAAATCCCGGGTAGCTTAGCCCAATTCATCTTGGAATAAATATTCGCAATCGATTTTGTATCACTTTGAAAGTTGTAAAAAAAATTTTTGAACGAAATTTTTTTTAATGCAAAACTTGTATTCTCATCTTTTTGAGTGAGGTAATCTTGATCTCTTTCTGCTTATTCTTAGTCTCGAGGACGAAACTTTCTTTTAGTGGGGAGGATTGTAACACACGCTAATTTTCTATGCATTAGTATCTATTCCGTTATGACTCAATCATGACTCTGTTATTTTTTATGCCTTCAGTTTTCTTCATTTTCAAGCTTCATAATATTTTCAAGTCAAATATTATTTATTTTCATTAAAAGATTTTAAATATTTTATTTTTCTATCATAAATCTATTTATAAAATTTTCATCGCAAACTAAATATTTATTCGCGAGGGGTTCTATTTTTCTACAAACTAGCGTTTAAAGGTTGAAATTGAGTTATTCATTTTTCCTAAAAATGTCTAAACATATTTATCTAATATTTCTAACTAAGAAAACATTTTTATTTATGAATATTTATCATTTAATGATTTTATTACGAAGTCTCGTAAATAATTATTTTCTAATGCGAGGTTTACTGGAATTGCTTTGAAATGCTTTTAATAATTTTACGATCCTTACTTTTGTCAACCTACAACTATTTTGAGAATCATTTTCACTCAATTGGACCGTCACAAACCCATGTCTCATTTTATAGCACAACTTTTAATACACTTCATTTTACATTTCATTTTACAATTTGTATTAAACTTTGAGGATAATTCTTATCCCCATTTATTTTCGGTGACTAACTATCAACTCTTCATGCTCCTCACACTTCATTTTGGCTGGTGCATAAGTGATGTACATGCCTTGTTCTTATCAAACTTTAAGTATCATTCATTTTCTAAAAAAACTCTCCACATTTTTATTCATTCATTTACCTTATTAACCAAGCAAAATACTCTTCATTTTCTCTCCTTTGGCCTTGGTTTCCAGCACAATTACAGCCAAGATTTGTCTCAAAATCGAGTCTTGATCGTCTCATTTTCATCTCCAAGTTAATCGTCATTCCACTTCCTTCGTTAAGGTAATAATTGATGTTATTTTCGATCATTATTTACCTCGATTCTTTTAGTTTTCTCATGGTATTTTTCTACCATGTATGTCGTGTATTGAAGGATTCTTTGACGACCCCGAAGCCGATGAATTTATCGTAGACTCGGATTTGGATTAGAGGTAATGTCAATGTTACTCGATATTGCTTGGTTTTATTTGTGTAATTGCATGTATATAATTATAATTTTATTTTTGACAATATATGTATGTCATATAATCTGGAAAAATTTTAAAAGTTGAAAATTTGCATGTTTAGATATTTTTATCGCTTTTATGAGATTAACGATTTAATCGTCATATTAATTTGTAAAATCGTAATATTCGGCCTAATCTCGTAATATATGATTATATTCTGTTAAAATGAATTTTTTGATGATTTTTGGTAACTTGGTATTTTTCTGAAATTTTAGATATCGATTATTGAATTATTACCGTTTACGGACAAAAACGATCAAAAGCCAATTTTTAGTTCTAGTACTTAAACATTTTATTTTAATCTGAAATTTGACGTGGATAATCTTTCTGATGAAAAATAAATTTCTGAAATTTTTTCATAAATTTTAGGAATGTTTAAGTGGGTGAATTAATTAATCACTTTAAATCATTGTTTATCGTTAAAACCGTGTTTGCCGTTTTAATTTCCGATTTTTATGGTATTTGTTTTAAATCTGGAAAAAAAATGGGTTCCTGATGTTTCTTGAAAAATAATGTATTTTTATGATTTTAGTGCTTTAATAAAATGTTAGGAACGACAAATTTTATTAAGAGAATCGTTAATTGTGAAAACGGGTTTTAAAAGACGGTTTTAATGGAATTTATGAAATCTGGAATTTTGGAAACATAAGAAAATTGATATTTTCTGGAAAATCATAATTTATAGGATTAATAATAATTTTTTGACATCAATATTTAAATCGTTTTGTAATTACTATTTTTATTAATCGTTATTGTCGAGATTAGACGATTAACGAGAAAACCCTTTAAAAATTGAGTTTAAAGATTCTGGAAAAATTATTTTTCTAGAAAGAATGTCCAAAATTGTATTTTATCTATTTTACATAATTTTTGTACTAATTATCTAAGCCTTTAAATGATAGTATTGATTTTTGGACAAAATTACGATTTATCGTTAAAATGCTCTGTTTCAACTAAATGAATTATTTTTCCGGCAATTTTGAAAATATTGAAATCTGAAACTTTAAGATATAAATCACCCCTTATCATATTCTAAATTTCGTTAATGGTTTAATTAAATAAAAGACGTTAAAAGATTTATTTTCACATTTGCCGTAAAATCCAATTTATGTTCGTATCGTCGAAACTATTAATAATTAGGGAATTTGAGTTTTATAAATTTTGGAAACAACCTAATTAGTAGTATTAAAATATTTAAGACATTTTTAATGATTTTATAAATACTCGTGTGATATTTCAATAATTTCATAAACCCAAACGTTCTCACTTTAACAATTACTATCGTTAAGGCCGAAAGTATTAGTTTTATAAATCTATATTGTTTACTAAAAAGGTTGTATTAGTATGAACTAATATTTTCGATATTTTGATATGATGCTATTTTTAGTAATGTTTCTAAAAATAGAAGTTTCCTAAAATAGAAAGTTTCCTCTTTTATAATTAAATGATTACTCCTTTTGTTCTCTTATTATTATAACGATTATATCTTTTCAATATCAATAATGGCTTTGTTTTGGAGTTATGGAATAAGCACAAGTGTGAGGTTAGAGTAATATATTCCAGGTTTTACGTTTTTGCCATCAACTATAAGGGTAGTGTATCAGGAATCGGTACATTAGTTGTTGAATCGGGTGACAGGTATCCCGGAAGTTGTGTACATTTTGACCTTAAGCTTAGGCCTCTCAGTAAGTCGTTGTCATAAGTCGAACTGGGTGACAGGTAATCACAGGAGGGGTGTGCATTATCTTAAACTAGGGCCACGCATTTATAAGTCGCCGTCCTATTATGGTTGAGTAGCCTAGTTAGAGACCGAAGTTTAATTTGTTTGAACTAAGTTCTCGAAGCTAATTTTAGTATTCTCCTAGTGAAAGTCTAGCCGTCTACACTAATTCTATCCATAACGCCATTCTGAATATTTTATTATTATCGATATATTTTGGTTTGCAGGTTGGCAAATATTTTATGTTTTCTTCGGAATACTCATTTTTATTATATTGTTTTGACGTGTGAAGTTTTTCACTGAAAGCTTATTTTCATTATAATGTTTTACTGTTTTCCGTTTTTACTATTTTTTTATCAGTTTTAAAATCTTGTAATACGGCTGGGAGAACGTCGTCGTTGCTCCTCACTGATTGTGGCTGTTGTGTTTTTCACATGGCAGGTATATGTGTTTCTTTCGGGTGTGCAAGCGAGTAGTAACGGATCCTGCTTCGCTGATTAATAATTTGAACTATGGATTGTGATAACCCTTTTTATGGATTTTATTTTGTAGCCATTTTTATTTTATGGCTTATGTTTTGACTTACCGTTTTTATTTAATCAAGACATAGTTACAGTGTGTTATAATCCCACTTCTACTGTGTTTCCACCACTGTATTGCGTTGTAATTTCTTGGGGATTACAACCTGCCTGGAGGCAGGCAGAGGGTCTTTGTTTTTTATACAAGGCCAAGTATTCATTAGGCCTTGGTCGTTCGACGTTGATGCTCGGTCCGTCCTTAAACCTTGGTCGAGATTCAGGGGTCATGCCCCCTAACTGCTTGGAGGTAGGCAGTGGGTCTTTGTTTTTTATACAACGCCAAGTATTCATTAGGCCTTCTTCATTCGACGTTCATGACCAGCCCAGCCATGAACCTTGGTCGAGGTCTAGGGGTCGTGCCCCCTGCCTGCCTGGAGGTAGGTAAATGCAATTTGTTTTCTATACAAGGCCAAGTATTCATTAGGCCTTTTTCGTTCGGCGTTGGGGTGGCCATTGTCACCTGTCTTTTGTAATAGGGGCTCCCCCTATTGCCCCTTGCTCATTGCTTGTGATTACAAAGTAGAAGTGATGAGTACGAAAAAGCAAAGATGTTCACTAAATATTTCTGCACTATAAGCTAAGTTCTCGCAGAGTCGTCGATATGATGCTTGATCGTCCTCCGCTTTTAGGGAAAAGAAAAATGAAAGCTGAAAAGATAAAAACTCGCCTAGGGCTCAGTGTCCTACTAGGCACAATATCTCTTGAGTGTATCAACATTCCAATGTTTCGCCAGCTCCCGACCATCCAGACTAGCAAGCTTATACGTGCCAGGGCCTAAGATTTGAGCGACCTGGTAAGGGCCTTTCCAATTGGCGATTCACTTTCCGTGATCCAGAGCCTTGCCCACTGCTTAGGTTTTCCTTATGACGAGGTCGCCCATTTTGAAATTTCGTTCGCTTACGTTCCTACTAGACTTTCCTCATTCTCTGGTGGTAGGCTGCTATGTTGTAGCAGGCTGTCTCTCTTACTTCCCCAACTAGATCGAGGGCTTCGGTCATAGCTTCCCCATTGCCAATCTTGTCGAACATCTGTGGACTGAGGGTAGGGATCTGCGCTTCAATGGGTAGCAGTGCCTCAGCTCCGTAGACCAGTCCAAAAGGCGTCTGCCCAATGGACTCCTTTTGGGTCCTCCAGATGGACCATTAGACGCTGGGGAGCTCGTCCACCTACCTTTCCTTAAAGTCATCAACCATCCTCTTCAAACCATTGAGTATCTGTTTGTTCGCGGCTTCGGTCTGGCCGTTGGTTTGGGGGGCACACAGCCGAGTAAGGTGTAAGGTCATCAATCATCCTTAGAGGGTCGTTGTAGAACTGTCGATCATGATCGAATATCAGAACTTTGGGAAGACCATAGCGTGTCAGGATGTTTCACCATAAGACCTTTCGGACCGCCAGATCTGTGACGTTAGGTACGGCCTCTTCATCCATCCACTTCGTGAAGTAGTCGATTGCGACTATCAGAAATTTTATGCCCCAGTGGAGACAGTGAATAACCCAAGGATGTTCATCCCCTATTGAGCGAAAGGTATCGATGACAAGATTTGCAACTCCTGGGCTGGCGCATGTATCACTTGGGCGTATAGTTGGCACTTTCTGCATTTTTGAGTAACCTCCTTTGCGTCAGCCATCATGGTCGACAACTAGTACACGGCTCGCAGAGCCTTATGGGCGAGGCTTCGTCCCCCTACATGTTGTCCACATATTTTGAAGTGTATGTCATCCAGGACTATGGCTGTCTGCTCTGGCTCGAGGCACTTAAGTAGGGGTGAAGAGAAAGACTTGCAATAGAGCTCGTCGTTGATCATGATGTACCGGGCTGCATTGGTCGGTAATCTTCTTCTCAGAGTAGATTTCTCTGGGAGTGTTTGATCTTTCTTAAAGTGGATGATGGGTGTCATCCACGTCTTTTGTTCTGCCCCTTCAACTACTCCGAACGTTACTGAGCTGAGGGCCACGTCAATTGACTTTCCCTTTCAGACATCGACCCACACCGATCTTCTGATGTTCTGCAAGCTTGAGCTTGCCAGTTTTGACAAGGCGTCGGCCCGATTTTTCGGCGACCTTGGGACTTGTTTTACTTCGTAGGAATTAAGTTTTGACAGCTCGTTCTTTACCTAATCTAAGTACTGTGTCATGGTCGGCTCTCTAGCCTCATATTCTCCATTGATCCGGTTGACGATGAGTTGAGCGTCGGTGGCAAGGAGTATCCATTCTTCCCCTGCGGCGGTGGCCTGACTGATGCAGGCCAACACCACCTCATATTCGGCTTCATTATTAGAGGCAGAGAATGTGAACCTTAAGGTATGTTCGAAGTCGACTCCCTCGGGGCTGGTGAGAACGACCCCTGCCTCTGCACTGTTGGCTCTGGACGAACCATCGGTGAACACCTGCCACTCTTTGGTGAGCGGGGCGTCTTCTTCTGAGTGGGAGCACACAGCCAGGAAGCCTGCTAGGGTCTATGCCTTGATGGCACTCCTAGATTGGTAAGATAAGTCAAGGCCGCTTAACTCTATTGCCCACCTCAACAACCTTCCTGACTTCTTTAACTTTTCCAAGATCTTTTCCAGTGGCTGATCTGTAAGCACTGTCACCGGATACGCATTGAAGTAGGGTCGGAACTTTGTGGCTGCTATTAATACGGAATAGGCTGCCTTCTCGACAAGGGGATATTCTTTTTGGCTAGTCCGAGGGCATGGCTAACGAAGTAGTGGGTTGTTAAGCCCCTCCCCCCATCTTCCCTTAGTATGAATGCGCTTACCGTCTTGTTTGTGACTACTATGCAGAGTTACAACTTCTCCCCTGCCACCGGCATGGCGAGGGTTTGCAGGGTTTTCAGGTGTTCCTTCAGCTGCTCGAAGGCGGCTCTATGCTCGGCTTCCCACTTGAACTGTTTGTTTCCTTTCAAGACTTTAAATAATAGAGTTGTCATGTCGACCAAATAGACTATTAACCACGCGAGGGCAGCCATTCGGTCGGTTAGCCGCTAGATATCTCGAATCGTCCGGGGTTCAGGCAAGTCGTGGATGGCTTGGACCTTCTCTTGGTTAGCATCTATTCTGATGGGAGGGATTTGCCGTGGATCCCTACCAACAAATAATAACCAACTAATCCTAACTGGGTAGAAAGGGTAAGTCGGGTCGAGTCCACGGGGACGGTAAAGAGGGTTTAGACCAAGTTCCACCTAAAGACTTGACTAGGTCTCGACGCTAAACTAAACTAGAACGATAAGAAGGGAATAAACTATGACTATGACTAAGCTAGGGGTAACAAATAAGGCTAAACGAATCTATCGAACTGAAGAAATCAAACAAGGAAAGAGTAGGGTTGTAACACCCCTGATTTTATAAATTAAAATTATATTCGTATTTTTATTTTGTTTACGAATTAACTCGTAATTCTTAAATTTATTATAAAATGGATCTATTGTTTAATCGTTTCAAACACCTAAAATTTTATTTGTCTCGAAAACTCTCCTTATATTTAAAACATATTTTTGTGTTTGTTTCGATTCATTTTATACATTTGATTTAATTCCTATCGAAAGTCTATTTCGACGATTTAAATTCTATATTCTTTTCATTTATTTATTTTTAACCTCGAAATTCTATTTTCGACTCGAAGTTCATTATTTTAAAGTTTCGTCAAAATATTTATTTCCCTTCAGAAATCAATCTAATTCGTTTTATCGAAAATTTACTATTTATCGGGAAATATTATTTCATCGTCTAATTATTTATTTCTATCAACTTTGTTTTCGTCTCGAGTACTTTATTTACTCACTTTATTTGTCGGCCCGATTATTTATATAATTTTATTAACTCCTTTTAATTCGATTATTGGGTCAGTCAGCTTTTGTTACGGAATTCATTTAATTCGTAATTCTAAACCGATTCATTTATTGGAGAGGATTCATCCCCTTTCCCGATTTCTCGTTGTATGTGTCCCCTTACTATTGTTACATACATTCTTTCCTTGGCCTATTCTACTTCCACCGCTTCCTACTTGTCTTCATTCATCCCCCTTTCTTATATTCATTTCCCACATCACTGACATTCACTCCCCTTGTCTTTCATTTTAATTCCACCGGTTTCAATCCCTTAATATTCCTCCCCCTACTTCTTTGTTTCCTCCGCTTGATGCCTGTTACTCTCTGTTTTCCTCTGTCCACGACCTGCTGCTGTTCACAACCTCTGCTGTCACGTTATTGCAGCTGTTTCGTGCGCTGCTTTCCGCTGCTGTATTTTATTACTGTCGCCGGCTGCTACCATTGTTGGTATGTTTCTGTCCTGTTGATACTACTGTTGTTCATTCCTTTTCTTCGTCTTGGCTTCCATGTGTTTGTTCGTGTTGATTTTGATGGATGCTGTTACTACGCCAGTTCTTCTTCTTCTTCGCTTTGTCGCTGGTTATCAAGTTGCTGTCTTCGTCATTCTTCTTCGTTTCTTTTTCTGCTACGCCCCTGTTGCTGCTCCGATGCTGCTGTTGCTACGCTGCTGCTGCTGTTGCTGCGCTGCTGCTGCTACGCGGCTGCCGTTTCTGCTGCTACTGCGTTCCGTTGCTGCTGCTGTATGCCGTGTTTGTCTCTCCGGCCAAGCATCCTATCTTCGTCCGTTTCGTCACCTGAACTCGGTGAGCGATCTATTCTCTTCCTCTTCTTGTTTCTTTTCTTTTTGATGCTGTCTGTTTTGTGTGTTGTTGTCCCGTTGCTGTCCTCGTTCTAGTTCTTCTTTCCTTCTTCGCTGCTTCGCTGTTGTTGCTTTGATGCTACTATTTTTCTCGTTGGTCTGCTGCTACCCTATTACCCTCGGTTTAATACCGATTCATGCCTGCTCGTTTCCTTCTTCTTTATTTTCGCTCTCCGTCCTTCTTCCACCTGTCATTTCTGTTACTACTGCCATTCTTCTATCATATTTGTCGATTAGATTAAGTTCGGTCCTCTTGTTTCTATTTTCGTCAATTCGTTTCCCTTTTCGGCTTGTGACGTTTATGTCTCATTCTTTTATTTTATTTTTCTCGATTGTCGCGGCGAATCTTGCAAACTCGACTAGTGGTCCTACAACTCGGAGCTTAAGGACGACATTCTTCTGATTTGAAACTTGGGTTGATCAAGAAGGACGGGTACGAGTTCGTTTCGAGTATCGAATAAGGTAACTTTAGGACGTTACTCGATTTTATATCGTATGTTTGAGTAGTAGTATGTAGTAAATACTTTAACTTCGGTTTTCTAATTTTAGCTATTTATTATTTGCTAAAAATATTATTTTCTTTTATAAATCTTGAGCCTTATAA
This sequence comes from Agrostemma githago, assembly GCA_958450325.1. NCBI lineage: Eukaryota > Viridiplantae > Streptophyta > Magnoliopsida > Caryophyllales > Caryophyllaceae > Agrostemma > Agrostemma githago. The sequence goes on from OY288239.1 coordinate 40,467,028, forward strand.
ATATTTTACGAGTTTTCAATATCGTTCTATAAATCGTTAGTAATTTTATTATTTACGATCGTTATGGTATTTTGTTGGTTATCGTAACACTAGTACCTAAATAATAACGATTTCATATCTTCTTCATATTTCGTTAATTTATAATTTTAACTCAAAATTGTATTTTTGTATACCTGTTTAATAAATTAATTTCGTTTTACGACTTATATTAATAAATGGGAAAGTAGTCGATTTTGTTTTAAATACATTTTAGTCGGGACTATTTTTCCTAATAATTTCTCATTTGTTTACAATTGATTATTTTTAGTAAAATCGGAATTATTTGTTAATAAAATCTATTTGCTAAATCTAATTCGAAAGCTTTACAAAATCTCGTTTAATTTGTAAAACTCGTTGACTAAATTAATTTCGATATCGTCTTTCTTAAAACATCTATTTTCTAAAATTTATAGTTTAAACTCGATTTCTTGATTATTTATAAAATACTATGTATTGACTTATTATATTTTATTTACACTTTGAGTAACGAATTTAGAAATATATTAAAGTTACGATAACGACGATAATAATAAAATGTTAACTTCGTTAGAAATGCTACTTTTATACATTTCACTTATTTTAATAACTTACGTATTTTCTATAACAATATTTCTATTTTAAGTAAGTTTCTAAAAGTAGTAAGTTTCTATTTATAGAAAGTTTTCCTTTTAATATAAAATGGTTATTCCTTTTATCCATATCATTTATATTGATTATAATTACTTTTGACTATCGATAATGGCTGTTTTGGGTTATGGAATAAAGAGAAGTGTGGGGTTAGAGTAATATAGTCTGGGATGTACATTTTTGCCATCAACTATAAAGCTGGTGTGTCTATGTTGAGACACATTGGTCGTTGAACTGAGCATGGTTTGTGCTCAGGAGTGTGTATATTTTGACCTTAAACTTAGATATCGCATCGTGTAAGTCGCCGTCGGGTTGAACTGGATTACGGTTGGTGTCCAGGAGGGGTGTACATTACTTAAGCCAGGACCTCGCTGCACGCAGTCCTGTTATAGTTGAGTTGCCTAGTTAGAGACTGGATTCTGTTATGAGTTAAGTCTACAGTTCTCGAAGCTAGTTTCTAGTATTATCCTAGTGAAAGTCTAGCCTTGTGCACACTGAACAAATTTCCATAACGCCATTTTTGAATATTATTATTATCGATTGAATTTTTGACTTGCAGGTTTGCAAACGTTTTAAGTTTCCTCCGAGAACTTATTTTATTATATCGTTTTTAATGTTTTCTCATTTTAAGTATTTTGATATAATAATACTATTATTTTTCCATATGATATAGTATGGCTGGGAGAACGTCCGAGTTACTCCCCACTGACGTGGCTGTTATGTTTATAACATGACAGGTATTTGCTGCTGGGTTTTGGGTGTGAGCTAGCGAGTAGCGTGGATCCTACTCTTTCTTCATTATGTAATTTATGGTTTTGTATTAACCCGTTTGAAGAATTTTCTTTTAGCCCTTTTGTAAAAAGAGGCCTTTGTATTGACTTACCATTTCTTTTAATAAGATATCGTTTGTCAGTGTGTTTTAATCCCAACTCTACAGTGTTTCCGCCACTGTATTGCGTTAGATTTTCTAGGGGATTACAGTTGGTATCAGAGCATTGTTGCTCCCGACGCTTACACCTGATTCTAGGAAAAATACTTTTAAATGATTTGAACATTAAAGAAATATTAGTGAGAGATGGGTAGGAACAAAGTAAGGACTTAACTGTTAGGATTAATTGTTCTTGTAACTCAATGACTAGCATTGAATATTTGTTTCTTTTATCGAGAAGAAGATGAATGTAGAAGATGATGATAGGACGCTGCCCCAGATCGGAACAAGACCTGCTCAAAACTCGCAACGCCTGTTATTCGAGTGGACAACTTTGTGCTACAAGGAAGATTCAATGGCAACCCTTCAGCCCAGATTTGGTTTGCTCAAGCTACAGGTTAGATGATCTAGAGTAGATTCTTATTCCATGATGTTGCAGTAGATCCAGATTATTGAGTGACCCAGGACTTGCATTCTCGTGCCTTTGCAAGAAGATAAAGTAATCTATTTACTTTCCTCGTGAACCTTAGAGGCCCATACTTTCCCTTCTCGGTTTAGGTCTTTATCTTCTAGAATCATTGATTCTTTTCTTCATGCTTCTGCTTCCTATAATTCTTCTCTTACATATCCGCGTCTTCATTCTTGTGATCAATCTTTGATTTATTCTTCTATTTTACCACCCTCCTCTTGAGATTCTTGGTTTGACCGAATTCCGTCTCAGTGAACCCCGTGAAAAGTCATAGATGTTTGAGGCTTAGTAAAACCTTGTACATGGTTTGAGGATTGTGAGTTATACCCTGTTATCTGCCTTAGTAAGCTTTTGAGGATCGATTTGAATGATAAAGTGTCGATTAATGGAATTAGGATGATACTTTAGACCCTGAACCTTGGGTTATAGGTTACTTTGATTATTTTGGAGTACTTAGAGTTGAATATACTTTGAAGTTGTAAGAGTACATCATATTTGATTGATACCTAGTACCTAACCTAGAACTGAACTAAATACAACTGATAATATTACTTTGGAGATTCTTATCTAATGCTTATTGGATGGATGCATCGCGAATATTTGGGATCATAGAGTATTGGTCAAAGTGTTAGCCTGAGTGTTGTGGTACCATTGAAGGTTTTCATTAATGTCGTTTGAAATTTTGGTTGACATAGATTACCCGTGTGTATTAAGGGTTAGATCGTTGATCGTTGTTTAAGGTTGTAACCTATGAACTTTGGAGTTGAGTGATCTAACTTGGAAAGATCATTATTGTCCTTGAAGAAGAGAACTATCATGCACAATCACAATTTGGATTTATCACGTTGTTTTGTGGAATACTTAATGTCAATCATCTTAATGGATTTATAGTTCAGAACCTTAGACCAACGATATTGTGGTTTCCTTGAGTTGTTAAATATTTTGTGGTTGCCTTATTGTAATCAAGCATTTGATGGGCTTCTCAGGAACCTAGGAACCTTAGTTGAACAACGTGTTTTGAGGATGTGAGTATCTGTTATTATATATTGAGGTTGAGTGTACCTTAGGTTGGTGTGCTTCTTAATCCCTATCTGTTTATGGTGTTAGGATTATGTTGGTGATTATTTTGAGGATTTCGTGCCCGAGCATTGTTAAATTGGTGAACCATGTTTAGTGTTCCTTACTCGAAAATTTGGAATAAACCTCGAGTTCGAACTTTAAGAGCTTTAGATTTAGGAACCTTGTCGAGGGCAAGTTTGGGTATGATTTATTAACCGTTGGAATCTTAATTATGGATTTGATTCTAAGCAATTGTGGATTGGTAACGTGTCGTTTGAATGGTTGGATAATCGTGTAAGACATTTTTGGAGATTGTGACTGAGTAGTACCACCTAGCGCCTAATATTGGACTTAACGTATTTGATGGAAATTAGGAACCCGTGTGTGGGAGTTGTACCGGGAATCTCGAGATGGTTAACTTCTTCTGTAATTCCTTGAGAGCTTCGTTTGACTCTCAATTCCGTCCTCCCCTTACCTCCTCTTTAATCAAGCTCCTTCCTTTTTCAGCCAATCCTTTAAATTCTTTATCGGGTTTGAATACTTTCGTTTCGATTTGTCGTTGACCTTAACTCTATTTATCCGTTTACCCTTTTTATTTATTTTTATTTTTTTTTCGAACTCATGTTATGAAAAGGTTGACTAATTTAAAAAAAAAATTGACTTTTATGAAATTTTAACATTTTGAGTTATAAATTTCAAAACTTTATATTTCGTTTTTGTTTTATTTCTGGTCCCGTTTCAAGGGCCTAAATAATTTATTTTAAAGTATTTCGAAATTGTTTAAAATTTTAATTTTGATTTTCAAGTGATCGAGATTATATAAAAGCTTTCTTAATTGCAAATATTTTGATTTCTATGAGATTATTAGGTAAAATGACTTAAAAATTCCCGAAAAACTTCGTATGTCTGAACTTTTGTTTTATTGTCATTAGACTTTAAATCCGTTATTGAAAATGTTTGTCGACTGGTTCGATTATTATTTACTAACTACAAAACTGGATTTCTCAAATTTTGTTTCATCTTAAAACAAAATATTGTCGAAATTCTTAATCAAAGCGTTTTACTATGTTTTGAAAATATTTGAGTACTCTCACCCTCGAGTTCGTTTACAAATATTATTTATCGTCATTATTTTATCAACTAATTTTAACTTACGATTTTATTAATTTAGATGATTTCAAACATTGGGAATTGAGCCCAACTCTTCTTGAAATAAATCCTGTCTTCGATTTAGATTTCATATAACGTTTGAAGTGTAAAATTTTAAAAAATCGAGATTGTGATGCGAGTTAAGCATTCTCATTTTGTTCAAGTGATATACGTTGTTTTCCACTCTATTATTATGTTTTTGTTAGTTTCGAGGACGAAACTTCTTTTTAGTGGGGAAGATTGTAACACCCCTGATTTTATAAATTAAAATTATATTCGTATTTTTATTTTGTTTACGAATTAACTCGTAATTCTTAAATTTATTATAAAATGGATCTATTGTTTAATCGTTTCAAACACCTAAAATTTTATTTGTCTCGAAAACTCTCCTTATATTTAAAACATATTTTTGTGTTTGTTTCGATTCATTTTATACATTTGATTTAATTCCTATCGAAAGTCTATTTCGACGATTTAAATTCTATATTCTTTTCATTTATTTATTTTTAACCTCGAAATTCTATTTTCGACTCGAAGTTCATTATTTTAAAGTTTCGTCAAAATATTTATTTCCCTTCAGAAATCAATCTAATTAGTTTTATCGAAAATTTACTATTTATCGGGAAATATTATTTCATCGTCTAATTATTTATTTCTATCAACTTTGTTTTCGTCTCGAGTACTTTATTTACGCACTTTATTTGTCGGCCCGATTATTTATATAATTTTATTAACTCCTTTTAATTCGATTATTGGGTCAGTCAGCTTTTGTTACGGAATTCATTTAATTCGTAATTCTAAACCGATTCATTTATTGGAGAGGATTCATCCCCTTTCCCGATTTCTCGTTGTATGTGTCCCCTTACTATTGTTACATACATTCTTTCCTTGGCCTATTCTACTTCCACCGCTTCCTACTTGTCTTCATTCATCCCCCTTTCTTATATTCATTTCCCACATCACTGACATTCACTCCCCTTGTCTTTCATTTTAATTCCACCGGTTTCAATCCCTTAATATTCCTCCCCCTACTTCTTTGTTTCCTCCGCTTGATGCCTGCTACTCTCTGTTTTCCTCTGTCCACGACCTGCTGCTGTTCACAACCTCTGCTGTCACGTTATTGCAGCTGTTTCGTGCGCTGCTTTCCGCTGCTGTATTTTATTACTGTCGCCGGCTGCTACCATTGTTGGTATGTTTCTGTCCTGTTGATACTACTGTTGTTCATTCCTTTTCTTCGTCTCGGCTTCCATGTGTTTGTTCGTGTTGATTTTGATGGATGCTGTTACTACGCCAGTTCTTCTTCTTCTTCGCTTTGTCGCTGGTTATCAAGTTGCTGTCTTCGTCATTCTTCTTCGTTTCTTTTTCTGCTACGCCCCTGTTGCTGCTCCGATGCTGCTGTTGCTGCGCTGCTGCTGCTGTTGCTGCGCTGCTGCTGCTACGCGGCTGCCGTTTCTGCTGCTACTGCGTTCCGTTGCTGCTGCTGTATGCCGTGTTTGTCTCTCCGGCCAAGCATCCTATCTTCGTCCGTTTCGTCACCTGAACTCGGTGAGCGATCTATTCTCTTCCTCTTCTTGTTTCTTTTCTTTTTGATGCTGTCTGTTTTGTGTGTTGTTGTCCCGTTGCTGTCCTCGTTCTAGTTCTTCTTTCCTTCTTCGCTGCTTCGCTGTTGTTGCTTTGATGCTACTATTTTTCTCGTTGGTCTGCTGCTACCCTATTACCCTCGGTTTAATACCGATTCATGCCTGCTCGTTTCCTTCTTCTTTATTTTCGCTCTCCGTCCTTCTTCCACCTGTCATTTCTGTTACTACTGCCATTCTTCTATCATATTTGTCGATTAGATTAAGTTCGGTCCTCTTGTTTCTATTTTCGTCAATTCGTTTCCCTTTTCGGCTTGTGACGTTTATGTCTCATTCTTTTATTTTATTTTTCTCGATTGTCGCGGCGAATCTTGCAAACTCGACTAGTGGTCCTACAACTCGGAGCTTAAGGACGACATTCTTCTGATTTGAAACTTGGGTTGATCAAGAAGGACGGGTACGAGTTCGTTTCGAGTATCGAATAAGGTAACTTTAGGACGTTACTCGATTTTATATCGTATGTTTGAGTAGTAGTATGTAGTAAATACTTTAACTTCGGTTTTCTAATTTTAGCTATTTATTATTTGCTAAAAATATTATTTTCTTTTATAAATCTAGAGCCTTATAAATATTTTACGAGTTTTCAATATCGTTCTATAAATCGTTAGTAATTTTATTATTTACGATCGTTATGGTATTTTGTTGGTTATCGTAACACTAGTAACTAAATAATAACGATTTCATATCTTCTTCATATTTCGTTAATTTATAATTTTAACTCAAAATTGTATTTTTGTATACCTGTTTAATAAATTAATTTCGTTTTACGACTTATATTAATAAATGGGAAAGTAGTCGATTTTGTTTTAAATACATTTTAGTCGGGACTATTTTTCCTAATAATTTCTCATTTGTTTACAATTGATTATTTTTAGTAAAATCGGAATTATTTGTTAATAAAATCTATTTGCTAAATCTAATTCGAAAGCTTTACAAAATCTCGTTTAATTTGTAAAACTCGTTGACTAAATTAATTTCGATATCGTCTTTCTTAAAACATCTATTTTCTAAAATTTATAGTTTAAACTCGATTTCTTGATTATTTATAAAATACTATGTATTGACTTATTATATTTTATTTACACTTTGAGTAACGAATTTAGAAATATATTAAAGTTACGATAACGACGATAATAATAAAATGTTAACTTCGTTAGAAATGCTACTTTTATACATTTCACTTATTTTAATAACTTACGTATTTTCTATAATAATATTTCTATTTTAAGTAAGTTTCTAAAAGTAGTAAGTTTCTATTTATAGAAAGTTTTCTTTTCAATATAAAATGGTTATTCCTTTTATCCATATCATTTATATTGATTATAATTACTTTTGACTATCGATAATGGCTGTTTTGGGTTATGGAATAAAGAGAAGTGTGGGGTTAGAGTAATATAGTCTGGGATGTACATTTTTGCCATCAACTATAAAGCTGGTGTGTCTATGTTGAGACACATTGGTCGTTGAACTGAGCATGGTTTGTGCTCAGGAGTGTGTATATTTTGACCTTAAACTTAGATATCGCATCGTGTAAGTCGCCGTCGGGTTGAACTGGATTACGGTTGGTGTCCAGGAGGGGTGTACATTACTTAAGCCAGGACCTCGCTGCACGCAGTCCTGTTATAGTTGAGTTGCCTAGTTAGAGACTGGATTCTGTTATGAGTTAAGTCTACAGTTCTCGAAGCTAGTTTCCAGTATTATCCTAGTGAAAGTCTAGCCTTGTGCACACTGAACAAATTTCCATAACGCCATTTTTGAATATTATTATTATCGATTGAAGTTTTGACTTGCAGGTTTGCAAACGTTTTAAGTTTCCTCCGAGAACTTATTTTATTATATCGTTTTTAATGTTTTCTCATTTTAAGTATTTTGATATAATAATACTATTATTTTTCCATATGATATAGTATGGCTGGGAGAACGTCCGAGTTACTCCCCACTGACGTGGCTGTTATGTTTATAACATGACAGGTATTTGCTGCTGGGTTTTGGGTGTGAGCTAGCGAGTAGCGTGGATCCTACTCTTTCTTCATTATGTAATTTATGGTTTTGTATTAACCCGTTTGAAGAATTTTCTTTTAGCCCTTTTGTAAAAAGAGGCCTTTGTATTGACTTACCATTTCTTTTAATAAGATATCGTTTGTCAGTGTGTTTTAATCCCAACTCTACAGTGTTTCCGCCACTGTATTGCGTTAGATTTTCTAGGGGATTACAAGGGTTAGGTCGGGTTCGTAAGTGTAGTAGGATGGTTGGGTAATCGAGGGTGTAGGTTTCACCTAGTCACTAAGGTCGGTCCGCGCTCTCGCGTCAAGGCCAATGTCCACACTCTCGTGTCTAAGACAAAACCCGAATACTCATGCAAGATATTACCCTATACACAAGGATTCAACCACAAATCAATCGCCCAATGAGAAGAATAAAACAAGCAAGAGGAGCAGTTGCAACTACTACTCTAACAAGCATTTCATCAAACACATGGGGTGCTCAACATATGACTAGTGACAAAGATTCAACCTTTACCCACAATCAACCCTAATCACCCATAATCAACACATAATCCTCCTACTAACCCCACAAAGAGTCTACTCACACATGTTCAAACTAATACTAACAATAATAAGAGGAAACAACGTAAATATCCAAACATTCATAATGAAACTAACAAGAACAAGAACAATAAGAAAAGATTGAAACTTGAAAGATTAAACAAAGATTAAGAGAAAAGAGATTATACCAACTACTAAGTGGATGAAAAGAAGAGAACTTGCATTAATGAGAGAAACCCAAAACAATCTCCCAAGGTTGTCAATCTTGGATGAATCTTGAAGAATTCCCTTAATACAAGGATTAAACTAAGATTAACGATAAACTAAGGACTAATCTAAGCTAATATAGTCTAGGGTTTAGTGGGTAATGTCTAACATAAGCTAAGATTACAAGAGGTATATATATATATATAGGGTTACAATGAACAAGGAGAAGAAAAGAAGTGAACACGGGCTGCAACTGCCTCATCCGGGGCGAGAAGGAGGGCGTCTCGGCCGAGACGAGATGGTCCCAATCGAGACGAGGTTGGTCTCGGCCGAGACGGCCCAAAACAGGGGCTGTTGTCTTCGTGAACTTCTTCCCGACCGAGAAGGCACTTGTTCTCGGTCGGAAAGGCTCTTGTAGGCCTCCAATATGATCTCTAAGGTCCCTCCTTGCTTCTCATGAGCTTCTCATCGATCCTTGGGGCTCGGAATCGAGTCTAAAAGGCTCGGGAATGGGTCCCAAGGTCTCGGGATCGAATCCAAGGCATCGAGTGATCGTTCCTTCTCTTCGTTGGCTCCAAAAGTGTAGGAAACGAGTCGGAATCGTTCCAATTCTCCATGAATGGTCTTGGGAACCTAAAACAAACTAGAAGAAGCATAAGTAGCTAAGAAACCGCTCCAAAGAGCGATTTTACAAGAGAAACCGGGACTAAACACAATAAAATAGGCACTACAAACTACACTTATCAACTCCCCCACACTTAACCCTTACTCGCCCTCGAGTAAGCACAAACTAACTAAAAACTAAAAGAAACTAGACTACAAACCGAGCGGGTATTAACGCATTGATAAGTGTAGTTTGTAGTGCCTAATTTGCTGTGTTTTGGTCCTATTTCCTTGCGGAATCGCTCCTTGGGAGCGGTTCATGGGCTACTTATGCTTCCTCTAGCTCGTTTCAGGTTCCCGAGACCATTCATGAAGAGTTGGAGCGATTCCGACTCAATACATACACTTTTCGGAGCCAACGAAGCGGAGGAACGATACTCGATGCCTTGGATTCGACCCCGAGACCTTGGGACCCGATCCCGAGCCCCTTAGACTCGATCCCGAGACCCGAGAGTCGATGAGAATCCCATGTGAAGCAAGGAGGAACCTTAAAGATCATATTGGAGGCCTACAAGACTCATCCCCGACGGGTATGGACTCATCCCGTCCGGGATGAGGTGCGCATTTAGCATTGCTACTGTTTTGGACCCGCCCCGGTCGGGACCAACCCGTCCCGGTCGGGATCAGACCGTCCCGGGCGGGACCAAACCGTCCCGGGCGGGACGAGCATGCTGTAACCCGCGTGACTCTTTTCTTCCTCCTTCATTCTTGTAACCCTATAAATACTCCTCCTTTGTAATGTTCAAGGAGAATAACTTACCCTAGATTGTTTTAGGCCTCTCTTAAGAATTCAAAACCCTAATTAGCCTCTTTTAATCTTTAGTTAATCTTTATTTAATCTTAGTTTAATCTAGTTTAGATAATCTTGTATTAAGTGTACGAGGAGCACGAGGTGTACTGTTGAGACCAAAGACGGTTAGCACGGGTCTAATCAAGGAATTGCAACTGTATTTTCGTACCCTGAATAAAGGGAAAATGAGCACGAGGGACATTGATTATGTAATTAAAATTATGCAACATTGTACATGATTTTTGATTATTAATATATCACTTACCTTTTACCAAAAAAAAAAAAAATCTTGTATTAAGTGGGTACTTGAAGATTTCTCCAAGCTTGACATCCTTGGGATTAATTTGGGTTCTTATTTATACAAGATGGCATCTTTTTCTTCCTCTTATTGTTGGTATAATCTTCTCTACTCTTGTTCTTGTTCATTTAATCAAGTTTGAATCTTTTTATATTGTTCTTGTTCTTGTTCTTCATTATGGATGTTTGGTTTGTGATGTTGTTTTCTCTTACTATTGTTACTTTATTCTTGATAATGAGTGAGTAGTCTCCTTGTGGGTTAGTAGGGGGATTAAGGGAAGATTATGGGTGATTAGGGTTTGATTAGGGGTAAAGGGTGAATCTTTGTTGTTAGTCACATATTGGGCACTCTATGTGTTTGTTGATATGCTTGTGTGAGTAGTAGTGGCCATTCTTCCCATACTTGTGCTCATCTTCTCATTGTTTGCCTAGTATGTGATCATGTTGAAGTTAGTCTTAGTCGCGAGAGCGCGAACTTACATCGGTGTCGGTCTACGTAGCGAGAGCCCGGACCGACTCTAGCAATTAGGAGACACCTACACCCTTAACCACCCCAATTACCCTACTACACTTATGAACCCGACCTAACCCACTACTTTTCATATTTGATTCAACTTAGTCATCGATTCTTCTAGTTTGCTTGTTAGTTTAATCTTTAGTTATTCCGTCTTAGCATTGTTTTAGCCTAGTTCATTGTTAGCCTTGTCTTACCTCTTCTCCCATCATAGTTTGTCAATTAGCATTTCTTTGTGTTTGTTTGTGACTTAGCCTCGTTTTTAGGCCGACCTAGTCTAGACCTTACAATACCGTCTCCGTGGATATCGACCCTACTTGCCCTAGCTACCCACTAGGAATAGTCGGTTAAATATTGACGGTTGGGACACACGACAAATCCCACCATCACGCACCCTACGCCCTTTCAACTCACGCGAGTACACTTAGAGGAAAAGTGCACCCCGCAAGGCAAGTAAGGTCTTGCGACAAAACTGTGGATGCAACCGGACACAAAACACATAAACAAACAAGCATACAAACAAACAAACACAAGGTTGCACCGCAAAAGAAACAAATACCGCTTCCCTCTAAAAGCGGTGAAAGAAGCACCGGTTTAGGACTCAAGGCAAGTGACAACGTTCCCAAGCTAATAGTGCAAATCGAAATGAACTAAACTCTAATAGTATGACAACAAAGCAATAAAAACGTTGGTAACTTACCTAGGTCCTCCTAACCTTCTAAGAACGTACTACGGGACGATCGGCGGGATGAAAAAAGGATGAACCACGGTGTTAGTCGACACTGTAGGTAACTGAGACCCTGCCCCCTTTAGCGATGAGCCAAGAGGGTCGTCCCATGCTCAAAATCACCCAACTAGTTCAAGTAAAAAGGTGGATATGATTGCAAAATGAGGGAAGACCGACCATTACCACTATCATCCTTCCTAGGGACTCGGTCCTTTGGTAGGCTCTTCACGGTAACGATCGGAAAAAGGCTTATTTTTTAGATGTGGGGATTCTTTTTGTGTGACGGTTTTCTTTTGACATTTTTCTTTCTTTTGCATTTTTGCTTTGTGTGTTGCTATGCCATTTCTTTTTCATCTTTTGTATTTTCTTTTTGGCTTTTTGTGCCATTTCTTTTTCTTCAATTCTTTCTTTCTTTCATTTTCTTTCATTTTCTTTTCTTTGCCCTTTTGGCTAGATTTGAGTTGTAGGTATTTCTTTTTCGCAACTAAGAAAGAGAGAGATTTCAACAAATTGCAACTTTATTTTGTGGATATGTGTAGGAGGTAGGGGAATGGGTAAGTCGGGAGTCGCGATCCCCCTTCAAACCCACAAAAAGGTGGAGAACTAGGACTAATCAAACAATTTCAAACACGGTCACCTAAGGGATGTGACTCGGCAACCAAGGCCTTTTCACACCATGGGTGGTCATAACGGTCAAAATGAAAATCCCGTAGTAAATCCCTAGTAGACTAGGTGGACTCAAGGTAAAGGACCAACGAAACTATTGATTTAGGGTCATTCTACTGGACTAAAGTCCAGACTCGATTCACACTACTCGAAAGGGAAAGTAAACACTTGCACACTAGCCTCTATACCGGGTTTTCGAAAACCGTTTACACACTAGACGCAAGTACACATCACAAAACAAAGACACGACAAAAACGAAAGACAAAGAGACAAAAGGCAACAAAACAAAACAAATCAAAACAAACATACAAAGAGAACAAACACCACCCCGAATTTCCAAATAAGCAACCAATCAACCACAAATCTTCACAAGGCTCCACCCGAGCACACATCATCACAAATCTCCTCCACACTCCACAAGAGATAAAGAGGAAAAAGGGGTAGAAAGACGTTACCGGATGTCTTGAAAGCCCTCCAAAGTTAACGGTGATTAGGCGACCTACAAGGAAAAAGGGAGGCAAAACACACACAACACAACAAAAGTACGACACAACGACACAAGAGGAAAACACACAAAAGAAAATCTTTTTGATTTTTGTGAAATTTTTTCAATTTTTTATGGTTTTTTAAGATTTTTCGAAAAACAACGAAAATAAAATTAAACTATACTAGAATATCGCTCCCCCACACTTAAACCGAGCAATGTCCTCATGCTCGATCGTAGTGTATGGAGACACTAAAGAAAAGAAACTACGAAAATAAAGCTAAAAATCAAAAATAAAGCGGAGAAAAGGGTAGAATGTGTCCGGCCGGGGTGTGGTCAAGTCACCATGGGCCGAGACGAGAAAAGATATGGATGGGGGAAGAAATAAAAAGAAAGAAATAAAAGGAAATGGGAGGGGAGGACTAGGTGTAATCAAGTCACCTAGCCCGGATTCCGCCTAAATCCGACTAATTCCTATAAAAAAAAAATTAAATAAAGAAAAAGAAGACTTGTAAATTTGGATTTTTCAAATGATTCTCGATGTAATCACGTCATCGAGAATCGGGAGCGATCACCACAAAGGCCCCGAGGGCCAACAAAACACACATAACAAGGGGGAAATGAAATAGACAAGCATCAAAAACGGAAAAGAAAAGAAAGTCGTCATACCAAAGGTTAGCAACTAACGCATCTCCATCGTTTCAATAATCAATAATCATCAAGCTCGTCATCATCCCCCTCCTCACTCTCATTGTCATCATCATCATCGTCACCACTTTCATCTTCTTCTTCTTCTTTGTTTTCATCTTCTTCACGATTACCCTCCCTCCTATTAACATCGAAGGCATCTTCGGCCTCAAACACCTCGTCATCCATCATAGCGCCACTACTAATAGGATTAACGTAGTTCGGAAAGTATTCGGGCCTATACCACGATGGGAGATAGCCTTGCGGATTTATATAACCTTGTTGAGCCAAAAGATGATACCCGGGGTATTGAGCATAGTAATCGTCTCTCCTCTTCTCATATTGCCCAATGTGTAGAGCATTAAGCATAGCGGCCATAGATGGATAGGCAAAGGGGGTGTATGGTGCATACTGAGGGACATCAATAAAGGCCGGGGGTGAAGTGTAAAAGGGGTAGTGTTGGGTATTGCTTTGTTGTTGTTGTTGTTGTTGTGTTGGTTGTTGTTGTGCCACACTTGGACGTGGAAGCGGGGTACGGAAGGAAGAAGCACCGGGGTCACCTACCGTACCCGGCACTAATAGGTTAAGCTCTTGGACCGGAACGATGGAATGTTTCATAGGCTCAAGGGTCGGTAGCGTATTGCATGGTAAAGTGAAGTGTGGCCGACCCGAGGTATTCCATGTATACCTCATATGCTCCCTCTCATAGGTAATCCACTTATGGAACCTAACTAAACACTCCTCGTCTATGGTCGTATCCCCCGGTACGGGGGTCAACTCTTCCTCATTAAAATTTTGATCAATCGCTTTAGCCACGTGTGTAATGAGCCCCCCTAGAACAAACTCCCTCATATTTTTCCCCGCCTTACTAATCTTTTGAAAATGTTTCGCCAAAGCAAGGGGAAGGTCGATTTCAAACCTAGGTTTGCTCTTGATATTCAAATAAGCACCTAGTATTGTCAACTCTTGTTGAGTGAAGGTGCTCATTTCGAACCTCCCAAATATTGTTCCCGCAATAAGACGATGCCAAATACGCACAACCGGATGGTGGACATGACGACTAGACAACCGTCGAAAGTCAATGAGGGTTAGACCGGTTATACATTTCCAAACATCGACTACATTAAAGTCGGCGGGTATTGTACCCCTAGGAGAGTAGGGGAGGCCAAAAATGTCACCAAATTGTGGTAGGGTGTAGTGGTAATCAACATTGTTCAACCGAAAAGCAACTCGGGGAGGGTCGACTCTAGTGTTTAGAGTAAAACTGCTGAAAAATTCTAGAGTGAGTTGCTTGTAAGTCAATTCATGCATATTGAACAACAACTCCAAGCCCATACCCTCAAAAAACTCTCTAGTTTGCCTAAGAAGGCCTAATTCTCTAAGTATGATTTTACAAAGAAATCTAGTAGGCTCAAAAGGCTTACCAAGAAGCTTAATGAACCGCTCCCTTTGCAATTCCGAGCCAAAGACAAGATTAGGAAAACCCGGGAGACGAGGAATTTCCGGTTCCTCAACTTCGACCTCCACTTCGGGCTCAACTTCGGGTCTTGATGTGGATGCACTTTTCCTTTTCTTGCTTTGAATCACCCTACTTTTCTTCTTTGGAGCCATTGAAGATGAAGAAGCTTAAAAAATGGCAAACACCCAAACTCTAATTTTACCCAAAAACACTAGCTACAACCCACAAAAACACCCAATATAAGCTTAAAATTGGTGTAATAAGCTTCCAAGACCAACTCCAACAAGCTAAATCGAGTTTTGAAACAAAAAACCAAACTCGTATTTTGGAAAAAATGGTGATAAAAACTCAATTTTTTTTTCGTTTTTGGTGATTTAAATGGTAGAAAATGGGTCTAGGATAGGTATTAATGTGATAGAAACTGATTTTGGGATGTTTAGGAAGTGATTTGAAGAGATTTGGTGGAGTATTTGAAGATTTATGGTGTTCTGGGGGTTTTGAAATTGGGGTTTATTTGGTGTTATGGAGGATGAAGAAGGTTGAAGATGAGTCCGTATGAGATGGGAATGGGTTGGGTTGGGGTTGGGTAATTGTGTGAGAGGGAAGTATGGGGCGGGGCGGGCTGCTTAATGAAGTGGGACTCGGGCTGGGCTGCAAGAAAAGACAAGCTGCGCTGGTAACGGACCCGTCTCGACCGAGATGAACTCGTCTCGCCCGAGATGAGTCTTCGTCTCGCCCGAGATGAGTCTTCGTCTCGCCCGAGATGAGTCTTCGTCTCGCCCGAGACGGTCTAGTCTCGCCTGAGATGAGCTCTCAGTAGCTGGAAATTTTTGTCATGTCGTCCCGACCGAGATGGCTCGGTCCCGCCCGGGATGATCTGTCATCCCGCCCGAGATGGTCTCTTCTCGCCCGAGAAGAGCTGTCAGTAGCTGAGTTCTTTTGCCCACTCGTCCCGACCGAGATGGATCGGTCTCGCCCGGGACGCCTTTTTCTTCTCGACCGAGAAGATCTTGTCTCGCCCGAGATGCCTTTACAGTAGCCTGGATTTTGCACCAACTCGTCCCGACCGAGAAGGGCTTGTCTCGCCCGGGAAGAGATTCCTTCACGTCCGAGACGGCCTTAGAATAGCCCGGGATGACGATGGTCATGGCCTTGAAGCTTCTCTTCATTAAGAACACACCGAACCTTCCTCCCAATCAACAAATGACACCTCGGGATCTGAAATCCCGTCCCCAAAAGCTTGTTCTAAGATCAAAAACGACCATTTAGTTCCCGTCTTCCAATAAAAATCCCACCGAGCCGACACTTGTAGGAAAAATAGAAGACCGAGGATGTAGTACTTGATGCTAATCATGGGAGATAAAGGTGGAGCTTCTCTTGATTTGCGAATATTCACCTAAGCACATAGCCTCATCAAAGCTCCAAAAATCAATTATAGAACCGCTCCCAAGATCGCTTCAAGCGTTCACCTACAACACTCAACATAATCACCCTTCAACTTCAATCATCTTACACAACTTCACAATAATCATTAGAATCCCCTCCCTCACATCACTCAACAAAATCCAAAATACAAGAATTCCACAAAGCAAAAACAAAAAAAAATCCTAGAAACAAAATCACAATAAACACAATTACAAACACAAAAACTAAAGAGAAGAGAGAAAGGGGAATATACAACATGACGGTTCTTATGGAACTCCGTCAAACCGAGGATGGTGGACTCTTCATTCCTAGTCATAGCCATCAAGGGCTCGGAGGAGAAAGTCAAATGCTCGAGCCACATCGTAATGAGGGCTCAAGCAACCGAGCCAAGCTATCCTCCAAGGCCTCCAAGTCGGAAGCACGAAGTAGCCACACAAAGACCCAATATCATCTTTCATGTTGTCTCCGGGGTCTATCCATCCTACAAGCTTTACAGACCTCTTCCTCCCTAAGCATCGTCTCCAATCACTAGCAAGCTTCAAGTCTTCATCATGAGGCACAAAAAACGGCTTTGGCCTCATTTCCTCGTTGCACACCTCCATACCTTCCTCAAGTTGTGGTTCCCCATCTTCAAGTCCCGGAACAACACTTGTCCCTACATCATCTTGGAGGAGAGAATTGAAACTTCTACCGGCGGTTTCAATCTCTTCCATGTCATTGCTTCGCTTACTTGCAAGGGGCTCTTGATGCTTTTCCATATTATCGCACAAGGGCAACTTGAGGTCGTCATTTTCACCCAAGAACTTCACAAATTCCACCAACTCATCCAACTCACTATCCTCCTCAAATTCTTCACCAACATTGCCTTCAACAAGGGTTATTTCCTCATTCGCCTCCTCTTGGGTGGACAATTGAGGTTCTTCAAAGCAAGCCTCGCTTCTCAAAGGGGATTCATTAGCGGCTTCGTCATTGGGTTGTTCCCCTTCCCCAAATGAACATCCCTCATCAACTTGTGAAGATCGAGTTAAAAACATGAGGGTTTGAGCCGTTAAAGCATTCAATCTAGCATTACGTTCCTCACTTTCCCTTCGGAGTTCGGCGAAGATTTCATGGTCTTTTTGCAATTGTAAGTTCATTTCTTGTTGCATTTGAAGCATCGATTGTTTTAACTCCAAGTTGGGCATTTGGCGGCCATTGGGGTTTAGGAGTGTTACTTGTGAACCTTGATGATGCCCAAGGGGTGGGGCATCATATGGTTGGTAGTGAGGTGAATATGATTGGTAGTATTGTGGGTTTTGGGGCGCATATTGTAGTTGAGGTGAAGGGTAATGTGGTGGGTTTCGGGGGAATTGGCTTCCATATGGTGAATCATGAGGAAACATGGTGGGTTCACAATGATTGTTTGAGTAATAGCCACCATGATTATATGATTGATAAGTGTTCACTTGTCGGTAGCCAATTCCATTTCCTTGAAATTCATACCCACGAGTGTCTTGATTATCCCAAGGAGCTTGATAGTGGTAGGGAGATGTCATGTCATACCCTTGATTCATAGAGGGGGAGGAGTAGCTCATGGTATCTTCTAGGTGTGGGGAGTTTAGATCAAACCTCGCGCTTTGCTCAAAAACTAGGCTCCTACCCGGTTGGAAACCTCTCAAACTAGCAACTGTCCGTTTATGCGGCTCTGAGTCGCAAGAAAGAGGATGGTCACCACCTCTAGGCAAAAACTGTAGACTAGGAGCAAACGTGAGAAGTCTAGCGCTTTTTGGGCACTAGACAAGAAGGAAATAAACTTCACACACAAAAGAAGCAAAAGAAAACAAAAACTACAAAAAACAAAGACAAAATCAAGTAAAAAGGCAAACAAAGTCTAAACTAGCACCGTCCCTGGCAACGGCGCCAAATTGATATATAGGGTTACAATGAATAAGGAGAAGAAAATAAGTGAACACGGGCTGCAGCTGCCTCATCCGGGGCGAGAAGAAGGGCGTCTCGGCCGAGACGAGATGGTCCCAATCGAGAGGAGGTTGGTCTCGGCCGAGACGGCCCAAAACAGGGGTTGTTGTCTTCGTGAACTTCTTCCCGACCGAGAAGGCACTTGTTCTCGGCTGGGAAGGCTCTTGTAGGCCTCCAATATGATCTCTAAGATCCCTCCTTGCTTCTCATGAGCTTATCATCGATCCTTTGGGCTCGGGATCGAGTCTAAAAGGCTCGGGAATGGGTCTCAAGGTCTCGGGATCGAATCCAAGGCATCGAGTGATCGTTCCTTCTCTTCGTTGGCTCCAAAAGTGTAGGAAACGAGTCGGAATTGTTCCAATTCTCCATGAATGGTCTTGGGAACCTAAAACAAACTAGAAGAAGCATAAGTAGCTCAGAAACCGCTCCAAAGAGCGATTTCGCAAGAGAAACCGGGACTAAACACAACAAAATTGGCACTACAAACTACACTTATCATATTCCCCGGGCGTTGACGAGAAATTCAAGGAACTTGTCGGATCGGACGCCGAAGGAACATTTCTTGGGGTTCAGTTTCATTTGGTAATTCCGGAGCGAGGGAAAAGTCTCTTTCAAGTCCTATAGGTGTTGGTCGTCTTGCTTTTAACTATCTCGTTGTGCACATATGCTTCCAAGTTCCGACCCCTATTCTCCTTGAACGTTAAAATTTTTCAGTAAGAAGGCGGCGCTTGTGATAAACGCGCATCTGAGTCAGGTCCCCATGGGTGGATCTGATGGTAGCCTGAGAATGCGTCTAGGAAACATAGCATTGGGGGGTCGCTTGTCGCGTCGACTAGTTGGTCTATCCTTGGCAGAGGATAGCAGTCCTTCGAGCATGCCTTGTTGAGGCTCGTGAAGTCTACGCACATTCGCCATGCGCCCGAGGCTTTTTTTTACCATGACTGCGTTGGCCAACCACTCTGGGTAGTCGCACGTCTCAAGGAAGCCGGCCTTCATGAGTTTCTCTACCTCCTCCCTGATGGTCTGGTATTTCTCAGCCGACGTATTCCTTTTTTCCTGTTTCACTGGTCTGGTGGTGGGGTCCACATTCAACCTATGGACAATAACCTCGGGATCTACCCCCGACATTTCATCGGCCAAGTAGACAAAGACATCCTTGTTGTCCTTCAACATCTCGATCAGTTTTTCTTTGTACGATTCCTCTAGGTCGACGCCCACTAAGTATGGACACTCGGGCTCCAGCTCGACCATCATGCTCTTCCCCCAGGTTCTGGCCGATTAGTCGGCTTTTGTTTGGTCGACTGCTGGTCGAGAAGCTCTCCTTAGCTTCTTTGGTAGGGGAATCATGCATCTTTATTCTCTTTCCTTTTTGGTCAGCTTGTGAGCCTTGCATGGCTATGGAGTAGCATTGGCGGACGGACTCTTAGTCTCCGTATACTTCGCCTTCAGTGTCGAGGTCGGTGACGAAGGCCACCGTGAGCGCTCAGATCAAAATCGCGGCATGTATCTCGTCCAAGATCATCCGTCCTATTAGGATATTGTAGGTAGATTTGGCATCGACGACAACAAATGACACTCTAATGTTTCTGGCCATGTATCCTTCTCTCAAAGTGACAGGTAGATCTATTGTTTCCATTAGCATCATACCCGTTTCGCTGAACCCGTAAAGGGGTTTGGGGGTCGGCCTTAGGTGCCTTGACTCTAGGTTCATTTTCTTGAAAGACTCTTTGTACAACAGATTTATGTATTCTCATGTGTCAACCAAGCAACGTTTGACGGTGTGATTGTTGATGCCAGGGATTAGGACGAGGGGGTCGCTGTGAGGGTACACTATTCGACTGTCGTTCTTTGATGTGATGTTGTGGGTTAATGTTCTGGACGTCGCGCTACCTCCGTTAGTAGACTTAGTGGTGGAGCTCGCGCAGGTGCCGCTTTTGGCTTCTCTGGCTCATCCGTCCCTCGGCGTCTACGGATATGACATGTATCACAAGCTTATATTGCTTGGCGCCTTCTGACTTGTCTAGGTAAGCCTTCGTGTTCTTTGTTCGAGCATCATAGGTGGTCAACCAACCTTTTCTTATCAATTCTTCTATTTCATATTTCAGGTGTCGACACTCTTCCGTCGCATGCCCGATGCTGTCGTGGAAAGCGCAGAACTCGTTCGGATCTCCCTTGGGATGGGGCAACACCCTGAACCCGTTCCACTTAGCTTTATCTTTCCCTAGCTCAAAAATCTCAGCCCTTGGCCTGTTGAAGGAGGTATAGCATTCAAATTTTGGTTGGAAAGACACTCGCTCCTTCCTACCCTCGTCTTCCTTCTTTGGCTTTTGGGCCCTATCTCCCCTGCTTTGGGCATCCTGCAGCGCGATCGGGGCAAAACTGGTGCGGGGTCGTCCCTGTACTGGTACTTCTCCTCGACCATAAACCCTTAGGCTATCTTTCTAGCTTTAGCCAAAGATTCGGGCTGGGCTCAAATGAGCTGGTTTTTAATTCACCCGGCGAAAGTGAGCAGGTCAGGGCATAGGCAACGGTGGGATCGTCAGTTTCTTCTACTTGTTAGAATTCGAGATTGAACCTCCTCAGGTACTCTTTAATGGACTCCCCCTCCTTTTAACGCAAGGTCATCAGGTCAAAGAGAGTGAGCCGCCTTCTCTTGTTCCCCGCATACTGATCGAGGAAGCTAAGACCTCTATCAGCTCATGGAAGATATATATGGAATCCTTCGAGAGGTCTCTGAACCATTCCTAGGCTAAGCCGACGAGGTTTGTTGGGAAGATCTTGCACCAGACTGCATCCTCGGTATCGTACATTCTCATGTGGCTTTCGTAGATCGCCAGGTGATCTTCCGGGTTGGTGGTTCCATCGAACTACACCGTTGGTATATAAATCTTTGGGATCGGACAACTCTGGACCTCCGGATACAAGGGTGTTCTCGTTGGTCTACCCAGGACCCTTGGTCAGGCTTCTTCGAAGCGATTGTCCCAGGCTGCCTGATTCTCCCGCTGGCTCGGACCGCCGGTGTTCGGGAAGTGCTGGTAATATCTGTTCTGTTTACTTACGATCTCAAACTCCCTCTCCGGGGATCGATGCCTCGATCCTAAGCGCTTACCCTGGGGCGTCGGCTCCAACCGATTTTCAAGGCTTTCTCTCGGTGCTTCGACCGTTTATTGAGGTGATGAGTATGTTTGGCTTAGATCTGTGGCTAACGGTCCGCATGCGCAAGTTCTACCCGTGGTTGCTGACCCTTGGTCTAGGGCCCAGTAAGTCGAGCTTGTATACTTTTTGACAAACCCTTTGTCTTGGACCGCGCTCCTCGCGGGAGGTAACTGGTCAAATACCCCGACTGTTTTTGGTCCAACGCGATTTGGCAGGCTCCTTGGGCTTGAGGCGGTTCCTTAAGCCTTGAGATATAGATCTCTTCTTGACAGATGCGGTGGACTCTACTGTGTGGACAAAGCAAGCTTCCTTCTGGCCTCCGGTTCTGGCGGGGTGATGTACATGCGGCCGTTTTTTGGCCTGTATGTAGCCCATGGCAGCCATCTTCGCTTTCCTCTGCATCCTCCTCGTGGTTGTCCGTCTCATTCTGTCGGCCTTAGTTGAGCTTAGGAACTCCAGATGCTGGGGGGTTGTCGCAATGCCTCCTACCAGATCTTGGGGAGTGACGTCTTTATTCAACATAGCCGAAAAGAAGCTTGCGACCTGCACTGCTTGGAAAGGCGTGAGCTCAAGATCTAGCCCAGGCTCTAGCACCGCTTTTGCCCTTGAGGCTCCTGGGTTTTCGCTTGGTGTGACTTGAGTAGCGTCTTGCCCGTCGTCCTGGGGGGGGGGGGGGAGGGGGCTGGCGCACCGACTCGAGGCACCGAGATCGGTATACCATATTGAGGGACGAGGGCCTGCCCGTCTCGTCTCTGGTCGCAAGTGTTTCCTAAATATCTGACATCTCTTCTTGTGACTTTTTGTTCCTTTTCGGAGTATTTTAATCAATCCTTACAAACGGCGCCGAATTGTTTGGGTAACAAACAATCGGATCTATACGAATCTAGATCTATGTCGTTGATGGGGTTGGATCTTCAATTTACCCAAGCTTTACTCCTTCTCCCCACCAGTCGAATGGACTTTCTTGGACGGATGGGGTGACCTGTGCTTGCGCAAGAAACAAACAGGGCCTCGGAGGTGTCCGAGGGAACCCTCTCTGATGCCTAAGTTAGTCCTTTTATGCCTTAATAAACCTTACTTGTGAAGAGTAAGATGGCGTTTTTCTAGAGAGAGATTGAGTAAATTGAATCATTACCCTTAAATGGAAGAGCATCAAGGGTATTTATAGGTTTTAGGGTGAGAAAGAAAGTGTGCAACTTTACCTTTCCACCTCGACTGCTGACATCGACACCTCCTCTGGGTGAGGTGGCCCTGCGGAGGGGAGGGGGGGAGGGGGGCGAGGGGGCAGGGGGGCTCTGTCCAGGTAACCTAGCCGACCCCCGCCCGAGGCCGGAGGTGCCCTTTGTTAAAGCGACCTCCTGTTGGGCTGAGGGTTTGGCCGGCCTCGGCGCGGTCATCGTACCAAGCGGCAATTCCGCCCCAAGCCCAGGGTTGGGGGCTGGGACTGACCTTCCTCTAGTGACCCCGGGTCGGGTAAGGGAGTTGATTTAGAGAGATCCGGACCGCGGTTTCAGTTGATCTGGGTCGGGCTGGATTACCAGGCCCATCAATTACAAGTCTAAAGTATAACATATTAAAAAAACACAAAATATAACTTATTTACATCATTTATTCGTTTTTCATTAATATTATAAAAATAATTTTTTTAAAAAGCGGAAATCAGACTAGTCATGACGGTGGCACATGGGTCGGGTCAACACAACACAACGATCCATTTTGGTCCCATAAAATGAGATCCAAACCTAATTCATTTGGGTCTGAACGGTTGGATTAAGAGGTTTTGTAGTTGGTAAAAATGATGATTGGATAACAATCACATAACTTAAGTACTTAACTATGCCCCTTCTACTTTTTTTGTTCGTTAGTTTGCCAAAAGAGTAAGATATACTTTATGATTCGATATTGAAATCTATCCCACAATCGATTATAGATTCGATTTAATTCAACCCTAATACAATCGATGAACGGAATAAAGGACTAACCTTGGTTCATGTCTTACAGACGCAATCAATAACAACAAGAAGTATAATGATTGATTCTCCCCCTTAACTCTTACTGTGATGTTCCTTGATGATGGAGGTAGAAACTGTCTGCCTTTCACACTCTGTAATTGTGTAAGTTTGTTCTTCTGTCAATTGAGAAGATTACGTATCTCCTTATTTGAATTGTTTATTTATATATACAAGTGAAGGGGTACGTTGCTCTCAAGTCAAATCGTTCACATCTTTCGTGAACGACATCTTGTGATATTGGGTAAGGTCGGAAGGAATAGTAATTCCCGACTTGAATTACTTTAACCGAAATTGATTCATCACGGTGTCGTCTTTTATATTAATGTCTCGTGATATTTAATATGAACTTAATTTATATTTAAACCCGAAACACTTAGGCCACACGAATATTATTAAATATTCTAACATTCTCCCATTTGGTCTTTGTGTTGAATTAATGGTTAAAAAACTATCATGTGCACTTTGATATTAAGTTCATTAACTTTCATATTTTTAATCTAGTTAGAACTGATCGAATCATGGCGGTCACATGTCATTTATTAGGCGACATGATTCCTTCCATGTATCACGAATCAATTCCAAATCTAAGTACCCTTTAAGTTGAGAATAACTTTAATTCTCACAATTAGTCACATGTAGTCTACTAACCGTAATGTATACATGCAGTTTAATGACATGTTCGTAAATACATAAACAAATAAACTATTAGTGAATTCTCAATGTCATATTCATAATAGGCATAAAATCTTTACAATATCAAGGCTTTATCCATAACACTCATACGTTCTACATGGCCAAGGAACGCCTTGGGTGGTAATCCTTTAGTTGATGGATCTGCCACCATCATATTTGTTCTTATATGCTCAATTGACGCTCTTTGCTTCTGCACCTCCTCCTTGACCGATAAAAACTTTAATTCCATGTGCTTAGACCCTGGGAGTACTTATCGTTTTTAGAGAAGAAGACGGATACGACATTAACACTGTCTGGAAGCTTGTTTTAGTCCATATATCAACTTTCTCAGCCTACACACTTTATCTTCATTACCCGGGGATGTAAACCCTTCGTGTTGGTCCATATACACTTCTTCCTTAAGCTCACTGTTTAGAAAGGCGGTCTTTACATCCATTTGGTGAAGCTCGAGATCATAATGAGCTACGAAAGCCAAGACAATTCTTAAGGAATCTTTCTTTGCACTACTACTAATGAGGACTTGGGCCATGGCTGAATTCGTGGCAAAAGTGCTAAATTTTCGTGGCTAAAGTACTTTGCCACGGAAAGAACATTCGTGGCGCAAGTGGCCGTGGCAAAAAAATAGCCACGGAAAAAAAGCGTGGCAAGTATTTATTCCGGTGACAAAATATATAATAAATTAAATAAATTAATAACCGTAAGAATTCTCTACCCCATAGAGTAGTCATATCTTGAACGGTTACTAGTTTTATAGCTGAGTCATTCCAATATTATTTTATTTCACAATTTATAGATGAATCATTCCAATATTATTTAATTTCACCATACGCATCGAAGATGCCTTCCCATGAGGTCACTCATCTTAACACTACTCTCACTCAAGCACAGACGCTTAACTGTGGAGTTCTTATGGCCAGCTACCGGAAATGAAATTGAACTTTATTGACATAATCATTGATTTGAATTCTTTTAAAGTGATGTTTTTTCACAAACTACATTTACTTTTGAGTAATTAAATTTTTTTCCCCAATGATTTACATATTATGATTAAAGAATTATTATTCCGGGAAAAAAAGAGTTTCGAAGTTGATTTTCGGACTCACGATTTCATAAATTTTATTGATATTTTTATTTTAGTTTCTATTTGCCACGTTCTTTCATTACTAGTTCTTTCGATATGTTTTTTTTTTCTTTTCGTTATCGGTCGTTATTTTATTGCTTCAGTTTTTTATCCTAATTGAGTTTTCTCTTGCCTACTTCAAGTTTTACCCGAATTTTATTTTTCATTAAATAATTTATTTTAAATTCATTTTTTAGAATATCTTCCAAATAATATTACAGAACAGTTATTTAATTAAATAGTTGATGATAAATTAGTTTTGAATTTTTTCACTATGAGTCATTAATTATTAGATTTTCTTACTTGTATTTGTTAATTATTTGATTTTCTCACTTATACCTCTCTTTTTTTTGAAAAATTATTTTGACTGGTTATTGAACTTAGGCATGACTTTCTAATACATTAATCTTTCTTCCAAACCAAAGAACTTAAAAGTCAATTAATTTACAAAAATAGTTATTGTTTTCGCAGTCAAACGTTAATTCCATAAATAGATATAAACCGATTAGAATTCTTAAATACGAGTTTAATAAAGCGGTTTTTTTCACACTGAAAATATTGTAAGAAAATCAATAATTTGGAAAAGAAATCATGCTCAGTCACTTTCTTTTTAAATTTTTTGTCTTAAAAAGAAGTGTATTACACGCGAAAAAAATTAATTAATTAAGCGGTAAAAATGAAAGAGTCTTAAATAATATAAACGTCTCAATGATGGATGATCAATCACATACTTATTTTACTTGATATGATACGTACGCCGCATTTTAGCCAACATATATTACACTATGTAAATGTTAGTTGTCTTTCAAAACTCATACTTAAGATTATAAAATTTTAATAAAACATATTGTCAAATTAAGAGAAATCAATTACTTCAAAAATGATGATTAGTAAAAATTAACAAATTAGACAACCAAAGTTTTCTTGTATTTAATTTTACAAAAAATCAATTTTTTTTCTTAAAACTAAATAAAATAGTACCAATTTTTTTATTAATAAATTGTTTTCAAATTTAATATTTTTTTCCATATTATCTTTAACTTTGAATTTTAATGAATTTTTTTAAGATCAATATTTGACACTCGGCTTAACTTGAAAGTAATTTCATTAAAGTTTGGAGAACCATTAGCCACATGCGTTTATTAAATCTGTGGCAAAAAAATAATTTCGCCACGGAAGTTAATTATGTCGTGGCTAAATAATATTTGCCACTGAACAAATTTGTGGCTAAATATATTTTTGTCACGGCTGTGGCATCTTTCGTGGCAAGAGTGATTATTGGCCACGACTTAAATAAAATTCGTGGCACAAGTGAATTTTTGCCACGAGAAAAAATGTTCCCGTGGCATATTTTTTTTCCCAAGTAGTGAATCAAATTTTTCCCGTGGCTAGTTAAAATTTTGCCACAAATAACAAATTTCCGTGGCATAATTCGTGGCGCAAGTGTCAATTTGTTGTAATGTTGATACTGGAGAGAAAGTTTCCTTATAGTCAATGCCATGTTTTTGAGTGAAACCTTTGGCAACTAGTCGAGCCTTATACCTTTCAATGTTACCTTTAGAGTTCGTTTTGGTCTTATAGACCCATTTCGAGCCAACGGCCCTAGAACCCTCTGGTAACACAACCAAGTCCTATACTTTGTTATCATCCATTGATTTCATCTCCTCTTTCATGGCATTAAACCACTTTTCAGAATTATCACATTCCATGGACTTACGAAATGAGCCGGGATCCTCATTATGCTCAAGTCATATTCAACCTCAATGTTATATGTCACGTAGTCATTTGTGATGGCTGGTCTTCTTTCTCTTACGGATTGCCTTAACTGTTCACGTGACATATTATTCTCCCCTTGAATTGTGACTTGATCATCATTGTTATTGTCATTTTGTGAATTTTGCACGTCATTTCGTTATTGTTCCATTATGTCATTTGACTGTGATGGCATAATTGGGACAACAATTTCAGGTGCAACTTCAGAAGAAGAAACTTCTACCTGAATTTCTTTAATGTCCACATTTCGTGGTTCAATGCTCCCACTAGTTTGACCATTCTCAATGAATCTAGCGTTTTCGGTCTCTACTATTCTCGTACTGTGGTTAGGAGAGTAAAATGTATACCCCTTTGCCTTTTCAGGATAGCCAATGAAAAAACCACTGACTGTCCTAGGATCTAGCTTCCTTTCAGTCGGATTGTGCACTCTTACTTCAGTTGGGCAGCCCCAGACTCGAAGATGTCTTAAGCTCGGTTTTCTTCCCGTCCATAGTTCATAGGGAGTCTTAGGAACTGCTTTACTAGGAACTTGATTCAAAACATAGGTTATTGTCTTTAATGCATGGATGCATAAAGAAGGAGGTAAAGAACAATTACTTGACATGCTCCTAACCATTTCAAATAGAGTACGATTTCGCCTTTCAGCAACACCGTTCTGCTAAGGTGTACCGGGAATTGTATATTGTGCACAAACGCCTCGACTTTCAAGTAACTTTGCAAATGAACCAGAACATTATCCATTTTCAGTGAACCAACCATAAAACTCATGACCCCTATCCGACCTCACAATCTTTACTTTCTTCTCTAGCTGCCTTTCTACCTCATCAATGAATATCTTAAGGACATCCACAGATGTGCATTTTCATACAGTAGATAAGTGAAACCATACCATGAGAGCTCATCTATGAAGGTGATAAAGTACTTTTCACCACTCCAAGATGGAATCTCAAAAGGTCCACAAATATCAGTGTGTATGATCTCTAAAAGCTGAGAGCTTCTCGTAGCTGGTTTCTTTGCTGTGTGTTTAGTCCTTTTACCTTTAATACAGTATATACACACATCTAAATCACTAAAATATAATTGAGGAAGAATTTGATTTTCATCAACCTCGTTAACCGTTCTTTAGATATGTGACCTAGCCTTTGATGCCACAAGAGAGCTGAATGTTCATTCGATGCACTACGTTTAATACCTTGACTCTCAACATAGAACAGGGAATCTGAAAATTTAACATCAAGATCAAGTCTATAAAGTGAGTTAATCAAAGTACCAATACCATAAAAGTAATCATTTCGGTACAAAGAAAATACACTATGTCCAAACTTGAAATTAAAACCTAAATTATCCAACTTAATGATACAAGATTTCTGTAACAACCCGGATTTTTAAAAACTTAATAATAATATAAATAGTATTAATAATAGGGTCAAAGGTGGCGGAAACACCCGACCAAATCCGAACTGTCACTATTTTGACATTCAAACTAATACATTATTCAAAAGTTGTTCGAAAAGAAAATCAAAAGAAACTTAAATAAAGGTCTCTCTCCACAAGTCTTCCCCAACACAGCATCACAATCAAAAGCATCTCGGAAGACCTGAAAAGGGGGGTCCACAGTCAGTGGGGAGCAACTAGATGTTCTCCCAGTCGTGGTTATAACAAGTTGAACATGCATAGCAATGATAATGAAAATAACATAATCAAACGACATATGAAGACATCAATACACATGACCCACATGTTATTAGACACGATCATATAAATTATTGCAATCCATAATTAGTCATAACGGTCATGATAGATACTACATATCCATCCATACAAGTCGGAGTAAGTAACAACAGACTTCATAAAAAGATGTATAGGACGTAGAATGAACACCGGCTAGAGTATGTAACTGATACTCTAACTAGTCAGAGCGTGTAACTGACCCTCTGACACGGAGCGTGTAACTGACCCTCCGTTTTGTGAAGTATGTAACTGATACTCCACGGTACTATGTATAGCGTGTAACTGACGACTATATGTCTAAGACCTGGCCAGAGCTCTCGACGCAGTAACTGTACGTCGAACGACACACGGGAATCCAGAACGTGTAACTGACGAATCTGGACCCACCGAACATAGACCAATTAAACCTCTTGCGAGCAGTATTGGTTCATTCCGATAGTATGTAACTGATACTACCGTCATCTATATCACTAACCATCATGTATGTTGCACAGTGTAACTGACTGCCAACTGCGTGAGCAACCTCACGACTTCTACATAGTACAGTGTAACTGACTGCACTATGTAGTAATCAGACCTAGTATAGTGTCACTGACTATACCAGGGAAAATCAGGCACTAGATAGTGTAACTGACTATACCAAGTGTTAATCATCCGTGGTAAACATCACGACTGAAACGTAGAACAATGTAACTGATTGTTCTAGAGGAACGAGTATAGAATTAATCAAACAACGATACTATAGTGAAGTCATAGCACAACTGACTATAACCTTCAAATAGTGATAGAGTTAAGGTCTAACAGACTATAACCCGGAACATCTAACGTGTATTAGTATTCAAGGTAAGACTACATTAACCTTGTCCGCTAAAGTGAAGTTACGTATATAACGTCAACCCGAAGGTGGTGTCATAGTATAACCACTATAACGTCAACTTCAAGTTAAGATTACATTAACCTCGACTATAACCTTAGCTTGTGAAGTTACCTTAACCTCAGTGAGATTATAGCTTCGTAACAGTGTTACGTTATCCTCAAGTGAAGGGTATCGTAACTTCCCATTGAAGTTACTTGACTTCAAGTAAGGTTACATTAACCTTGTTACAACCTCGTGAGGTTACACTAACCTTCGTGAGATTATAACATGCAATAAGGTTACATTATCCTCATGTGAAGTTGTACTGTAACTTTCCAATAAAGTTACATAAACCTCAACTAAGGTTACGTTAACCTTGATCATAATCTTGTGGAGTCACTTATATTGGGCCCAACGAGACTATAACCCCGCATTGAAGTTAGCTTAACCTCAAGTGAAGTGGCTTAGTAACTTCTCAACGAAGTTACATTAACTTCAAATAAGGTTATATTAACCTCAACCCAAACCTCAACCACCGGGTGATGGTAGGTTGAGTCATCATTGAACCTAGGGTTTGAAACCCTAAAAGAATCGATGAAACAACCCTAACATCTCCAAACGGAGAGGCCAAGCGGCTCACGTACAAATTTTTAGATGTCATAATGGATTAGATCTAACAATTCTAATATAACGAAAACGATAATTATAGATCTAACGATAATAATAAATCATTCCATTAACATACTAATTAATTAGGCTCTTTGAATCATGAATAAAGAGGCAACACAAATCAATTAAATCATGTTACAAATCATTAAAATCACACAACACATTCAAAATGCATAAACACGAAAAGAATCACATCTAGTTACCTTGAAGCGTGCTAATTCTCAATCTCGTCTTCTATGACGTAGATGTCTTCACTCGGACCCGTCTCCACGCCTAGTCCATCATCAATCACGTGCCAAAAACCAAAAAAAAACCCTAATCAAAAACTACTAAAAGAACTCCGAAAAACGAGCGCGAAAAGAAGCGAAACTTACGAAACAATGCGAAGGATTGCGCTAGGATCGATTAGGATTCGAAAGGGATGAAGATCTATTCTTTAATGAAGAGAAGGAGGCACGAAATTAAGGAGATGGAGGAGGGGTGTGCCGTGGCTAAGAGGAGGAGAAGAAAGGAGACGGTGAAACCTAATTTTAGGGTTTTTGCAAATGAGAATAAGAGGTGGAAATCTCCACTCAAATCACCTATATATTGGAAAAATCATGGGCAAAGCTTACTTGGGCCCAAATCCCAATGCTCCCTCATCAAACCACATCTGGAAAGTAAGGATGGTTTAGTCTTGGCCCAAAATCCAAGCTAAACCGACAATAGATTACAGGATACGATTTTTGGACAACTAGACAAGAAAAGGGAATATCCGAATAGGAAAATGGTAGGAATTGAATTAAATAAATAATTTCGGATATTTAAATATATGAAATAAAAATAATTATGTTCGAAAATTCGGGGTGTTACAATTTCGATCACAATCAGGTATATAGAGACAATCTGTAAGATCTATATAACAACCAGTGTGTAAGATTAATCTGTAAGTCCCAATGCCCGCAATCTGTGCCTTCATTCTGTTTCCCATGGACACGTACTGTTCAGCTCCTCTTATGAGCCGGATCATGAGGTGTCCCTGTTTAATGTGAGAAACATGAGTAGTAGCACTAGAATCTAACCACCATGTATTATTAGGTACTTCTATAAGATTTGATTCAAAGTAAATCAAAACGTAATGTTTACTTTTCTTTTCGAACCATGCCTTTATTTTAGGACAATCCTTCTTGAAATATGTAGACACCCACATTTTGACCACCAGGTGGCTATAGTAGGGGCTCCAAGTTAAGGCCAGATAAAAAGGATTTCGGTTATAGTTTTCCTTGCGATGGTCCGGGGCGAGGCGGTACTTGTGATATTTCGGCTTGGGACGCTTTTTATTTGGCCATTTTTTGGATGTTAAATACTATCGGATGGGTTACTTTTTATTGGCATTGGAAGCACATCACATTATGGCAGAGTAATGTTTCACAATTTAGTTTCCAAAAAACACCCGATGATGATCGGACGCAAACATGTTTCTACGCGCTCGGATTTGGGCTCGAAACCATTAACTTCTGGCTTGGGCTTTTTTCAGAGCACAAATCTCACAAAACTAACCTCAAATTCAGGCCCAGCGGGTCGTTTCCAATCAAATAAGACTAATTTGGGTCAAAACTGACACCGGAAATAAAACCGACTTTTAGCGACCGGGTCAAAACCAGGTCAAAGCCGTTTCCAAAAAGCAAACTCGCGGTCCTCCTTCAGGCGGGCCATCGGATCAAGTCCGTCGAGGCACTAAACCCTAGACACCAAGGGGGAGCATTTGCCTATATATACATCCCCCTTGCATGCAATTTCGATCATCTACACATAACTTTTAGAACCCTAATTCTACACACACACGATACATCCTTTGCAAACCCTAATCACTCATCATCTTCAACCTTAGAACCCTAGCAACTACAAACTAGACCTGTCAAAAACTGACCCGACCCGAAAACCCGACCCGAAACCGCCCGAAAAAAACCCGAAAAAACCCGCCCGAAAATGACCGAAACCCGAGAGTGACCCGACCCGATAATAACCCGAATATATTGGGTCAAAACCCGCCCGAACCCGTTACCCGCCCGAAAATAGATAAATTAAAAAAATATTAATATTATACAATAAAGTTTCTCAAAAACACTAAGAAATGTTTTTTTTTCCCTCAAAATTTTAAGAAATAATATTTATATATACATCTTTAAAATCATATTTTTATGAGATGATTATTATAATGAGAAAAAAAATCAATAAATCGAGTCAAAGTTCGTCATATATATTCGTACTTCCTATAGAAATAAAATATCAATGTAAATTAAAAGATATATTAAATAAAACATGTTTATTTTCACTAATATCATATATTAAATGAGATGATTAAGAAAATTAAGAATAAAATTGTATTTATGACTAAAAAAAAGTAAAGAAAATTAATGTTTTTAAAGTGCGTTAATAACCCGTATTTGACCCGAACCCGACCCGAAACTCGTATAAACCCGACCCGTATAAAACCCGTATTTTGCAAACCCGAAATACACCCGACCCGTATTTTACCTGAACCCGAAATGACCGAACCCGAAACCCGACCGCCCGACCCGTTTGACAGGTCTACTACAAACCCTAAAACCACCATAACTCGACTTACATTAACCTCGACACTCCTGTGCTCAAGCCACAAATAACAAGTTCTTCCCGAGAGTAAGAAACATGTAGGTTGAGGGTGCAAAATCCCGCTCTTCTCTCTTCTTTTCCCTTTTCGCGTGTCGTTCGTCCGTCCCGTCTTCTTCTTCTTTTATTACTTTTTTTTGTGTCGCGTCTATAATATCGATAATAATTCCTAATATAAAACATTAAAATACTTACTAATTCGTGTCGAATATGAGGGATGACGGGATAAGAAAACACGAATATACAAGGATGTTTCATCCGATGTTGCCGGTCGCTTATCCTTGAGGTACTTACTGTTACACCGTTATGCCAACGGTTTCCTTGAGGTACTTACTGTTACACCGTTATGCCATTTGTGCTCATCAATGTCGGGGCCACTTATCAACGAACTGCCACTACCCTACTACACGACATGATGCATAAGGAAGTGGAGGTTTATGTGGACGACATGATCTTCAAGTCCAAAGACCGAACTGGGCACATTGCGGCGCTAAGAAAATTCTTTACCCGACTACGCAAATACAACATGAGGCTAAACCCTCAAAAATGCAGTTTCGGGGTAACATCAGGCAAATTACTGGGCCATATCGTTAGCCAACGCGACATCGAGGTCGACCCAGCTAAAATCAAGGCCATTACCGATATGCAACCACCCAAAACCGAAAAAGAAATAAGGGGGTTTCTCGGGAAAGTCCAGTACATCAGCCGGTTTATTTCAAAATTAACCATGGTATGTGAACCCATTTTCAAGAAACTGAAGATAGGAGAGCGAACACTATGGGATGATAAATGTCAAGCGGCTTTCGATAAAATCAAGGAGATCCTGTCTGCACCGCCGGTATTAATGCCATCTCAACCCAGTTTGCCTTTATCGTTATACCTAACAACGACCGAGACAGCCATGGGGGCTATGCTGGCCCAGACAGTCGATTCAGAAGAGCAGGCTATTTACTACATCAGTAAAAAGTTCCTAGAATATGAATGCAAGTATACAATGCTCGAGAAAACGTGCCTAGCTTTGGTTTGGGCCACTAAAAAGCTCCGACATTACATGCTCAGTCACAAGGTGCGTGTATTATCCAAAATGGATCCTATCAAGTACCTGTTCGAGAAGCCCATCCTCAATTGCAGGATTTCCAGATGGACTTTAATGTTAGCTGAGTTCGACCTCAAGTTTGTACCATTAGAAGCCATCAAAGGCCGGGTAGTAGCCGAGTTCCTCGCTGATAGCCCGATATCTGAAGAAGGGCATACCGACACTTGGGCTTTTCCAGATGAAGACATATTCCATACTGACACCAAAACATGGGATTTTTATTTTGATGGTGCGTCAGACTTCCGAGGATGGAGTCGGCATTTTATTAATATCACCAAAAGGGGTGCATACACCGTTATCCTTTAAATTGGACTTTAATGTGACTAACAACGCTGCCGAGTATGAAGCATGCATTCACGGGTTACAAGCCACCGCCGATTTAGGAATAACAAACCTCCGGGTCCACGGTGACTCATCCCTAGTCATCAATCAAGCTCTCCAAAAATGGAAAACTCGGAACGCCAATCTCGTGGCTTACCAAGCGCGAATAAGGGTTCTCGAGAAACAATTCCAAAAGGTGGAATATATCTATCTACCCCGAGAGGAGAATCAATTTGCAGATGCACTCTCCAAATTGGCATCCCTGCTAAATATACCGGAACATCTAACTAGCATGCCGATCTGCGTTGAAAGATGGTCCGAGCCGGCCTATATCTACGCCATCCAAGATATCGAGATAACCGACTCGGAACCTTGGTATCAGTCGGTCCTAACCTACTTGGCAACGGGAGAATATCCCCCAGGAATTGAAAACCGGGCAAAGAAAGCCCTGCGAAGATTGGCAACCCAATTTGTTCGTACGGACGACGGACAGTTATACAAGAAGACGGCGCAGGGGGCTCTCCTCTTGTGTATCGACAAAGTGCAGGCCGAAAAGGTTAAGTCTGAGGTACACGATGGTGAAAATGGTCCGCATATGAACGCCCATATGCTAGCCCGAAAAATCATGAGGCTCGGGTATTATTGCAACACCATGGAAACGGACTGTCAATTATACGTCAAACATTGCCATAATTGTCAGATCTTTGCTAATGTACAACATATGTCATCTTCTCTATTATATACCATGACATCACCATGGCCATTTTCGACGTCGGGTATTGACATAATTGGAAAGGTGCACTGTCCGGAACGGGAAATCATTGCTTCATTTTGGTGGCCATCGACTATTTCACCAAATGGGTCAAAATCGAGTCATATCGCATCTTGAACGCCAGGCATGTTGCCAAATTCATTCAAAACAAGATTATATGCCGATACGGGATCCCGCACGAATTTATTAGTGATCACGGGACTCACTTCCAAGCTGAAACCGCTGCATTGCTAGCAAAATACAAGATCCAAAGGCATACATCTTCGCCTTACCGTCCCCAAACAAATGGAGCGGTAGAGGCGGCCAATAAAACAATTGTCACCATACTAAAAAAGATGGCTGAGAATTACCGGGATTGGCCCGACAAAATACCTTTTGCTCTTTGGGAATATCGGACGTTAATTCGCACCTCAACCGGAGCTACTTCATATCATTTGACATATGGAATGGAAGCAGTCCAACCGGTCGAGCTAGAAGTGCCATCCCTCAGGATCCTACTTGAGAGCCAAGTGCCAGAAGCAGATTGGGTCCAAGCCCGATACGATTCGCTAGTTCTTTTGGACGAACGGCGGTCCCGGGCCCTCAACAATATCCAAATATATCAAAAGAGGATCCAACGGGCTTTCATCAAAAAGAGTTAGGCCCAGAAATATCAAAGAAGGGGATCAAGCTCTAAAGTTCGTACGGGCCCTACTACCGGTTGACCCAAGAGGAAAATTCAAACCCAATTGGTCGGGCCGTATTTGGTAAAGAAGGTCCTATCAGGAGGAGCGGTGATGCTGACGGACTTGGACGGGAACGAATTCGTCAACCCAACCAACTTGGACCAGTTGAAGCGCTATTACCCATAAACCCTATCTCAATGTCATTTGCAAAAGTTTATAAAAATTCGTCTTTTTATAAATTTTCAAAAATCATAGACAAGTCAATGAGCTAGGATTATTCATCCTACTGTCGCACATCTCGAACTAATAGTCTTGGTGTATTTCAAAAAATTGCAAAAAAAATCTAATTTTGAACTACGTTTGGTTTGATTCCGCTAACTGCGGATACGTGGGCAACCCCTCAAAAGGGTGCAACCACTGAAATAAACGAAAAGACGGGAACGCTATTCACTAATATATCTTTTATTAAAACCCCGATAAACTCGGGAATTTCAAAAATTACACAACACACCAAAAAAAAACGCGAAAGACGGCAATCACACAAAAAAAAGCACACCACAAAAATAGTAATAATATTTAAATAATAAAACTAAGGAGGCTAGTTTTAATGCATTTTGCCCTTTACCTTATCCTTTGGGTCGTGCGGAGCCCGAGGTCGCCGGGGCGGGGGCGAGCGTTCCCGAATCACAAGGGGAACCTCCTTAGCTCGAACCCGTTTCTTCGACAACGGGTCTTCTGCCATTGTTACCGGTCCAAGTCTAGCCCGTACGTGCTCGCGTAGTCTGTCTCGTGGGCCAGGTCGGTCCTGCACTGCCAGTCTTGGGCCAAGTCTTCTTTCCAAGTCAGTCTGGGGGCTCACCTTCCCCCGTGGGTCTCTAGCACTAGACCCTTCGCCTTGAGTCCTAGTCTTCTTCTTTTGACCTGACATAAGATAGACTAGAGTAGCCGGGGTGTCGCCCTCATCAAAGAAGCCCCTGTTGTCTTTAACTTGCTCCCTTCGCAGCAGGTCGAAAGCTTCGTCAACCTTCAAAGCAGCTTGGGCCTTCGCAGAATCAGCCTTGGTCCACCTCACATAGGAATCTGAAACCCAGATTGAATGAAGAGATTTGGGAATGGGCCAAGTGTGCCGGGTATACCATCTTTGCATCCAAGTATCGCACATTACATCCGTCAGTTGGGTAGATTCACTCACAACTGTTTCAACTTCTGGGATTCTTTGGGTTCAACCATACTGCCTTAGTATGCGATCCGGGTAGAGATGAACTGTCTGCCTGAAAGACAAGATTACCTGATAGCGAGCTTTGTCCCTCGGGTCCAAGCCTGTCCAAACATAAATGGGCCACCAAGGTACTACCCATCGGATCAACGGACCACTATGAAATGATAAAACCTCGTCCCAATACTTCTGAGTGATCTGGCGAGAAAAATCAATGGCCCGTCTCCTCGTCATCACCTGATTGTGATGGTATTTGCTCGAGTCCAGGGGAGGATCTATGACTGATAACCTCTAATACAGCCAAATCTGGGAAAAACAAAATCGGATAAAAGAAAAAAAAATATGATAAAAAAAATAAATAAAAATGGACGGAAAATCGAGAAAAATCAGGAAATCCAAAATACCTGCAATAGACGGGTGCTTCCGGTCAGACGAACCGATGAATCCCTCTTACGGTTGTCTAAGCCCTGGATAATCTCACTCGTAATCAGCCAAGTCGGACTGTGCTCCGTCTCCATAAAATCAACCACGGTCAAAAGGCGGGCGTTACCCATGCATGACAATAAGTCCATATGACCTTCAAAAGCATAAATGTGAAGCATACAAAAAGAAAAGGTCATGCGGCTGTGAATCGGTCTCACCCGGACATCGTGCGGGTTCATAAATTTCTCGGCCAAGTCAATCAAGGAAATATGGCCATCCTCCATCATGCGAGATACCTCATTATGGGAGAGTCCTAAAAATTCTCGAAGCTTCCTTCTCGGGTCATAAACCGAAAACGGGACGGCAGGCCGGAGTATCGGGTTCCATCCTCCCACAGCAGCAATCTCCTCGGGTAAGGGACAAACTTCTCCTCGAGGAAAGGCGAAGACATGATATGTATCGTCCCAATAGGACAAACAAGCATCGAGAAAATAGCGATCAACTTGCATCTGACGGAATGGATACAGCTGAGTAATACCCGTCTGATTGAGAGCCACCCTATCCGTGTCCCCAAAGCATCGGGACCATTCTTGCAGCATCGCGGTCAATCGATCAATTCACATGGTTAAAATTCTTGAAAGGAATAAAGAAACTTTCTTTTTGAGAAGGAGTGAATTGTGAGGAAGTTGTGAAGAAAATCAAAGACAAGGGAGGGATATTTATAGCATTAATTCCACCACCCTCTTTCCATATCTTCATTACACAAAGTTTCCTAATTCTAACAGGATCAACATGCAGGCTTCGTTTGGAGATTCCCCAATCTTATCCCGGGAATCAGTCATCCCGAGTATTCCTAATTGTCAAAAAATTCCAAAAATTTCAAAAAATTTAAAATTTCAAAATTTCAAAAAATTTCAAAATCCAAAATTTCAATTTTCTATTCCCCAGCGCGAGTCATATTTCCACCTACGTGTTACATGCCAAATTTATGTAACTGCTACAGGTACGACTCAAGGCTTCAGAGGCAAGCCCGCACAACTCACATTTCTCCCCAGCGTAAAGCCCAAGACGGCATTTTACACGGGATGGGCCCATATATAGGCGCACCCAGGACTTATGCGACAAGTCCAATTCCCCACGGAGTTATCATCATTTGCTCAGGTATGATTTCTGTCTTATGGTTGGCGAGCCCTTCACGCAAGTCTAATGGATTATAAACGACCCGATCGGAAGTCTGCCAGGTATTAATTCTCGATGGGCCTGGTAGCTACTCTGACTTTCGCCTTGTCCAAGCCTCAGTCAGAGTGGGGGCTCCGTAGACACCCACATTTTGACCGCCAGGTGTCTATAGTAGTTTCCATAAAACACCCGATGATGATCGGACGCAAACGTGTTTCTACGCGCTCGGATTTGGACTCGAAACCATTAATTTCTGGCTTGGGCTTTTTACGAAGCACAAATCTCACAAAACTGACCTCAAATTCAGGCCCAGCGGGTCGTTTCCAATCAAATCAGACTAAATTGGGTCAAAACTGACACCGAAAATAAAACCGACTTTTAGCGACCGGGTCAAAACCCGGTCAAAGCCGTTTTCAAGAAGCAAACCCGCGGTCCTGCTTCAAGCGGGCCATCGGATCAAGTCCGTCAAGGCACTAAACCCTAGACACCAAGGGGGAGCATTTGCCTATATATACACCCCCCTTGCATGCAATTTCGATCATCTACACATAACTTTTAGAACCCTAATTCTACACACACAAAATACATCTTTTGCAAACCCTAATCACTCATCATCTTCAACCTTAGAACCCTAGCAACTACAAACCCTAAAACCACCATAACTCAACTTACATTAACCTCGACACTCCTGTGCTCAAGCCACAATTACCGAGTTCTTCCCGAGACTAAGAAACTTGTAGGTTGAGGGTGCAAAATCCCGCTCTTCTCTCTTCTTTTCCCTTTTCTCGTGTCGTCCGTCCGTCCCGTCTTCTTCTTCTTTTTTTACTTTTTTTTTATGTCGCGTCTATAATATTGATAATAATTACTATTATAAAACATTAAAATACTTGCTAATTCGTGTCGAATACGAGTGATGACGGGATAAGAAAACACGAATATACAAGGATGTTTCATCCGATGTTGCCGGTTGCTTATCCCGACACCCCGAATGTTTGATTGTTGAAGCAAGTCAACGTAAACCATAATTTTCTTATTTTTGTTTGCAACATCACTAATCGCATATTTCATAGATTTCAAAAACGGTTTTTTCGAAACAAACACCCTTTTTTTATTTTACTAGAGTCGAAACCCGTTGATGCGGATCCGACATCACACAATCCGTTAGGATTTTTCGTGATGTCGAGATGCGGAGGGAATCAAGATTTTAATTAAAGTAAATACAAAGCGTCAATCTTTTAGATTCGATACCAACTCAATAGTTGGATATCGAATTTAACTAGTCTAGTCAAATAATCCCACTAACACGATGTTCGTTGATGCTAAAGTAGTAGTCACCTAACTCGATCGAGTTAATACGACACTATAAACGCAGAGATCATTCATATCGTGTTAGTTCGATTTAATTCGACTTACAAAATCATATTTTCAAAAATCACTCTAAGTATTCGGTATTGGTCCTATAACCAAGCACCGGGTACAACGAGTAACGTGAAATCGGGACCGAACAGTCCGCCACGCGAGTCGCACGTGCCTTGTGCAAGTGGCGTGGTGGCGCGAGTCGCGCCCCTCTCGCGCGGGTCGCATGGATCCCTGAAAATCGCGAGATAAAATCGATTATTTTCCCTTAACTCGTTTAGC
Source organism: Agrostemma githago (assembly GCA_958450325.1). Lineage (NCBI taxonomy): Eukaryota > Viridiplantae > Streptophyta > Magnoliopsida > Caryophyllales > Caryophyllaceae > Agrostemma > Agrostemma githago. Next base: position 40,507,308 of record OY288239.1, read on the forward strand.
AATAATTTTTCAAATCTTTTTCTTATTCCGAATATTTGATATCGATTCCATAATCGAACATCGAATATAACGAATGTCGTTTTTTTAGTCGAGTATAAATTATGCCATATTTGTACGCGATTTAATAAAAGTGTCGATTTTCTAAAAAACGCCTTGAGAACAGTCCGCCATGCGAGTCGCACGTGCCCTGTGCGAGTCGCATGGCCACGCGAGTCGCGCACCCTACGCGCGGGTCGCGTGATACCCTGAAAACCGCAAAATAAAAGCTATTTTCGCCCTATTTTTTTAACGAAACAGCAGGTTTTTTAGCACATTCTAAATCTCGATAAATCTTTTCTTGACCTCGGTCAACACGTGTCAAGTCCATCACGTGACCTACTACATTTCAAAATCATGCATCATATTTCATCACATCTTTATATATTTTAGCAAGCCGTTATTATCGCTATTTACCGTTACTAACGAGTTTATTCCATTTATTGACTTATTTTCCGTTGTTTATTTTATTGTACTAAAATGAACCCGCATGCTAAATATAACTTTGATGTTAAATTTAGTTGCATTAAATCGACTTAGCAACCCTTTCAATTCTCGCATGTTTAGGCAAAACACTGTTTGCAATATAACGGATGCCCGAAACCGTTGGCGCACGAGAGTCATTCAATACACGGTATCTGATAATGTCGGTATCGGTATCAAATGCAAAGGGACGAGCCCAATAAACTCTGACATTCGAATGGGCCATACTTTGTGCATGGCCCACTAAGATATAGAGTGGGTTCGAACGGGCCCGAACTCCCACAAAGTTCGGTGGCGACTTCACTTCGATTTAAATTTCAATTCGACCCATCTCATATGGAGATTCATTCGCCTCCCCAAACCCGCGCGTGGCCGCGTCGGGGTGGACTTATGTCATGTCCACGAATTAATATCGAACTTTCTTGCAAACATGACCATTCTTTACCTTCTGGATAGCACTTTCAGGTCCTTTAAAGAAAGACTTTCCCTTCGTACCATTTTTACCCAGTTTATCTTTGTTGTTGCTAGGACCATCAAGACCTAAGAGATGAATTGCTTGTTCCTTCATCTTCTTTAATCTCCATCCTCCTGTATGATCATGGCCTTTAATTCTTGAAAGTTCCACTCATCTTTAATGGTGTTATTTTACCTGGAACAGGCCAAACTCAAAAGATAGAAAGTTAATGATGATTGGACCAAGAATGAATCACTAACAGTCATCCACAAAGTCTTTAACTTTGCTGCCAGGTTAGACTATGTGTCAGTGATCATGAATCGGCTGAGACCAGTGAACACTCCTTAAGCTACCATCAATTGACTTGTTAGCTAAATCCGACTGTGAACACTTCTTTACTTTGAGCATGAATTCCCATGTGTAGACACCCACATTTGGATGCTAGGTGTCTAATAGCACTTTCCGACAAACACCCGATGATGATCGGACGTAAACATGACTTAATATGGCTCAATTTTGGACTCGGAATCAATAGTATTTGGCGCGAGCTTTTAGCGGAGTAAAAATCTCACCAAACCAACCTCAAATTAAAGCACAGTGGGTCGTTTCCCATCAAACAGGACTATTTTGGGTCAAAACCGACACCAAGGGTGAAACCATCTTTTAGCGATCGGGTCAAACCCCGGTCAAAGACATTTCCGAGACATAAATCAGTCACGCAACTTCGAAAGTCTGACTTGTAATCAAAGACTACACAAAAATTAGCTACAAAGAGGATCAAAGCAATTAAGCAACTTCGTTAGAGATAAAACTTTATCTCTAAAGAGACCTCCCACTCGACTAGACTCACTCGATCGAGTGGACCGGCTCACTCGTTCGAGTAGGCTCATAAAACCCACGGGAACCGGTGTCAGACTGGGCACTCGATCGAGTGGCCCCTTTTCTATCCAAAATTGGAACCTTTTCCTATCCAAAACCGGGTGTTTTTTTTCATCCAAAACCGGGCTTTTTCTATCCAAAGCCGGGGTATTTTCTTATAAATACCCCCACCTCCCTCAACACAAAACACACAATTAACATCCTAGAATTTCAGCAATCTTAGGCATACTATACACAAATACAACTTCGTCTTTTCCTCTAGAAGTCCGATAGGAAACCCGAGAAAAACCGATCCAAAAATACAACACCTTAACTCTTCCTATATCCTCGTTACTCCCGTGCGAACGCCGTTACTACGAGTCCCTAATCGAGGCCAAAATTAGCATGTAGGTTGAGGGTGTTACAAATCCCGTTTTCTCTCTTTCCTTCTCCTCTTTCTCGATCTTCTTCGTCTTTTTCCCTTTTTTCATTTTTTTGTCATCATCGTCATAATTAGACAATAAACATCGCGCATACATAAATTTTTTAAAAAAATTCAAATCGAACACGTTTAAAGATGAATCTCGTATAAGATTCTTCTAATCCCTTTACGAGTAGTAACAGTGGTGAAGCCCTCTCGAGGAGCCTCACCCTAAACACTCAAGGGCATGATGGGATCATGAATACTCCTCTTTAAACGCGTCCGATTCCCCTTTTTAAGGTTAGAACGAAACCTGTTGATGCAGATCGCACATCACATAATCTGCAAGGATTAATTACGATGTCGTGATGCGGAGGGAATCGACTTTCGCTTTAATCAAACCAATAAAACGTTTATTCTTAAGAAACGATATAGACTCTGTAGTCGAATATTATGTCTAAAAGAATTAGTCAATAAATCGAGCTAACACGAACCCGTTGATGCCTAAATAATTGTCACATAGTCCGAAAGAATCAATTACGACATTATAACGCGGAGGGAATTATTTCGTCCTAGTTCAATTTAAAACGACTTATAAACGTCTTTTACAAAATTCACTCAAAATATTAGATATTGATTCTATAATCAGTTATCGAATATGACGAGTATCGAAAATTAAGTCGAGCATAAATTATACTATATTTTCGCACGACTTAGCAAAGTTGTCGATTTTAAAATTAAAAACAAGTTCGCGAATTGCCGTTCGTACAGGGGGCACTCGACCGAGTGCCTTAGCCCACTCGGTCGAGTGGCACCCCAAAATCGGGGCATAAGGATTTTTGAGGACCACTCGGTCGAGTCCTCCCTATGACTCGATAGAGTGGCCCCTGGTACATCAAAATCGTGAGCCCGTCAACATATTTCAAGTCTCGATAAATCCTTTTTAACGACTTCGGTCATCACGTGTCAAGTCTATCACGTGATTTACTCTTTTCAAAACCACGCATCACATCATATTATATCATCTAATCTATTTGCAATCCGTTATTATCATTACTAACTCAATTGTTTCTGCTTTTGCACCTTTATTTTCGTTATTTGTTTTATTGTACTAAAATGAACCTCGCATGCTAAATAACATTGACGTTAGCTTAGATGAATTAAACGACGTAGCTGAACATAATTCACATGTTTAGTCAAAAGGCATTGTTTGCATAACATTTAACCGTCAAACTAACGCACGTACACGAAAATCGAACGATATCTAAGTAGAGGCCGCTAACTGCGGGCGGGGTTGGGTGTTCTTTGTGAACTTCCCAACACGTACCCTCACCCCTTACTCAGAACCATGGTTTCCGGATGTTCGAAACCGTTGGCATACGAGAGCCATTCAATACACGATTTCCGATAATGTCGGTATCGGTAATGCAATGCAAAGGGACGAACCCCATAAACTCTGAAATCGGAATGGGCCGTACTCTGTGCACGGCCCACAAAGATATAGAGTGGGTTCGAATGGGCCCGAACTCCCACAAAGTTCGGTGGCGACTCCTAATTAGATTTAAATTTCGACCCGAGATCCATCTCACATGAGATTCATTCGCCTTCCCAAACCCGCGCGTGGCCGCGTCGGGGTGGACCTATGTCATGTCCACAATTTGGCGACTCTGCAGGGGATACCAGATGTACCAGTTGTCATCGGGGTTCCTAGAGTGAGACTCGAAAGAAATCGTTCGATTATTAGTGTACGCATTTTAGTTCGATGGTTCATGCATAACCCAAATTTTTCCCGGGCCAGTTACTTTTGACCGACGTCCCACTATACCGCGGTGCATTCCTAAATGGGTGCGCTAAAAACTTCTATGGCCGAACTCGTACGGGTTTCGCGGCATGTTCTAAGGCCAAATCGGCTTAGGGAGTTCGTCCTGATTTACGAGAAAGTCGTCGTTGTTGGTATAGACCCAATTTAGATCAACCGAGACTTAGCGTAAAGCATACATGTTGTCATCATAATACTTGTTTGACTACGTGCTACTTGGTTTCCGTGTCATTTCTCAAAAACCATCATTTTCAAAAATGCATCTTTTCGGAAAAAATATATATCCAATTTCAAAATTCGAAATGCTACCGAATTTAGGACTTATGATTTTACTCAAAATAGTCTATTTCTAGCCGGTATGCTGCCCACTTCAAAATTCAAAAAATATTTTTGAACCTTCAAAATTGCGGCCCGATGCCATTTCATCGATTTCAAAAAAAAAAGTCGGGACATCCACCGATTTTCTCGGATTTTTTCAAGCTCCCTTTTCAAAAACCTTCCTCATCTTAAAACTTTCTGTATTTAGTAGTGTCGGGTCTTGTCATAAGTCGTCGAAAATCTCTAGTGTCGAAACTCCGTCAATTTTACATCATGGGTTTCCCCTTATCCCAGTCCGCCTTATTTGTCAAGGCACGACCCACCTACGTAGGACATACCCATACAAAGGGAGGCCGGTTTACACATTCGAGACCAAAGCCTGGGAAAATCTCACGTGGACCTTCCTTCGAACGGGACTAGGCCCACTTAGCTAAATCCTAAGGAAGTTACACAATTCACGAGTCGCCCGTCTAGGTGTCTTTTCCGAGTCATTTCCTTTTCAAGCCTTTCCTTGCTCGGGATGTACTGTTTTGATTCCAGGATCTGGGCCAGTTTCTGATTACTCAATATTCTTACAGACAAGCCACCGGTAACCAGACACAAGCACAAGATGCAAGAAGCTTTGGACAAGTTGGCAGCCTCATTGGACGTTATAGTCGTCAAGCAGACTCAGATTGAGACCCAATTAACAGCTATCAGGTCTGACCAAATAGCTATTGTCACCCGTTTAAGCGCCGTGGAACAAGGGACTCCTGCTGGGACTGACACTAATGGGCCCCTAGCTGAACTAGTCAGCGCAGTCCGCAAACTGGAGGAACAGGTCCACTTGTCAACAAACAACTTGATCCACACGGAAAACGCCCGTACCTATTCGCCTTTGAATGATAAACTGCCCGCCAATTTTAACCTTACGGGCTTACCAATGTTTGAGGGGACCGAGGACCTGGTGCTTCACATGTGGGCCTTCAAAGAGTTCATGGCTGTTAAAGGAGTAAAATCGACCATGTTCAAGCACCGGTTTGCCACCTCTATCGAGAAGCATCCAAAACCGTGGTACTACAGGCTGGACTCCATGAAATACAAAACTTGGGATGACGTGGCCACAGAATTCGCTCGGAATTACGCGGATAATACCGAGATCCAGACCTCGATGCGCTCCTTGGAGGTTATGGCCCAGGAGCCCAAGGAAAGTTTTACGAAATACCTACAACGCTGGAGGGCCGAAAGTGTGAAACTGGTGGACAAGCTCAATGAAAAACCTTTAGTGAAGCCCTTTGTCAAGAACCTCCTCCCCTCCTACCGGGTCCATCTCCGGTATGCTCTCATACCCAACTTCGCCATCTTAACTAAAATGGGGACGAGGATTGAAGATGATTTGAGGCTAGAGCTATTTTTTCCACTATCAAGCCCACGGCTGCAGCTGCAACTCGCATCATTTTCGACGAGGTCAATCTACTTGATACCCCGTCCAAAAAGAATGCCACACCTCGGGTGTTCACTGATATAGGTACTACCTATACAAATGCCTTACAAAGGCTATCATCAAAGGGCCTGATCCAATCGATAGGCTCAACTCTCGAAGTCCCAGTCGAGCGACGCTCTAAGGCCTACAACGCCCAGGCCTATTGCCAATACCACCGAGGCAATGGGCATGACACCGAAAAATGTTGGAAGCTGAAACATCTGATCCAGGATCTGATCGAGAGTGGTAAGATCCCATTACTCGGAGACAAAGCCGAGTAATAAGGATAATCCCTTCAGCGCCCATGTCATTTTTACCGGAGAAGTAATTGACTGTTCACACACCTTATTTCTCCATTTATCCCTCAAATAAATGGGATCTGGTGCAATGGCGAGGACGATGTGTACCTCACCAAAGAAGAAGCTGTCCCCATTACCCCGGAGGAGATCCGGAAGGCTAAGTTCAAGGCCTTAGCCAGTAACCACCTTAGTCGTCCCTATCAAGCCGCTAGCTCTAGGGACGCCCCTATTTCGATATCCGCCAATGGGCCAATCAGAGCGAAAGTCGCCCCTTAAGAGCCGACCACTGAAAAGGCTCTCGTGAAGCAACTAAAGAAGACACGAGTTGACCTCTCTATATGGAAACTCCTAGTTAGCTCACAAGAACATCGGGAGGCACTCACAAAGGCCCTCGATCAAGTCAAGATCGACTCCTCAGCTACTCCTGCTGAAATGGTAGCCACAGTCCTGCCTCACTTAAAGGGCAAAGCTGGGAAGGAAGGCCCACTAATCACCTTCTGTGAAGCCGATCTACCACCATTCGGGGCTACCCACAACATGGCCCTTTATATCACGGTGATCTACTGTGGAAAGTATCTCCCGATGACCCTAATCGATGATGGGTCCACGGTTAACGTCCTCCCCTTGAGGACCGCCAAAGACCTAGACATTACCGAGGCCGATTATATTCTGACTGCTCAAACCATCCAGGCTTTCGATGGGAGCCTAAAGTCGGTAGTCGGGGCCGTGAAACTAACCATCATAACGGGCCCGATAGAAAAGGAGCTGGAGTTTCAAGTGATCGATGTCACCTCTTCCTTTAACCTGCTCCTAGGGAGGCCATGGATCCATGCTGTTAAGGCAGTATCCTCCACCATTCACCGGAAGATCAAGTTGCTCCTACACGACAGTATCATCACCTTGGAGGCAACCCATATGACTGTAGCTAACTGTAACGCCATGGGCCACTCGGACCTCTGGGGGTTCGATTTCGTAGGAATGATCGAAGAGAAGTATCTTTTCCAACCCTACTTCACAACTAGCATCGACAGGATGCTGCAAAATCTAGGGTACCTGCCGGGGGCTACCTCTCGACCCGATCTTCCAGCTGGGAAGATTATCGAGGTCCTTAAAAAATGAAGACTTGCACCTAGGCCTCGGTTACACTACAACTCCGAGCAACATTGTCCGAACAGGTATTGAAAGAACCTGCGACCTCATTACGGGTATCTACTAGAGCCCTTATAGCCCACGGCTAACCGACTACTTCGTCACACCGGTATTCGGGGCTGTTGTAACACCCCTAATTTTTAAAAAATAAACTAAATTAAAGTTATATTCGTATTTTTACTTTTACAATTTAACTCATAATTCTTAAAATTATTATAAAACGAATTTATCGTTTAATCGTTTCAAACTCCTAAAATTCTGTTTGACTCGGAAACTCTTCTTATAGTTAAAACATATTTTAATTCTATTTTGATTTATTTTATACATTTAATTTAATTCTTACCGAAAGTCTAATTCGACGATTTAAATTCTAAATTCTTTTTATTTATTTATATTTAAGCTCGAATTTCTATTTTTGGCTCAAAGTTCATTTAATTTATGTTTCATCAAAACATTTATTTCCTTTCCTCAAAAAATCAATTTAATTCACTTTATCAAAGATTTATTTATTTTTATTTTATCGGGAAATTCTATTTCACCGTCTATTTTACTAATTTTATTAGACGGTCCGATTATTTATTAATTTTCTTTTTAATTCGTTTTTATTCGATTTTTGTGGGTCAGTCAACTTATTCGTTACTGGATCAGTCTCCTACCCGATTCGTTTAATTAATCCGTATTTTTGTTTTACGCACTGTATTTTAAGCTAAATTATTCTTCCCCTAATCCTTGGCTTTCCCCGTTACATTTAACGTGTTCATTTTCCCTTAACGTACACTCCCCTTTTCTCTTTACCCTCCACCGCTTCATCATTCATCTCACATTCATTCCCTTTCTTCTTTTCTTCTCCCCCGCTTTCTGTCTCCCCTGTCAGCATCATCGTCCACCTTCCTTCTCCCTTTCATTCTTCACCTTCGGTCAACCTCCTAAGCGCCATTCCGATCCTTTTGCGTCGAACCCGGATGTTCATCCCTTGTTTTTCTCCCTCTGTTCCTATACCACACTTAGTGCGTTTTGGTTGCTGTCGTTTGTGTTGTGACCCAGCTTTTGGTCAAGCCAGATTCGAGCCCCTTGATGAAGGTAGTCCCCCTTCCTTATTCTCCTTCTGTTTTCTTCTTCTTGTGTTCGTCCTTGTCATCTTTATCGTTGTCGTTCGTTCTGCCGCTGCTGTTTCGTCTTCTCGTCATTTTGGTATGGTAGTTACTGCTACTCTTGCTGCTGCTTTTGTGCGTGTTGCATGTTACTGGTGTCTGCGTGTTGTGCTGCTGCTGCGTTTTATTCCTCTCCATTCCCATTCCTCTTCTCCCTTTCTCTTTTCCTTCTTATTCTTTTCTGTATTCTTCTTCTTCTTCTTGATGCTATTCCTTACTGCTGTTGTCACGTTGGTTGTTGTTGCTGTTTTCGATCCATTATGCTGCTCACGGTTCTCTTGCTGCTGTTAGTTGATGTGTGTCTGCTGTTAAAGTCTTGTTAATCGATCTTCTTCTTCTTCGTTCCCTTCCTTTGTTTCGTCTTGTTTGGCTGTTTGCTTTGTCGTGTTTCTGCTGGCGTATCCGTCTCCTTCTCGATACTGCTGCTACTATTGTTTTTATTGTCGTTGCTGCCCTGTTGCCTCTGTTATGTTCTGTTGCTGCATGTAGTAAATATTTTTAATTTCGCTGTTCTAATTTTAGCTATTTATTAATTGCTAAAAATATTATTTTAAAATTTTGTACCATATAAATATTTTTATAACTTTCGATATCGTTTTATAAATCGTTATAATATTTTGTTGGTTATCGTGATACTAGTAACTAAATAATATCGATTTCATATTTTCGTTATGTTATGTTAATTTCTAATTTTTAACTCAAAATCGTATTTTTATATTATAATCGAGATTTGTATACTCGTTCAATAAATTAATTTTCGTTTTACGATTTATACTAATAAATGAGAAAATAGTCGATTTAGTTTTAAATATATTTTTAGTCGAGACTATTTTCACTAATTATTTTCGATTGGCTATTTTTATTAAAATCCGTATTATTTATTAGTAAAAGATATTTATTAAAAATAATTTGAAATCTTTGTAACTCATTTAATTTATAAAACTCGTTGACTCAATTAATTTTGATATCGTTTTTCTTAAAATATCTCCTCTCTGAAAATTTATAGTTTTAACTCGATTTCTTAATTATTTATAAAATACTATATATTGACGTGTTATATTTTATTTATATTTTGAGTAATGAATTTAGAAATATATTAAAGTTAGGATAACGATGATAATAATAAAATGTTAATTTCGTTAGAAATGCTATTTTTATACATTTCACTTATTTTAATAACTTACATACTTTCTTAAGACTTTCTATTTTAAGTAAGTTTCTAAAATTAGTAAGTTTCTATTTATAGAAAGTTTCCTATTTAATTTAAAATGTTTATTCCTTTTTATCTTCATATTACTTACGATGATTATTTAATTTTGAATATTGATAATGGCTGTTTTGGAGTTATGGATTAAAGACAAGTGTGGGGTTAGAGTAATATAGTCTGGGATGTACGTTTTTGCCATCAACTGTAAGGCTGGTGTGTCTTTATGGGGCACATTGGTTGTTGAACTGAGCATGGTTTGTGGTCAGGAGAGTGTGCATTGTGCCCTTAAACTTAGATATCGCATCGTGTAAGTCACGTCGGGTTGAACTGGATATGGTTTGTATCCAGGAGGGGTGTGCACTACTTAAACCAGGACCTCGCTGCACGCAGTCCTGTTATAGTTGAGTTGCCTAGTTAGAGACTGAATTCTGTTATGAGTTAAGTCTACAGTTCTCGAAGCTAGTTTCCAGTATTATCCTAGTGAAAGTCTAGCCTTCTACACTGAATATTTCCATAACGCCATTTTTTAATATTATTATTTATCGATTGATTTTCGACTTGCAGGTTGACAAGTGCTTTAAGTTTCGTTGAAAACTTATTTTTATTATATCGTTTTAATGTTTTCTATATTTAAGTATTTTGATTTAATAATACTATTTTTCCATATGATATAATACGGCTGGGAGAAAGTCCGAGTTACTCCCCACTGACGTGCCTGTTATGTTTACAACATGACAGGTATTTGTTGCTGGGTTTTGGGTGTGAGCTAGCGAGTAGCGTGGATCCTACTCTTTCTTTATTAATGTAATTTATGGATTTGTATAACCCGTTTGGAGAATTTTCTTTTTAGCCCTTTTGTAAAAAGAGGCCTCTGTATTGACTTACCATTTCTTTTAATAAGATATAGTTTGTCAGTGTGTTTTAATCCCAACTCTCCAGTGTTTTCCGCCACTGTATTGCGTTAGATTTTCTAGGGGATTACAGTTGTCCAAGTTGGTCTGTACCAACCCAATACTGTGCACCCTGGGACCCACTTGGCCCAGGACTGTAACTACATCCCGGATGATGTGTTTGCCCTCATCCAATCGGAAGATGCCAACGATGCTGAGCCCGTGCTAGGGCTACTTTTCGGGGAAGAAACCGTGGCCCCGACTCCAAAGGAAGATCTGGTCAACCTTATTCTTCGCAGCAATAGGTTTGACCCGACTAAGCTTATCTCGGATGTAGGCTCCGAGATGGGAAACAGAGCCTGGAGGAAGACTGTCAAATGGACTGACAGCTGAGGAAGGACTTACAAGCCGATCGCCGAAGAAGGAGACATGCCTGAGTCTGAGTCTGAGTTCGAGTCAGAGTCCGAAGTCGAGTATAGGAGGTCCGGTTCTAGAGTCACTCCTATAACCACCCCCTCCCTTTAGTTACTCCTACTGATGGTGCTTCGGGGTCTGTCCTGAGCACCTTACCTATCCCGCCACTAACTAGTGATCAGATAGCAGCTCTTTTTGAGCTATTTTCAAAATTTGCAATCAATAATAACAACCATTCTGCTTACGACTTGTCTTATTTTAAAAATACTTTCAATTTCGAAAATGTTTTGTGAAATGACATTAAGAAACCCGACGAACAGGTGCCCCTACCTCCACATCTGATCGAGCAACTGGAGCAAAGGGAATCCTAAAATCCGATAATTGAGGAAACCAAGTCCTTAAATGTGGGAACAACCTTAGAACCTTAAATACTTAAGATAGGATTATCCTTAGGTTCCGAGGAGAGACAACAATTCACAAGCCTCCTCCAAGAATTCAAAGACGTCTTCGCATGGTCTTACAAAGACATGTCGGGGATAGACCGAGAAATAGCCGAGCATCACATACCGATCAAAGACGGGTGCAAACCGGTTAAACAAAAGCTTCGTAGGATGAGGCCAGAATGGTCTCTCAAGGTCAAAGAAGAAGTCGACAAACAATTCAAGCCGGCTTCATACAAGTGTCCGAATATCCGGACTGGATTGCGAACATTGTACCGGTTCCTAAAAAGGACGGTAAGGTGCATGTCTACGTGGACTATCAGGATCTTAACAAAGCAAGCCCGAAAGACGATTTTCCGTTACCACACATTGACATACTGGTGGGTAACACAGTTGATCATGCCCATTTATCATTTATGGACGGGTATGTCGGGTATAACCAGATAAAAATGGCAGAAGAAGATATGAGTAAGACCACCTTCATTACACCTTGGGGTAGTTACTGTTACACGGTCATGCCATTCGGTCTCATCAATGCCAGGACCACTTATCAACGAACCGCCACAACCTTGTTACATGATATGATGCATAAGGAAGTAGAGGCTTACGTGGACGACATGATCGTCAAATCTAAAAATAGGGCCGGTCACATCACCGCTCTTAGAAAATTCTTCACCCGACTACGCAAGTATAACATGTGGTTAAACCCTCAAAAATACAGTTTTGGGGTAACATCAGGTAAATTACTGGGTCATATCATTAGCCAATGTGGCATCGAAGTCGATCCAGCTAAAATCAAAGCCATTACCGAGATGCAACCTCCTAAAACCGAAAAAGAAATAAGAGGGTTTCTCGGGAAAGTCCAGTACATCAGCCGATTTATTTCAAAATTAACCATGGTATGTGAACCGATTTTCAAGAAGCTGAAGATAGGGGAACGAATATTATGGGATGACAAATGTCAAGCGGCCTTTGATAAAATCAAGGAAATCCAATCTGCTCCACCAGTTTTAATGCCACCTCAACCCGGTTTGCCTTTGTCGTTATACCTAACAACGACCGAGACAGCCATGGGGGCTATGCTAGCTCAGATAGTTGACTCCGAAGAACGAGCTATCTACTACATCAGCAAAAAAAAATTAGAGTATGAGTGTAAATACACCATGCTCGAGAAGACGTGTTTAGCTCTGGTCTGGGCCACTAAGAAGCTCCGACATTATATGCTCAGCTACGAGGTACAGGTGCTATCTAAAATGGATCCAATTAAATACCTCTTCGAAAAGCCCATCCTCAATGGCAGAATGTCAATATGGACCCTAATGTTGGCAGAATTTGATCTAAAGTTTGTGTCGTTAAAAGCCATAAAAAGGCCAAGTAGTAGCCGAATTCCTCGCCGACAGTCCCGTAGCCGAAGAAGGACACACCAACACTTGGTCCTTCCCAGATGAAGATATTTTCCATACCGATACCGAAACATGGGAATTATACTTCGACGGAGCATCCAATTTCCGAGGATTTGCGGTCAGAATTCTTTTAATTTTGCCGAAAGGAGAACACACTCCCGTATCAATCAAACTGGACTTCGATGTTACCAATAACGCCGCTGAGTATAAAGCGTGCATCCATGGGCTACAAGCTGCCGCCGACTTGGGGGTCACGAACCTCCGAGTACACGGTGACTCATCCTTGGTCATTAATCAAGCGCTTCAAAAATGGAAAACTCGGAACGCCAATCTCTGACCTACCAGGCACGAGTAAGGGATCTCGAGAAACAATTCCAAAAGGTGGAGTACATATAATTCCCTCGGGAAGAAAATCGTTTGCAGAAGCACTCTCAAAACTGGCATCTTTACTGAATATTCCCGATGACGTGACCAATATGCCAATTTGTGTCGAAAGACGGTCTGAGCCGGCGTGCATCCACGACATTGAAGATATTGAGATACCTAATCCCGAGCCATGGTATCAAGCTGTGCTAACATACCTGATGACCGGGGAGTACCCTCCCGGGACCGAAGGCCGGGCCAAGAAAGCCTTACGGAGGCTAGCTACCCAGTTCGTCCGTACCGGTGACGAACAACTGTACAAAAAGACGGCACAGGGGGCTCTTCTCCTATGTGTTGACAAAATTAAAGCTGAAAAGGTTATGGCCGAAGTGCACGATGGTGACTGCGGTCCGTATATGAATGCCCACATGCTAGCCCGAAAAATCACGAGGCTCGGATACTACTGGAATAATATGGAAACCGACTGCCAGTTATATGTTAAGCATTGCCATAACTGTCAAATCTTCGCCAACGTGCAACATATGCCGTCATCCCTGTTATATACCATGACGTCACCTTGGCCATTTTCGACGTGGGGTATCGACATAATCGAGAAAAAAAATCCCTCCGGTACCGGCGGACATTGCTTCAATTTGGTAGTTATCGACTATTTAACCAAATGGGTCGAGGCTGAATCTTACCGTATTCTTAATGCCAAGCATGTTGCCAAGTTTATCCAAAACAAGATAATATGCCGGTATGGATGTAACAACCCGAATTTTTGATGACTTAAATTAAAAGATAATGCGGAAAATTATCTAAGTCATTTAATTAAAATTATATCAGAGTGTAAATAAAACTGGACCGCTACAGATCCTTACAAAAAACGACTATTAATTACATAGTCTTGATTCACTTAGTACAGAATATAGATTGTATTTTATACATAACATATTATTAAAATCTCTCGCTCAATTCTGCCAACGTCTTAAACCTGGAAAAAAAATACAGTGGATGCTGAGCGGGACAGCAACCAAGCCGTTCATCTAACATCACCTCAAACACATAAGGCAATCATGTGAATAACAAATAATATGCTTACAAAAATATTAAAGGATATCATGTTACAGATAGTTTCCTTTAATTCAATTATCAACATGTGAGGTGATGAAAATGATAAAGTTTAAAAGATGAGACATTGGCAGTCATTTGATTTAAAAATCTTTTTTCACGTAAACAGAGAATAAACATACGAGTCGTGGCTCCTAGTATCACCGCTACATCCTATTGGCTTGCATCTCACCAATAGAAGTAACTGTGTTACCAACTCGTAGACCGAATCGATCTTATGAGGTTTACATCTCACCCATAAGGCTCAATTGGGCCCGAACTTCTATTATATTATACGTTTATTCAGACGGGGCTTTGGGCTGAAATGAAAGCTGATGATTACATTCTCTACATCACCAAGAGGGAACCCGCAGTTTTCAGAATCCTGTTCTGCCCCCGCTACCTAGGTGGTAATACTGATCAAGTACTTGTCTATACATGCGCACATACCCTACGCAGACTCTTAAACCGCAGCTCTCACTGCCGTAGGACGATGACGTGCACCCCAATCGGATCGGTCGTTTAACGAAGGACAGGGGGTCAAACAATATTTATAGACTCAGAATAACACAAACACTACTAGAGTAATCGTGGTAAGTCGAGGTCGGTCCACAGGGAACGGAGTGTATTGGTCGAGTTTAAAGCGGTGTGTTTAATGCCAAGAGAGGGGTTTTTAAGGGTCGAGTCTATACTAGCGAAATGACTACGAAAATAGCTAGGGGTGATTAATTTAGGGAAGGGCGTTAGGGGGAAGTCGGGATTCGGAACATGGAGTCTAAGAAGGTCGGAATCGAGTTTTTGTCGCAACATTAATAAAGGGAGAATGCCACCTTTCGGTTTCTTCACCCAACCCACCTAAAAACCCGCTTTCGCGGCGAAGAAGTGTAAGTCTCTTGTTATGGTAATTTCTACCCCGAGTTTCCCCATATTGATAGAAACGAGTCAAGGTCGGTCTAGTTGGCCGGACTAAAACAACAATGACACAACAACCACAAACAAGATAAACCAACAAGCAAGCAACCCACCAACATCCCTTAATTCAAATAATCCAAGTCCTCATCCCTAAACCCCCCAACAAGAAATCTACTCACTAATCATAATGGAAAACAACAAAACATTAACTAAGGAGAGAAACTAACTAAAGCATGCATACTAACTAGATCTAAGTAAAATAACTACAAAATAATAAGGAAACTACAATCTAACAATTACCCACTAAACTATGGAAGAGATACTATCTAACAAAATAAACTAGAGAATAATCTAGAACAACATAAGTAAAATCTAGAGAAATTAACAACACTAAGATGATCTAAACAACAATAATGAGGGTACATTAAAATAAATCTAAACTAGAGATTAGAGAGTCGAAAGAAATGTACCAACTATAAAAATCTACAATAAATAAGAAGATTGCATGAATAAAGATTGGATCTTTTTTTTAATATGCAGGGCGAAAAAAGGGTACAGGTGCAACTCATGGACTTCATCACCTAAGTACACTATTGCTGATGGTTATCGGTGGTTGAGGGGAAACGAGACTGAAGTAAGCTGGCATCAACTCGTATGGGATGACTGGTGTATACCTAAACATGCCACAATATCTTGGATAATGATGAATAATGGATTAAATACCAAGATGAAGCTAGCAAGAATAGGATGCTGTAATGACACTCTGTTGTTTATGCGCAGCGGAAGAGGAAACAATCCAACACTTGATGCAAGACTGTGAATACAGCAGACGGATACGAAATGAACTGATATTGTGGATTGGGTTTGATCTCCCTCACCACCCGGATTACCGGCTGATGAGTGGACCTAGAGGAAGGATTCAGGCGATGCTGATAAATGCATATCATCATACGGTATGGCTAAAAAGAAATAGCGCTTGGGCGGAGGGACAATTGGTACAGCCTGCTAAGGTGGTAAAACGAATTCAGGAGGATATACGAACCAGATGGAGAAGTATTATCCAAAGATCTTACAACACCAAAGATGAAGTCCAAATACTGAACAGGCTACTAGAAGTCTAAATTGAATGATCTGATTTTGTCGATGGTTTATATTACTACTTGTTAATCTTGGATTGTACATTCTTTTATAAATGAAATAGAAGCTCACATTTCCACAAAAAAAAAGATTGAATCTTTGATGAAGAAGATGAAGAACTTGTCACTAATTCTTCAATAAACCCACAAATCTTCAAATAAAACTTGAAATAATCTTCTACGAACTTGAAATCTAGAGAATTGTTGATGGAAACTAAGTAGATCTACTACTAAATTACTACTAAAATTATAGAGAATCCTAAGAATACTACTAGATTACTCTACTAATGGATGTGTAACTACACTAATGGTGGATGGAGATACTACACTAATGGGATATGAGAGATGCCTTGGGCAACAAACTAGGGTAACATATATATAGTAATGTCTTAATGGGTCTCTAAAGCCCAAATCCAACTTTTGCTTCATTAGTGAGACAATCACCCTTTGCATCTTCATGGGGTGAAACTTCGCCCTGCGGTTTGACGAATTAATCCCACCGGGTGAAATTTCGCCCGGTGAGATTTTCTTCTCATTTTGCAGTTTTTGGCACTTTTCTCCATCGGGCGAAATTTTACCCGGTGAGCGAAATTTTGCCCGGTCGTTTTCGCCCGGTGAGATAGCTCGGAAAATCTTCGGGGAGGCACTTTACCGTCGGGCGAAATTTCGCCCGGTGGTACTTCATCGGGAGAAATTTCACCCGGTCATATTCCTAGTCTCTTTTTCTTGTCTCATTCTTCGTCGATTGATTGGATGACTTGAACTTTAAGTTGTGTGCTTTGCTCTTTGGACGGTATTCCTTTCTCTTGTGCTCGTGGAAGCTCGATCGTGATTTCGGTGCCAAATCCTATCAAAATTGATAGAAAAACTACCAAAAACACGTAAAACGCACAAGAGGGACGCTAATGCAAGAAGTACTCAAAATATGGCGATAATCGCACTCTAAATTCACAAAACGAGGGGAAAACGGGTCTAAATGATGGGGAAAACGGTCTAAGTTTAGCACACAACAATTCCCCCACACTAAACCGTTGCTCGTCCTCGAGCAAAGACCCAAAAAGAAATTACAACTACTACTACTAGCTACACCATGCTAAGCCGATACGGGGCAATTAACGGGCCCGCTCTGTCCCTTCAACTCACATCGAAATACCCATGAGGTAGATTACTCCCGTGCAAGGCAAGTTGGGGCTTGCTCAAAATGGTGGATGCGACTAAACACACAAAAACGCATAAAACGAAAGAGTATACGCATCCAAAGCAAAAATAAAACACCGAATCCCTCATCGAGACGGCGGGGAAGACACCGATTACTTACCTAAAACAGCAATAAACTTCCAAGATAAATGACCCACGTAAATAAGGACCAAAGCCTAATACTATGACAATTAAGCAATATAAATGTTGATAACTTAGCCTAGGTCCTCCTAGTCTTCTAAAGGGGTACGACGGGGCGTATAACGGAGTGGAAAAAGTGAACCGTGGATTCGTTCGACACCGTAGGTAGGTGCAGTCCCGCTCTCTTTGGCTAAGCCAAGAGGGTCGTTCCAAACTCGAATTTCCTAAATTAGCCGAAACAAAAAGGTGGAGTGTTTACAATTATTGGGGTGGATCGACTAATCACCGTATCTTCCTACCTCGGGACTCGGTCCTCTAGTTGGCACTTCACTGCGATGAATCGATCAAAGGGCTTTTTTTTATATGATTTTCATTCGAAGCTCCTTTTCTCTCCTTATTTTTCATATTTTTGTTCCCTTTTCTCCTGCTTTGGTTTGCCCTTTTTTGGCTTTTTGATGTGGTTCAAAACCAATCTTGGAGGTTATTTTTGTGTAAACTTATTGTGGTGATGTATAGGTGGAGGAAAAATAGGTAATCAAAAACGCGCGCCATTCTCGGATAACCCACAAAAAGGCGGAAAGAATTTGGACTAAAGGTGCAATGGTCATTCAAGCAAGGTCACCTAGAAAACGGGATGCAGGAACCAAGACCTAACTCCTCCATGGGTGGTCAAGGTGGTCAAATGCAAACCCCGAAGTAAATCTCTAGTAGAAAAGGTGGACTGAAGCTAAAGGATCAACAAATTCATTGATTAAGAGTCATTCTACTAGATTAAGGTCCGAAATCTACAATGGGTTATCTACAACTGAATGTAAACTCTTGTAAAAGGTTTGTAATCGGGTTTTCGAAAAGTTTAGTCCTAGACACACTATACAAAAACAAAAGGAAAAACACGAAAAGGAAAAAGCAATTAAAAGAAAACACAAGTAAGGTCATGTACTCCATACTCCATCAACATTAAAGCACACAATCAACCACAACACCCAAAATGCTCACTTCGAGAGCCTCCAATGGCAACAACCTAACTCCTCTACAAACGTAAAGAAGAAAGAAGGAAGGAAGTTACCAAGCGGAGTGCTTTCATAATCTCTTAAATTCGCGCTATCAAGGTGGTGGTTGCCTGTAAGAGTAGAGAACAAGACCGTACACGGGACACGAAACATAACAAGAAACAAGAAAAGAAAAGAAAAGGAAAATGTTTTTGATTTTTCGAATTTTTCAAATTTTTATGGATTTTGAAAAGGTTTTTGTAAACTAAAAGATAGTAGACTCCTCCCCCACACTAAAACTGTACATTGTTCTCAATGGACAAGTATGGGAAGATCGAAAAAGGCGGGAAAGAAAAATCTTTTTGGATTTTTATGATTTTTCAAATGTTTCTGAATTTTTCAAAAATTTTGAGAAAAGAAAAAGGAAAAAAATAAAGAAAGCGATAAAATAGTGGCGGGCCTAGGTGCAATCACATCACCTAGACCCTAGCCAAGTGGCTAAGAAATTGAAAAATAAATAAACGGAAAAGAAAAGAAAATTAAAACGAAAGGGTGAAAAATTGGGCGTAGGTGTAGTCACGTCACCTAGCCCGGATTAAGAAAAATTTGAGAAGGGTCGATTAAAATTTGGTTTTTTCAAAAAGGTCAATGGCGTAATCACGTTGCCTAAAGACCGGGAGCAAAACCAAGGCCGCTTCGGCCGCAACAATCGATGGGATAGTGGGACAGCTTGCAATTTTTGATTAGAGGTAAAACAATTCACAATGATTATAAAATGATGAAACAAGGAACAAGAAGCGAATTCAATTCAAGGATATGCAATTATAGATGATTAAAGACTCACCGACCTAATCCACACACATACACAACACACTCACTACCGACCGACTCTGGGGGATCGTTTAATTTGGGAAATCGTTCGACACGAAAGAAACCGTCGGAAACCCGGGATAGGGTTGTATGCCCTCGGTGGGTTCTAACTCACAAAGGTCGTAGATCGTACGACCCTCGGGTAATGTGTAGTGCGCATACTCCCAAATTTCCATTCCCCCCGATTGGTTTAGTCGGAATTCCCCAGGACCTAAGGGTAGGTCCCAATTGTGACAATTATAAATATTGGTTCGGTGTATAATGGGGACTATTAAAGCACGGTCATGGCAAATGGAGACGAGGCGATGATCGAGTACATTAAAGATCCAAGTCGGAAGATAGGCCTTGTCAAGTCAGACTCGATTATCTAGTGGGATAAGGTGGTCGGTCGCATAACCCAAGTTTTTCGCGATTAAGGTCACAAGACCTCCACAGTCTACAAAGGGGCGCTGAGCAACGATAATTTTGTGAAAATGCAACGCTACGACAAGTGGTAGGTCTAGGGGGTTAGGGTTACCAAGTAAGGAGTCAGAAATCAATTGTAAGACACACACATCAAGATTAAAAATATTATCGGTTGATGGTATCAAGCAATGGGAGAGTATCTCGGCGAAGTAACGAATAGCGGGGTTACGGATTTCAGAGGTAAAGTTTGAATTAGGTTCGAAATCTCGTTGACCACGTGTTATTCACCTCCAAAGGTCTCTTCAAGACGCACTAGCTTGAAAATCACTCAAAGGTTCGCTAAATCTGGTACCCGATGAGGGTAAGCCTAAAGCTAAGCCAAATTCGGAAATAGTCAAACAATGGGTTTTACCAAATAAACAAAATCTAAACATTCTTGGTGTGGTCGGGTTATCGATATTAAAGGTTCCTAGGAACTCACAAGTCAAGTTTTTATATGTGCAAGCTAAGAGACTAAGGAGTCCGCTTGTTCCGGTTCTAGACGATAACTCTCTAATATCATCCTCTATTCCTAGAATTTCCATTGAACGGACAAGGCCACCTTGTGCTCCGAAAGGTCTTTTCGGAGAAGGTTAGAGCTAAGAGTGTATTAGGACAAGGTAAAAGTTTAGGCTTATGAGACTTAGAAAGTTTAGAGGTTGAAGTCATACCTTGTTTACGAGCGGCTCGTTGCGCTCTTGTCTCTATGATAATAATTTGCAAGGATGATGGTAAGGATTTGTCGTGGATCCTACTAATCAAGTAATACCAACTAATCCTAACGGGTAACTAGGGTAAGTCGGGTCGAGTCCACGGGGATGGAAAGAGGTGTCTAGACTAAGGTTACCTAAAGACAAGACCAAGTCACAAAGAAACAAGGGAGGGAGAAATAATAAGAATTGATTACCAACACAATTACTAGGCTAAAGACAAGGACAAACAAACTAGAATAAAGGAAAGAAGAGTAACAAACTAGGATGATGTTGACGTGAACTAAATGAATGAACTAAGGCTAATTCTAGCACTAAACTAGAGGAACTATGACAGATATGATGGAGAAATCAAATATGGGAAGAGTAGGGTTAGGTCGGGTTCATAAGTGCAATAGGATAATTGGGAAATCGAGGGTGTAGGTTTCACCTAGTCACTAAGGTTGGTCCGCGCTCTCGCGTCAAAGACAGACCCGAAAACTCAAGTAAGATGCTACCCAAAACAAGAGGATTCAACCACAAGTTATGCATACAATGGGAAGGATGAAACTAGCAAGAATAGCATGGTCACTACTACTCTAACAATCATTTCAACAAACACATAGCATGCATGATAAGTGACTAGTAATAAAGAATTAACCTTTACCCACAATCAAACCCTAATCACCCATTTTCAACACTTAATCCCCCTACTAACCCCACAATAAGTCTACTCACACATAATCAAACTAACACTAACAATAACAAGAGAAACCAACATAATAACTAAAACATTCATAATGAAGGATAACAAGGATGAACAATACAATAAACGAAAGATGAAGATTAATACTAGAATAACAATAAAAGATTAATAGAAAGGATAAGAGAAGGATTATACCCAACTAACAAGGAAATGAAAAAGATTCAAACTTGTATAGATAAGAAAACCCAAATAAATCTCCCAAGGTTCTCAATCTTGGTAGAGTCTTCAAGAAATCCCTTAATACAAGACGAATTGCTAAGATTAAGCTAAGATTAACAAAATATTAAGGAAAGATTAAGCTAATGAGAGGAGGATCTCTATCTAGGGTTTAGTCTAATGTAGGGTAATGTAAAGTGTTTAAAACAATACAAGAAGGGGTATATATAGGGTTACACGAATGAAGGATTGAAAGAAATGAAGACGGGGCTTCGCTGGGCCCTTCCCGACCGGGAAGGAGGTGATCCCGGTCGGGAAGAGGGTGGTCCCGGTCAGGATGATGGTGGTCCCGGACGGGATGGCCTTCCAGTAGCGTTGCTTGCTTCATCACTTCATCCTGGACGAGATGGATGTGATTTCGACCGGGATGGGTCATGTATTCTTCAAATAGGGTCTCATAGGTCCTTACTTGCTCTTCCTAGGCTTCTTATCGATTCTCGGTGCTCGGGAATGGGTCCCAAGGGGCTCGGGATCGAGTCTAGGCCACCGAGTCATCGTTGCTTCTCTTCGTTGGCTCCAAATGCGCGTGAAACGAGTCGGAATCGTTTCATTTCTCCAAGATAAGTCAAGGGAACCTAAAACAAGCTAGAAGCGTAAGTAGCCTCGAAACCGCTCCAAAGAGCGATTCCACAAGAGAAACCAGGACCAAACACAAGAAATAAGCACTACAAACCACACTTATCAACTCCCCCACACTTAACCCTTACTCGCCCTCGAGCAAGCACAAACTAACTAGCTAAAAACTAAAAGAAACTAGACTACTAACCGAGCTGGTATTAGCGCACCCTACGCCCTTTCAACTCACGCGAGAACACTTAGAGGACAAGCGCTCTCCGCACGGCAAGCGAAGTCTTGCGACAAAACTGCGGATACAACCAAACGCGAAAACACAAAAACACACAAACAATCAAACAAACAAATAAACAAACGGTTGCATCCAAGAAGAAACAAATACCGCTTTCCTCAACAAAGCGGTGAAACAAACATCGGTTAAGGACTCAAGGCAAGTGACAACGTTCCCAAGCTAATCACAGAAATCGATATGGACAAAACCCTAATAGCATGACAACAAACACTACTACAAAATATCAAATAGACAACTCCTAATAGACATCAGATATTCTTAACAACTGAAGTATATTATTTATACATCTGTTTTGTTTGAGAAACAGATGTCTTTATCTGATAATAGACAACTGAGGTTTATAAAAACAGTTGTCTATATATTATACAACTGTTTTAATTAACCTCAGTTGTCTATTCTAATTTCCAGGCCACTGAAAATTAGTTGTTACTACGCAAACCATACCACTTTCTTAAATATGTTTTTTTAAGTAATCTAATAATAAGTGTCCCACTATACAACATAATAATAAATAATCTAATAATATGTAATCTAACCCAACCCATATCTCTTTCTCAACTCATATCACTTTCTTCTGATTTACCTGACCCATATCAATTTCTCAACATATCACCTCCCACTCAACCCTAAATTTACGCCATTTTCCATATCCCTAAATTTTCCCCACAGCATCGTGAAGCAGCTAATTAATTTTCCAGATCCCTTCGTCGCTCTTCTTCTCTAATTAATTTCATTCTTCTTCTTCGCTCAACCCTAATTTCACCTCGTTCTCTGCCACACCCCCGCCATAAAAGACCTATTCGAGCTTTTCGACCCTAATTTTCCTCAATTTTCTGACAATTGAAGACCTAGGCGAATGTTTCAACTCAAATTTTCCTCCATTTTCTGACATTGAAGACCTACGCGAATGTTTTAACTCTAATTTTCCCCCATTTTCCGCCATTGGAGACTTATTTGAGCGTTTCAACACTAATTTCCCGCCACTGAAGACCTAGGCGAGCATTTCAACCCTTATTTCCCTCTATTTCCCGCCACTGAAGACTTAGTTTAGCGTTTCAACCCTAATTTCATTCGCCCCATTTTTTGCCATTGAAGATCTAATCGAGCTTCTCAACACTAATTTCCCTAAATCTCCATCGTCCGTAGCCGCCGTCAATGTTCCCTCGACGCCCCTTTTCCACCGTCTACTCTACCTCTCTACTCTTCCTAGCTAATCTATGTGAGTTTCTACCTTCAATTTTTGAATTATCTGTAACTTTAGACTTCAAATTTCAAGTTATTTCTAACTCAGTGTATACTCTATACTTTTGTTTGTTTAGCTGTTTTGCGGGGGTGTAGTCCAAATATTTTGCGATTAGCTTTTATTGCCTTGAATATTTTGTGTTTGGGAAGGATGGTCGTAGGGTGAGTTCATGGAGACGAGCCGAAAGATCGACTCAAAAGGAGGTAGAGGGAGAGGGTGATTAGGCCGATTGAGGTGAAGAGCTGGTAGAGTAAGGATGACATTGTTATGGTAGAGCTGGTAGAGGGATGACATACGAATCTACGTGAGTTTTCGAACTTTTGTTGCCTTTGTTGATGTTAATCGGAAAAATAATCATGAATACCCTACATCTCTATCTGTGTTGTGCGTTTGTTGATATTATAAATTCGTTACTCAGTAACAATGTTATCTAGGGTGTTTGTTGAATGCTGTTGTTTTCGAGTTAGTTACTCAGTAACAATGTTATCTGGGTTCTCTTGTCTATGTTGTACTTACTCTCGCATTTGTTGATGTTATCTTGGGTGTTTTCGAATTTATGTGTTGTACTTACTCTCGTCTTTAAACTCTCTTGGTTATCTGTGCATTCCTTCCTTTTACTCTTCCTAGATAATTAGCTTTGTTTCCTCCTGATTTTAGCTTTGTCTAATAATTCATTATCAGCTATCTAATTTTGAACAGATTTTTTGGTCAAATTTCTCCATCTTTAGCTCATTTTGATGAGTCTGACTTTGTTGGGAATGGCAGGCTGTGTGGGAAACCAATTGGGTCAAGTGTATGGCTTGAGTACGAAGAATTTGGCAATTATAATCGCTACTAGTGTGTTTGGTGCGGCTACCTCGTTGGGGTTATGGTGGGTTTGTGTTCTGGTGGTGGTACTTCTCTAGGGCAAGTAAGAGAAGAACTACTGCTGAAATTGAAGTCTCGACCATCTGTCAATGGACAAGAGTAAAACACCACCATTACCAACATCACCATGTATACTCTTTCCTCGATTTATCATTAGGTTTTCATCAATCTCCTTCTCTCTCCTTTTTTCCTGATTTATCATTAGGTTTTCATCAAAATCATCATGAGTTTAATTGAGTGATTTTACGATTGATAAGGGTAAAGGAACATGGAGTTTCGGAAAGAGAAGGAACAAGAGTCAACACTCTCTGTGTAAGGTGTGGTCGTTGCAGTTTCCACCTTCAGAAGAGTCGTTGTCCTGTGCGTGCTTGCAGAACAACGACATTTAAACAATGAGTTTTGCGATGGCACTGATGAGCCTGGTACTTTTTAGTTAATGACTCATTTCAATTTTAAGTATTTCGTAGATGATTGATACACCCCTCTCTTAATCAATTCTTCAATCAACATTGCCTGATTCTCTAAGAATTAAATTAAATACTGTATTTGTTTAATTGTTTGTATGTTTGTCGTTGAATTTACTTGCGATTGCGATGATGTTCCTCCAAGTGATCGCTGAAAAATATGCGACAACTGACCTTCCTGCAATGGAGAAGAAAAAGTTCGTCTCTATCTTTTACTCTCTTTTCGCTTACGTTTTCAATTTCAATATTCCCCACACAATAATCCATCCCTTTTATATTCAGTGTTTTTCTTTGAGTTGATTTAGAGTGTTCTTCAATTAGTTATTAGTTTCGATTTTGATTGTTCGTTTAAATTGAATGTTTCCTTCGTTATTAGGCTGGAATGAGATGAAATGCTAGCGAGAGCAGTACTCCTCCATCATCCAACAAGAACAAATAGCTGCCAAACTGCATGTACTTAAACGGTTAATAATTCATTAACACAAAAAACACATGTAGAATTATAATTCATTAAAACGCGAAATAATTCAATTCAATTTTGATTATTGCATTGAATTTTCATTAGTTTTGATTAGTTAGCTAGATTTAGCTTCAATTTATCAGTAATTGATGAACTCGTTCATGTTGCTTGATCGTAATTTACTGATTTAGAAGACGGAGAGTTTTTGATTTAG
Organism: Agrostemma githago; assembly: GCA_958450325.1. Taxonomy (NCBI): domain Eukaryota; kingdom Viridiplantae; phylum Streptophyta; class Magnoliopsida; order Caryophyllales; family Caryophyllaceae; genus Agrostemma; species Agrostemma githago. The sequence goes on from OY288239.1 coordinate 40,533,058, forward strand.
TGGTATTGATTTGATTATCACTTTGTTGACATGATCAAATCAAGCTATGAGCTTATATACACCGTGTCGGATACTTGACACATCATTTTGGACCAAATCCTTGACGATTTCTCGTAAATAGATTAGTCCGAAGCTTGAGTATATATCTGCATTGATAAGCTAAGGAGATACGGAGTATATGGTTTAATATTATGTGAGCCATGTTTAATGATTGACGACTAAGCCTTGCCTTTGTTTACTATGTTAGAGCTAGTAGGGGTGTCAATAAAGTGGTTGTGCTGTTTTGGGTGCACAGTCAGCTGTGCAACCTTAGTTTCAGAATTCAGACTTTCAGCACTGAAATTTCTCATGCCTTCATTAATTTATTTTGATCTTTAATTGATAATAGTACTTGAAGACATATGCATGCATTGCGAGAGAAGAGTGACATAAATTCTACTCGTATAATATGTTTATTTTGTAATACCACGTCCCATCTATATTTTTCCGCATTTGATTTTGGTCAGACAGAATTCAACGTTTATTTTCTCACCATTGGTAACCTTTTAGAAATGATGATAATAGTAGTAAAATTATTGATCAAAGTTGATTTGTCTGGTTACCAAAAGTCCAATGGGAACGGTAATTTTGGGATGAAGCCCTGAAGGTAAAAGCACCATATAATCTTTGAAATATATTTTTATTTTTTTCCGTGTTTCTTATTCTTAATACAGCTATTAGAACCTGGATATCTCAGGGGCTTTTATTAGCATCGCAGACCAACACTCCTCGTTTCACACCTCCTGGTTCTCCTCCCATCATGCCTGCATCTGCGTCACCAACAAAAACATCTAAGCCAACATCACCAAGGCGGCATTCTGTTTCTTTTTCAACAACTCGAGGCATGTTTGATTCCTTGCCATCAAGCGCCAACAGTTCCTATTCAAGTACTGGTGCTGGAAGGGTATGCTCTGATTAATCTTTTCCTAATTTGGTATTCATCAATTCACGTGTCTCTAAACCGAAATGGAAGGAATAATTTGAACATTTTGGTTCAGAAGCTTTGGCCTTAATATATATGCAACTGCAATAGTTTTTCTGGTGTAACTACTAATAACTTTGATAAGGCCTTGCATTGTAGATAAGATAAACATACTAATCATCAAATGTTTTTGAGAAATTGACCAGTAACATACCAAATTTGGTGCCTGATGGGTGACTGTATTTTGTAGGACGACCTCGAGTTGATGGAAAAGAATTCTTCCGTCAAGCGCAATTATTACGTGATGAGATATATGATTGAAATTATCACTCGTTCTGATTTGAAGAGAATCGTTAATGAGGTAAGTCTTGGGTTTTCAGATTTTCTCTTGTTTCAATCATTTGTTTTACGCACACAATTGAAACAAAATAATTAGTTCATTTATATTATTGATTTTGTAGCATTTCAATGATATGAGACCATATTCTCAAGAAGATATTGACGAGGTTCGTGGATTATGGACAGACTATTCTCTTAATAATTTGTCGTATTTGATGTATCGGATTAAGTTATGTGGACAAGGTGTTAGTTGAATTATGGTTTTAGGTCCCTTTGGACGTTGGATAATGATTTTATGTACCTTTTGGATTTTGGATGTTGGATAATGATTTTATGTATCTTTTGGATGTTGGATTTTATAAAAATGTAACTTCTTTTGTTCAATTATTCGCTATGGTATTCCTTTTTTATGGTTTGTTATTATGTACGTATTTAAGAATTATTTAAATATGTATACGTATATAAGAAAATATCTATATATATGTATTTCAGAAAACAGTTGTCTATTATGTATATAGACAACTGTTGTTTTACAAAAACAGTTGTCTATATACGTAATAGACAACTGTTCTTTTAGAAAAACAGTTGTCTATATACGTAATAGACAACTGTTGTTTTAAAAAACAGTTGTTTATTAACCAATAGACAACTGTTGTAAAACAGATGTCTATGCTTGGACTAATATACAACTCCAAACTACTCAACTGTTGTAAGTCAGTTGTCTATGGCAAAAAAAACAGTTGTCTATTTGATGTTTTGTAGTAGTGAAAGCAATAAAAACGTTGGTAACTTACCTAGGTTCCTCCTAGCCTTCTAAGAATGTACTACGGGACGATACACGGAAAGGAAAAAGGATGAACCACGGAGTTAGTCGACACTGTAGGTAAAGTGAAACCCCGCCCCCTTTAGCGATAAGCCAAGAGGGTCGTCCCATGCTCAAAAACAGCCAAACTAGTCCAAGTAAAAAGGTGGATAATGTTTGCAAAATGAGGGAAGACCGACAATTACCGCTATCATCCTTCCTAGGGACTCAGTCCTTTGGTAGTCTCTTCACGATAATGGTCGGTAAAAGGCTTATTTTTTAGGGGGCAAGATTTTTTTTTGTGAAATTGATTTTCTTTGGCATTTTTCTTTTTTATTTTGCTTTTGAGTTGCTATGCCATTTCTTTTTCTTCTTTTGTATTTTGTTTTTCATTTCTTGTGCCTTTTCTTTTTTCTTTCTTCTTTTTTTTTTCTTTTTTTTTTTCTTTCTTTTTCTTTCTTTTCTTGGCTTGCGTTTTGGATAAATTTTTTGTTTTGTAGACATTTCTTGCAACCAAGTAAGAATTTCAACAATTAGCAACTTATTTGTGAAAAATGTGTAGAAGGTAGGGAAATGGGTGAGTCGGGAGCGCGCTTTCCCTTCAAACCCACAAAAGGGGGGAAACTTGGACTAATCAAACAATTTTGAACACGGTCACCTAAGAGACGGGACTCGGCAACCAAAGCCTTTTCACTCCGTGGGTGGTCAAAATGCAAATCCCGTAGTAAATCCCTAGTAGACTAGGTGGACTCAAGGTAAGAAACCAATGAAAATATTGATTTAAAGTCATCTACTAGATTAAAGTCCGAGGATCGACTCACATCACTAGAAAGGGAAAGTAAACACTTGCGCACTAGCCTCAAAACCGGGTTTTCGAAAACCTTTTTACATACTAGACACAACTAAACAATACAAAACAAAGACACAACAAAAACGAACGGAAAAGAGACAAACGAAACAAAACAAAACAAACAAACAAACAAAATAAACAAACACCACCCCGAAACGTCCAATCAAGCCACCAATCAACCACGAATTCCAAAAAGCTCCATCCGAGCATACACCATCACAAAACATCCTCCAAACTCCACAAAAAGGGGAAAAAGGAGAAAGAAGTGAAAGGATATTACTGGATGTCTTGAGCTTCCCGAAACTTATCGACGATCACGCAACCTACAAGGAAAATTGGGGGAGGAAAACATACAACACAACAAATGTACGACACAAAGACACGAAAGAAAAAGACACAAAAGAAAATATTTTTGGTTTTTTGTGAAATTTTTCAAATTTTTAGGGATTTTTAAGATTTTTCGAAAAAACTATGAAAATAAAACTAAACTAGACTACGATATCGGTCCCCCACATTTAAACCGAGCAATGTCCTCATGCTCGATCAGTAGTGTGTGGAAGACACAAAAAAAGAAGAGAGAATGGGAAAAATAAAGCTAAAAATCAAAAATGAAAGTGAAGAAAGGGTCGAATGTGTCCGGCCGGGGTGTAATCAAGTCACCAAGGGCCGAGACAAGAAAAGATATGGGTGGGGGAAGAAATAAAAAGAAGAAAATAAAAGGAAATGGGAGGGGAGGGCTAGGTGTAATCAAGTCACCTAGCCCGAATTCCGCCTAAATCCGACTATATTCTACCAAAAGAAAATAAAAATAAAGAAAAAGTGAAAAGACTTGCCATTTGAATTTTTCGAATGACTCTCGATGTAATCACATCATCGAGAATCAGGAGCACTAACCACCAAAGGCCCCGAGGGTCACCATGACACCAAAGTGATAAAGGGAAGGGGGACAAACGAAGAAAAACTAAGCAAACAAAAGACGGAAAAGAAGGAGAGTCGTCTTACCAAACGGTTAGCAACTCAATCCACTCCATCGTCTCAATGATTGTTATCGGCACCTTGCTTGTCTTCATCATCGTTAATCCTCTTCTTTCTCAATGTAGTTGCATGGTTGAAGTACCGGGCTTTAAATGGTGTAAATGAGGTTGGGATTTGAGGGGAAACTCGGTGTATAGTGAAGAGAAGATGAGATGAAGGTATATAATTGAGGTTCAAGGGTGAAATGATAGTGGCAAGGGTGAGTAGGGAGGTTCGGAGGGGGTATAAAGCGGTGGGGTGGGGCTTAAATGAAGAAAAGAAGGCGAAGAAGGCTGCAGGAGCTCATCCCGGTCGGGAGCAACTCATCCCGGTCGGGAGAAACTCATCCCGGTCGGGAGCAATCTCATCCCGGTTGGGAAGCACCGTCAGTAGCTCCTGATTTCATGCTCACTTCATCCCGGTCGAGATAGCACACATCACGGCCGGGATGGCACCTTTCCCGAGCCTTGAAGCCTTCTTTCAATACTAGTACCACCCAAAAGACAAACAATACTTCGGGATCCAAAATCCCGTCCCCAAAAGCTTGTCAAAAGCTCAAAAACCGACTTCCTCCACCAAGCTCCAAGATTCTATCATCAACAACTCCTCTCAAAACTTCATCTTCACTATCAACCTATCAAGTGAACTCAATAAACACCATCAAATATCCCTCCCTCACATCGCTCATCAAAAATTCCAAAATAGAAGAATTCCACAAAACTCACAAAACCTAGAAACCAAACTCACACAGACACAAATACAACCACAAAATCTCAAGGAAGAGGATAGAGATATATACAACACGACGGTTCTTGAGGAACTCCGTCAAACCTAGGATGGTAGGATTCTTCATTCATTTTCAACACCATGGTACACCACTCCGTAGCCTTCAAGGGCACGAAACAAAAAGTCGAAAGCTTTCGAGAAGTCTTCAATAAAGCTTGTGGAATACCAATCCACACTCTAAGGTTCTTCACAACCTTGCCTCGACGTTTTCGGAGCATCCCGATCTACTAAGTTCAACGGCTTGAACTTGTACTTGCGATCCTTTGGGATATACCCAAACTTCCACTCATCATCATGGGGCCTCAAGGGAGGCTCAATCTTCTTCTTACCAAGCAACTTATCTTCATTCACATTACATGGGCATTCATCCACCCCAAGCTCAAAAGCATCATCATCTATCACATGATCAAGAAGGGGAGATTTGGAACTCAAGCAAGTGAGTTCACTCATCTTCAAGCTACTCTCTAGCTTCTTACAATCAAGCATAACACAAGCATTCAAATTATTACACAAGGGAATTACATTTACATCATTTTCACACAATTCGTTGGCAACCTCCAAGCTTTCACCCACTTCATCCCCTATCTCGATGTCTTCGATGGCATGGATAATATGACATGATTCTTCACTTGTAGGCAAGGTGTTGCCTTGAAGGTCAAACACAAGCTTCTCGTCGCCTAACTCAAAAGTGATCCTACCCTTCTTGACATCGATCATCGCACCAGCAGTGTGTAGAAATGGGCGCCCTAGGATAATGGGGGTGGTTGCATCTTCCGGCATATCTAGTACAAGGAAGTCAACCGGAATGAAGAATTTCCCGATCCTCAATTGTACGTCCTCTAACATTCCTAGTGGTCGATTAAGTGAACGATCGGCCATTTGCAGTGTGATCGAGGTACACTTGAGCTCTTTCATTCCAAGTCACTCACAAATAGAATAAGGGAGAATGCTTACACTCGCCCCCAAATCACATAATGCCTTCTCGATCTTCGAGTTCCCTATGGTGCACGGGATTGAGAAACTACCCGGATCCTTCAACTTTGGAAGAGTAGAGCTTTGAATAAGCTCGCTCACCTCTCTTGTGAACGCTATGGTCTCTTCCTTGTCCAAGGATCTCTTCCTAGCCAATATGTCTCTCATGAAATTTCCATAGGCCGGGACTTGGGTAATTAGCTCGGTGAAAGGGATGCTCACATCCAATTTCTTCACAATATCGACAAACTTGTCAAATTGAACATCCACCTTTGTCTTCAATTGCCTTGATGAGAACAGCAACTGGATGTGTATCTTGTCTTGTTCATTAGGTTTGGATTTTTCATTTGACATCTTCTTCTTTGCCTTGTCTTCTTCTTGGGGTGGGGGAAGCTTGTCTTCATTAGATTTTTCAACTTCCCACAAGACTTGCTCCTCCATGAGAGTTCCCTAATTTTGATTGTCTTGGTTCGGAGATTGCACTTCTTTCATAGCTTCATTTTCATTAGGAAACAAGGGAGAATCATAGGATACACCGCTCCTCAAGGTGATGGCATTCACATGTTCAAATTTCGTTGGTACACCTTAAGGAGGTAGTTGACCCTTTTGTCTTGAAGAACTACCCGAAGCAACTTGAGCTAGTTGGGTTTCGAGCATCTTCATATGAGTTTTTGTTTCCTTGTTTTCCGTTTGAAGTTGGGCAATAAGTTCTTGTTGGGTTTTTTGCATCTCCAATTGTCTTCTTTGCATCTCCAACATTGTCTTTTGTTTATCGAAATCCCGAGGTGGGGATTGATGGTTGTGTGGAGTATTAGGGAGGCTTAGGGGAAAGTCATAGTCATGAGTTGGAGATCGGCTCCTTGTCTTGTTTTCTTGTTGAGCATTTTGAACCCCTTGTTGGTTTTGCAAGTTCCCTAGGAACACTCAAGAATTGCCTTGATTTAGGCCTTGAGAGTTACCATGATTGTGATTGTGGTAACCTTGGTTGTTGTTTTGAAACCCCTTGAGAGTGTTGGTTTCCTTGGAAACCACCGTGATGATTGAAGTTCCCTTGATTATAGAACCCTTGATGATTGAAGGCACCTTGGTTATGGTAAGCATTTTGTTGTTGGAAATTGTTGAAAGCCTTTGATTGCCTTGATAACCTTGGTAGCTTTGGTTGTCCCTTAAGGGAGGAGCAACATATGGTAGAGGGTATTGTTGTTGGTTTTATTGTTGGGAAGCTTGGAACATATGAGGATTTGGCACATTTTGAGCCTTGAAGTTAGAGTATAGGGCACCATGCTTGTATGCTTGAAAAGCATTCACTTGCTCAATGCTACTTCGACAATGTGAAGGCTCGTGTCCATGTATTCCACAAATCTCACATATCCCATAATAAAATGTAGGAGTAACCACTCCCATAGCATTAACTTGATGAATAGATTGTTGGTGGGAAGAACTTGTGCTTTGACCTTGATTAAAGTGACTTTGGAGCTTCTTATCAATGGTATCCATGTGGGTCTTCAATTGTGCTCCAAGATCGGCACTAAGTTGTGTGACAGCATCGATTTCATGCCTTCCCCTCTATTAGCCTTCCTAGGCCTAGAATATTGAGAGTTGTGAACCGCCATTTCTTCAATTCTAGACCAAGTTTGGTCATCATCTACCTCGGTGAACCTTCCATTGGACCCCATATTGAGTATGGCCCTAGAATCTTCATATAACCATTGTGAAAGCTCATGGTGGGGGCACGATCTAACCAAAGCCTTGAACTGCTCCCATGCTTCATAAAGACTCTCCTCATCTCGTTATTGGAAACCGGTAATGGAGGCCCTTAGCAAATTTGTCTTCTCGGGAGGGTAAAACTTTTGATAGAACGCCAATGCAAGCTTCTTCCAAGTATCAATCCCCATGGTTGCCCTATCGAGACTCTTGATCCATTGCTTAGCTTTTCCAATAAGAGAGAACGGGAAAAGAACCCAACGAATTTGATCTTGAGTAATCCCGGGTTGAGAAATAACATCACAATAATCGGAGAAAGTCTCTATGTCTTGGTGCGGGTCTTCGGTAGGCAAACCACTAAATTGATTTCTCTCTACAAGTTGGATGAATTGTGTATTTGCCACAAAATTTTCGGCATAAGCAGCCGGTAAAGTGCTCGGTCCCGGCAAGACATAAGAACAAGGAAAAAGATAACAAAATATGCACAATGGATAAAAGAAGAACACAAAACGGTAACTAAGTAAAGCAAATAAGCAAACAAAGTCTAAACATGCACCATACCCGGCAACGGCGTCAAATTAATGGTAAGGATTTGTCGTGGATCCTACCAATCAAGTAATACCAACTAATCCTAACGGGTGGCTAGGGTAAGTCGGGTCGAGTCCACGGGGACGGAAAGAGGTGTCTAGACTAAGGTTACCTAAAGACAAGACTAGGTCACAAAGAAACAAGGGAAGGAGAAATAACAAGAATTGATTACCAACACAATTACTAGGCTAAAGACAAGGACAAACAAACTAGAATAAAGGAAAGAAGAGTAACAAACTAGGATGATGATGACACGAACTAAGGCTAATTCAAGCACTAAACTAGAGGAACTATGACAGATATGATGGAAAAATCAAATATGGGAAGAGTAGGGCTAGGCCGGGTTCATAAGTGCAATAGGATAGTTGGGAAATCGAGGGTGTAGGTTTCACCTAGTCACTGAGGTCGGTCCGCGCTCTCGCGTCAAAGACAAACCCAAAAACTCAAGTAAGATGCTACCCAAAACAAGAGGATTCAACCACAAATTATGCATACAATGGGAAGGATGAAACTAGCAAGAATAGCATGGCCACTACTACTCTAACAATCATTTCCACAAACACATAGCATGCATGATAAGTGACTAGTAATAAAGAATTCACCTTACCCACAATCAAACCCTAATCACCCATAATCAACACTTAATCCCCCTACTAACCCCACAATAAGTCTACTCACACATAATCAAACTAACACTAACAATAACAAGAGAAACCAACATAATAACTAAAACATTCATAATGAAGGATAACAAGGATGAACAATACAATAAACGAAAGATGAAGATTAATACTAGAATAACAATAAAAGATTAATAGAAAGGAGAAGAGAAGGATTATACCCAACTAACAAGGAAATGAAAAATATTCAAACTTGTATAGATAAGAAAACCCAAATAAATCTCCCAAGGTTGTCAATCTTGGTAGAGTCTTCAAGAAATCCCTTAATACCAGACGAATTGCTAAGATTAAGCTAAGATTAACAAAATATTAAGGAAATATTAAGCTAATGAGAGGAGGATCTCTATCTAGGGTTTACTCTAATGTAGGGTAATGTAAAGTGTTTAAAACAATACAAGAGGGGTATATATAGGGTTACACGAATGAAGGATTGAAAAAAATGAAGACGGGGCTTCGCTGGGCCCTTTCCGGTCGATAAGGAGGTGATCCTGGTCGGGAGGATGGTGGTCCCGGTCGGGATGATGGTGGTCCCGGCCGGGATGGCCTTCCAGTAGCGCTGCTTGCTTCGTCACTTCATCCCGGTCGAGATGGATGTGATCCCGACCGGGATGGGTCATGTTGGCTTCAAATATGGTCTCATAGTCCCTACTTGCTCTTCCTAGGATTCTTATTAATTATCGGTGCTCGGGAATGGGTCCCAAGGGGCTCGGGATCGAGTCTAGGCCACCAAGTCATCGTCGCTTCTCTTCGTTGGCTCCAAATGCGTCGGAAACGAGTCGGAATCGTTCCATTTCTCCAAGATAGGTCAAGGGAACCTAAAACAAGCTAGAAGAAGCGTAAGTAGCCTCGAAACCGCTCCAAAGAGTGATTCCACAAGAGAAATAGGGACCAAACACAAGAAATAAACACTACAAACTACACTTATCAAAGGATGACCCCAAAAACTTCTTCTCCTTCTTCAAGAACCAAAAATTATAATCACCAAGTTGAAATGGAATTATTAATGGTGGTTTGAATGTGGTTGGGGTATGGAAGGTGGTTTGATGTTTTTATGAAGGGTGAAAATGTGGAGTGAATTGTGAGTTAAGGTGATATAAATAAAGGTGGTTGAGGAGGGAAAGTGAAAATTTTAAAGTGGGTGGTAAAATTTTGGAGGGAAAATTATGTGTGGTAAATGTGAAGGAGGGAATTGAAATTGTAGTGAGTAAATAGGATAAAGGTGATTCGTTCAAGCTCATGCCGCCGGGTGAAATTTCACCCGGTCGATCACCATCGGATGAAATTTCACCAGACGGTATTCCGTCTTGAAAATCATTTTTGCCACTTATCACCAACAGAGAAGTCGTTACGAAGTATTCGAGAATCGTGCCATTGGCGAGTTCGTTCCTTGTAAATCTTCGAATTCTTGTAGTTGGAGAAGGCGATTATCTCCTACAACACTCTCATCGAAATTTAGCTCTTTGATTTCCCAATCGGCTTTGTGTTCTAATTCCACCGGTAAATGACAAGCTTTACCATACACAAGAAGATAAGGAGTGGTTCCAATCGGCGCTTTGTAAGCCGTTCTTAATGCCCAAAGGGCGTCATTTAACTTCAATGACCAATCCTTTCGGTGTGTATTTACAACTTTCTCTAAAATTCCTTTGATTTGACGGTTGGAGATCTCGGGTTGCCCATTTGATTGAGGGTGGTAGGCTAGGGACATCTTGTGAGTGATACCATATTTCCTAAGAAGGTGTTCAAAGGTATCTTTCCTAAACTGAGAGCCCCCATCACTAATTATGGCTCTAGGCATACCGAATCTTGGGAAAATTACATTCTTGATAAGCTTGATTACAGCCTTGGAGTCATTGGTTGGGGAGGCTACGGCCTCGATCCATTTTGAGACATAATCAACCGCTACTAGGATGTATTTGTTACCAAAAGAGGATGTGAACGGACCCATGAAATCAATGCCCCAAACATCGAACAATTCAATTTCTAAGATGGGTTGAAGAGGCATCTCATTTCTTCTTGTAATATTCCCACTTCTTTGACAAGCATCACATGTGAGAATGAAAGTTCGAATGTCCTTGAACATGGAAGGCCACCAAAACCCGCTTTGGAGAACCTTGGCAATTGTCTTTTGGTTGGCCAAGTGTCCACCATAAGATGTCGAGTGAAGGTGCTTCACAATATTATATCCTTCATCGGTCGTAACACATCGTTGGTAAATTCCATCTACACAACGGCGGAATAAATAAGGCTCGTCCCAATAATAGCGTCGGGCTTCATAACGTAGTTTCTTACCCTCTTGCTTGGAATAATCGTCCGGAATAAATTGGGACACTAAGAAATTGACGATATCGGCATACCAAGGTGTAATAGTTTCAACGGCCATCAAGGCCTCATCTCTCATAGCTTCATTGATGCGTATACCATCTTCTTCATTGCTTCCTTTACTAACCGTTAGTCTACTAAGATGATCCGCTACCAAGTTCTCCGATCCGGCTTTGTCTTTAATCTCAATATCAAATTCTTGTAGAAGGAGGACCCACCGAAAGAGTCGGGACTTGGTCTCCTTTTTGGAGACGGTGTATCGAATCGCCGCATGATCGGTATGAATAATGACTTTGGAACCGGTAACATAATTTCAGAATTTCTCCATTGCATAGACAACGGCAAGCATCTCTTTCTCGGTTGTTGTATACCACGATTGGGCTTCATCTAGAGTTTTGCTTGCATATTAAATCACATGTAGCTTCTTGTCTACCCGTTGTCCTAGAACGGCACCAACGGCAAAATCGGATGCATCGCACATGATCTCAAATGGAAGATTCCAATCGGGAGCTTTGATAATTGGAGTGGTAGTGAGGGCGGTCTTTATCCTGCAAAAGGCCATACTCTTACCCACCGGTAGTGGTTCTACCTTATCTTCATGCGAGCAATCATCTTCAAAGGGTGGAGAGTCAAATGGCTCATCTTCTTGCTTATCATCATCTATCAAGCTATACTCAACCAAACTATCAATAACTTCAATGGAAAGCATTTGTTCAATCATTGGTTGTTTAAGAGCTTGAGAAAGGGAAAACTCTACCGACTCGTTCCCTATGTTAAAATACAACTTACCATTCTTGACATCAACTATAGTACCTCCGGTATCCATAAAAAGTCGACCTAAAATAATGGGGGTAATAGTGTCTTCGGGCATATCCATGACAAAAAAGTCGGAGGGGATGAAAAACTTACCAACTTGAACGGGTACATCCTCAAGTATCCCAAGTGGGTACTTGACGGACCTATCCGCAAGTTGAATCGACATGCTAGTAGGTCACACCTCCCCCACACTAAGTCTCTCGGCAATAGAATAGGGTAACAAACTAACACTAGCCCCTAGGTCACATAAAGCTCGATTAACAACAACATTTCCAACCCGACAAGGGATGGAAAAACTACCGGGATCCTCTAGTTTCTTTGGCATTTGATTCATAAGAATGACACTACATTGTGCCGTGAGAGAGACACATTCTTTGTCCTCTATGGTTCTCTTTTTAGTCAAGACATATTTCAAAAACTTAGAATAGAAGGACATTTAAGAAATTACCTCTGTGAAGGGTAAAGCTACCTCCATCTTTTTTAACATATCCACGAAACGGCTAAATTGAGAATTCTCTTTATGTGTCTTAGCTCGTTCGAGAAAAGGCAATGGTGGGACAAAAGCGGGAGGCGGTGGAACATTGGATTCTTCTTCTTCTTCGGCTAATCGTTCCGCCTCTTTCCTTTTTGCTTCCTTCACTTCCATTTTCTCTTTCTTCTTTCTTTGTTCATTCTCCGCATTTTAGAGGATATCAAACTCCACTTGTATTCCCCGGTTTTGTTTGGGGGAAGTGGGAGATGATGCTTGTGGTGCACTTGGCTGATTGACTTTGGATGGGGTACTTTTGGTGTTTAAGTTCAAATTCTTATATGGGTCCTCAAGTTCTTTGTCACCTCTCAAAATGACGGCATTTGCTTGGGTGAAGGGTCTCTTGGGTTTTGGGGTTGCCCGGGCAAACCATGGGGTGAATGGATTGGGGCGGCTAAGGCTTTTGTTGCCTCTTGTGATTCCCAAACCTTTAGCCTTAGTGTCTAGATGTCCATTCCATAGTTACCCAACGGTTCTTTGCAAATCATTAATATTATCCCAAGGAACTTCTCCTTGACCAAATTGAAAATCGCTTGATTGGCCATAAGATTGAGAGGGTTGATTAAATGGTTGTTGATTGTAACCTTGATTTCCTTGGAAATTGTCTTGGAACCCTTGATTGTATCCTTGATTGAAATTATTACCATGTTGATTTTGGTAATTGTTGTAATTGTTGGGAACATGGAAGTTGCTACCTTGTTGATTGAAGTTGCTCCTTTGATGAGGAGGCATATATGGGGGTATCCTTGGAGGACCTTGGTTAAAGGGCCTTTGTTGACTTTGATTAAATGGCCTCGGTTGACTCCCTTGTGTATGCGGCATCGAATTTTGAACATTTTGATTTCCATAAGAGAAATTAGGATGAAATCTTGTGCCGGCATTGTAAGTATTGGAAAAAGGATCAAATTGAGGTCTTTGCCCATACACTTGTATAGCTTGGACTTCATTTGGCTCTTCTATATAAACTTCTTCAATAGGAATGCAAGAGCTAGAATCATGGCCATAATTGCCACAATGATCACATTGAACTTCCCATGCTATTTGTTTTGGAGGAGATGGTTGCCTTGGTGGAACACTTCCTTGAATTTGGTACATACCTCTAGAAGTAGGCTTTGAACTCATGGCATCCATTCTCTTTTTCAATTCTTCAACTTCCGCTTGAAGTTTCAATTCATTAGAACTCTTAGATGAGTTCACTTCAACTTTCTTTCTAGAATCCCTCGATTGACCCATTCTAGAGTCACTCATTGCCATATTCTCAATAAGATTCTTAGATGCCTCATCGGTGAGAGAAGAGAAGTCTCCTCCAGCGGCCGGATTGAGGTTCTCCTTGGTTCTCGATGAAAAGATGTTATAAAATGTTTGGGTAGTTAGCCATCTACGAGCTCCATCTCTCAAGGTCTTTGGAAATAATAAACGATGCAATTGGCATGAAGTTAATCCATTGAGACGGGCTCCTACTAATTTTTCTTTAAATGAGGCAATGTGCTCTTGAGCATCTTCTTGGGAAAAACCATGAAAAGTATCTTGTTGAACCGCATTTGTCAAAGAGGCTTTCAGTTCATAATTCTCGGGAATCTCTCCGAAATTGACGGGAGAAGGTGTTTCTTCATGTGTGAGTTTGGAATGAGAGGCTAAGTTTGCCATTTGTTGGATTGGTGGTGATGGTGGATTTGAATTTGGATGATTTGGAGGGGATGGATTTGGATTTAATGGTGGAGTTTTTGGTGATGATGGTGATGGTGGTGAATTTTGTGAAGTGGAAGGTATGGAAGGATTATTTAGAGTGGGATTTATGTGATGTAGAAGGTGTAGAAGGTGTATGTGGTAGAATGGGATTAAGGTTAGAAGGTGATAATGAAAGATGTGGAATGATGGTGGTTGAGTTATTGTGGACATGACATAGGTCCACCCCGACGCGGCCACGCGCGGGTTTGGGGAGGCGAATGAATCTCCATATGAGATGGGTCGAATTGAATTTTAAATCGAAGTAAGAGTCGCCACCGAATTTTGTGGTTATTCGGAACCATTCGAACCCACTCTATGTCGTAGTGGGCCATATTTAAAACATGGCCCATTTCCGATGTCAGAGTTTATCGGGTTCGTCCCTTAGCATTTGATACCGATACCGACATTATCGGATATCGTGTATTGAATGACTCTCGTTGCCAATGGATTCGGACATCCAGAAACCATGGTTCTGAGTAAGGGGTGAGGGTACGTGTTGGGAAGTTCACTAAGAACACCCAACCCCGCCCGCACTTAGCGGCCTTTACTAAGATATCGTTCGTTTTTTATGTACACGCGTTAGTTCGACGGTTGAATGATATGCAAAGATTATTTTCCCTAGACATGTGAGAGAAAAATAAATGGGTTGCTAAGTCGTTTAATGCATGTTAAACTAATAACGTCAACGTTATTTTAGCATGTGAATTCGTTTTAGTCTAATAAAACAAAATATGAAAATAAATTGCTACAAACACGAGAAAACGGATTAGTAACGATGAATAATTTGAATAAAGACGTAAATAAACAATATGCATGATTTTTGAAAAGATTTATGTCACGTGATGGATTAGCACGTGTTGACCAAGGTCAAAGAAAAAGTATTTATCGAAATATGTCGCGAAAGTCGCTTTTTATGTAAGACTCGAGAAGAATAAAAAATAGAAAAGCGAGGAAACAAAAAGAAAAGAAGGTCGGCGGACCAGGCCACCGCGCGAGTCGCTTGATCGGCGCGCGACTCGCGTGGCAATCTGTCCGGTTTTTTTATTTTGTCGAAAAAATCGTTAATTTTTATAAATCGCGTACAAATATGGATTAATTTATACCCGATTCATATTTTCGATATTCGTCGTATTCGATATTCGATTATGAAATCGATATCGAATAGTCGGGATGATTTTAGGAAAAGGTTTTGAAAATTTTTTGTTTTGAACGAAAAGTAAAAAAAAAAGAATTTTGAACGAAAAAGATGTTTGTTTAAAAAGAATGTGACGATTTTATTAGCATCAACGAGAATTAATTAATTTTGTTCTTATTAGATGCGATATTCGATTAGAAAATCGATATCGTATTTTAAGAACGTTATAAAAATAGTTTTTGTAGTATCGATATTAGAACTAAAAAATATGCGACGAACGACCCATATTAAAAATACGACCGACACGACCCATAAAAAAACGTGAGAAAGGAAGAGAAGAAAGAGAAGAATCGGGTTTGATTTACACCCTCAACCTACATGCTTTGTTTTCTCGGAATAAGGCTCGTCGGAAAGTGGTTTAAACTTGGGAGCGTCGAGATGATGCGGGATGAGTTAAGGTGTCGGTTTGGTACTTTTTTTTATGTGTGTGAGGCGTCGGGTTTGGCCGGACGGTGGGGGTGGTTTCGTCGGTATTTCGAGGCTTCTTCGGGAATATATCGGGATTTGCTTTGAATTATTTTTAGTAGATATTGAGGACGTGTGTGAATGTATGATATGTGTATATTTGTTGTGTAAAACCTCTGTTTTTTGTGTTGGATGGGAGGTCCTATTTATAGGAGTCGAGGTAGTCTTGCTTGTGTGACAAGAAATACCGGTTTGGATAGGAAACATGAGAGTTCGAAAGGAAACCAAAGTCTCGTTTTTTGGTGGGGAAGCCAAATATCTCGGCTGTCATGAAGAGTTGGCCGAGTATTTCGGCTGTTTGGGATGTCTTGGCCGAGTATTTGGAGCTCGGTCGGTGTCTGATTCGGTTTCCGGATAGAATTCCTACTTGAGATCGAATTCTATCCTTAAACGAATTTGTTTAACATTTATTGAAGCAGATTTTTGAAGCAATTGGAGTCCAAAACGGACACGTGAGGTGTCACGGTTGGTCCGTGAGTCTCGGGAAATGTCTTTGACCGGGTTTTGACTCGGTCGCTAAAAGACGGTTTTATCCCTGGTATCGGAATCGACCCAAATTAGTCTTATTTGACTCAAAACGACCCACTGAGCCTAGATTTGAGGTTGGTTTTCTAAGATTTGTACTCCGTAATAGGTCTAAACCAAATGTCCATGATTACGAGCCCATATCCGAGTCCATCAAAGCACGTTTACGTCCAATCATCATCGGGTGTTTGGCGGGAACTATTATAGACACCTGGCGGTCAAAATGTGGGTGTCTACAGAGCCCCCACTCTGACTGAGGCTTGGACAAGGCAAAAGTCAGAGTAGCTACCAGGTCAATCAAGGATTAAAACCTGGTAGACTTCCGATCGGGTCGTTTAGAGTCCATTAGACTTGCGTGAAGGGCTCGCCAGCCATAAGATAGAAATCATACCTGGGTAGATGTCAACAATGTCCGGGGACTTTTCCTAAAAAGTCTTGGGTGTGTCTGTTTACAGAAACATCCCATCTTGGAATAGCGCGGGGACTTCTCCTAAAAATTCTTGGGTGTGTCTGTTTACAGACACATCCCATCTTGGAATAGCGCGGGGACTTCTCCTAAAAAGTCTTGGGTGTGTCTGTTTACAGACACATCCCATCTTGGAATTGCGTGGGAGCTTGCCTTGGAAGCTCTGGGTGTATCTGCTTACAGATATATCCCGATTCCTTAATAGAAATGTTGCATGATCCTTCCAATAGGGAGTCTTTGAGAATTCTTCGGGGAGTCTTGGGGTACCTGTCTGTTGATACATAACAAATTGCATGTAACATTTAGGCGAAACACTGACTCATGCTGGGGGAAGAAATGATTTTTGATTGATTTTTTGGAAAGAAAATGAATTTTTTTTGGAAATTAGAATGCTTGGGATGACTTGATTCCTAATCCGATTCTGACACGGACTCCTAAAGTCTCTGGTTAGGCCTGTATGCCTAGATGAAGTGTGATAAAAATTCCTATTCCCGGGGTGACTAGAAAAGGGATTTTCTCAAATGGCTAAGTTTTGCGAATTTTAAAATGAGAATTTGAAGAGAGAGATATGCCGACCGACTCGACTCTGGACGCGACAAGACGAGTTGACAGACACGACTGGACTCTCTAAGGGTTGGACCGTGACTCGGTAGGGGATGGGCCACCTAATATGACAAGACTTTTAAGTTGCACTATTCCGTAGCCTAGGCGAGTGGCAACACGGTCGAATCCTCGGAATGGGACTGTTTCCGTACGACAGGGCTTTGTGGTAGCAATGCCGTAGACTGGTGTTCTTTTGGATATTCTTTTGATTTAAGGGTACATTCCCAAAGTGGGTATTGCTTCGAGTCCCTGACCAATTCTCGTCTTCAACTGAGCCGAGTACTAGGACACACTATAGAAAGGAGGCTAGATCTTTATTCTTTGAATTTATCTGGATTTTGTGAGTGGATGGAGAACTTCTGCCTAGGAGAAGCCCCCAGAATGACAAAACTAACTGTTGAGAACATGACAGTGTCGTGACCGGAATGATGGTGCTTTTTGAATGTGTCAATGTGGGTGGTTGTGCCTTTGTCGAAAGACTGCCTACGTATTCACGTGTAGTGAAATCAAACCAAGTCGTAGTTCAGTGTTGAAAGATGTATTATGATGCCTAGCTTATTAGGGCTTTGTGTGTAACTAGCCATAGCAATGGTGTAGGCTAGGTGCATTCCCAATGATGTCTTGACCAAAGGGCTGGAATAGTTAAGATGTTGATTCTATGACTGTGAGCATTCTCCGGGATAGCCCCCAGAGGTGGTGTAAACTATTTGGGCATGTTCTATGCCGACTGCAAGTTGAGTTCCCGTGTTTGGGGCTGGTAACTGGTTTAGATGTTTTTGGAAATGTGGAGCTAGGTCGCAAGTGGCTTTGATGTTTCGAAATCTGGAGCTCGATTTTGTGGAGCTAAGGCTTCGAGGGTAAGGTATTGTAATGTGGTAGGAAAGGGGGAAGTCGAGTAAAAAATGACTCGGACTTCGATCGGGCAGGTTGATAATGCGGGATCTGGTTTCCATGTCTGGCCCTAAAGGTTAGGGTGTATCCTATGGAGCTTAAATCCACAAAATTCTGGGCTGTCTCTAGCCTAGGTCTCGAGAAGGTCTTGAGGGTTGTAATGTGGGAAGGCTAAGTGTGGTGCTAGCTGACCAGCTTGATTGTTTCTCCCCTATTGGATGGTATGAGTATTGATAATTTTGAATTGACCGTTTTCACTACGGACATGAGTTTTTGAATATTTTTTGGCTGACCTCTTTAGCCCCGGTCATGGGATTCTTCATTTGAGTTGACCGTGCCTGGTCGAGGGCTTGACCGTATCTGGTCGAGGGATGTTGATAAATCTTTTTGACTATGGCCAGCTCTTTTGTTTTGGCCTTTTGCTTTTTTATCTTGGACTTTTGATTTTTTTTGTCCATCTTTTTTTTTGTCGGTCAGACTAACACCTAAGGTAGGGACTGACTAGTCTTATTGGATGGGTGTTTATTGTGGGAAGTGGGCTTGCCTCCCGTCTTGAACCCAAACTAGAAGACTCCCCAGATTTGTCATAGGATTCGATATGCTCCTGCTACGGGTAGTTATGTGGCTTTCTATACCAGACATGGAATAGGTAAAAGGAAAACACGGGCTCGGTTTCCTGCAGTCATTATAGATGTGCCTATAATAGTCACGTGCGTGTGCTCACAGCGTATGATGGTGTTCATCATGTTCTCGGAAACACATAAGGAAAGTATGTATGAGAAATAGAAAAGCTGAATTTATTGAATTTTGAAAAAAGAGGACAGAATACAACTGACTTTGACTATGACTTTGATTTGGAAATGAGGATGTAGGGTATCCTAGACTCGAACTCAGACTTAGACTCGAATCAAATCCGGACTCGGACGCTCGGTTGGTTGTTTTTTTTTGTAAGCTCTTTGATTGGAGAGAAAGACGGGTGCCACGACTTGCCTAAACTCGGCTTTGCGCAAGTGCAAGAGAGGGAGTCAAACTAGACACGGCCCGGGGTGACGGGTCGACAAAGACTCTTGACCGGGATACTCGAACGTTGATCTAGACGCGGTAACGACTCCGAATTAGACTCGAGCTGCATAAGGGTGAATCCGAAAATGGGGGCGACCGTGTTTGACCGTATCACGTGCTCAGACCAACCGTGGTGACCTAACCCTAGGTGACTCGAGTATTCGTAGCATAGGTACGACAGGAAGAAGGCATCATAAGGACGTCGGTGCAGGATGAACGTAGGGTACCCCTTAAGGTGACCGTGGTTGACTGCTCGGGTGGAGGACAGCCCCCGAGTGAGACTAAAGACTTTGATAGGACTCAAATGGTGCGACATCTAAGTGACTCGAAAGTGGGGTACGTGAGCCAACACGTGTAAGACCTGATCCTTAGAGCAAATGCGGTTGATCGCCCCGCTAAAGGGTAGCCCCCGAGTGGGACTGAAGACCAACTCCTAGACGGGTGACTCGTGGATGGTGGACTCTCCCTGGGTTTTGGCAAAGTTGGCCTAGTCCCGTTCGAAGAAAGATCCGTGTGTGAAATCCCCAGACTTTGGACTCTATTGTGTAAATGGGCTTCCCTTTGTAGGAGTTTGTCCTACGTAGGTGGACCGTGCCTTGACAAATAAGGCAGTCTTGGGATGGGGTAGAAACTCGTGATGTAAGATCGACGGAGTTTCGACGCTATAGATTCTAACAACTTATGACAAGACCCGACACTGCTAAATACGGGAAGTCCTAAGAAGAAGAAAGTTTTGAAAAGGGAATTTGGATTTGAAAACCGAGCAAGGTCGGATTGGAAGGCCCGATTTTTTTGAAAAATCGAAAAAAAAGGTTACCGGGCCGAGATTTTGAATTTTTTTTGGAAAGTTTGGACAGCATACTAGCTAAAAATAGGCTATTTTGAGTCAAAATCATAAGTCCTAAATTTGGTAGCTTTCCGGGTTTTGAAAAATAGATGGGTTTGAAAAGATGCGGGTTTTTGAAAATGACGGTTTTTGAAAGACGACTTGTAAATCAGGTAGCACGTAGTCATAGAAACAGTATAACGACGCCATGTATGCTCTAAGTCTAAGTCTCGGTCGGTCGAAAGAGGGTCTATACCAACGACGATAGCTTTCTCGCAAATCGGGACGGTCTTCCTAAGCCGAGTTGATATTAGAACCTGCCGTAAAACCCATGCGAGTTCCGCCATCGAAGTCTTTGGTGCACCCATTTAGGAATGCACCGTGGTATAGTGGGACGTCGGTCACAAGTAACCGGCGCGGGAAAAATTTGGGTTATGCATGAACCATTGAACTAAAACGTGTACATTACTAATCGAACGATTTCTTTTCGAGTCTCACCCTGAGGATGCCGATGGTAAGTGACTCATCAGTTGATCCCCAGCGGAGTCGCCAAATTATGGACATGACATAGGTCCACCCCGACGCGGCTACGCGCGGGTTTGGGGAGGCGAATGAATCTCCATATGAGATGGGTCGAATTGAGTTTTAAATCGAAGTAGGAGTCGCCACCGAATTTTGTGGTTATTCGGAACCATTCGAACCCACTCTATGTCGTAGTGGGCCATATTTAAAACATGGCCCATTTCCGATGTCAGAGTTTATCGGGTTCGTCCCTTAGCAATTGATACCGATACCGACATTATCGGATATCGTGTATTGAATGACTCTCGTTGCCAATGGATTCGGACATCCGGAAACCATGGTTCTGAGTAAGGGGTGAGGGTACGTGTTGGGAAGTTCACTAAGAACACCCAACCCCGCCCGCACTTAGCGGCCTTTACTAAGATATCGTTCGTTTTTTATGTACACGCGTTAGTTCGACGGTTGAATGATATGCAAAGATTATTTTCCCTAGACATGTGAGAGAAAAATAAATGGGTTGCTAAGTCGTTTAATGCATGTTAAACTAATAACGTCAAAGTTATTTTAGCATGTGAATTCGTTTTAGTCTAATAAAACAAAATATGAAAATAAATTGCTACAAACACGAGAAAACGGGTTAGTAACGATGAATAATTTGAATAAAGACGTAAATAAACAATATGCATGATTTTTGAAAAGATTTATGTCACGTGATGGATTAGCACGTGTTGACCAAGGTCAAAGAAAAAGTATTTATCGAAATATGTCGCTTTTTATGTAAGACTCGAGAAGAATAAAAAATTAGAAAAGCGAGGAAACGAAAAGAAAAGAAGGCCGGCGGACCAGGCCACCGCGCGAGTCGCTTGACCGGCGCGCGACTCGCGTGACAAACTGTCCGGTTTTTTTATTTTATCGAAAAAATCGTTAATTTTTATAAATCGCGTACAAATATGGATTAATTTATACCTGATTCATATTTTCGATATTCGTCGTATTCGATATTCGATTATGAAATCGATATCGAATAGTCGGGATGATTTTAGGAAAAGGTTTTGAAAAAAGTTTGTTTTAAACGAAAAGTAAAAAAAAGAATTTCGAACAAAAAAGATGTTAATTCTCTCCGCGTATAAAATCGTCGAATTTTGTTTAAAAAGAATGTGACGATTTTATTAGCATCAACGAGAATTAATTAATTTTGTTCTTATTAGATGCGATATTCGATTAGAAAATCGATATCGTATTTTAAGAACGTTATAAAAATAGTTTTTGTAGTATCGATATTAGAACTAAAAAATATGCGACGAACGACCCATATTAAAAATACGACCGACACGACCCATAAAAAAACGTGAGAAACGAAGAGAAGAAAGAGAAGAATCGGGTTTGATTTACACCCTCAACCTACAAGCTTTGTTTTCTCGGAATAAGGCTCGTCGGAAAGTGGTTTAAACTTGGGAGCGTCGAGATGATGCGGGATGAGTTAAGGTGTCGGTTTGGTACGTTTTTTTATGTGTGTGAGGCGTCGGGTTTGGCCGGACGGTGGGGGTGGTTTCGTCGGTATTTCGAGGCTTCTTCGGGAATATATCGGGATTTGCTTTGAATTATTTTTAGTAGATATCGAGGACGTGTGTGAATGTATGATATGTGTATATTTGTTGTGTAAAACCTCTGTTTTTTGTGTTGGACGGGAGGTCCTATTTATAGGGGTCGAGGTAGTCTTGCTTGTGTGACAAGAAATACCGGTTTGGATAGGAAACATGAGAGTTCGAAAGGAAACCAAAGTCTTGTTTCTTGGTGGGGAAGCCAAATATCTCGGCTGTCATGAAGAGTTGGCCGAGTATTTCGGCTGTTTGGGATGTCTTGGCCGAGTATTTGGAGCTCGGTCGGTGTCTGATTCGATTTCCGGATAGAATTCCTACTTGAGATCGAATTCTATCCTTAAACGGATTTGTTTAACATATATTGAAGCTGATTTTTGAAGCAGTTGGAGTCCAAACCGGACACGTGAGGTGTCACGGTTGGTCCGTGAGTCTCGGGAAATGTCTTTGACCGGGTTTTGACTCGGTCGCTTGATGGGTGGGATTTGCCGTGGATCCCGCCACCAAATAATAACCAACTAACCTAACTGGGTAGCTAGGGCAAGTCTGGTCGAATCCACAGGGACGGGGTGTCGGACTAAGGTGTGCTACGGTCAAAGACTCGGTTCAAGACAAGCTAATCTAAGCGATGGCTAAGGACTAAACTATAGTCTAAAACAACAAATAAAAAGGCTAAACAAGCATCTAATGACTAGCGGAAGCTAATAAAACGATAAGAAGAAACTAGGGTTAGGTCGGGTTCATGGGTGCAAAGCAGACAAAAAGGGGAAAAACAGGTTTACTAGCGTGCTTACGTAGCGTTGGTAACGCCGATCGGGCTCTCGCTACGTAATCGGCCTAGGGGTCATCCTCACCGGGCTCTCGCTATGTAGTGAGGAAACCAAACCAACCAACCAAACACACACATACAAGAGAATATGCAAGAAAAAACAAGGATTGATCGTCTCTAGTCTCACAAGCAATTCATCGAACATGTGGAGTGTAAGGTAAATGGGAAACAACAAAAACAATATCTAATACCACCCATCTCACCCTAATCATCCACAATCACAACCAATCACCCTAATAACCCTAGCAAGAGTCTACTCAAACATATTTAATGCTAAAACTAACAAGAACAAGATGAATCAACTCAAACAACAAAACTTGCATAATGAAACTAGTAAACAATGAACTATGAACAAAACAATGAACAAAGATTAAAACTTGGATGAATAAACAAGATTAAGAGAAGGGAAAAGAAGATTATATCTACTAACAAGATGAATGGAAGAAGGAAAAACTTGCATAAAAGAGGAAACCCAAATACATCACCCAAGGTTGTCAATCTTGGTTGGATTCTTCAAGAATTCCCTTAATACAATAGCTAAACTAAGATTAAGGACTAATTACCGACTAAACTATGCTAAAGTAGTCTAGGGTTTATGGGTAATGTCTAACCCTCCATAGGGTTACAAGAGGGGGGTATATATAGGGTTACAAGAAGAAAGGAGAAGAAACAATGAAGCGCGGGCCTGTAACTGGGCCTTCCCGGCCGGGATGAGGTGGTCCCGGTCGGGATGGGGTCGGTCCCGGCCGGGATGACCTGCTCCCGGTCGGGATGGGTCGGACAGTAGCCTCCTCTTTTGTGCACCTCATCCCGGACGGGATGAGGTCCTTCCCGTCGGGGATGGGTCTTGTAGGCCTCCAATATGATCCTTTTGGTCCCTCCTTGCCTCTCATGGGTTTCTCATCGATTCTCGGGACTCGGGATCGGGTCTCGGAGGCTCGGGATTGGGTCCCAAGGTCTCGGGGTCGAATCCAAGGCATCGAGTGATCGTTCCTTCACTTCGTTGGCTCCAAAAAGTGTATGTATCGAGTCAGATTTGCTCCAATTCTTCACAAATAGTCTCGGGAACCTAGAACGAACTAAAGAAAGCATAAGTAACCCATAAACCGCTCCCAAGGAGTGGTTCCACAAGGAAAAAGGGACCAAAACACAACAAATTAGGCACTACAAACTACACTTATCATCGCTAAAAGACGGTTTTACCCCTGGTATCGAAATCGACCCAAATTAGTCTTATTTGACTCGAAACGACCCACTGGGCCTAGATTTGAGGTTGGTTTTGTAAGATTTGTACTCCTTAATAGGTCTAAACCAAATGTCCATGATTACGAGCCCATATCCGAGTCCATCAAAGCACGTTTACGTCCAATCATCATCGGGTGTTTGGCGGGAACTATTATAGACACCTGGCGGTCAAAATGTGGGTGTCTACAGTTATTTCCCCGAAAACGCAATGCTCTAAAAGTCCTTTCCGGCTCCGGATCGAACCACAAGAGCGATGACATGTTCCTGGGCATAAAACTCAATTAAATGGTGAGACTCCTAGCACCTAACGGTACTAGGGAAAAGGGAGAAGAGAAAAGAACCAAACACAACAACTAAAAACACAATAACTACAAGCCGTTCCCCGGCAACGGCGCCATTTTGACGTGCACCCCAATCGGATCGGTCGTTTAGCGAAGGACGGGGGGGTCAAACAATATTTATAGACTCAGAATAACACAAAAACTACTTGAGTAATTGTGGTAAGTCGAGGTCGGTCCACACGGAACGGAGTGTATTGGTCGAGTTTAAAGCGGTGTGTTTGATGCCAAGAGAGGGGTTTCTAAGGGTCGAGTCTATACTAGCGAAATGACTACGAAAATAGCTAGGGGTGATCAATCTAGGGAAAGGCGTTAGGGAGAAGTCGGGATTCGGAACATGCAGTCTAAGAAGGTCGGAATCGAGTTTTTGTCGCAACATTGATAAAGGGAGAATGTCACCTTTCGGTTTCATCACCCAACCCACCTAAAAACCCACTTTCGCGGCGAAGAAGGATAAGTCTCTTGTTATGGTAATTTCTACCCCGAGTTTCCCCATATTGATAGAAACGAGTCAAGGTCGGTCTAGTTGGCCGGACTAAAACAACAATGACACAACAACCACAAACAAGATAAACCAACAAGCAAGCAACCCACCAACATCCCTTAATTCAAATAATCAAAGTCCTCATCCCTAAACCCCCCAACAAGAAATCTACTCACTAATCATAATGGAAAACAACAAAACATTAACTAAGGAGAAACTAACTAAAGCATGCATACTAACTAGATCTAAGGAAAATAACTACAAAATAATAAGGAAACTACAATCTAATAATTACCCACTAAACTATGGAAGAGATACTATCTAACAAAATAATCTAGAGAATAATCTAGAACAACATAAGTAAAATCTAGAGAAATTAACAACACTAAGATGATCTAAACAACAATAATGAGGGAACACTAAAATAAATCTAAACTAGAGATTAGAAAGTGGAAAGAAATGTACCAACTATGAAGATCTACAATAAATATGAAGATTGCATGAATAAAGATTGAATCTTTGATGGAGAAGATGAAGAACTTGTCACTGATTCTTCAATAAATCCACAAATCTTCATATAAAACTTAAAATAATCTTCTACAAACTTGAAATCAAGAGAATTGTTGATGGAAACTAAGTACGTAGATCTACAACTAAATTACTACTAGAATTATAGAGAATTACTAAGAATACTACTAGATTACTCTACTAATGGATGTGTAACTACACTAATGGTGGATGAAGATACTACACTAATGGGATATGAGAGATGCCTTGGGCAACAAACTAAGGTAACATATATATAATAATGCCTTAATGGGTCTTTTAACCTAAAGCCCAAATCCAACTTTTGCTTCATTAGTAAGACAATCACCCTTTGCATCTTCATGGGGTGAAACTTCGCCCTGCGGTTTTACGAATTAATCCCACCGGGTGAAATTTCGCCCGGTGAGATTTTCTTCTCATTTTGCGGTTTTTAGCACTTTTCTCCATCGGGCGAAATTTCATCCGGTGGGCGAAATTTTGCCCGGTCGTTTTTGCCCGGTGAGATAGCTCGGAAAATCTTCGGGGAGGCACTTTACCGTCGGGTGAAATTTCGCCCGGTGGTACTTCATCGGGTGAAATTTCACCCGGTCATATTTCTAGTCTCTTTTTCTTGTCTCATTCTTCGTCGATTGATTGGATGGCTTGAACTTTAAGTTAAATGCTTTGCTCTTTGGACAGTATTCCTTTCTCTTGTGCTCGTGGAAGCTCGATTGTGATTTCGGTGCCAAATCCTATCAAAATTGATAGAAAAACTACCAAAAACACGTAAAACGCACAAGAGGGACGCTAATGCGAGAAGTACTCAAAATATGGCGATAATCGCACTCTAAACTCACAAAACGAGGGGAAAACGGGTCTAAATGAGGGGGAAAACGGTCTAAATTTAGCACACAACAGACGACTACCTTAAACACTAGGTCGACTCTCGGACCGCAGCCTCCGAGTCTGCTTTTCATTACAAGTGCAGTGGAAACACCACGCATGGTAGGATCCAACACAAGCTATTCGTCTCAGACTCGCATCGTAAACCTTATATAAAAGTTGCCCGTCAACAAGTAGTACTTTATTTGGTGACCTTCAATAATTGGTCGGACTCCTTTGAAACAGTCAAATCCTCAAATACTTACTTTCAGTGTGACAACGTTATACTTTAATCCTCAAGTGTCACCCGAAACATCATATCCCAAATATCGAATAATATTTTTAAAATAGTAAATTCTTTTAAATGAAGTTTTATATAAAAAAATAAAATTTAAGGTATAATAATAATAAAATATTATTTAAAATTTACAGTTTCTGAAAAAGGTTATTTAACGACAATAATACCAACTATAGGGCATCTTCCAAAAATAATACCAATTTCAATAAATCTGAGAATAATACGTATTATTGGAGTAGTTAAACAAGAATAGTATAAGTGACTTTATAACCTGCTATATCAGGTCACCTAATTAATATTTAACCTGCTACATATCCTCCATCCTTCTACTTAGACCTGGATAACGGGCGTGTCGGGTTAGCTTCAGGTCGGGTCACTTTCGGGTTATAATAATTGGCTTGACTTCGGGTCGGGTCGGATACTTTTGGTTTCGAGTCATTCTCGAGTTTGTCAACTTTTTTTAGGGATATCGACTCGTTTTCTATAATAATAGTTGGGTCAGTTTTTAGTTAGCTCGGGTCAATTCGAATTACGGGTCAAAATCAAGTCTTCAATTCGGGTGTCGGGTCGAGTTCAGTTTGGTTTATTCGGGTCGGGTCAGTTTGTCCAGGTATACTCCTCCTTAATTCTCTCCATTACCCTTCATCCTTCTTCAGTTTTTTTCTATACGTTTCGTTTAGATTAAGGTGTTGATTTTGGTGTAGGATTGTGTTGTTAGCTAGATTTGGTGAGGTTGAAGACTTGAAGGAAGAGGAAGACAGAGGACATGAATGACGTTTAATGCCCCGTACACTGAGTAAGTGAAAACGAGTGAATTAATATGAAATGAATTAAAGGCGAAAAAGGAAGGCGAACGGGTTCTACCGCTAACTAGTCATCTATACTCCAAAAATACGTATTATTCTCTGATTTATTAAAATTGAAATTATTTTCGGAAGACGCTCTATAGTTGGTATTATCGTCGTTAAATAAAATTAAAGGTGAAAAGGGAAGGTGAAAGGGTTCTACAGGTAACCGGTCACCTATACTACTCTTGTTTAACTACTCCAATAATACGTATTATTCTCGGATTTATTAAAATTGATATTTTTTTGGGAAGACGCCCTTTAGTTGGTATTATTGTTGTTAAATAACCCTTTTGAAAATTATAGAAGTTTCTGAAAAATATAAATTAAGTCGTACTTAATCAATTTACAAAATTTGGCGTAAAATCATTTTTTAAAATATTTATAAATGTCGTGTAAAAATTTCGGAATAAAACAAATCCATTTATTTTAGAAAATGAAATTTATAAATCTTTGCCAACATAAAAATAATAAGTGAAATTTTATTAAAATAAAACATTTTGCAAGTTACTAATTTACTCTATTATTATAATATTTAAACAATGTAAAAATACTAAAGATAATTAAATATGACCGAAATTACAATTATATAAAATACATACAAAATATAAAGTACATAGAATAAACATACATATAAAATACAATGAAAATGATATAAGTAAATTTTATCATTTTAAGTTCTTTTATTCATTTTCTCATTTTTAATATAAACAGAAATGTAAAGGTGATAATTAAATAAATTAAACAAGTAATAATTTAATCGAGTTGATTTTAGTCATAAATAAATATAAAACACAAATAAAATATCACGTAACATTTATATATATATAAGTAATTTAGTCAAACAAATAAGCCTAAATATTTAAATAAGCAATTTATTAAATTAGTAACATAATATACTTATATATAAGAAATGTTGTTAGAAGAAAAGTTTGGTTACCTTAATAAATATTACGGAGTATTTATTAACATTATTAAGAATTAAAAGTCAACGGTAAATAATACTGTCTACGTTAGAAAAGTCGTCTTCTTCCTCCTTTTAAAGAAATTTTCGGGTCGAAATGATTTGACCCAAATACGATTCCAGAAAAGTGATTCCGCCAAATACCGGACAACTCCTCATTCCCGATGCTCCATTTATATAGAAGGACGAGGGAATAAATATAGTATGTAGTACGGAGTATATAGTATAATAGTATGGTAACTAGAAGTAGTACGTAATATAGTACGGAGAGTATGTAGTATAGCGTAATAATTAAGTAGTAGTATGCATGGAGTGTACGTAGAAATGTATATATAGTGTAAAAAAGGGAGGGAGTAGTAAGTTGTAGCTTCAGATTATAGGACTAGATGAGTGTAGGACACGCAGGTGTATTGAAAGTACACAAATTCTTACTTGTGACGGTCATATCCGTCGTATATGTATGACGGGTCAAATATTACCCATGTGGGGAGATAAAGACAAAAGCAACATGTAGTAATGTCTTTTGTCTTATCTACCACATGGGTACTATTTGACCCGTCGCAAGCTTGTGATGGATATACCCGTCACAAGCAAGACCTACGGTTGAAAGTAGGAGTAAGCAAGTTTATGTGTAAGAAGGTTAGAGAGAGTAGGAAAACGTGGGAAATTAAAATAGGAGACCCAAGTTTCTCGAGTTTCGGTCCGTTTCTCGTACAAACGTCTTTCTTTCTTTTCTAAAAAGTTGAAATATAAGATTAAGGAATTAAAATAATGGGAACCGTAAAATTTATTTTTAAAAAGGAATTTGTGAGACAGTAAGTAAATAAACAATAAATAGTATTATGGGATAAAGGTTATAAGAAATCGTTATTTTAAGAATTCGATAAATTATTTCTAAATTTTTACAAGACGAGAAAATGTCAAAACGACATGTCAATATTAAAAATATTTTCGAGTTTTTAAACTTTATTTAACGAAAGATAAATATTTTAATAAATCGATAAATAAATTCTCATGTTTTTATAACGGAATAATTTTTTTAATTTAACGAAAATAAAATATTTTATTCACGAAAATAATTTTTCAAACGTTAAACTTGGTTTAAATAAGTGTTTAAAATTTTAACTCTATTTGAAAAATACGGGGTGTTACAATCTACCCCCCATAAAACAATTTCGTCCTCGAAATTTCCGGCATAACTTAGACAATTAACGAAGTTTAAGACACCACACAAATAAAATGAAGTGTTAGGGTTCCTCTCGCAAAAATGACTCGGCTAGCAAGTGACTTGCTCGTATATCTGACCTCTCCGCCAAAGTTTTACAAAGGTGATACATCCCAGATTAGTATGGTTGATATTATTGATCCACTATAGATTTTAAATTCTCATATAGTGGCATTATCCAATCTCGTGTCATTCTCGAGATTAGGTTTATGGTTTGTCTTATCTCCAAAATATCACGATGTTTATATTCCTTAAAATTGAAAGGTGTTGTCTTATGGGTAATATAAGTTTCTCGTAGCATAAAAATCCATTAAAGAAGGTTATCCTAATTCCAATATAATCTGTACAGCGTTCATAAACTATGATATTATTAGGTTTAGTTGAAGACTTCTCCCATATGTTCAAGTACATAGATTATACAAAAGTTCAAAGTTCTCATGATGACATTAGCATTTCTCGTCAATCAGGTTGATCTCCTAAGGTTGATCCTCAAGTGTTTTTGTCGGTTATGACAAGGTTAATCCTGAATTCTCATGTTGGCTTTCTAAATTTCTCAAAAATTTCAAAATTATTTATATGTTGCTTTATTCTTCAAACAACGGGTTAATCTTAACTTCAGATCAAAAATTTTTTGTTCATAAGTGTCTTTTACAATTATGACACTTAGGGTTTGCAATACTATCAACCATTATTCAATAAAATTGTCTCCCAAAAGTATATACGGTATTTCCTAGGGATTCCCCAAAATATTGTTTATAAATCATTCAATCAATCAATTGAATTCTACAGATCCGACAAAGTAGGTTTAACATATAATTCCTCAAAATAATATTCGATGTATTTAATGGTAAACCTCAAAATAATTTTGATCTAGGATCGTTCTCTTAGCATTCTCAAATACTTAACTCTTCAAAAAGGTATTGATCATCATAAATATCACTCGACTTCAAAAATATACTCTCTCTTCTCATAATATGGTGGTTAAGACCTAGGTTAGAATACCACAGTCTAAGTCTCGCGATAGGTTACTGCTCTGTAAGGTTAACACATTATAAGACACGTCCAAAAATTTGACTCGATTCTTCAATGTGATTCAGTTAGGGTTAGCTCCTATAATTGATTTGGATAAAGCCTTCACTGATGTTCCACAATGTTGATGTCCAGGTCTTGGGCGATTGATGACTCTGAATGTCAACGTCTTTCATCTTAGTCATCGTATGGATCAAAAATAAATTTAAACTAGCCAATAGTCTAAAGGTTAGGCAGTCAATTTACAAAAAATTATGCAGATAGCATGCCAACAATTATATAGGTTGATATCGTATTTCTCCTTAATGACAATTCTACCCCGATAAATTATTTGATAGGATCCTAATTGTTTCTAAGTGAATCTCTCATTTTAGTGATCTAATATTGTATTAGTATTTTAGTAAGTCTACCCAGGCGCGCTCCTCGTTAGGTAAATGAAGCTCAATCATCACTTACGGTCACAAGGTCGCTCTGATACCTACTGTAACAACCCGGATTTTCGATGACTTAAATTAATAGATAATGCAGAAAATTATCTAAGTCATTTAATTAAAATTATATCAGAGTGTAAATAAATCCGGATCGTTACGGATCCTTACAACAAACGACTATTAATTACATAGTCTTGATTCACTTAGTACCGAATATAGATTGTATTTTATACAAAACATATTATTAAAATCTCTCGCTCGATTCCCCAACGTCTTAGACCTGCAAAAAAAATAAAACAGTGGACGCTGAGCGGGACAGCAACCAAGTCGTTCATCTAACATCACCTCGAACACATAAGACAATCATGTGAATAACAAATAATATGCTTACAAAAATATTAAAGGATATCACGTAACAGATAGTTTCCTTTAATTCAATTAACCAACATGTGAGATGATGAAAACGGTAAAGTTTAAAAGATGGGACATTGACTGCCATTTGATTTTAAAATCATTTTTCACGTAACAGAGAATAAACACACGAGTCGTGGCTCCTAGTATCACCGCTACATCCTATTGGCTTGCATCTCACCAATAGAAGTAACCGTGTTACCAACTCGTAGACCGAACCGATCTTATGAGGTTTACATCTCACCCATAAGGCTCAATTGGGCCCGAACTTCTATTATATTATACGTTTATTCAAACGGGGCTCTGGGCTGAAATGAAAGCTGATGATTACATTCTCTGCATCCACTACAAGAAAACCAGCTCCGGGTGGGCGTCTTGGGCATATGAACACCTAAATGGCGTCTGAAAATGCATCCGGGCGTCCACCGTTAGACGCCAAACTTGGCGTCCGACAGAACTGGAGGAGGAAGAAATTTTATCTAACGGACGTCCACAAGCGGACGCCATATCCACTAAATGGCGTCCACTGTCAGACGCCATTTAGTGATATGGCGTTCACAGTTGGACGCCAGTTTGGCTGGATGTGGCGTCCGATAGTGGGCGCCCGGAAGGCTGACTCGCATCAAATACCCGCCCAACCCCCTCTCCCCCTTCACTCTCTAAAAAAACACTCTCTAAACTTCTTCCTCCCTTCCTCGCCGACCCCAATCTCCATTCTTCTCCTCCATTTTTCATACTTCTTCTTAATTTTTGGTATGTTTTCTTACTTAACTTAATTCTTATTCATTATAATTAGTTCTTGTTTTGACTGTTATCGTTATTTATTGGTAGTTTGCTAGTTAATATTGTCTAGGTCTAAATTTCAATTAGGTTGATTAGTTTAGCCCAAATTCGATTAGGTAGATTAGTTTTGCCCATCACAATTTTGATTAGGGTTTGATGAATTTGGTTGAATTGAGCTAGAATGACCTCTAGGGCCTTCCGTGAGATTTTGTGTGACTTAGGACGGACCAAAAGGTGCCGTAATAATGCCGAATTTTCCCGAAACCACTTTCATCGTGATCGGGGTTGTAAATAGGTGTTAGCGGTGCTTTCAGAGTTCTGATATCTGTATCCAAAAATTTGACCTTATTTGACCTGATTAAGTTGTTTCTGTCTGACCTAAGCCATGAATTTTTCTATTTTGTTCGGTTAAATTGGGATTAAATTGTGTGGTCACCACAGGCTGTACTGCCAGCTACATGGCCGACAAAGGGCAAGGGTATGCCTGCTGGACTCAGGTGCCGATGGACGTACGGGAGTGGTGGTTCAACAACTTCCGGGTACGTGGATTGTTTTTGTTACCGAGTTTTGAATTTATAATGTAGACTTTATAAATATTTTTGGTACTAATTAATAATCTGCCTTGATTGTGTAGTTGAAGTTCGCTTGGAGGCAGGAGTTAAAAGGAAGGGTGTGGGAGCGGTATAACGAGACTTGCACACGACGTTTCGCAGACGTAATAAACAAACGCCACACCCGGGGGACTACGCTCAAAGACCTTAAAGGTGTAGTTTTTTATAGTACTCAATTTTAACAAACAATCTAACTTCAATCTTTTACTGTATTAACTAATAATATATTAGTGTCGTCATATTTCAGGTGAAGCGTTGGAGAGGTGGGTTAAGTACCACGACGACAAGGACTTCAAGGTCAGGTCGGAGAGGGCATAGAGAAACAACATGAAGAACTGCCAGAAGGAGGGGAAGGCCGACCCGACACATCATCGGGGTTCTCAGTCTTCGTTTCGTCGTGTCAAGAGGGTATGATTTCTACTAATATCCTACTCTTACTTGAATAATCATAAACTATGTTCACATAATATATATTCGCCTAACGTTCGTACTCATTTAATAGCTAGCAGCTGAACTTGGGAGGACGCCAACCGCGCCGGAGATATTCCTGGACATGCACGGGAAGACCGGCGAAGAAGGCACTACTTTTATGACGAGGAAAGATCAGGCAATCTGGGTGAGTACTTACTATTTCAAATAAATCAACTTTGTCTATACTTTAGGTGGTAGATAACTATCTTTAATAATTTCATCTAATAATAACTTGAATTGAAATCGTTGTTGTGTACGCAGGATGCCTACCAAGAGGAGCTAGTGAACCTCGAGACTGTTCCGGATGCTACCGAAGTCGACCCGAATCAGACTTTTTTCAAAGCCGTCTCGGGGTACAAGAAAGGAAGTGTGTATGGTGTTGGAAATGCACACGGTATCTACTTCACACCTCCCCCAGCGCGTCTCGGCACCTCCACACAGATGGAGTATACGCTGGCCGGATCTCAGCAGCCCAACCCGGAAAAGGAGAAAATGAAGGAGCAGCTGACACAGCAGCAGCAGCAGCAACTGAAGGAACAGGCGGAGCACATAAAGAAAATGCAGGAACAAATGGCCATGTTCCAGGCCATGTTTAACAAATGCAACCAAGGTCGTCCCCCATCCCCTCCAGACGACAGAGACCCCTTTAACGGGGATGGCGGTAACTCTGGTGCTTCAGCTAGCTTCTTAGTTAGCTGATTGTTTTTTTGTTGCTGTTGTTGTAACTGGATTTATGGATTATGTATCTTCGAACTAGTTTAGATTTATGTACCTTCAAATCGTATGTTAAAACTTTTTTATATGAATATTTTTTCAGCATAAATGTGTTGAGAGATGAAGTGTTTTGGTTGATTGAGAGTGAATGAGGTTGTGGTATTGTGGATGGTCGATAGTTGTTGTTGGTTGAGAGTTGTGGATGTGGTTTATTTTGCAGGTTTTGGGTAGACATTGAACGCATGTTTACGGTCATGCAACAGCATAAATGACGTCCAATAACGGACGCCATGACAGACGCTAGGGGAAACCAAAATCGATCTAAATTGGCAGCATTCAGGAGACATGTCTTCTGACTGTGGACGCCAAGGGAAAGCTAATAGTGTCTGACTGTGGACGCCATCCAGGGATAACTGGCGTCCACAGTCAGACGCCACACATGGCGTCCACTGTCAGACGCCAATGTCTTGGCATCCAACAGTGGACGCCCGGACTGAAAATAGGCGACCGGTCGTGGCATCCACTTTCTGGCGTCTGTTTGCGGACGCTCGGACCCGTACAGCGTCCACTGACGGAAGCCACTGGATGGACGCCCGGGGCATCTATTCTTGTAGTGATCACCAAGAGGGAACCCGCAGTTTTCATAATTCTGTTCTGCCCCCGCTACCTAGGTGGTAATACTGATCAAGTGCTTGTCTATATATGCGCACATACCCTAAGCAGACTCTTGAACCGCAGCTCTCACTGCCGTAGGACGACTACCTTAAACACTAGGTCGACTCTTGGACTGCAGCCTCCGAGTCTGCTTTTCATTACAAGTGCAGTCGAAACACCACGCATGGTAGAATCCAATACAAGCTATACGTCCCAGACTCGCATCGTAAACTTTATATAAAAGTCGCCCGTGAACAAGTAGTACATTATTTGCTGACCTTCAATAATTGGCCGGACTCATTTGAAACAGTCAAATCCTCAAATACTTACTTTCAATGTGACAACATTACACTTTAATCCTCAAGTGTCACCCGAAACATTATATCCCAAATATCGTATAATATTTTTAAAATAGTAAATTCTTTAAAATGAAGTTATATAAAATTAAAATTTAAGGTATAATAATAATAAAATATTATTTTAAAATTTATAGTTTCTGAAAAATATAGAAGTTTCTGAAAAATATAAATTAAGTCATACTTAGTCGATTTACAAAATTTGATGTAAAATCATTTTTAAAAGTATTTATAAATGTCGTGTAAAATTTCGAAATAAAACAAATCCATTTATTTTTAGAAAAATGAAATTTATAAATTTGTACCTATATAAAATAATAAGTGAAATTTTATTAAAAAAAGATTTTGTAGGTTACTAATCTACTCCATTTTTATAATATATAAACAAATGTAAAAATACTAAAGAAAATTAAATATATGACCAAAATTACAATTATATAAAATACATACAAAATATAGAGTACATAGAATAAATACACGTAGTAAATATAAAAAAACCAATAAAATGATAAAAGTAAATTTTATTTTAATAAAATTCTTTTATTTACTTTCTCATTTTTCATATAGACAGAAATGTAAAGGTGATAAATAAATAAATTAAACAAGTGATAATTTAGTTAAGTTGAATTTTGTCATAAATAAATATATAACACAAATAAAAATCACGTAACATTTTTATATATACATAAGTAATTTAGTCGTAAAAACAAGCCTAAATATTTAAATAAGCAATTTGTTAAGTTAGTAACACAATATACTTATATATAAGAAATGTTGTTAGAAGAAAAGTTTGGTTACCTTAATAATTATTACGGAGTATTTATTAACGTTATTAAGAATTAAAAGTCGTCTAGGTAAATAATATCGTCTACATTAGAAAATTGTTTCCTTCCCCCTTTAAAGAAATTTTCGGGTCGAATTGAATTGACCCAAATACGATTCCAGAAAAGTGATTCCGCCAAATACTGGGTAGTTTCTCATTCCCGATGCTCCAATTATATAGAGAAAGACGAGAGAGTAAATATAGTACGTAGATATATATAGTATGGAGTAGTATGTATAGTAGTAGATACGTAGTACTCCCTCCATCCCAAAGAGATGTTCCCATTTGATTATTATATTCCTCACATCGGAATAAAAGTGGGAACATCATAGTGGGATGGAGGGAGTATGTATTACTCGTAGTAATTTAGTACCCCGTAATATTAATAGTAGTAGTAGTAATATGTGTATGTATTAGTAATACAGTTGTAGTTAGTAGTAGTAATATGTGTAGTAGTACGTAATAGGAGTATATATAGTGGATGAGGAGTACACTAGTACGATAGGAGTATATATAGTGGATGAGGAGTACACTAGTACGTAGGATTGTAGGAGTAGTAACTAGTGTGCAAAAGTTGTAGGTTACTAGGTTAGTGTAGATTAGTCATAGTAGGATAGGTGTAGGGGCTTAGGTGTGAGAGAGGGAGAATTTGTAGGGTAGGTGAGTAGGTCTAGGAAAAATATACGTGGGAGTCATATAAGAGATCGAGTCTCAGTTCGTTTCTCGTACAAACGTCTTTCTTTTTTTCTTGAAAAAGTTGAAATATAAGAGTATGAGATTAAAATAATGGAAACCGTAAAATTTATTTTTGAAACAATATTTATGAGACGGTAAGTAAAATAGACGGTAAATAATATTATGGGACAATAGTTTATAAGAAATTATTATTATAAGAATTCGATAAATCATTTTTAAGTTTTTACGAGACGAGAAAATGTTAAAATGACAGGTCAATATTAAAAACATTTTCGAGTTTTAAACTTTATTTAACAAAAGATAGAAATTTTAATAATACGATAAATAAATTTTCATCTTTTTAAATACGGAATAATTTTTAATTTAACGAAAATAAAATATTTTATTTACGAAAATAATTTTTCAACCGTTAAACTTAGTTTAAATAAATGTTTAAAATTTTAACTCTATTTGAAAAATACGGGGTATTACAATATATGTTCGGTTTAACAACCAATGTGCCCCATATAGACACAACAGCCTTAGGGCTGATGGCAAAAACGTAAACCCCAGAATATATTACTCTAAACCTCATACTTGTCCTTATTCCATAACTCGAAAACAAAGTCATTGTCGATATTCAAAAGATATAATCATTATAAATAATATAAAGATAAAAGGAATAATCATTATACTCTAAAAGAGGAAAATTTTTATTTTAGGAAACTTCTATTTTTAGTTATCAAATTATCGAAAATATCAGTTCATACTAATAAAACATTTTTTGAAAACGATATAGATTTATAAAACTAATACTTTCGGCTTTAACGATATTAATTTTTATAACGAGAACAATTGGGTTTATGAAATTATTAAAATATCATACAAGTGTTTATAAAATGATTAAAAATGTCTTAAACGTTTTAATACTACTAATTAGGGTGTTTCCAAAATTTATAAAACTAAAATTCCCTAATTATTAATAGTTTCGACAAAACGAGCATAAATAGGACTTTACGGCAAATGTCAAAATAAATCTTGTAACGTCTTTTATTTCATTAAAAAAAAATAGAATATGATAAGGAGTGATTTAACTCAAAAAGTTTCATATTTCAATATTTTCAAAATTGCTGGAAAAATTATTCGTATAACTGAAACGCAACATTTTAACGATAAATCGTAATTTTGTCCAAAAATCAATACTATCATTTAAAGGCTTCGATAAATAGTACAAAAATTATGTAAAATAGCTAAAATATATTTTTGAACATTCTGTTCAGAAAAATAATTTTTCCAGAATCTGTAAACTCGGTTTTTAAAGGGTTTTCTCGTTGATCGTCTAATCTCGACAATAACGATTAATAAAAATAGTAATTACAAAACGATTAAGTATTAATATCCAAAAATTATTATTAAACCTAAAAATTATAATTTTCCGAAAACTATCATTTTTTCCAGATTTCACAAATTCCAATAAAACTGTCTTATAAAACTCGTTTTCACAATTAACGATTCTCTTAATAAAACTTGTCGTGCATAATAATTTATTAAAACACTAAAATTATAAAAATACATTTTTATCAAGAACTATCAGGAACAAATTTTTTCCAGATTCAAAACAAAATCAGAAATCGGGAATTAAAATGACAACCACGATTTTAACGATAAACGAAGATTTATAGTGACTAATTAATTCACCCACTTAACAATTTCGAAAAATTATGAGAAAAATCAAAAACTTCCTTTTCATCAGAAAGGTTAACAGCACCAAATTTCAGATTAAAATAAAATGTTTAAGTATAAGAACTAAAAATTGGCTTTTAATCGTTTTTGTCCGAAAA
Organism: Agrostemma githago; assembly: GCA_958450325.1. NCBI lineage: Eukaryota > Viridiplantae > Streptophyta > Magnoliopsida > Caryophyllales > Caryophyllaceae > Agrostemma > Agrostemma githago. The sequence goes on from OY288239.1 coordinate 40,571,733, forward strand.
CGGTAATAATTCAATAATCGATATTTAAAATATCAGAAAAATAAAAAATTATCAAAAATTATCAAAAATATCATTTTTACCGAATGTATTCATATTTTACATGTTTAGGCCGAATATTATGATTTTACAAAACAATACAACAAATTAATCGTTAATCTCGTAAAAGCGATAAAAAAAATACCGAAACATGCAAATTTACGAATTTTAAAAATTTTCCAGATTATATGACAAACATATATTGCCAAAATTTAAATTAAAAATATATATATATGCAATTACACAAATAAAATCAAGTAATACCGAGTAACGTCAACGTTACCTCTAATCTAAGTCCTAGTCAATAATATATTCGTCCACTTTCGGGTCTTCAAAAATGTCTACACGAACCAGATTTCCATGGTATAAAAATACCATAAGAATGCTGAAAAATATGGTGCATAACAATCGAAAAAGAAATCGATTATTACCTTAACGAGAAGGAGATGAAATAAGGATCGAACAAGGATGAAATTAGTGACGGAAAGAGGATGCTTGGGCACGATTTTTTAGAGTGAAATGGCTGTTGATGGCCTGGTTTCACACATGAAAAATGGAGGGAGAAGAAGAGAGTTTTGCTTGATTAATAAGGTGAATGAATGAATAAAAAAAGTGAAGAGTTTAAGCATGAATGTATCCTTTTAAAAATGATAAAAACAAGGCCAAATGCACATGAAAATCTTGGCCAAAGTGGATGAATAATGGGAATGAAAAGTTTGTATGAGTCATAAGATTAAATGGGAGGAAGAAAATATCTAAAACCTTAAACTAAAAGTTTATAAAATGAAATGTTATAAAAATGTAAAGATGGTGTGTGTATATGTGTGTGATATGGTCATGGTCCAAATGAGTAAACATGAGTCCCAAAATAATTTTGGGTTAATAAAAATAAGGGTCGTAAAATAATTAAAGGCATTTCAAAAACAATTCGAGTAAACCTTGCGTTAGAAAATAATTGTTTACGAGACTTCGTAATAACATCATTAAATGATAAATTTTCATAAATAAAAATACTTTCTTAGTTAGAAATATTATATAAACGTGTTTGGACATTTTTTATAAAAATAAATAATTCAAATTCAAGCTTAAAACAATAGTTCATAGAAAAATGGGATTCTTCCTGAAATAAATGAATAGTTTGCGATGGAAGCTTAATAAATAGAGGGATTTTCTACGTGGTACCCTGAACTTTTTACTTTTCTACTTTGTACCCCTACCATTTTTACATGTATACATGGTAACAAATTACCTTTTTATGTTCAAAATTAAAAGTTAAACGTCATTTAACGTAATTAACCAAATTGAACTTAAACTAACAATTTTGTACGTGTTTGCAGTTATACTCTGAATCTAAACGGATTATTTTTTTGACGTTATATTGTCAAATCAAATGACAACACTTAAATTAAGCTCAATTACTTGTTAATTATCTACGTTAAATGATATTGAAGTCTTAATCCTACGCTAAAAGCATAATTTAACGACAAAACTTGATGGAAAAAAACTTTCGGGGCGCTAGTTAAACTAATAGTAAACTTCAAAGGTACAATGTATAGACATAGAAAAGGTAGAGATACTAGGTGGAAAAGTGAAAAATATAGGGGTGCCGCATAGAAAATCCCATAATAAATAGATTTAAAAGAATTAAAGTCTTTTAAGAGAAAAATAAAAATTATTTGACTTGAAAAAAAATAAGCTTGAAAAAATGACGAAATAGAAGATCGAAACGTGATAGAGTTATGTCATAACGGAAAAGATAAAAGTGCTAGGAAAATAGCGGTGTTACACTGTAATTGTGTAAGTTTGTTCTTCTGTCAATTGAGAAGATTATGTATCTCTTTATTTGACTTATTTATCTATACATACTGTAAGAATATTTTATACTGTAATAATATTACGGGATATGTAATATGTCTTCCTTGTTATTATAGTAATATTTCTTTCTCATAATTATGGTCTTATTGGAAATCGGGATCCTATAGAGATATGTTATCACACAATAATATCGGACTAATTAAATAAGGAGTCTTTCCATATTTACTCAACCTTGATGGAAGGTCGAGATTACGGTAATCTAAAACCCTAATAGGAATCTGGTCCTCTCTCTGCCTATATAAAGGGGTCTTTCCCATCAGAAACTCCATACAAAATTAAGAAACACAACACTTATTATTATTATAGGAAAAGAGAGAGAAACCGACCTATTATTATTATTATTTGAAGATTATTTGAAGTCGTCTTATTATTATTTTGGGGTCATCTTATTATTATTATTTGAAGACGTCTTATAGAGATCTAATATCGTTCGTATTAGATCTCGACTTATTCCACAATGTCAGGAGGTACGTCTTGATCTCTCTTAATTAATCTTTTGTGACCTTCTTGTTGTTCAAAGATTTATGGGAATTATGTTTTATTTATGTCATGTTAATAATATGCTAAGGCCATGACCATCCATGGATGCATTTTCTCTCCATATTGGACCCCACTCCTTCCACCTCACTTTTTTTACCCCACTTTACATTTCATAAAAAAAATTCTTCCATCCATGGATTCAAGTTTCTCTCCATAAAGGACCCCACCTCATTTATACTACCCCACTAATTAATTTTACCCTACCCCACCACCTCTCTCCTCCCTCCCTTTTTCTGATTTCTCCTGCGCATGCCCCACCTTCTCTCTCCCTTCCCCTCACAATTCTCCTTCTCCATCCCAACGGGTAAATTCTCCTTCTCCATCATGGAGATTACCCTCTCCATGGATGGAGACTCCTCCATTTCTCCATCCTACCCATGGAGAGCCCTCAACTCCATGGGTGGACATGGCCTAACATGTGGTATTAGAGGTTAGGTTATTGAACTCATGAATGTCCATTAATTAATACTCCATGTTGTTATTATACATCACATTACTTCGTATTATACAATTTTGTCTATTAATTATGATTCTTATTATTATTGTATAATCGTACTAAGTTTTGGTGTATGGTGTATGTGATTTATGCATTATGCATGATACGTAGAATTATTTAACCACGTGTCCACTATTGCCATCATGCAAGTTAGAGCAACCACAGTGGTTGAAGTTCCATTTTGGTTCATTTCTCCTCACGTCGTCACCACATCATTTAACTACAAACTTAAAATTCATGAACTTTTGTCAACAATAATAAAAGTTCATCCAAATTTATAAATGGGTCCCGCACCAATCAACTCACCACCAAAATTTAATTTCGTTCTCTAATCAAAATATAATAAATTAAAAAAAAAAGTGTGCAAGTTGAAATGAATTGCAAGGTGGCATGCTCCCAGACTTTCTCTCTCCAACATGTTGCCTTCCTCTTCTCGTATGGACAAGTTTGTATTTTCAAACCTCTATGGACGAACACTCCACAAACTTCTGGAACAATGGCATTGTTCGTCCGTTATTATAAACCCCCTCTATGGACACCCACTGTGGTTGCCCTTATGGTCACTAAAGCTAAAAGTCATCCCCTATCTTATTGCATACATACGTATAATCAATGAATTAAGTGTATGATTTGTATGATTTATACTTCATTAGTTATGATGATTTTTGGTACCATAAGATACGTAAATATTGCAACTTAAATAAAATTCAGTACAAGTGTGATGATTGATCTTGATTTACTATATTTTGTCATATTTTGTCTTGAAATTGCATGATTATATGATGATTTACTATATTCATATTGATTAGTATATAGATTAAAGTTTTAATGTCAAGTAACTTTAAAATTCTATTATTTGATGAGTAATTCCATGACAATATGATTATAGTATACTCGTATGATTATGATTTGTTTTCACCGTACTATTTATGCTCATTCGATATAATTATTCGTTTGACAAATAATGATTTATGATAAATTATAATTCATATTTTTCGGTTTTAGATGATGTTAGTATGAAATTCTTATGGTTAAATTTCACCACAGTGAATTTACAACTAAAGTCCAATTTTTTGACATATTATAGTCATTATATCGTTCACATATAAAATATATATTTACCCGCAGGTAGATTATATTACCATGTGTAACATTCTATTTATTTGAATATTTTAGTGAATACCCACAGGAGCACTAATAAATATGTGTTGGTACATATTGAGGCCTTATTATTTATTGGGAAATTCCCATTTGTACCCTCTAAGTTTTCACTTTTCCCAGTTGTACCCCTGCATATAAGCAATTCCCAACTGTACCCCTGAACTCTGTTAATTACTCTCAACCGTGACTAAACTAGAATTAGCCGTTAAGTATTGCTGTTAAGTGTCAACTTGCGGTCCTAATCTAATGACATGGCGAGTGACATGTCGGTCTAGTAGCCTTTTGGCCTTCGTTAATCTCTAATTACCCCTTCATTCTAATTTCAGACTATAAACCCTTCCTCTTCCTTCCTTTCTTCCCTTGTTCGAATTCATTGATCATCACCATATCATCTTCCATTCTTCCTCTATGTACTATCATCATCATCATCATCATAGCTTTTCTCACTTATTATTGCATGTTGTTGTTGATTTCGAAGAGGCGAAAACTCGAAATTAGAATGAAGGGGTAAATAGGGATTAACGAAGGCCAAAAGGCTACTAGACCGACATGTCACTCGCCATGTCATTAGATTAGGACTTCAAGTTGGCACTTAACAACCATACTTAACGGCTAATTCTAGTTTATAATTCTAGTTTAGTCACGGTTGAGAGTAATTAACAGAGTTCAGGGGTACAGTTGGTAATTGCTTATACGCAGGGGTACAACTGGGAAAAGTGAAAACTTAGAGGGTACAAATAGGAATTTTCCTTATTTATTTTGTCTTGCTTTAAATCACAGCTAAAATACCTAATCACAAGTGCAATCATATGCTAACTCTATTGTTCAGCTTAATGGAGCTAACTACTCTGAATGGAAAGAGCAAGTTGAGTTCACCTTAGGGTTAATGGAACTGGATACTTGTCTTCGCAAAGACAAGTGATGGCGGGATTTGTCGTGGATCCCGCCGATCAAATAAATAACCAACTAATCCTAGTGGGTAGCTAGGGTAAGTCGGATCGAATCCACGGGGACGGTAAGAGGCGTCTAGACTAAGGTCACCTAAAAACGAGACTAAGTCAACTAACTAGGCTAAACTAGAGTAATAGGAAGGGGAAGAAGGCTAAGACTATGGCTAAGGAGACGAAGAAAACAAACAAGGAAAACGGGCTAGGATTAGGTCGGGTTCAAGGGGCAACGGAATGGTCAAGGAGGAGTAAAGGTGAAGGGGGTAGTCGGGTAATCTAGGTGTGGTCCGGGCTCTCGCTACGTAGACCTACCTAGAGGTTCCACCTAAAACCCATCTCTGCGACACACATGACAAACGGGGTTACTAGCGCGTTATAGTGGCCTAGGTCGCATCCGGGCTCTCGCTACGTAGACCGACCTAGGGGTCGTCCTCACCGGGCTCTCGCTACTTAGTGAGGGAACCAAACCCACAAACAAACTATCACCCACAAGAGAAAAGGCAAGAAAAACAAGTATTTGCAACTACTAGTCACTCAAGCATTTCAACAAACATGTAATATGCATCAAACCAAGAGGAAACCCAAATCTTCCACCAACATCTCCAACAAACCCTTAATCATCCAATTAACACCCTAATCACCCTACTAACCCTAGCAAGAATCTACTCAAACATAATCAAACTACAACTAACAAGAACAAGAGGAATCAACATAAGAATCCAAACATGCATAATGGAAAACAAGGATAAACAACAAACAATGAATAAAGATGAGAACTTAATAAACAATAAAGGATTAAGAGTGAAAGGAGAAGAAGATTGTACCAAACTACAAAGGAAATGGAAAAGGAGAACACTGGCATAGAAGAAAACTCAAACACTTCCACCAAGGTTGTCAAGCTTGATAGATTCTTCAAGAGATCCAATAATACAAGAGTAATCACTAGATTAACGACTAATTAAGGACTAATCTACACTAATCTAAGCTAATCTAACCTAAAGTAGTCTAGGGTTTAGTGGGTAATGAAGAACATAACATAGGAATACAAGAGGAAAGGTATATATAGGGTTACAATGAGTAGGGAGATGAAACAATGCATTCACGGGCTGCCACTGGGCCTTCCCGGCCGGGATGAGGTGGTCCCGGTCGGGAAGGGGTCGGTCCCGGCCGGGATGACCTGCTCACGGTCGGGAAGGGCTCAAAACAGGAGCATCTCTTTTGTGCACCTCATCCCGGACGGGTTGAGGTCATACTCGTCGGGGATGAGTCACTACTACATTATGTCACTTGGGCCACAAATTATGCCACGGGAATTTGTAATTCGTGGCATAAAATTACTTCGTCACGGGAAAGATAATATTATTACTCTTAGATTAATCAGTTTTAAAAATTACGCCACGGGATAAACACTGTCGTGGCTATTAATTGCTTTTAGCCACGAATTATGCAAGGTTTGTGGCTATTAATTACGCTTAGCCACGACATAGGATATAGCCGTGGTTATTAATTACATTTAGCCACGTACTAGTTATAATCGTGGCTAATGATTTTTTTTTTGCCACGTATTACTCCATTTCGTGGCTAAATATTGTTTGTTGAACATGTATAATTTGTTCATAATGACTAATGATTGTTTTTACCTATGAAATAAATTATTTTTAAAAGAAAGTTACGTCAAGATTTTTAAAATTAATTGATTATTCAACATTATTATTATTATTATTTATTATTATTATAATTATTATTATTATAATTATTTATTATTATTATTATTATATGTATTTTTTTAAATGGTGGAATTTAATTAATGAATCAAAATGCTGTTTACAAAAAAATAAGTGGTCAGCCAAGATATCATCTGAGTCCCAGATTGTATCTCGACTGCCCACCAATTTTTTTTGATTCATCAATAATAATAATAATAATAATAATAATAATAATAATAATAATAATAATAATAATAATAATAATAATAATAATAAGTCGGGTCAGTTCGGGTTGCGGGTCAATTTTGGATGTCGGGTCAGATTTAGGTTAACTTATTCAGGTTGGGTCAGGTCAGTTTTGTCAGGTCTAGATCTAAGTACTACTTCTACTATTTAGGCCCTGTTCTCCTGGACTTATATTCAGACAGTTTCAGTTCAGTTCAGTTCAGTTCAGACACTTTCAGTTCAGTTCAGTTCAGACACATTCTGTTCAGGTCAGACACATTCAGTTCAGTTCAGTTCAGACTTATTATTATTATTATTATTATTATTATTATTATTATTATTATTATTATTATTATTACTACTACTACTACTATTATTATCGTCATCATCATATTCATTATTATTATTATTGTTATTATTACAATTATTATTATTAGTATTATTATAATTATTATTATTACAGTGGAGGATGAAAATAATAACGGTAAAAAAACGATATTTTCGAAGTTAAACTTACATAAATGACCACAAATATTTTCGTCAATACAATCTAAATCCATTACGTCAATACTTTTGATGAATACAAATTACGTCAAATGATTAAGTAAGTCATCTACATCAATTTGCCCCGTTTCCTCTTCATCTTCATCAGAATCTTCATCGGAATCTTCATTTGAATCTTCTTCAATGTCACTATCGGCACGATTAGCTAACCATATGTCTTTAGCTATAATCGTTCGCACTTTGTTCATAAGTTTCTTCCGTTTGACGTCGTTCATGTTTGTATCTGCTCTTCCCTGACTAATTGCATGTTGTATTACTGGTATACTATTATAAGTTATAAATATTTATTACTTAAAGTAAAAGTAATATTACTTTATCAAGTATTATCATTTACTAAATAAATTAGTAATATTATTATTAATTTTATTATTATTACTATTATATTAATATTAATTATACTAATAATAATAACATTATTATTATTATTATTATTATTATTAAAATTAATTATTATTATTATTAAAATTAATTATTATTTTTTTTTTTTCAGTTCAGTTCAGTTCAGTCAATTTAAGTCCTAGAGAACAGGGTCTTACTTCTTTCTAGATGATCGACATTCAATTTAGTTTGATAAAAAAAACTAAAAGAATCACATAAAAGAAAGAAAGAATCGTATAAAAGAAAGAAAGAATCACATAAAAAAGACCCAAACCTTGAAAAACTCTAAACCCTAAACTACAATCACAAAATCTGTACACTCATCGATCATCTGCACTACTCGGAAAGGCTCAACACGGGTAAGTCTTCTTGCGAATTCCAATCAAAGTTGTTTGTTAAATTTTATTTGGGATTTCTTTTATCTGTGAATTAGGAATTAGGTTTACGTTTATTAGTTTGCACAATTTCTATCAGTGTTATTAGCAATTAGTTTGCACTATTAGTATTATTAGCAATTAAGATTAGTGTTAAGATTATCAATTAAGATTAGTTTTAACGATTAGTGTTATTAGCAATTAGTTTGCACGATTTCAATGAGTGTTATTAATTTGCATGATTTGTTTGCACGGTCAGTGTTATTCGGACTTAAGATCAGCAAAGTGTTATTAGTTTGCACGATTTCTATTATCAAACTCAGTGCTAGTAATTTATGTGCGTTTACGTGATATTGATGCTTGATTATGATTTCTATTGTCAAGTGATTGGTGATGATACAGTAAGATCAGTTTCTTCAGCTTTGAAAGTTGTCGAAGAAGGTAGTTTTTTCCCGTATGAATGTTATCTTGATGCTTTAGTTATTTACAAGAAGAACAATTTCTTCATCTAAAGCACATTTTTTTAGCTATTGGCACCCAACAAAACACTACATCTACTTACAGTGAACACGACTTTGATTCGGAAGGTACATATTTCGGAAATGTTGCATATAATCTTAATCACTTTATACTTGTTTTTTTAGCTATTAAATACTACTACTACTTTTATATTCATTATATTATACTTGTATTTTCTTTTCTAAATGGTACATATATTGATAATGATGAATTTAGTCATCTTATGGCTATTGGAGGAGGTACTAATGAATTTAATTACTTTTTTTTTATAACAAATCATTTCTTAATACTATGTGAAATGCTAATCAAATTTGTAATCAGATAATCATGCGCATCTATACAATAGTGGGGATGAAGATATGCAAATGGAAAAAGGTTCTGTATTTTACTTTTGAAATCTATAACTACATCACACTAATGCTCTACATTGTTACACCAAATGACAATGTCCTTTATACTTCGGTTCATTACACCATGTTTTTACACAAGCATAAATGTCTCATCTGCCACAACATGGGCATTAGTGCTGATCGTGTCCTAGAAATACCAAATCCTTCCCTTTGTAGTTAACTTATATTGCTTCTTTTATATATATATAGAGGCCGAAGATACACCCCATAATGAACAATGTCAATACATGTCAGATGAAGATGACATCTGGGATAAGAAAGTTGAACATCAACTAAACAAAGCTAGAGAAATTGATTCGATGAATAATGAGATAGTTACATCAGGTACTCATATCAGAATTTTATGGAGATTGATCATGTTATTTTGACTATTGATTTACACCTTATTTTTTGGGAAACAATAATCATATGCAGGTAAGGGAAAGAAAACAAGAGGAGTGGTATACTGTAGAAATCTTGCTGCACTCAAACCTAGGGAAAAGGTTTTTATAACATTTAATGAAGATGGTATTGCAATCGGTGAGAATGCAACATCTTTTTCTTATTTTGCCGGAGATCAAGTTAGGAATCGAAGCGTATTACCCGTGCAAGTTAATGGATGGCAAGACTTCAAAGAAGAGACACTTGATCACTTATGGAGATGTATTCTGGTAAATGTGATTGGTTTTTTTTATTTTTTTTTAATCTTCGCTCGTTTAATGATTTTATAATTATGATCTGCTATACTAGGAGAAATGTGAGTTTGATGACTCAGAGTTAAGAAAAGAAGCAGTACTGAAGTATGCAAGGGCTTTGTTTAGGAATAGTAGGTATCAGCTGAAGAAAAAATATATTATTTCCCCAAAACTCACAACAAAAGAGGATCAATTGAAGAATAAGCCGAATGATATGCCGAAAGCAGACTGGAAATTCTTGGTAGAACTTTGGCGGTCTCCTAAATTTCAGGTACACTAGAAACTTTTATGTTTACATTTGTAAACTTAGTATCCAATTATTGATTGACGGTCTCACGTAATGCTTTTTGTTTATCAGGAAAGGAGTATTAAAGCGAAAAAGAGCAGGTCATGTCAAAAAATGCCTCATTATACTGGATCCAAAAGTCATGCTCGTGTCCAAGAAGAACTTGTAAGTTAACTTATAATAAATGTATAAAAGTTTTTGTATAGGTCATTATCTTTCTGGCTAAAATTGACTCAACCGAGCTGGACTGAAGTGTTTTGTATGTATTATTAATAACATGAAACTAAAGGCAAAAATAGTTGACAGAAGTTCATTTTTTGCTTGTATCCGAGTCATCTACTAAGAACAATATTTGGATGTTTTAAGAATCCTTGGGTTGACAGATCAAGTGCACTTACGCAAAGTATCTCATTTTTTATTACTTGTGATTGATTCAAATTGCAGAAACAAAGAAACGGGGGAGAGTGTTTGAGGGTAGATGTGCTCCTTGAAACTCGAAAAAGGAAATCCAAGAATCCCGTCAATTCGGTTAACTTAGACTGCAACATGAAAGCAATAGTAAGTAAATGCTTTTGTGGCACTTTTACAATTTTTTTGAAATACTTAGTGGTGAGTAATTTTTTTCCTTTTCAATTGACAATTTGTGTAGGAAGAAGTGAATAAACTGAGGAAAGAAAGGGACGAAGGACTTAACAACAAAACTGATGATCAAATTCCTTTGGATGTTCTTGGGAAAGATAAACATGGATATTTGCGTTGTTATGGTCGAGGCATAACAATAACACAATATTATGGAGTCAAACCATCACGCTTGAATCTTACAAAGGAAATGATAGAAGTTCGACGAACGACTAAAGATGTGATTAAACAAGCGAATAAAGAGGTACTAATGGCCAGAAAAGAAGTAGAAGATCTTCGAAAAAATGCTGAAATAGCCAAATTAGAAGCTGAGGCAAAGGTGGATGAAAAGATTACGGCTAATAACAAGATGTGGGAGGAAAGATTCAAGAATTTATTATCATCGCTTGAGATAAATAATTCGCATTAAGGTTGGTTTATTACAAAGTAATTTGTATTTCTCCCATCTCTTTATGCTATCATATTCTTTTAATTTGGACACCTAGATCGTATTATATCTTTATACTCCATATGTAATATTATTATCTTAATATTATAATTTTTTTTTTATTTTTACAGGTGATAATGTTGGCCTCTTACAATTTATAGGAAAATAAATATGAAGAAAAAATGTCTACGTATAGAGAAGAACCAACATTTACGGTTGTAATTTTTTGGTAATATTTATTGTTTGAATAATATTTTGGTTGCACAAACAAACATTTATAGATTTTATCGAATTTTTATCAACAATACTCTTTGAATGATTTGCATTTGTATCGTATAAAATTTCAGGATTATATACTTTCATTAATGAATCAATTCTTACTTTTTTAAATTTTTTTATCTGTACTATCTATTTTTATGGGTGGTCATATTATTGTGGCTAACAAAGATTTATCAACCAGTAAAGTATAGCCACGATAAATATATTTAGCCACACTAATATGTACTGACTATTACGACACTAGCCATGAGAAACAAAAATATGCCGCATAATCTTGCTACAAATTTTTTATACACAGCCACGATATTATTCGTGGTTAGCCAAAGAAAATATTTTTTGCCAAAACATTTTAGCCACGGAAAATATATTTTGCCACAACATTTTAGCCATGGAAAATATTTTGGCCACGACGTTTTAGCCACGATATTTATTTTTGCCACGTTGGTTTAGCCACGAAGAAAGTGTTAGGCCACGATATATAGCCACAGAAAATTTCGTGGCAAAATGTTCAAATTTAACCACATGACTTTTTTTTCGTGGCTATTTTTTTTGCCACGGCCACTTGCGCCACGCTTAGTTTCCCGTGGCTAAGTCGTGTAGCCACGTGAATTTATTACTTGCGCCACGATTCCAAACGTGGCCCAAGTGACAAATTGTTGTAGTGAGTCTTGTAAGCCTCCAATATGATCTTTAAGGTTCCTCCTTGCTTCGCATGGACTTCTCATCGATTCTAGGGACTCGGGATCGGGTCTCGGAGGCTCGGGATTGGGTCCCAAGGTCTCGGGGTCGAATCCAAGGCATTGAGTGATCGTTTCTTCACTTCGTTGGCTCCGAAAAGTGTATGTATTGAGTCAGAATCGCTCCAACTCTTCATGAATGGTCTCGGGAACCTGAAACGAACTAGAGGAAGCGTAAGTAGCCCATAAATCGCTCCCAAGGAGCGATTTCACAAGGAAAATGAGACCAAAACACTATGAAATAGGCACTACAAACTACACTTATCAACTCCCCCACACTTAACCCTTACTCGCCCTCGAGTAAGCACATACTAACTACTAAACTAGCCGAGCGGGTATCAGCGCACCCTACGCCCTTTCAACTCACGCGAGAACACCTAGAGGATGAGTGCTCTCCGCAAGGCAAGTGAGATCTTGCGACAAAACTGTGGATGCAACCGGACACAAAACACATAAACAACAAACACACAAATAAACAAACAAAAATCGGTTGCACCCAAAAGAAAACAAATACCGCTTCCCTCAAACAAGCGGTGAAAGAAGCACCGGTTTAGGACTCGAGGCAGGTGACAACGTTCCCGAGCTAGCAATACAAACCAAGATGGACCAAACCCTAATGGTATGACGACAAAGCAATAAAAACGTTGGTAACTTACCTCGGTTCCTCCTAACCTTCTAAGAACGTACCACGGGACGATCGGCGGGATGGAAAAAGGATGAACCACGGTGTTAGTCGACACTGTAGGTAAGTGAGACCCCGCCCCCTTTAGCGATGAGCCAAGAGGGTCGTCCCATGCCCAAAACCGCCTAACTAGTCCAAGTAAAAAGGTGGAAATAATTGCAAAGTGAGGGAAGACCGACCTTTGCCGCTATCATCCTTTCTAGGGACTCGGTCCTTTGGTAGGCTCTTCACGGCAAAAGTCGGAAAAAGGCTTATTTTTGTGGGGTTAAGATCTTTTAGTGAGACGATTTTCTTTTGGCATTTTCTCTTTTCTTTTGCATTTTTGCTTTGTGTGTTGCCATGCCATTTCTTTTTCTTCTTTTTTATTTTCTTTTTGGCTTTTTGTGCCTTTTCTTTTTCTTCTTTCTTTCTTTCTTTCATTTTCTTTCATTTTCTTTTCTTTGCGCTTTTTGGCTTGATTTGATTGATAGGCATTTCTTGGCAATTAGGAAAGAGAGACTTCAACAAATTGCAATTTTATTTGGTGGATATGTGTAGGAGGTAGGTGAATGGGAGAGTTGGGAGCGCGCTTTCCCTTCAAACCCACAAAAAAGGGAGAACTTGGACTAATCAAACAAATTTCAAACATGGTCACCTAGGGGACGGGACTCGGCAACCAAGGCCTTTTCACACCGTGGGTGGTCAAAATGGTCAAAATGCAAATCCCGTAGTAAATCTCTAGTAAGCTAGGTGGACTCAAGGTAAGAAACCAACGAAATCATTGATTTAGGGTCATTCTACTAGACTAAAGTCCAAGACTCGATTTATACCACTAGGAAGGGAAAGTAGACACTCGCACACTAGCCTCTAAACCGGGTTTTCGAAAACCTTTTTACACACAAGACACAACTACACGCACAAAACAAAGACACGACAAAGAACGAAAGAAAAAGAAGCAAAAGCAACAAAACAAAACGAACACATAACCAACACAAACACCACCCCAAGCTTCCAAACAAGCCACCAAATCAACCACAAGCATTACAAAGCTCCACCCGAGCACACCACATCACAAACCTTCTCCAAACTTCATAAGGGGTAAAGAGGAAAAAGGGATAAAGGCGTTACCGAATGTCTTGAGAGCTTTCCAAAGTTAGCGGCGATTAGGCGACCTAAGAGGAAAAAGGGAGGCAAAACACGCACAACAAAACACATATACGATCCAACAACATAAAAAAAGGAAAACACACAAAAGGAAAATCTTTTTGATTTTTGTGGAAATTTTTCAATTTTTTAGGATTTTTAAAGATTTTTAGAAAAACTACGAAAATAAAACTAACTACAATAGAATATCGCTCCCCCACACTTAAGCCGAGCAATGTCCTCATGCTCGACCGTAGTGCATGGGAGCACAAAAGAAAAGAAAAGAAACTACGAAAATAAAACTAAAAATCAAAAATAAAGTGGAGAAAATGGTAGAATGTGTCCGGCCGGGGTGTAGTCAAGTCACCATGGGCCGAGACGAGAAAAGATATGGATGGGGGAAGAAATAAAAAGAAAGAAATGAAAAGAAAATGGGAGGGGAGGACTAGGTGTAATCAAGTCACCTAGCCCGGATTCCGCCCAAATCCGACTAAATCCTACAAAAAGAAAGAGAAATCAAAGAAAAAGTGAAAATACTTGTAAATTTGGATTTTGAAATGACTCTTGATGTAGTCACGTCATCGAGAATCGGGAGCAACCATACTAAGGCCTCGAAGGCCACCAAGACACCATGACTCAAGGGAAAGGGGGGCAAACAAGAGAAAACAAGCAATAATAGACGGAAAAGAAAGGATAGTTGTCGTACCCTGCGGTTAGCAACTCACTCGCTCCATCGTCTCAATGATCATTAAAAGCACTTTGCTTGTCGTCTTCATTGTCATCCCACTTCAATCTTGATAGTAACGCATGGTTTGAGGTAGTAAATGGTGCGAGGGGATGGGATTTGATGTGAATTTCGGTGTAAGAGGGAATGAAATGAGGGTATGCAAGAGGTAGGGAGGTTGGGTGGGGGCATACAATGGTCGGGTGGACTCGAATGTCGAAGAAGAGGCATAAGGTGGAGTAGGAGACCTTTCCGGTCGGGATGGATGGTCCCGATCGGGATGATAAACCCTTCCCGGTCGGGAAGACACTCCAGAAGTCTCGAAATATGGCACCCTCATCCCGGTCGGGATGGCTCCTTCCCGGTCGGGATGCCTCATCCTTCCCGGTCGGGAAGCCCTCTTCCCGGTCGGGATGCTCTCTTCATGGACTTCTTGACCTCCAAAACCCCAAAAGCTTAACCTAAGCTTCAAAAACCGACTCCCTAGCTTTCAATCCATGCTCTATCGATAGCCATTCCTCTCTAGGAATCACCTTCACTTCACACCTATCACAATAAACTCAAATACAACATCAAATTCCCTCCCTCACATCGCTCATCGAAATACCAAATAACAAGAATATCAAAAAACAAAGAGTCCTAGGAACAAAATCACAATAAACATAATTACAGACACAAAGCTAAAGAGAAGAGAGGTAGGGGAATGTACAACATGACGGTTCTTAAGGAACTCCGTCAAACCGAGGATGGTGGACTCTCATTCTTCAACCATAGCCCTCAAGGGCTTGGAGGAGCAAGTCAAATGCACGACCGGCATCGTAATGAAGGCCCAAGCAAACGAGCCGAGCTAACCTCCACGGCCTCCAAGATGGAGGCAAGAAGTAGGAATCCCAAGACCCAACGTCATCATTCATGTTGTCTCCGGGGTCTATCCATCCTACGAGCTTAACCGACCTCTTCCTCTCTAAGCATCGTCTCCAATCACTATCAAGCTTCAAATCCTTGACAAGAGGCACAAAAAGCGGTTTTGGCCCCGTTCCCTTGTTGCACACCCCCACATTTTCCTCAAGTTGTGGTTCCCCATCTTCATCGCTTGTCCCCAGATCATCTTGGAGGAGAGAGTCGAAACTTCTACCGGCGGTTTCAATCTCTTCCAAGCCATTGCTCGGTTTACATACAAGGGGCTCTTTATGCTTATCCACATTATCGTACATGGGCAACTTGGGCTTGTCAATTTCACCCAAAAACTTCACAAATTCTACCAACCCATCCAACTCACTAACCTCCTCCAATTCTTCACCAACAATGCCTTCACTACGGGTCATATCCTCATTCGTCTCTTTTTGGGTAGACGATTGAGGTTCTTCAAAGCAAAGGTCGCTCCTCATGGGGACTTCATCGGCGGCTTCACGATTGGGGTGCTCCCCTTGCTCAAGTGGGCACCCTTCGTCAAGTTGTGACGTTCGAGTTAAAAACATCACGGTTTTAGCCGATATAAGATTTAATCGCGCATCAATCGCCTCGGTTTCCCTTTGATATTGGGCCAATAATTCATCTTGATCCTTTTGCATTTGAATGACCATTTCTTGGGTGCTCCTTTGAAATTGAAGAATCGAATGATACAACTCCAAGTTTGACAATTGGCGGTCATTGAGGTCTTGTAGAGCTCCTTGAAAATCTTGATGATGCCCAAGAGGCGGGGCATCATATTGTTGGTAGTGAGGTTGTGGTGATTGGTAGTATTGTGGGTCATGGGGTTCATATTGTGGTTGGGGTGGAGGGTAATATGGTGGGTTTTGGGGGTATTGGTTTCCATAAGGTGAATCTTGATTGAACATGGTGGGTTCACATTGATAACTCGAGTAATAGTCACCATGATCGTAGGATTGGTAATCGTTCACTTGTTGGTAGCCGTTTTCATAACCTTGAAGTTCATACCCACTAGAGTCTTGATCCCCCCAAGGAGCTTGATAGTAATTAGGAGTCATCATGTCATAGCTTTGGTTCATAGAAGAAGAGGAGTAGCTCATATCGGCTTCCATGTGTGGGGAGTTTAGATCAAACCCCATGCTCGCTCGAAAATCGTAGCTCATACCCGGTTGAGGACTTCTCAATCTAGCAACCGTCCGTTAAAGCGGCTCAGAGTTGCAAGAAGAAGATGGTCACCACCTCTAAGCACAAACTGTAGACTAAGAGCAAACGTGAGAAGCCTAGTGCTTTTTGGGCACTAGACAAGAGAGAAATAAACTTCACACACAAGAAGCAAAGAAACAAAAAAAAAGAAAAACACAAAACAAAAGACAAAGTCAAGTAACTAGGAAAACAAAGTCTAAACTAGCACCGTCCCCGGCAACGGCGCCAAATTGATGGTGGGATTTGTCGTGGATCCCGCCGATCAAATAAATAACCGACTATTCCTAGTGGGTAGCTAGGGCAAGTAGGGTCGAATCCACGGGGACGGTAAGAGGCGTCTAGACTAAGGTCACCTAAAAACGAGACTAAGTCAACTAACTAGGCTAAACTAGAGTAATAGGATGGGGAAGAAGGCTAAGACTATGGCTAAGGAGACGGAGAAAACAAACAAGGAAAACGGGCTAGGATTAGGTCGGGTTCAAGGGGCAACAGAATGGTCAAGGAGGAGTAAAGGTGAAGGGGGTAGTCGGGTAATCTAGGTGTGGTCCGGGCTCTCGCTACGTAGACCTACCTAGAGGTTCCACCTAAAACCCATCTCGGCGACACACATGACAAACGGGGTTACTAGCGCGTTATAGTGGCCTAGGTCGCATCCGGGCTCTCGCTACGTAGACCGACCTAGGGGTCGTCCTCACTGGGCTCTCGCTACTTAGTGAGGGAACCAAACCCACAAACAAACTATCACCCACAAGAGAAAAGGCAAGAAAAACAAGTATTTGCAACTACTAGTCACTCAAGCATTTCAACAAACATGTAATATGCATCAAACCAAGAGGAAACCCAAATCTTCCACCAACATCTCCAAAAAACCCTTAATCATCCAATTAACACCCTAATCACCCTACTAACCCTAGCAAGAATCTACTCAAACATAATCAAACTACAACTAACAAGAACAAGAGGAATCAACATAAGAATCCAAACATGCATAATGGAAAACAAGGATAAACAACAAACAATGAATAAAGATGAGAACTTAACAAACAATAAAGGATTAAGAGTGAAAGGAGAAGAAGATTGTACCAAACTACAAAGGAAATGGAAAAGGAGAACACTTGCATAGAAGAAAACTCAAACACTTCCACCAAGGTTGTCAAGCTTGATAGATTCTTCAAGAGATCCAATAATACAAGAGTAATCACTAGATTAACGACTAATTAAGGACTAATCTACACTAATCTAAGCTAATCTAACCTAAAGTAGTCTAGGGTTTAGTGGGTAATGAAGAACATAACATAGGAATACAAGAGGAAGGGTATATATAGGGTTACAATGAGTAGGGAGATGAAACAATGGATTCACGAGCTGCCACTGGGCCTTCCTGGCCGGGATGAGGTGGTCCCGGTCGGGAAGGGGTCGGTCCCGGCCGGAATGACCTGCTCCCGGTCAGGAAGGGCTCAAAACAGGAGCATCTCTTTTGTGCACCTCATCCCGGACGGGTTGAGGTCATACCCGTCGGGGATGAGTCTTGTAGGCCTCCAATATGATCTTTAAGGTTCCTTCTTGCTTCGCATGGACTTCTCATCGATTCTCGGGACTCGGGATCGGGTCTCGGAGGCTCGGGATTGGGTCCCAAGGTCTCGGGGTCGAATCCAAGGCATCGAGTGATCGTTCCTTCACTTCGTTGGCTCCGAAAGTGTATGAAACGAGCCGGAATCGTTCCAATTCTTCATGTATGGTCTCGGGAACCTAAAACTAACTAGAAAAAGCATAAGTAGCCCATAAATTGCTCCCAAGGAGCGATTCCACAAGGAAAATGGGACCAAAACATAGCAAAATAGGCACTACAAACTACACTTATCAACAAGCCAGCTGCCTTAACTTCTGAAAGTACCACTGCTCAAATATCTCTCCATGAAGCTTGGGAGAGATCTGACAGACTATGCATTTTATTCTTGCGTTGGACCATTGCAACCAATATTAAGACCTCCCTACCTAAAGCTAAAAGTGCAAAGAAGTACCTTGAGGATATTGAAGAATGGTTTAAGACTGCTGATAAATCCCTTGTTGGAAAATTAATGGCAGAACTTACAACCATGAAGTTTGATGGTACTCGCAATATGCATGATCATGTTCTTGAAATGACCAACCTTGCGGCCAAACTAACGAGTTTAGGAATGACGATGAACGCTTCTTTTTTAGTCCAATTTATCCTAAACAGTTTATCATCCTCTTCTGCATACGGACCATTTCATGTGAATTATAACACTCTCACTGAAAAGTGGAGCTCTAATGAATTAGCCCACAAATTGGTTCAAGAAGAGGCTAGGCTGAATCAACAAGGTATTAAAGCAGCTCATTTCATTCAAGGAGCTGGATATAATAATGCTGGAAAAAAGCACCACAAAGGACCGAAAAGGGAATCATCCAAAACTATTGAGGCTGACCAACAACCCAATAAGAAAAGAAAAACAAACTGCAAGTTCTATAAGAAATCCGGACACTTCCAGAAGGACTGCACTAAACGTCGAGAATGGTTCGAAAAGAAAGGTAAACCAATGGGTTTCGTAAGTCATTTTGAATCAAATCTTAGTTATGTTTCCTCTAATGATTGGTGGATTGATACCGGTGCTAATGTCCATGTTTCAAATTCCATGCAGGGATTCCTTACGACCCAAATCACAAACCCAAGCAATAACTTTCTTATTATGGGAAATAAAGTCAAAGCTCCAGTGAAAACTATTGGAACCTTTTGTCTTATTTTAGATAGCGGTTTTCAGTTAGACTTATGTCAAACTCTTTATGTACCGTCTGTTTCTCGTAATTTAATTTCCGTTGGTGAACTTGATAAAGTTGGATATTCATTTGAATTCGGCAAAGGCAAATTCAGTTTATTTAAGAATTTTAGTCCTATTGGTTCTGGAATTTTGATTGATGGTTTTTACAAGCTTAGTCTTGACAAACAGTTTGCTGAAAATTGCCTTGCTTTGCATGTTAATACGGAAACAAAACAACAATCGTCTAAAAACGACTCATATTTCTTGTGGCATAAAAGACTGGGTCATATATCCAGTGAAAGAATTAAAAGGTTAGTAAAAGATGGAATCCTTCTGACTCTAGATTTTACTGATAATTAAGTGTGTGTAGATTGTATTAAGGGTAAAACAACAAAACACACAAAGAAAGGAGCCACAAGAAATACACAGCTTCTTGAAATTATACATACAGATATCTGTGGACCTTTTGATGTTCCATCTTTTGGCGGATAAAAGTATTTTATCACTTTTATCGATGATTACTCACGTTATTGTTACTTGTACTTATTGCATAAAAAATCTCAGTCTATAGATGCTTTACAAGTGTTTATTACTAAAGTTGAAAGACAATTAGACAAGAAAGTGAAAATCGTAAGGTCAGATAGAGGTGGTGAGTTTTATGGAAGGTATGATGAAACAGGACAACATCCTGGACCTTTTGCAAAACTTCTCCAAAAGTTTGGAATTGTAGCTTAGTACACAACGCCTGGTTCGCCCTGGCAGAATGGTGTAGTTGAAAGGCGTAATCGTACTTATATAGAAATGGTTAGATCAATGATGAGCTATGCAAATTTACCTATATCATTATGGATGGATGCTCTTCGCATAGCTGTTTATATATTAAATCGAGTTCCCAGCAAAGCAGTTCAAAAGACCCCTTTTGAAATGTGGAAAGGCTGGAAACCCAGTTTAAAACATCTCCAAATTTGGGGATGTCCAGCTGAGGCAAGGATTTATAATCCAAATGAAAATAAATTGGACTCAAGAACGATAAGTGGATATTTTATTGGTTATCCCGCGAAGTCCAAAGAATATAGAATTTATTGTCCTAACCATACCACGAGAATTGTTGAAACCGGTAACGCTAGATTCTACGAGAATGTCGATGTTAGTGGGAGTCATAAATTTAAAGATGTGATCATAAATGAAATAAGGGCAACTATCCCTATGCCTTTTATTTCGAAAGCCAGTGAGACTACTCCCATTGTTGAAGAAATTAATGAGGAGATATTAATGGATGATCAAGAACCACCTAATGAAAACATCGTAAATGAAAATGAACAATTATAAGAAGAAGCGACATTATGAAGATCTTCTAGAGATAGAAGGCCTTCAACGCTCATTTCTAATGATGATTATTATCTTTATCAAGTAGAATCTGATCAAGGGAAAATAAAGGATCCGGTCACTTATTCACAAGCCATTAAAGATGTTAGTTCTAGTAAGTGGATCGATGCCATGAAAGAGGAGCTGAAATCTATGGCTGAAAATGAAGTTTGGGACGTAGTTCATTTGCCTCAAGGACACAAAACAGTCGGCAGTAAATGGGTCTTTAAGACTAAGTGCGACTCTCAAGGCAATATTGAACGACATAAAGCCAGACTTGTTGCCAAAAGTTTCACTCAGAAAGAAGGTATTGATTACACTGAGACCTTTTTCTCCCGTGTCAAGGAAGGATTCTCTTAGAATTATCATGGCTCTAGTAGCTCATTATGACCTCGAGTTACATCAAATGGATGTGAAAACTGCCTTTCTTAATGAAGACTTAAAAGAAGAAGTCCACATGCGTCAACTTAAAGGTTTCATTATTGAAGGTCAGGAAGACATGGTCTGCAAACTTAAGAAATCATTATATGGACTGAAACAAGCATCGAGACAATGGTACTTAAAGTTCGATGAAATCATTACTAATTTTGCTTTCAAAGAAAATATCGTTGATCCTTGCATATATCTCAAGATCAGTGGGAGTAAGTTCAAATTCTTGATTCTATATGTTGATGATATTTTAATAGCCAGCAGCGACCTTGGTTTATTACATGCAACCAAGGCGTATCTCTCTAAAAACTTTGAAATGAAAGATATGGGTGAGGCAACCTATGTCATTGGAATAGAAATATTTCGTGACAGGTCCTTAGGGATTTTGGGTCTGTCTCAGAAAGCATATATCGATAGAGTTTTAGAAAGATTTGGTATGCTAACATGTTCTTCTAGTCCTGTACCACTACAGAAAGGAGATAAACTTGATCTCACGCAGTGTCCACAGAACGAGTTAGAACATATTGAAATGGCTAAATATCCTTATGCATCTCTGGTTGGGAGTTTAGTGTATGCTCAGGTTTGCACTCGACCTGACATTAGTCATGCAGTTGGTATGTTGGGTAGATTTCAGAGTAACCCAGGAATCGCTCATTGGAAAGCTGGAAAGAAAGTGCTGAGATATCTAAAGGGAACAAGGAATTTCATGCTCACATATAGAAAATTAGATCACCTGCAGGTGACTTGTTATTCTGATTCAGATTTTGGGGGATGTTCTGACACAAGGCACTGTACTCTTGGATTTGTTTACCTCTTGTGTGGAGGTGTAATATCATGGAAAAGCCAGAAATCACAGTTGCTTCATACCTCCACTACGGAAGCTGAATATGTGGCTTGTTATGAGGCTTCAATTCAAGGAGCATGGTTGCGTAATTTCATCTCGGAGTTTGGATTTTTGAACTTCATCTCTAAGCCAATTTCTCTTTACTGTGATAATGAAGCTGCAATCTTTTTCTCCAAGCATGATAAGATATCTAAGGGATCAAAACACATGGACCTTAAATACTTCTCACTGAAGCAAGATGTTAGATTACAGAAATTTTTCATTACACATATAGGAACAGATCTTATGGTTACAGACATCTTTACAAAAGGACTGTCTCCGAAAGTTTTTCGAGGACATACTCTACGTATGGGTCTTGCAGACAGTCATTGATTACGAGTCTGTACCATTTTATATCTATGTTCTTATGTAAGACATTTATTGAGATCTCTTAACAATTTCTACATTTGCTATATAATATTACTTCTGTTTCTCCATTGTGTACACATTTATTATTGGATGAATGATAACAGATAGTCTTATTAGACATTATGGGACCATTACATTAAAACTCCACTTATGAACTAACTGTTTCAATCGTTGATGTAGTGGTACATGGAAGTAAACATGTCGCAGATTGACATGTGCACGCCATGACTCTCTTTAACGACTGTATCAGTCAAGGTGCTTATGAATACCGTTTTAAAATATATGTTTTAGCATAGTATGCGCAACTTATATATTCTCTAACGAACATTACAGATTTCCAATCGACCAAGTGGGAGACTGTAAGAATATTTTATGCTATAATAATATTACGAGATATGTAATATATCTTCCTTATTATTATGGTAATATTTTTTTCTCATAATTATGGTCTAATTGGAAATCGGGGTCCTATAGAGATATGTTATCACAATAATATCGGACTAATGAAATAAGGAGTCTTTCCATATTTACTCAACCTTGATGGGAGGTCGAGATTACGGTAATCTAAAACCCTAATAGGAATCTGATCCTCTCTCTGCTTATATAAAGAAGCTTTTCCCATCAGAAAGTTCATACAAAATTAAGAAACACAACACTTATTATTATTATAGGAAAAGAGAGAGAAACTGACCTATTATTATTATTTGAAGATTGAAGATTATTTGAAGTCGTCATATTATTATTATTATTTTGGGGTCATCTTATTATTATTATTTGAAGACGTCTTATAGAGATCTAATATCGTTCGTATTAGATCTTGACTTATTCCACAATGTCAGGAGGTACGTCTTGATCTCTCTTAATTAATCTTTTGTGACCTTCATGTTGTTCAGAGATTTATGGGAATTATGTTTTATTTATGTCATGTTAATAATATGCTAACACATACAAGTCAAGGGGTACGTTGCTCTCACGTCAAACTGTTCACATCTTTTCGTGAAAGACATCCTGTGATATTGGGTAAGGTCGGAAGGAATAGTTATTCCAACTTTAATTACTTTAAGCGAAACCGGTCCATCACGGTGTTGTCTTTTATATTAAAGTCTCGTAATATTTAATACTTCCTCCCATCCATTCAATTCTTTACACTTACTATAATCTAATCAATTGTTTACATTCCTTTTTTTTGGCAAAACACTTTACCTTATTATCCTCATATCCTTACTCTATTTACACGAAATGCCACTACTTTTTTCTTACTTAAAGTTTTGTAGACCCATAAAAGCATTTGATTTACCAATAATACCCTAATTTTACCATTTTTCTTAAAAGTGATAAAATATTCCAGGTAAAATATTAAATGGATGGGAGGGGTATGAACTTAATTTATACTCCCTCCGGTTTTTTATTTTTGCTCAATTACCTTTTGCACACAAATTAGTTAAAGTATAAAAATAATGATAAAGGAAGCAATGATGATGCAAATGGGGTGACTAGACATGTATGAGTCATAAAGTTGGAATATAAATGGAATATTTAATTGTTTTTTGATGGCAAAAACTGTAAAAAGGTGAAATACAAAATGATATTTTGGTAAAATATACAACACAAATATGGAAAGTAGAAAAATGGTGCAAAAAATAAAAACTTGTCATATAAGGAATACAGGACAATAATTAAAAATCGGAAGGAGTATCTCGAAACACTTGGACTACACGAATATTAATAAATACAGAAATTTCCCACGGTACCCCCGAACTTTGACAAATTACACATGGTACCCCTCATTTTAAGCTTGTTCCCGTGGTAACCTTGTGATTTATGTTTTAGTGTACGTGGTACCCCTAACCATTTATCCATTATAACTCCCTTAACTTTACTTTAATTAGTGATATGTATTACTTACCCAACTACACTAATCTATTACTACTTTACTATATTTGAAAAAAGAAGTATGCATAATTAACCTATAACTTGACAACTGAACAATACAACAATTGAACAAATTGATGTTTTTAACTGAACAAAAACTAACTCTTCTAGACTACAACAATTATCTCTCGGTGAAGAATGTAGTATACCAAGACTAACTTTTTTACTGAGTAAATACTTCAATTTGAAGGGATTCCTTTTTGTTAATTAAACTTGTTAGCAATTGAGATTTGTTTCGTAGCAGTTCCATGTAAAGGAACTAACTTTTGAATCAAAATTAGCTGATTATTACGCTCAACTGAACAAACATTGACACCTCAATGCGGCTATTAATGATGTGGCTACTTATGTTGAAGCAAATGCCCATCTTGTTTCATCAAATATTAGGTAGAAGATGAATATGCAATCAAATCCTAATTTTTAACCTAACACCAATGACCAAATTAAAAGAACGAAAACATACATTCAAATACAGAGCAAAAGAAGATGAAGATGAAATCAAATCTTAATTTTAAACCCCACAAATTTATATTTTGTAGATTTAAACATCAAACAATGAAAAAAAATTATAGATTACACATCACCTTTTCCTGATACAACGAAATACAAGAGATGGATGCTATAATTTAAGTATCGTGATTCATTTTCAGGGATGATGATAGATGATGATCGTTCATGATGATCGAGGTGTTTATAGGGTTTGTTTAAGGAAGAAACTGGTTTAGGGGGAAAAAGGTGGGAGTGCTAAAGTGTTTCGAAGTTTTGTTAAAGTGTTTTTAAGTATTTTAGGATGTAGGATTATTAGTAATAGATTAGGGTTATTAGTAATAGATTAGTGTTGACTCAAAAATAGTAAATAGTAATAGATTAGTGTAGTTGGGTAAATAATACGGAGTACATATCACTAATTAAAGTAAAGTTAACGGAGTCATAACGGATAAATGGTTAGGGGTACCACGGGCACTAAAACATAAATCACAAGGTTACCACGGGAACAAACTTAAAATGAAGGTTACTACGTGTAATTTGTCAAAGTACGGGGGTACCGTGGAAAATCCCCCTTATACATTGGCCATAAAGTTATCATTTCTAGAATGACATTAAGCCCATCTGATACTACTCAAATTCACGTCAAACTACGTCGAAAGCAATTTCCAATGATAGTCTCTTTCGCAATGACTATCAACAAGAGTCAAGGTCAATCACTCTCATATGTGGGATTGTTTCTTCCTAAGCCAGTTTTCAGTCATGGACAATTGTACGTTGCTGTCTCACGTGTAACAAGCAAACTAGGTTTGAAGATATTAATTTGTGACAAGCAAAATGTTTACAGTGATACTACTGAAAATGTAGTATACAAGGAAGTGTTCACAAACTAACGGTGAAATAATTATGGGAAACCATTTATTTTTCCTTAGCAACTACATTGTTATATGTGTCGTATACTTACTGCTACTGCTTAAATAATTGGTGATTATTGCCCGTATATTTACTTACCAGTTACTACTCACAGTTTCAATTGAGTTCCGACGTTAAACATATACAACCGACTTCAAACATTTTTACTAATTGCTGCCGCACGCACCTAGCTATACACATTACTATTTTTGTGTGTATATAGTCGTAACGACTGTTACTAATACTTAACCGCTTCTTAAAAATAATACGAACAACTAATGTGTTCAATTAATGGGTGGTCGTAGTATCAACGAATCTATAGTGGCCAAAAAACTATGAGGACAAACTATACAATACCAACTACTCAAAAACCGTGCGTATGCACGGGATCTAATCTAGTTTATGTATTAAATATTCTAACAAAAATATCCTTAATATTTGGGTGAATGAGAGCATGTACATTGTAGAGGAGGGTCACCTCTTATTTTTTCTCTCTCCTTCTATTTTTGTGACACTTCATCCCCTCTTTCATCCACCTCATTTCCCACTATCTCCATCCTCCTCCTCTTCTTCTCTTTTATTTTTTCTCCACATTGTAGAGGATCCTCTTCATCATATTTGATATTAACTTTAATTATTTTATTTATAATTTAATACTATGAATCACATATTGTTATAATAATTTACAAAATAATAAATTTAATTCATAAAAAGACTACTTAATAAAATTCATAATTAAAAACATATAAATTTCATAATTAAGAACACAAAATACATGAGAAAAAAAATACATGAAACTCATAAAATTAAAATGTGATACATATTTTTTAATTTATGTTCGGACCTTGAAACATAGTCCACATATACTCGACCAAATCGTTCTTCAAGGACATGTGTATTTTTTTGTCATGTAACTCTTCCCTTCTAGCCATAAAAGTGGGTAAATTTCTCTCTTCATACATTCTCGGAGTAACAACAAATGAGTCAGGAACATTGGTAGATGATTCACCTTCATTCTCAAGTTGCTCTTGAACAAATTCTTGTAGATCTGTATAGTTTAGATAGTTATCTCGTTCATCTTCTACGATCATATTGTGCATGATAATACATGCCATCATAATTTTCCATAATATATCGACATTCCAAGCTAAAGCTGGTTGTCTTATGATAGACCATCGAGCTTGTAAAACTCCGAAGGCTCGCTCAACGTCTTTTCTAGCACTTTCTTGAAGTTTTGTGAATAACTTTTGTTTAGGGGTTTGGAGAGCGGTTATGGCATCAATGAATGATGCCCATTTTGGATAGATTCCGTCTGTTAAATAATACCCGGTATGGTAGGTATTTCCATTCACCATGTACCTAACTTTGGGAGCTTCACCATTTAAAACATCGTCTAATACAGGGGATCGTTGGAGTACATTTATATCATTATTTGACCCGGGCGTCCTGAAAAATGCAAGCAAGATCCATAGGTCTCTAGACGCAACAACCTCTAATATTATTGTGGCTGTTCGTGATCTTCCTTGATATATCCCCTTCCATCCAAGAGGACAATTTTTCCACTCCCACTGCATGCAATCAATACTGCCCATTGAGCCAGGAAAACCGCGACGTTCTCCTTCACACAGAAGATGATGAACGTCTTCGGGTGTTGGCCTTCTTAATTACTCATCCGAAAATTGAGAAATAATTCCTTCAACAAAATGTGAAAGACACTCTCGTGCTGTAGTAGCACCCAATTTAAGATACTCGTCAACTTGATCAGCCGAGCAACCATAAGCTAACATTCTTATTGTCGCGGTGCATTTTTGCTGACTTGAAGCACCTAGTCGCCCTAGTGCATCCGGCCTCGGTTGGAAGTAATCGTCATTTGCACTTAAGACATTGACAATTCGCATAAAAAGATTTTGTCGCATGCGAAACCTCCGTCGGAACATATTTTCATTATAAAGTGGTTGACTACTAAAGTAATCCATCATCAATGAATCATTTGCTGCTTCGCGATCCCTCGGTATAAAAACCCTACATTTCTTATGTGAACTCTCACTCATTTGTTGAACATTTGCTGCAATATGAGATAGAATTCCTTCTTCCATCACTTGCATACTCCGATTTTCCTCAAGGTAATTCAATAACATATAGTCGTAAATGTCGTCACTTGAATTAGAAGAATTTGAATCATAGTTAACATTCATGTTGTGTTCAAACAAGTAATCACAAATAAAAGGGAATGATAAAGTAGAGAAAAAAAATAAGAATGAAAAATATAGAAAAGTAATAAAAATGTCAAAGTAGAGAAAAAGAATAGAGTAGGAGTGTGTATAGTGTAAAATAGACATCTCAATTTATATAGTAGCAAATTGTTGTCCATATTAAATGTAGTTGGTGTGGTTGTAGTAGTATACTCCAAGTCAACACAATAAATGGTTATCAAGAAAATCATCAACCATGGTTTGGAGCATTTAAGAAAAGTAATAAGTGTTAATTTTTGTGCATGGAAGTTGCAATTTGGACGTGAAAGTTGCAATTGTTAACAAAATTCAAACAATTGATGTCAATGTCCAACTTGCACATTGAATGAATGTGAATAAATGTTGTAACAAAAGTAACAAAATTCAATTCTTGAGCACTTAAGAAATGCTAACAGAATTAATGTGAATGTCAATGTTTTTTTTGTAAACAACTGAATTTCATTTCTCCAAATTAATGAATACAATAAATACTCTTATTTTAATTATCTCGCTAGTTTTTGGCCCGTGCAAAATTGCACGGATGTATTAAAATTTTGTTGTACGAAGTATATTTTAATTAGAAATAATTTAATAAAAAAAAAGAATATGTAAAATTAATAGTTTAAAACATACGCGGTAGATACTACCGAGTAATACTCTACAATAAAAATGCTTATACTTCGTATCATGTTTAATTAATGTAACATTATGAGATGAAAACTATATTCTTTCATACATACAATATAGTACTACTCCGTACTTATTTCAACTCATTTTAGCCGAAAAGACTCTTGTATATAGAACAACATATAACATTTTGCATTTCCTTGTATCTGTAAATTTAATACTAATATGTAATAATATTATCAACGTAGAACAAATGTTTTAATGGTTATAAAATTATCCTTTCCTGCCTATATATCATATTCAACGAATTCACAACATCCTAGAATAGGAAGAAAGAAAAAAAAGTCTTAATTTCCTCATTATGCACATACACCAATGTGATACGAAACGATTTCTTTGAATCGTGATGAATGATGTCGCAATGGATTAATTGACTATATTTTGACCATACTTAGAACTATAACATTGCCCAAATTATAGAAGATTGAGATCCAACCATTATAATGTACAAATTTATTGTGTCTCACCCTAGTTTCTATCAAGCCGAATATATCAAACTTATGCCAAATATATCAAACTTCTAAACTCTTCATGTTTGAGGGTATCATTAAACCCTCAAATATTCCAATATGCTATGGTCATTTGTCTTGTGGAATTGAATTTTCATCTTCCCCATCTGAATCACCTCATAGTATCTTGTCCTAATTATGACATCAATTTGAGTGATACCTCTAGATTAGCTAAGATAAAGGCAAACATCAGATTTGTAAAAGGTGTAACAGGAAAGCAATTGTTGAAATGCAAGTGGTGGTAAACTAAATGTGAACTATGAAGTGTATATATTGATATAAAATTATAAATACATAATGTAAGAAAGGAGATCACATAACAATGCTACGAAGTGTTTATATATATAACTAAAACATAAGGTAACAAACAACATGTGTCAAACATAATCAAACACTCGGGTAAGAGCAATGGCTACTAATACACGAACAATTACAATCCCAACTATAGACTCATCATGACCAAAACGAAATATTAATGATTGAATTAGGAGCGAACAAAAGAATCATACTTTCTGGAAAAACAATACTCCATATATATCAATCAGATGTTCTCCGTAGTCCACAACATTACCGTCTTGGAGATAAATTAGCTTTGACGATGTATAAACAGGAAAAATATAGACGTGGGAGAGTGAATAAAATGGTGGAAGAAAAGGAGTTACGGGTCTAATTTCTTTGGGGAGTATTGAATTGACGAATGTTATGAAACATACATGAACAAATTGGAAGTGGATCCATGATAATAGACTCATCATGATCAATTATAGTTAGTGACAACCAAATGAACAAAGATGAGGATGTTAAGCTTAGACAACTGATATCTTGCGAACATTGTTGTCCCCATCCAAATGTTAGAAACACATGGCGCTATCATTTCCTTAAATCGACAGATCAAATCTCTTTACTTCCTTGAAGTACTCTCAATTGCATTGTGTCCCATAAACTGTCCACAGCAAATGCACAACAATCAGTCAATTCTAAATCATAACCTTTGATTCAGAAAGCCGCCTTGGAACAAAGAAATGATAATTCGGAAACAAAAAGATCGAGAATATCTTTCATCCTTTGGGTACATACGGTGAACCCGTCGAATTAAAAATCCTTGATCACTCTTATAAAGGATCGGAAAGCAGGAGGACAAAAGCTGCATGCTTTCACGGACTACTCGCCATGTATACTTTATTTCCTTCACGTCCTCCATTCCCAAACCCCGTCTATTTTACTCTTCTATTTATTTTCATGTGCTCTACTTCAAAGATCAATACATAATCAATCAAAACTCTCATATGACAGACAGAGATAATTACGGAATTGAAGTAGTAGAAGGAAGAGGGAGGAAGGGATTGTTTGTGTACCCTGAAGCACCAAAGTGTAGCATTTTGCATGTTGATCTAATATCCTGAATGTCATTGCAGAGGTGGTGTCATTAAAAGGTGGTGTCAGTGGCAACACCACCTCCAATCTCCTCGTCGTCTTCGACACTGATGCCACTTTTGTCGGTGTAACAGCAGAAGAAGACCGTGTCTTCACTATCTGGCTTTATCAATTTCAATCTCAACTTCATTACAGTTGTGATGGGGAAATACAGTGACACAACCGAGCTTAACTGACTGAGATTGTTCAATTATTCCACCAAAGCCTTGCTTTTACGTATTTTTAAAGCTTTGTCAGCAAAACAATTCAAAAAGTGAACTTGAAAACATATGCATTTAAGATCGGGTAAAGTGGAAATTAAATAATCCATGATTGGGTAATGATTTTACATTTACACTACCGGTCGTATGACAACGAATTAATGCAAAAAAAAAACAATGGAAAATCAAAATCAAAACGAAGATTAACAATCTAAGGAAACAAAGAAAAGTAATCACATCTGAAATTTAATGGATTATGAAAAAGTAACGACTTTATTGTGAACGGTATGGCCAAGTATTTCTAATATAAATTGATACAAACATATTACGCGCGTTCGATCTTCTTGGAAAAAAATATTTCTTCAAAACAAAAAAAATATTTTTACATAAAAATAGTAAGATAGGGAGTACTGAGTAGCATATTGTTACAATAAACTTGTGAGAGTTATTGAGAAGAAAGTACACACATAACAAACGAAGAAAATTGAAGATTAGGGAAAAAATGAAGTATTAAAAAATCACGGATATACATCTTATAAATAAACAAAGACAAATGTGGCACATGATCATCTAAAAATAAATATTAATAATTTATGATTTATAAAAAAATCTCAAACAAATTAAGCAAAGAGATGATCAGAAGAAAGAGATGATGAGGAATACGTGAATTAATTAATTACCTGTTGTTGAGAAGTGGGACTGTCTACGTGATTCAGAAGAGCTTTACGTGATTTCTACATCGTTCATCAATCCTTTACACCACCAGTTTTCACCCTACACCATTTTAAAGATATCATCAATTACTGACAAACCATACAATAAAAAAATGTGAAATTAAGCAAAGCTAACAACTTCCTGAAACAAACACAGAAGTATCACATAGCTCTACTAATGAAAGTCCCCTTATAGAACAACAAAAATGTGAACTTACGCAAAGGGAATGATTAGTAAAGTAAGGCACCCATCTAAATAATTAAGGATGACATCTCTACATAATTTTCCTTAGATTCTGAAAGCCTTTAGAATTAAGTAAATGTTTAAAATATGTTAACATACAATCAATTAAAGCACCCATCTTTCTTCTCCCTTTATATAAATATGCAATTTTATTGAAAACATACCGAAAGAAAGAAATCGATCTTTTAATTATAGATACTTGAGGAGAGAACAAAAAAGATCGTACCAAAGCATCAAGTAAGATCATTTCAACGCCATATATGATCTCTTTTTTCGATGATTGCTGACCAACAATTCTGTCCAGCTTCTTCGATTTTAGTTCCCACTTGCACATAACTCTAGCCGTAATTATTATTGCGTTCATGTTTTCTTTGATTTCCGAAATGAACTTTTGTTGAAATTGAAAAGCCATGGTGGAGTGAAATTGTGGAGAAGATGAAATAAAGGCCTTATTAAAGGACATGAAACTGTATTATAACTCCCCACTAACATGTAACTTCTATGTAGTTGAAGAAGTTAAGTGAGAAGTTTAAAAACTGATTTTTTTTTTTTAATTAATATTGCCAACTCACCGCCATGTAATATCCAAGTAAGTGCTTAGTTGGCCGCCTACGTGGGTGAATGTGGTGCCTCCATTTTCTTTAGCTTTAATATATAAAAGATTCAAATTAATAATCTACTACCAACAATTTCAATGTTGCATGCATGTTGTCCAATTGTGCAAGTTGATAGCAAAATTTAATTGAATGCCATTACTTTTACAAATATAAGTGAATTTCAATGTTTCATTGTTGCAAATTAATAAAAGTTAATAAAACTTGCAAATTCTAAAACTTAGGTAAATTCAATTTTAAAACAGGAAATTCAACATTCGGGAATGCAATTAAAACTTAACCTAGAAAACAATGCGTAAATTAAAGACACAGATTACGTAACTCGAATACTTATTTTCGTGTACCTAGTGTACCTAAAACCCGTGAGACTAAGTCATACAAATTAATAACACTAAAAAAATCTATTCTTGAATTCCTTCTTCAACTTGTTATACATTTCTTGTTCATCTTCGTCGAGGACGGGTTTAGCCATCAACATACTAAAGTATCTAAATTTAGCATCCTCCTCTCCTTGTATCTTTCTTTCTTCTTTTCGTTCCTTTATTAGCTCAATCATCCGTTATCCTAAGTTGTCTCTTTTCTCAGCAATTTCTTTAATGGACGCATGAAAAGTGTCAAGGCTCATATGAGAAGAGCATGCAGCAACCTCCTTACCCTTTTTTTGTTTTTTTTATGCCCTCAGGTCGATCCTCATTTGATGTATCCGGTTCAGATCTTTTAGAGCTTCCGTCACTCCTTCCTCGAGGGTAGTTGATTGCTCCATGGTTGCCATTTTTTCTTATGTTTAATCAACGCCCACACATGTGATGGGAGGGATTTGTCGTGGATCCCCGCCAACAAATAAAAACCAACTAATCCTAGTGGGTAGCTAGGGCAAGTCGGGTCGAATCCACAGGGACGGGGTGTCGGACTAAGGTATGCTACGGTCAAGGACTATGTTCGAGACGAGCTATTCTAAGGGGGAGGCTAAGGACTACACTAGGTCTAAAACGAGAAAACAATCAAAGGAAACGGGCTAGGATTAGGTCGGGGTCAAAGGGGTAACAGAATGGTCGAGGAAGAGCTAGAGTGAAGGAGGTAGTAGGGTAATCTAGGTATAGTCCGGGCTCTCGCAACTTAGACTCACCTAGAGGTTCCACCTAAAACCCACCTTGGCGACACAAACGACAAACGGGGCTACTACCGTGATATCGGGGCCTAGGTCGCGCCCGGGCTCTCGCAACTTAGACCGACCTAGGGGTCGTCCTCACCGGGCTCTCGCAACTTAGTGAGGGAACCAAACCCACAAACAAACTATCACCCACAAGAGAAAGTCAAGAAAACAAGCATATGCATACTAGTCATTCAAGCATTTCAACAAACATGTGATATGCATTAAACCAAGAGAAAACCCAAATCTTCCACCAACAACTCCAACAATCCCTTAATCATCCAATTAACACCCTAATCACCTTACTAACCCTAGCAAGATACTACTCTAACATATCTATACTAGAACTAACAAGAACAAGAGGAATCAACATAACAATCAAAACAAACATGAAGAAACTAACAAGAACTATGAACTATGAACAATACATTCAACAAAGAATCAAACTTTAATGAAAGAACAAGGATAAGAGAAAGGAAAAGAAGATTATACCTACTAACACGATGAAAGGAAGAAGGAAACTTGCATAAATGAGAAAAACCCAAAACAAACATCCAAGTTTGTCAAGCTTGGTGGAGATCTTGAAGAATTCCCAAATTACAAGGATTAAACTAAGATTAACGATAATCTAAAGACTAATCTACACTAATCTATGCTAAACTATGCTAGGGTTTAGTGGGTAATGTCTAACATAACATAGGAATACAAGAGGAGGGGTATATATAGGGTTACAATGGAAAGGAGGAGAAACAAAGTGACGCGGGCCTGTAACTGGGTCATCCCGGTCGGGATGAGTTGGTCCCGGTCGGGATGACGTGGTCCCGGTCGGGATGAGCTCATCCCGGTCGGGATGGACCCAAAACAGGAGCATCGCTTTTAGTGCACCTCATCCCGGACGGGTTGAGGTCATACCCGTCGGGGATGAGTCTTGTAGGCCTCCAATATGATCTTTAAGGTTCCTCCTTGCTTCACATGGGCTTCTCATCGATTCTCGGGACTCGGGATCGGGTCTCGGAGGCTCGGGATTGGGTCCCAAGGTCTCGGGGTCGAATCCAAGGCATCGAGTGATCGTTCCTTCACTTCGTTGGCTCCGAAAAGTGTATGTATTGAGTCGGAATCGCTCCAACTCTTCACGAATGGTCTCGGGAACCTGAAACGAACTAGAGGAAGCATAAGTAGCCCATAAATCGCTCCCAAGGAGCGATTCCACAAGGAAAATGGGACCAAAACACTACGAAATAGGCACTACAAACTACACTTATCAACTCCCCCACACTTAACCCTTACTCGCCCTCGAGTAAGCACATACTAACTACTAAACTAGCCGAGTGGGTATTAGCGCACCCTACGCCCTTTCAACTCACGTGAGTACACTTAGAGGAAAAGTGCACTCCGCAAGGCAAGTGGGGTCTTGCGACAAAACTGTGGATGCAACCGGGCCTAAAAACACATAAACAAACAAGCACACAAACAAACTCACAAAAGGTTGCACCCGAAAGAAAAGAAATACCGCTTCCCTCAAACGAGCGGTGAAAGAAGCACCGGTTTAGGACTCAAGGCAAGTGACAACGTTCCCAAGCTAGCAATACAAACCAAAATGGACAAAACCCTAATAGTATGACGACAAAGCAATAAAAACGTTGGTAACTTACCTCGGTTCCTCCTAACCTTCTAAGAACGTACCACGGGGCGATCGGCGGGATGGAAAAATGATGAACCACGGTGTTAGTCGACACTGTAGGTAAGTGAGACCCCGCCCCCTTTAGCAATGAGCCAAGAGGGTCGTCTCATGCCCAAAACCGCCTAACTAGTCCAAGTAAAAAGTGGAAATGATTGCAAAATGAGGCAAGACCGACCATTACCGCTATCATCCTTCCTAGGGACTCGGTCCTTTGGTAGGCTCTTCACGGTAATAGTCGGTAAAAGGCTTATTTTGTGAGGTGTGAGGTTTCTATTTTTGTGAGACGATTTTCTTTTGGCATTTTCTTCTTCTATTGCATTTTTGCTTTGTCTTGCCATGCCATTTCTTTTTCTTCTTTTCTATTTTTCTTTTTGGCTTTTGTGCCTTTTCTTTTTCTTCAATCTTTTCTTTCATTCATTTTCTTTCATTTTCTTTTCTTTGCCCTTTTTGGCTTGATTTGGCTTTTTGGCATTTCTTTGTGTGACAAGAAAGAGAGAACTCAACAAATTGCAATTTATTGTGTGGATATGTGTAGGAGGTAGGTAAATGGGAGAGTCGGGGAGCGTCCTTCCCTTCAAACCCACAAAAAGTGGAGAACTTGGACTAATCAAACAAGTCTAGACACGGTCACCTAAGGGACGAGACTCGGTAACCAAGGCCTTTTCACACCGTGGGTGGTCTTAATGGTCAAAGGTGCAAATCCCGTAGTAAATCCCTAGTAAGCTAGGTGGACTCAAGGTAAGAAACCAACGAAATCATTGATTTAGGGTCATTCTACTAGACCAAAGTCCATGACTCGACTTATACTACTAAGAAGGGAAAGTAAACACTCGCACACTAGCCTCTAAACCGGGTTTTCGAAAACCGTTTACACACAAGACACAACTACACACACAACAAAGACACGACGAAAACGAAAGAAAAAGAGATAAAGGGCCACAAAACAAAAACAAACAAAACAAACAAACAAACAACACAAACACCACCCCGAGCTTCCAAACAAGCCACCAAATCAACTAAACTTTACAAAGCTCCTCCCGAGCACACAACATCACAATCTCCTCCCAACTCCACAAGAGATAAAGAAGAAAAAGGGATAAAGATGTTACCGGAAGTCTTGAAAGCTCTCCAAAGCTATCGGTGATTCAAATAACCTATAAGGACAAAGGGAGGCAAAACACGCACAACACAACAAATACACGATACAACGACATAAAAGGAAAACACACAAAAGGAAAATCTTTTTGATTTTTATGAAAAAATTTCAAATTTTTAGGGTTTTTAAAGATTTTTTCAAAAAACTAAGAAAATAAAACTAACGACGATAGAATATCGCTCCCCCACACTTAAACCGAGCCATGTCCTCATGCTCGATTGTAGTGTGCGGAGAGACAAAAGAAAAAGAAAAGAAACTACGAAAATAAAGCTAAAAATCAAAAATAAAGTGAAGAAAATGGTAGAAAGTGTCCGGCCGGGGTGTGGTCAAGTCACCATGGGCCGAGACGAGAAAAAGATATGGATGGGGGAATAAAATAAAAGGAAGGAAATAAAAGGAAATGGGAGGGGAGGGCTAGGTGTAATCAAGTCACCTAGCCCGGATTCCGCCTAAATCCGACTAAATCCTACAAAAAAGGAAGAGTGAAAAACTTGTAAATTTTGGATTTTGAAATGACTCTTGATGTAGTTACGTCATCGAGAGTCAGGAGCAACCATATACCAAGGCCTCGAAGGCTACCATGACCCAAATATAAGGGGAAGGGGAGTAAACAAAGGAAAACAAGCAATAAAAGACGAAAAAGAAAGGATAGTTGCCGTACCAATAGGATAGCAACTCACTCGCTCCATCGTCTCCAATTATCAATAAAGGCACTTTGTTTGTCTTCATCATTGCTATCCCGCTTCGAACTTGATAAAACACATGGTAGAGGTAGTAGTGGTGTGAGGGGAGTGGGATTCGATGTGAAACTCGGTGTAAAGGGAAGAGAAATGAGGTGAGGGTATGTAAATGAAGTGTAATGGTCATATGACATGAGCAAGGATGGGTAGGAAGGTTGGGTGGGGGTATACTGATGTGAGTTGATATGAACTTTGAAACAAGAATGTGAAGTAGGATTAGTATTCTGAAATGGAATGTAAACAAGTAACCAAAACAGAATGAAAGGATAGTTTTAAGGATGAATGAACCGTAACCAAGGATAGTATGCTAGGTGAAGTAGACCTATACTCCACAAAGCTGGTGCTAAATCAAACACGCGATTGAAGTAGCGAGTTTAGAGCTTGTAACCCGACTTACTCTAGACTTTGTCTTGTAAACAACAAGGACGTAAAAGAAAGCTTCAGCTTTACTCAGGTTTTTGATATGCAAATTGGATGTCTTATTCATTCAACTAAATGGCTATATATAGCCTACAATCAGACCTTAAACTCGGCTGATTAGGGGTGACAAAAACAAAGTTACAACCATGTGAACAAGGAGTTAATAACAAGGCTTAGGAGCTAATAACAAAGTAATGTAAAATCGGAGCTAAAAACAAAGCTTGAACAAGTAGTAATGAGGCGCGGCAGCTATGTGAACATGGAGCCAAAAACAAAGCTAGCAAGGGAGCCTTTTAGCCGTGTACACCATGTGAACACAATCAGCCTTAAACACCTTCATAACTTCAGTACACTTCTCATGCTTGAATGGGTGTGAAACCAAGTTAATGTCTTCGTATTACCTTGATTATTTGCTCCTTTATTCAGCTCATACACGAGCTAGCTCACCGATTGTAGTATGCACACTATGAAGCTGGTAAGGGGTGCTAGTGTGACTGAACTAAGACCATGAGGAGCTAAGGTGCCTTTAATGAACTCTTTGGTAGTTCCTTGATTCGGATCATCTACAATGGTTGGGTGGGCCCAAATGTCGAAGAAGAGGCCAAAAGAGGAGAAAGGGGACCATCCCGGTCGGGATGGATGATCCCGGTCGGGAAGACACACTCGTCCCGGTCGGGACGGCACTCCAGCAAGCTCCAATTTTTGCACCTCCATCCCGATCGGGACGGCTCCTTCCCGGTCGGGATGTCATATCCTTCCCGGTCGGGAAGCTCCCTTCCCGCCCAGGGATTGGTCTTCTTGACCTCCAAAACCCCAAAAGCTTCACCGAAGCTTCAAAAACCGACTTCCATACTCACGACCCAAGCTCTATCATTAACCATTCCTCTCTAGAAATCATCTTCACTTCACACCTATGACAATAAGCTCAAATACAACATCAAATTCCCTCCCTCACATCGCTCATCAAAATACCAAATTACTAGAATTTCACAAAACTAACAATCCTAGAAACCAAGGTACCAAACAAACATATATACACACACAAAGGCAAAAAGGAAAAGAAAAAGAGATATATACAATAAGGTACTCTCACCAACTACACTTCCATAGCCATCAAGAGCTCGAAGGAGTAAGTCAAATGCCCTAGCAACATCTTCATTTAAGCTCACATGGCCGAGCCTAGCCACTTTCAAGAGCTTCCAAGTCGGGGTCGAGAAGCAATTATCTTCATTATGCTCGGGGTTCTCGTGATCTTCCGGGTCTTCCGAACCATGATAGAAACGACTCTTGTGACCATCCGGTAGGTATAGTGGTCTAGAGTCATGCTCGGTGCTATGAGGTGGGAGATCACACCCTAGGGGTGTCGCTTCTTCTACGGGGTCGAGAGTGGAACTCTTTTCCACCGCCCGACAAGGATCCTCTTCACCAATCGTCTCACAAGACAAGGGACTAGACATCGAGTGCGGTGGAGGAGGATAAGGCATCAAGTTTTCTTCATTGGAGGGTTTAGAATCCTCCAATTTCCCGTTCAAGGCAAGTTCCAAGGCATCTACTTCTTTTTCCCAAGTATTGCGCTCCTTTTCACTCACCTTGTCTATATGGCCTAGAGGAGGTATGTCTTCACTTGGCTTTGGATTGTCTAGTGGTTCATCACGAAGAAAATCGAACAAATCCAATTTCATCGCCAATACATCGGCTCCCCAAGAGTTATCTCGAGAATCATGTTCACTCCCCTCCTCATTGTCGGCCCTTGAAGCTTCAACTTCCTCTATTCTCTCCCTATCTTCACCACCCAAGCAACACTCAACAATGGTCTCTTGATCGACCCTCTCTTCTTCATTTGTAGCTTCAAGGTTGGGTTGACTTTCTTGTGGAGGCACCCGACCTTCTTGCCCAAATGAACCTTCCTCAACATGTAGTGGAGCTCGAGTGGTCAACATCGTGATATGAGCCATGAGTGCATTGATGCGAGCATCTTGCACCTCTATTAGGGCCTTGAACTCCTCCCTAACCCCTTGTATTTGAGTCAAAATCAATTGTTGACCCTTTTGCAATAACATCATTGTCTCATGTTGACTCTTTAGCGTTTGGGCCAACATTTGACATGTCTCAAAGTAGGGATTTTGTGGTTGTGGGTTATGTGAGGGTGTTTGGTAGTTGTTAGGATGTTGGAACGATCCTTGACAACTTTCTTGGTAACCATAAGAAGAGGGTTCATAAGATTGTTGATGAGGTTGATATGGTTGGTAAGTGTAGACACCCACATTTTGACCGCCAGGTGTCTATAGCAGTTTCCGACAAACACCCGATGATGATCGGACGCAAACGTGCTTTAACGTACTCGGAAATGGGCTCGAAATCGTGGATATTTGGCTTGGGCTTATTACAGAGTACAAATCTCACAAAACCAACCTCAAATTCAGGCCCAGTGGGTCGTTTCGAGTCAAATAACACTAATTTGGGTCGAATCCGACACCAAGGGTAAAACCGTCTTTTAGCGACCGAGTCAAAACCCGATCAAATATTTTCCCGAGACACGTGAGTCAGCCGTGACACCTCACATGGCTGATTCTTACTCAAACTCTACAAAAAATCAGCTTCACAAAATAATAAACAATTCCGTTTAAGGATGGAATTCGATCTCAAGCAGGAATCCTATCCGAAAACCGATTCAAACACCCGACCGAGTGCAAATACTCGGCCGAGCAGCAGCAAACCAGCCGTGTTTCCCTTTCTTCCTTCACAAGAAAGCGGAATTCTTATTTCCCTCAACTTCTTACGTTTCCTATCCTAAGCGGTAGTTCTAATTCAAATGCACCTCTCCTAGCCAAGGTCGGGAATTTCCTATAAATAGCCCCTTGCACAACATGAATTGACACACCAAAAAACGACCAATAATTAGCAACACACACATTCATTATCGACATCAACTAGTAACATTAGAATACACAACTTCCTCATCAATCATCTTTACACTTAGCATCGAGAAACCGATATTACACACCCGAAGGAAACCGGTCCAATTCCCGACACCCTTCACCCGTCTCGTCCAAACCGAACCCCCCTAGCCGAACCAAACTCGACGCTCCCGTGCCTAGCCACATTCCGACGAGCTCCGATCCGAGTCAACAAAAGCATGTAGGTTGAGGGTGTACCAAACCCGATTTCTCCTTTCTTCTCCTTCCTTCTCTTCGTCCATTTTTTATTATGGGTCAAGAGTCGTTTTTCTTTTTTTTCTCTAATATCGTTATTAACGAAAAATTATTTTCATAACATATATTCTAAAAATTATGATATCGATTTTTCTATAATCGAATATTGTATCGAAAAGAATTATATTAAGATCTCGACGATGTCAAAAAATCGTTACATTCTTTTTCGTTCAAAATTCTTTTCTCTTACTTTTCGTTCAAAACAAATAATTTTACAAAAACCTTTTTTAAAACTCATTCTAAATATCCGATATCGATTTCATAATCGAACATCGGATACGACGAATATCGAAAACATGAATCGAATACAAATTAATTCATAATTTGTACGCGGTTCATCAAGATAACAATTTTCGAACAAACGGGACAGACCCGCGCGCGAGTCGTGCCCCTCACAGGCGACTCGCGTACGAGTCTGAAATCCGCGCTCCTTTTTTACTTTTTCGTTCGTTTTATTATTTTATTCTTCGAAACGATTTCTAAAATTTACATCTTTTCCAAAACTATTCCAAGTATTTGATATTGATTTCGTAGTCAACTATCGAATATCGAAAATATTAAGTCGAGTACGAATCATGCAATATTCATACACGATTTAATAAAAAATCGAGTTTTCAGAAAATCGCGTCTAAAACCAGCCCGACACGCGACTCGCCGGCGACCCAGGCGAGCCGCGCGGCCGGCTGTCCCGACGCACCCTTTTCGTTCTTTTTTTATTATTTTTCGAACATCGTTTTTTATACAAAACAACGTCTTTTCAACAATATTTTTCAGATTTCGATTATTTATTTTCTCGATCTCGTATTTTTTTGCTATATTATCTTACAAATCGATACTAACTCGTTTGTTCATCTTGTAGCAAATTCATCCTTTTTATTTTTCATTTGTTTTATTATACTAAAACGAATCTCACATGCTAAATTCAACTTCGACGTTAATTTTTCATGCATTAAACGACTTAGCAACCCATTCAATTCCTCACATGCTTAGGAAAACAATGTTTGCATATCATTCATCGTTCAACTAACGCGCGCATTAAAACGTCATTCGATATCCTAGTAGAGGTCGCTAATGTGCGGGCGGGGTTGGGTGTTCTTAGTGAACTTCCCAACACGTACCCTCACCCCTTACTCAGAACCGTGGTTTCCGGATGTCCGAAACCATTGGCAACGAGAGTCATTCAATATACGATTAACCGCTCAAGTCGGCATCTATATCGATATGCAAAGGGACGAGCCCAATAAACTCTCACATCGGAAATGGGCCGTATTTTGTACACGGCCCACTACGACATAGAGTGGGCTCGAACGGTTCCGAATAACCATAAAATTCGGTGGCGACTCTGACTTCGATTTAAATTTCCATTTGACCATCTCATGGAGATTCATTCGCCTCCCCAAAACCCGCGCGTGGCCGCGTCGGGGTGGACCTATGTCATGTCCACAATTTGGCGACTCCGCTGGGGATTTACTGATGAGTTAATAACCTTCGGTATCCTCAGGGTGAGACTCGAATAGAAATCGTTTGGCTAGTACAATGCGCGTTTTAGTTTTACGGTTCATGCATAACCCCATTTTTCCCGGGCCGGTACTCGTGACCGACGTCCCACTATACCATTGATATAGTCCAAATTGGTTATGTCAAAGGTGTCCATTAGCCGATTCGTATGGGTTTTACGACATGTCCTAATCTCAACTCGAGTTAGGGAGTCCGCCCCGATTCTCGATAGGCTATGTACACTGGTATAGACCCTTAAAGACTGACCGAGACTTAGCTTAAGAGCATACATGGCGTCATTATACTGTTTCCATGACTACGTGCTACTTGATCCACATCTTTTTCAAAAAACCGTCATTTTTTTTTTCAAAAAATTGCATCCCTTTCAAAATATCAATTTCAAAACCCCGGACATATACCGAATTTAGGACTTATGATTTTACTCAAAATAGCCTTTTTCTAGCCGGTATTATGCCCAATTCAAAACTCGAAATTATTTTCGAAATTTTCAAACCATCACCCGGCCCACCTTTTCCGTTTTTCTCGAAAAAGGGCCGGTTCTCCCCGATTTTTTTCGGGCCTTTTCAAAAAAATCACATTTCAAAACTTCCTCTTCTTAGACTTCCCGTATTTAGCAGTGTCGGGTCGTGTCATAAGTCTCTAGCGTCGAAACTCCGTCAATCTTACATCACGGATTTTCCCCCCTATCCTAGTCCGCCTTATTTTACTAAGGCAAGGCCCACCTACGTAGGACATACTCCTACAAAGGTTGGCCCAGTTTACACAATCGAGTCTAAAGTCTGGGAATGTCTCACGTGAACCTTCCTTCGGACATGGCCCAACCCACATAGTTGGATCCTAAGGAAGGCCCACCTTTCCACAAGTCGCCCGTCTAAATGTCTTTTCCGAGTCAACCTTTTATAAGGCGTAGCCCTACAACAAAAGGTCCGTGACCCTTACGTCTAAGGGTCACTCACTCGAGTCTTAACAAAGTCTTCAGTCCCAGTCGGGGGTTACCTTTCAGCAGAGCGATCAATCACGGTTGCTCTAAGGATCAGGTCTTACACGTGTTGTCTCACATACCCCACTTTCGAGTCACTTAGATGCCACACCATCTGGGTCCTATCAAAGTCCTTAGTCTCACTTGGGGGCTATTCTCCGACGGAGCGATTAATCATAGTCACTCCGAGAATCGTACCCTACACATTTGTCTTAGAGAGTCTAACCCGAGTCAAATTGGAGTCGTCTCTCCTCTCGCGCTATTTCCTGTGCCTTGGTGAAATTGAGTTCCGAAGCAACTTCTCTGATTACGCGGTATTCTTACAGACAAGCCACCGGTAACCAGACGCCAGAAAATGCAAGAAACTTTGGACCAATTGACAACCTCTCTAGCTGAGCTTGAAGCCCAATTGACGGTTATCAGGGCCGAACAAACGACCATTGCCACCCGTTTGAGTGCCGTGGAGCAAAGGACTCTTAAGGTCAGGAATGAAACTACTGGGTCCATAGCTGAACTGGTCAGCGTCGTTCGCAAACTTGAAGAACAGGTCCACTCGACCACCAGAAACACCATCCTCACGGAAAATGCTCGTACCTACTCGCCCTTGACCGATGAACTGCCCACTAACCTCAACTTAACGGGCTTACCAATGTTTGACGGGACGGAAGACCCGGTACTCCATATTCGGGCTTTCAAGGACTTTATGGCTGTTAAGGGGGTCAAATCGACCATGTTCAAGCATCTCTTCGCTTCCTCTCTGGAAAGGCACCCGAAAGCCTGGTACTACAGGCTTGATCCCATGAAATACAAAACCTGGGACGATGTCGCAACGGAATTCGCGCGAAACTACGCGGATAACGCTGAGATTCAGATTACCATGCGTACTCTGGAGGTTATGGCCCAAGAGCCTAAGGAAGGTTTCACCAAATACCTTCAGAGATGGAGAGCCGAAAGTGTGAAGTTGGTAGACAAGCCCAACGAGAAGACACTAGTGGAGGCGTTCATCAACAA
Organism: Agrostemma githago; assembly: GCA_958450325.1. NCBI lineage: Eukaryota > Viridiplantae > Streptophyta > Magnoliopsida > Caryophyllales > Caryophyllaceae > Agrostemma > Agrostemma githago. Next base: position 40,616,319 of record OY288239.1, read on the forward strand.
CCTCCTCCCGTCCTACCGCGTCCATCTTAGGTATGCCGGCATTTCAAACTTTGCAGTGCTTACCGAGATGGGCATTAGGATTGAAGATGATCTTCGACAAAATGAAGATCTGGATGAAGCGTCTATTGGAGGCTATACCGAACATCAACTTGAGTCCTTAGAAGCTGAATTGACAACACCATCCGAGAGTCTAGATTTGGTTTAAGTCCAAGTCTGAGTCCGAGTCTAGGACGTTCTATTTCTTTCAATTTCAAAGTCAGAGTCAGAGTCAGTTACATTCTGTCATCTTTTCAAAATTCAATAAAGTCAGCTTTTCAATCTCTCATATATAATTTCCTTATGTGTTTCCGAGAACATGATGAACACTACCATCATACACCGTGAGCACACGCACGTGACTATTATAGGCACATCTATAATGACTGCAGGAAATGAGACCCGTGTTTTCCTTTACCTGTTCCATGTCTGGTATAGAAAGCCACATAACTACCCTTAGCAGGAGCAGTATCGAATCCTATGACAAATCTAGGTAATCTCCTAGTTTGGGTTAAAGACGGGAGGCAAGCCCATTTCCCACAATAAAACACCCATCCAATAAGACTAACTGATCCCTACCTTAGGTGTTAGTCTGACCAACAAAAAAAAGGGAAAAAACTGGACAAAAAAAAAACAGAAGTCCAATCCAAGAAAAAAGCAAAAGGCCCAAAACAAAAGAGCTGGCCATGATAAAAAAAAACCCATGACCATGATCAACGGTCAATTCGAGTGAAAGCCCCATGACCAGGGTACGGTCAAAATTCATACCATCAAATAAGGGAGAGATAAACGAGCTGGTCAACTAACACCACATTTAGCCTTCCCACATTACAACCCTCAAGACCTTCCCGAGACCCAGGCCAGAGACAGCCCGGAATTTTGAGGATTCAACCTCCATATGATACCCCTAACCATTAGGGCCAGACATGAAAATCACATCTCGCATTATCAAAACTTATCCCGATCAAAGTTCAAGCCATTCTACTCGGCTTCCCCTTTACATAACAAAATTCACAATCACCATACAAAGACCCGAGAGCAAAACTCGTCAAATCCCCCGAGAGCAAAACTCGCCAAATCCCCTCGAGAGCAAAACTCATCAAATCCCCGAGAGCAAAACTCATCAAATCCCAGAGAGCAAAACTCGTTAAAATCTCCGAGAGCAAAACTCGTTAAAATCCCCGAGAACAGAACTCGTTAAAATCCCCGAGAGCAGAACTCGTTAAAATCTGGCTAGACTTGTCGTGAGTCTCCAAATTACAATTTTAATCCACTTCTAACACAAACTAGTAGTTAGTGAAAGTAGGGGTCGAACCCACGAGGAAGGTGATTATGTTGTTTTAAGTGTGTATAAATCTATATAAATCAGTAACCAATATGGGGGATTTATGTGTGAATGATTACTCTAAGTCTAATAAACTAACAAAATAAATTAACAAAATAAAATAAACTAATACGAATAAACGATCTAACAAATATGAGAAAAGTACTTGGACCGAGCAATATCCACCATCAAGTTTAACGAATTGATCATTGACTCTTCTACTTTACACTTTATATTAGAATACTTTGCTATGAAGTTTAATCGACTTCCAATTCCACTTATTAATAGTTATAAGATATGAGAAGCATACTCAAATAACCCTTACGATATTGTCAATTTAAATCAAGCGTCTAAATTATATCAGTATGTAGATTAGAACGATGGAATTTAGCAAAGATGAAGAATGATTACTCAAGCGGTATCACTTTGTTTCATACAAGTTTAATCCTTATAACTCAACAACGATGAAAAGCATGCGAATTGGTGAATTATATTTGCTACTCGGATATAGTTTAAACAAACAAAAGATTCATTTAACTATTTTAGCAATGGTTTATTAATAACAAAAACTAGGTGATCAAGCTAGAAGATGAATTAACAAACCAAGAATTATTATAAATTAAACTTGATATTCTAATAATAATGCAAAATAGAAACGAGTCTTACAATTCCTTAAACTTGAAAGGCTTCAATAACTTGTTCCAAGATGAAAACTTAGCCCTCCATACAAATGAACTACTTGCAAAAATAAGCTAGAAAATATGATAGAAACTATGTGTTTTTGAGAATTACAAGTGATGATTGATGTGTTGGATGATGAATGTGATGGTGAGCTTCTCCTCCTTATATAGTCATCCATGGAGCATCTTCATCAATGGCTCATAAAGCCTCATAAAATGCCTCATAATGAAGAAGAAGCATAAAAGAGGTGAGTAAAGAAGAAGAACAAAAGACTAGAGAAAGAATCCTATGCGAAAAAGAATCCAAGAAGGAATCCTATGCATAAATTTCTGCCGCTGGCAGCGGATTTTTGGAAATCCGCTGGCAAGAAATTCCGCTGGCAGCGGAATTTGGAAAATCCGCTGGCAGCGGATTTTAGAAATCCTCCACTTCTTTCTTCCACTTGGTCTGGGCTTCCACATTCACTTTGGGCTTGATTTGTCTTCACTTCCAATAGATTGTTGACACTTTAACCCAATAAACATTTCAATTACAACCCATATTACTTTTCACCCTTTAATCCACCTAATTACACATTCTATTACATTAACCCATCAATTACGACATGCACACAATAATCCGTCAAAACACACCCAAATCAACAAAATAGTCAACTAAATGACCCTTATTAATCCCTACTAAGCTAGACTAATCAAACATCCCCACGCTTAGACCTTTACTCATCCTCGAGTAAATTAAATCAAAATAACGATTCTCCACAAGGTCTATACAGCGAAGCGTAGGTAGCTTGATACAACCAACAACTACTCTCAACTCTCACACCCCCTCCTTATGACATCCCTCTCAAAAAAAAATATATGGTCAAAGGAATAAAATAACCTATTCACCAAGACCATACTACAATCAATGCCCGCTCACACACAAAAAATCACAACACCAACTACAGAAAAACGGTTGACAAATAAAAACATGTAGTTGACATCCACTTATCACTCCAACTCTAAGATGATCCTAAACCCGAATCACCCTTCTAACCTCCTTATGACTCCCGAATCATGAAGAAATAGCAAAAATAGTAATCAAAATAATGATTTCTTTTTTTTTTTTCCTAATCCCTCATTTTGCCTAAACCGCCCGCCCTTGCGGGTTTTCGATTTAGCTTTTATTCCTCACTTCTACTCTCATGGCACGCTTCTCGTTTCTTCATTTTACCCGGAGCGCCCTTTCGGGTTTTCACTCCGTCCTCGGCCATATACCCATTTTTGCCTAGGCGCTCGCCCTTGCGAGTTTTCACCTAGCCGGGTTTCTTTTTTTTCTTTTTTTTATATTTTCAATTTTTTTTTTTCGATTTTTTTTTTTTTTTTTTTGAAATATGAAATTACATATATATACAAGTATATTCCACTCCCCACGCTTAATCTCCACATTGTCCTCAATGTGAGGAAAATTAAAGAAAAAGACATAGAAAATGAGAAGAAGGAACATACCAAGCAATCAAGTGTCGGGGGAATCCCCGATGTCATCTTCCTTAGAAGTGGTAGCTTGCCCCTCAATCTTGCCAAGGATCGCGGACGATGGTGGTCGAGCGTCCGGGAACCGTGCTAAGAGAGTACGAGACAAAGTTCTCATCAAGTCTCTAGTCTCCAAAGTAGCGGCATGAGTTTCCTCCAACCGTGCACGCATGTCATGAATCATAGCATCGGTCGAGGCACACCAAGCATCTATCTTTGTAAACCAAGCTTCTCGATCCACTCCTAACTCATTATTCACCCCCTCCAAAGCATCCACACTCTTATTCTTCTCACGACTCCTCCCTTCCTTCACCCTTGCTCCTTCTCCTTTTTCACGGGCTTGACCATCCTCATCACTCTCATCTTCCTCACTCTCAGCATCGTCATCACTTTCCTCTTCCTCCTCCTCCTCATCATCATCAATGTCACGATCCCGGGGAACAAAAAAATCTTCCGAAACTTCACCATAGACCAAAAGATCATCCTCGGGTCTTGGCAATTGTAGATAAGAATCATGATTCTTTCCCAAACGATAATAATAAGACCCTTTTACTTTTATGCGAGGTCGTAACATCTTAGCGTGAATCAAACAAGGAATATCAAAGAGGTAATTATCAAGTAACGAATTCTCCCCCTCCGCCACCTCAATATTCAAGTAATTCATAATGAAAGTGACTAACCCACCACCATTTATAATTCCCCCATCCTTAGTACCCAAAGCTATGCTAGATGAAACAAAAAGACCAACCCAATCGGGAACACCTTCGCCATCCGGCATCATAGCCCTCAAGTAACCAAAATGAGAGTGGGGAAGCTTGTTAGGCTCGCTCCCCCTTACAAAGGAATGAATTAACAATCAAACGATGAGCAAGTCGAAGACATGGGTTAGGAATACTTGAACTCAACTCACCGGATTTACAACCCAAACCCGTAACCTCTTGCCACCAAATCCCCCTCTCTCTCACCCCCACATACTCCTTATCACACATATCCCAAATACCAAAAGCTTCCCTCAACTTCGCATAAGTCAACTCACGAGCTTTACCATTCAATTTGAAGCTAATTGCGGGTACAAGTTTAGTGCTTTTTTTAGAAATCGAAATGGTGGAAAAGAACTCAAGTGTATACCTCCGATAAGTATGAGCTCCCTTCTCCATAAATTCTTCTAAGCCCACATTTTTCATTAGCTTCGTCATGACATCAAGCATCCCCAATTTCTCAAGAGTAGAACGACAAAGAAATCGAGTTCCCCTCATCTCCTTCTTAGATAACCTATCCCAAATTGGGTCTTGAGCTTTAGTTAACCAAGACGGTTTGGTAACGGGAATATGTTTAGGATGGACGGGTTTGGTTTGAGCTTTTTTAGTGACGGTTTTGGATTTTTTTGGTGGTGGTGTAGAAACGGTAGTGGAGTAATTTTTTCTTTTAGCTCTCCCCATCTCTTCAACAAAATCTCACTCAGAATTCACTCAACTTTTTTTTTTTTTCACTCACAAATCACCAATTCAATCCACTCACAAATCACCAATTCAATCACAAATTTCACACTATCACAACAAAAATATCAATCACACAAAATGATCCAAATAACACAAGGAGGAGCAAGAAAACCCAAAAACGAACAAGAATAAACAAAATTCAAGCTACTAATTAATGGGTAAGAGGTAAAATTTCAAGGAATTGGAAGAAAAATATGAAAATTATACCTCTTAAAATTTGAAACAATGAATGAATGTCCTCCTTGCGTTGATTAAGATCGAATTCGACTCAATTAGTCAAAAAAAACAAAAAAAAATCAAACTCGGATTTTGACATCCAAGCGTAGAAAAACTTGATTTTTTTGACTTTTTGGGCAAAATTATGTGTTAAAATGATAGGAATTGTAATGAGTAATGATAAATAAGTGATTTTGAAGTGATTTGGGACAAATTTGACTCAAATTGGGTGAGTTTTGATGAAGTTTTTAAGGAGAAAAGTAGCAGTAATTAGAAGAGGAAGGTTTAAAGATGAATGAATAAGAAGAATAAAATATAAATCAAGGGAAACAATGATATACCTGTACCATGAGACACCACAACGAGACACCACAACAGCAGCCATGACCACCACCAGCAACACCCCGACGACAAACCAGTAACAACCGGCACACGGAACCAGCATCGAACGCAACCAGCCATCAGAACCGAGCCAGAACCAGCATTACGAACCACCACCAGCAACGCACCGGATAACAGCAGCACGGAAGATATGCAGCCGCTGCCAGCGGCCTTCGTTTCCGCGTCCAGCGGCCGGTTTCAGCCGCGCCCAGCGGCCGTCTTCGTTTCCCAGCGGCGTCAGGGGGGTCCTCCTGATCGGCCTCCGCCGGCAGCGGTCAGGGAGCCGCGCCCAGCTGCCGGTTTCAGCCGCGTCCAGCAGCCATTGGTGGCCTCTGCTACTCAATTCCGTGTTGATTCAATTTCCGACATTGATTGCTTGGTTGTCGGGTTTAGTTTCCGACAATCGATTGCTTTTTTTTTTTCTTTTTTTTTAAACTCGAGTTATAAAATCGACTTACGTCGATTTCATATCCGAGACTTGTACCTACAAAATAGAAAAACAAAATTAATTAGAAAAAAAAAATTTATTCTAAAATAACGGGAAATAAAATAATAATAATAATAATAATAATAATAAAAAAATAAAAAAATAAAGTAAAGAAAAGAAAAGAAAAGACGGGTTGCCTCCCGACAAGCGCCTTAGTTAACGTCGTGGCTCGACGTAAAGAGAACGGATTCAATCTTCATAAATTGGGTCGGAAATGTTGATTTCCTCGATCGTTTCCTTTTGAAACCCGTCATAATATTGCTTAAGACGATGTCCGTTCACTTTAAAAACCTTATCCGTAGAGAAACTACGAATCTCGACCGCTCCATGTGGATATATTTGTGTGACTTCAAACGGACCAATCCACCGGGATCGCAATTTTCCCGGGAATAACCGAAGACGGGACATAAAAAGCAACACTTTTTGTCCCACGGTGAAGGTTTTCCGAGCCAACATTTTATCGTGCCATGCTTCGGTTCGATCTTTAAATATCGCGGCATTCTCATAGGACTCGTTCCTAATCTCCTCGAGCTCTTGTAATTGCAATTTCCGATACAAGCCCGATTCATCCATCCTCATATTCAAATTTTTCACCGCCCAATAGGCCTTGTGCTCAAGTTCAACCGAGAGGTGACAAGACTTACCGAAGACTAATCGATACGGTGACATACCAATCGGAGTCTTATAAGCCGTTCTATAGGCCCATAAAGCGTCATCGAGCCTCATGCTCCAATCTTTCCGATTCGGGTTTACCGTTTTCTCTAATATAGATTTCACCTCTCGATTAGACACCTCGGCTTGCCCATTGGTTTGAGGATGATAAGCGGTGGACACCTTGTGAGTAACAAAGTATTTCTTCAACAATGCGCCAACCGTCCTATTGCAAAAATGGGTGCCTCTATCACTTATCAAAGCCCGGGGAAATCCGAACCTAGAAAAAATGTTAGATTTCACAAAATCTGCAACAACCTTAGAATCGTTAGTCCTAGTGGGTTTAGCTTCCACCCACTTCGAGACATAATCAACCGCAAGAAGAATATACAAATACCCATGAGACACGGGAAATGGACCCATAAAATCAATACCCCATACATCAAAAATTTCACAATAAATCATAGGGGTTTGAGGCATCTCATTTCGACGTGAAATGTTACCGCTCCTTTGGCAATTGTCACATGTCTTAACAAAGCCATGAGCATCACGAAACAAGCTAGGCCAATAAAAACCACAATCTAGTACCTTTCGTGCGGTACGTCTAGCTCCAAAATGGCCTCCACAAGCATATGAATAACAAAAGGCAAGTATAGAGCTCACCTCACTCTCCGGAACACACCTCCGTACTATTTGGTCCGCACAATGTTTCCATAGGTAAGGATCGTCCCAAACATAGTATTTAGCATCACTACGAATCTTCTCCTTTTGGGATTTTGAAAAACCTGTAGGAAATTCATTGGAAACAAGAAAGTTAGCAATGTTTGCATACCAAGGAAGAACGGAAGTAAGAGCAAAGAGTGTTTCATCGGGAAATGAACCCCGAATAGGCTCCACTAGCCTCTCTTGATGCACCAATCGACTTAAGTGGTCTGCGACCAAATTCTCGGCACCTTTCTTATCTTTGACCTCTAATTCAAATTCACTCAACAATAGAACCCATCGAATGAGCCTCGGTTTGGCCTCCTTCTTTGTCATCAAATACCTAAGGGCGGCGTGATCGGTGTAAACTATCACTTTGGTACCAAGCAAGTAAGAACGGAACTTCTCTAAAGCAAACACTACCGCCAACATCTCCTTCTCGGTAGTAGAGTAGTTCTTTTGGGCCTCGTTAAGGGTCAAAGATGCGTAGTAAATCACATGAGGTATCCTTCCAACTCTTTGTCCCAAAACGGCACCGATGGCATAGTCACTTGCATCACACATGAGTTCAAATGGGAGTGACCAATCCGGAGCTTTGATAATCGGTGCCGAGGTTAACTTCTCCTTCAACTTTTCAAACGCCTCCTTGCATGCCAAATCGAACTCAAAATCCACTTCCTTTTGCAACAACTTGCATAATGGTGAAGCCATTTTAGAGAAATCCTTGATAAATCTCCTATAGAAACCTGCATGACCAAGAAAAGAACGAACTTCACGCACATTAGTTGGATAAGGAAGAGATTGAATTGTGTCAATTTTGGCTTTATCAACCTCAATACCTTTAGATGAAACCACATGACCTAGGACAATACCTTGTTCTACCATGAAATGACATTTTTCCGAATTAAGAACAAGGTTAGATTCAATGCATCTCTTAAGCACAAGAGACAAATGAAATAAGCAACTATCAAATGAGTCACCATGCACGGTAAAGTCATCCATGAAAACTTCAATGAAATTCTCTACATATTCCGAAAATATACTAACCATGCATCGTTGAAAAGTCGCGGGGGCATTACATAGCCCAAATGGCATGCGTCGATATGCAAAAGTACCAAATGGACAAGTAAATGTGGTTTTCTCTTGATCCTCGGGCGCAATTGCTACTTGAAAATAGCCCGAGTAACCATCTAAAAAGCAATAAAAGGCCTTACCGGCAAGCCTCTCTAGCATTTGATCGATGAAAGGTAGAGGGAAATGGTCCTTCCTAGTCACCGCATTGAGTCGACGGTAATCAATGCAAACGCGCCACCCATTTTGAACACGGGTGGGAACCAATTCTCCATGTTGATTCTCTACTACCGTTACTCCACTCTTCTTTGGCACAACTTGTGTGGGACTTACCCACTTGCTATCCGAGATTGGGTAAATTATACCCACTTGCAAGAGCTTCAAGATCTCCTTCTTCACCACCTCCATCATAGGTGGGTTCAATCTCCTTTGGGGTTGCCTTACCGGTTTGGCATCTTCTTCTAGGAAAATGTGATGCATACAAGTGGTTGGACTAATGCCTTTGATGTCGGCTATAGTCCATCCAATTGCTAACTTATTCTCCTTAAGAACCTCGACTAGTTTTGCCTCTTGCTCCTCCGTGAGCTTGTTAGAAATGATGACGGGTAAGGTCTCACCATCTCCTAGAAACACATACTTCAAATGATCCGGCAATGGTTTTAATTCTACCACTGGTGCCTGCACAACTGAAGGTAACAATTTCTCACGAGGCAAAGTTAGTGTTAGTGGTTTAGAAAAAAACGACATAATAGGTGAAGTCTCCATCTTGGATAAGGAAGCCACAACCTCCTGCAAGTCACTAGAAAGAGTTAGATCCAAATCATTACAATATAAGCTATTATCAATAGCCACAATCAAGTCATCTTCTCCTTCTAGGTTGAACACATCTTGCACTATGGGCTCCAAAACATCAATCATAAGACAAGAATGGTCGTCACGTGGATATTTCATTGAATCATAAATGTTAAAATTAACCACTTGACCATTAGCTTCCATAATGAGTGAACCATTAGACACGTCGATTTTAGTGCTTGCGGTTTTCAAAAATGGCCTACCTAAAAGTATAGGGGTCGCATGTGAATCATGTTCCATTTCAAGCACATAAAAATCGGCGGGGAAAATGAGTTTATCCACCATTACTAGGACATCCTCAACAACCCCTTTGGGGTAAGCATTAGACCGATCGGCTAATTGTATTACCACCCCCGTTTTAACTAAAGGACCCAATTTTAAAGATTTATATAATGAATATGGAAGTACATTTATCGATGCACCTAAGTCAAGCATAGCATTAGGAAATGTGGTGTCTCCTACAGTGCAAGGAACGGTAAACATACCTGGGTCACTACATTTAGGTGGTAATTTATGTTGAAACAAAGCCGACACATGTTCATTGACTTTAACTTTTTGGACTCCCTTAAGCTTTTGATTCCTCTTGATAGTACACAATTCCTTAAGAAATTTAGCATATCTAGGAACACTTTTCAATAAATCAAGTAAAGGGATGTTTACCTCACATTTCCGAAAAGTTTCATAGACATCCTTATCTTGCATGGGCCGAGTCTTCCTTTTGAGTGCCTCCGGAAATGGTGGTGGGTCCACATAAGTGGGTGTCACTATCGGTGAAGATGCTTCTTGCTCCACCGGGGTTGGAACGGTGTTCTCAACCTCAAGCTCTTCTTCTTCTTGTTCCACAATTTCCCGAATCCTATCCTGTGGACCGGGTAATTCTTTCCCACTTCGCAAAGTAATAGCACTAGCATTAGCATTAGGTGGGGGAATAGGTTGGGATGGAAGTTTCCCGGAATCCCGAGCCTCAAGTCTCCCTATAGCACTAGACATTTGACCCATTTGATGTTCTAGGTTTTGAATGCTAGTTTTAGTGTCATGTTGGAATTGGGCTTGGTTTGCTTGCATTGTAGCAACATTAGAGGTTAAAGCCCGGATCATGTCCTCCGTGGACATAGTAGGTGTGGTAGTTTGGGCTTGTGGGGTGAAGGTGTTTGGGACTTGGTTTCTAGGAATAAAACGGGGTCGGACTTGACCAAATTGTTGGCCAAAGGATTGGCCTTGAGGTTGATTAAAAATTTGACCTTGAGGTTGTAAGCCTCCTTGTGGGTTTCCATATTGGAACCCGGGATGGTCTCTTCTCATATAAAAATTATCATACCTCTTTTGGCCAAAAGCACCGACCGCATTTACCTCCTCGGTGGCCTCCTCTTCCATAAGTGGACACTTGTCGGCAAAATGCCCATGTGATGAACAAATAGAGCAAGCTTGAACTTGTTGTTGATTCCCCTTCATCATGTCCCTCATCATGGAAGCCAAATCTTCAACCTTCCTTTCAAGTGAAGTGTGAGAACTTGAAGTAGCCATGTTTACCCTTTTTGTGGTAGTTCTCACACTAAATTGGCGTGAGCTTTCGGCAAGCTCACTCAATAGTGCATAAGCATCATCCGGATTTTTATTAACAATGCCTCCTCCACTAGCGGCATGGACCATTCGGGCATCATCCGGAGATAATCCTCCAACAAAATAGAGAATGAGATCGGTAGCACTATACCCATGATATGGGCAACTTGATAATAATTTTTGGAAACGCTCCCAATATTGATAAAGTGTTTCCCCATCGTCTTGCTCCACATTGGATATCTCCTTCTTGATACTTGACGATTTGGCGGCGGGGAAGTACTTCTCGAGGAACGCCTTCTTCATTAATTCCCAAGTTGTGATACTACCCGGTGGAAGGTAGTACAACCAATCTCGAGCGGCATCTTTGAGGGAAAATGGAAATGCCCTCAATTTGATTTGCTCTTCGGTAACACCATTGGGTTTCATGCTAGTGCATACAACATGAAATTCGGATAAATGCTTGTGTGGGTCCTCACCACTTAACCCATGGAATGAAGGTAATAAGTGGATCAAACCGGACTTCAATTCAAAGGTTGCATTTTCCGCCAACGCTGGAAAAGTAATGCAAAGTGGTTGTTGAGAAAGATCGGGAGCTTTGATCTCCTTCAAGGTTCTTGTTTCTTTGACCATTTTGATTTCCTTTGTCTCCTCAACTATGTTATCAAAATCGAGCTTCCTCTTGGTTTCCTTCCGAATGCGACGAAGAGTCCGCTCCAATTCTGGATCAAAGTCTACAAATTTATCGTTAGTAGAACGGGTGTTCGGCATAAACCAAACACCAAGAAAATAGAAATATATAGAAAACACACAAATAAATAACAAAAATTGCCTTCCCCGGCAACGGCGCCAAAATTTGGCTAGACTTGTCGTGAGTCTCCAAATTACAATTTTAATCCACTTCTAACACAAACTAGTAGTTAGTGAAAGTAGGGGTCGAACCCACGAGGAAGGTGATTATGTTGTTTTAAGTGTGTATAAATCTATATAAATCAGTAACCAATATGGGGGATTTATGTGTGAATGATTACTCTAAGTCTAATAAACTAACAAAATAAATTAACAAAATAAAATAAACTAATACGAATAAACGATCTAACAAATATGAGAAAAGTACTTGGACCGAGCAATATCCACCATCAAGTTTAACGAATTGATCATTGACTCTTCTACTTTACACTTTATATTAGAATACTTTGCTATGAAGTTTAATCGACTTCCAATTCCACTTATTAATAGTTATAAGATATGAGAAGCATACTCAAATAACCCTTACGATATTGTCAATTTAAATCAAGCGTCTAAATTATATCAGTATGTAGATTAGAACGATGGAATTTAGCAAAGATGAAGAATGATTACTCAAGCGGTATCACTTTGTTTCATACAAGTTTAATCCTTATAACTCAACAACGATGAAAAGCATGCGAATTGGTGAATTATATTTGCTACTCGGATATAGTTTAAACAAACAAAAGATTCATTTAACTATTTTAGCAATGGTTTATTAATAACAAAAACTAGGTGATCAAGCTAGAAGATGAATTAACAAACCAAGAATTATTATAAATTAAACTTGATATTCTAATAATAATGCAAAATAGAAACGAGTCTTACAATTCCTTAAACTTGAAAGGCTTCAATAACTTGTTCCAAGATGAAAACTTAGCCCTCCATACAAATGAACTACTTGCAAAAATAAGCTAGAAAATATGATAGAAACTATGTGTTTTTGAGAATTACAAGTGATGATTGATGTGTTGGATGATGAATGTGATGGTGAGCTTCTCCTCCTTATATAGTCATCCATGGAGCATCTTCATCAATGGCTCATAAAGCCTCATAAAATGCCTCATAATGAAGAAGAAGAATAAAAGAGGTGAGTAAAGAAGAAGAACAAAAGATTAGAGAAAGAATCCTATGCGAAAAAGAATCCAAGAAGGAATCCTATGCATAAATTTCTGCCGCTGGCAGCGGATTTTTGGAAATCCGCTGGCAAGAAATTCCGCTGGCAGCGGAATTTGGAAAATCCGCTGGCAGCGGAATTTGGAAAATCCGCTGGCAGCGGAGAAATCCTCCACTTCTTTCTTCCACTTGGTCTGGGCTTCCACATTCACTTTGGGCTTGATTTGTCTTCACTTCCAATAGATTGTTGACACTTTAACCCAATAAACATTTCAATTACAACCCATATTACTTTTCACCCTTTAATCCACCTAATTACACATTCTATTACATTAACCCATCAATTACGACATGCACACAATAATCCGTCAAAACACACCCAAATCAACAAAATAGTCAACTAAATGACCCTTATTAATCCCTACTAAACTAGACTAATCAAAATCCCATCCCAATTCTTCTCATTCAAACCAGTTACCAACCTACCGGTAGGCCTCTCTTTTCAAATTCTCATTTTAAAATTTGCGAAAACTTAGCCATTTGAAAAAAAAAATCCTTTTCGACAAGGTCAAATTTCAGTCTATTTAAACGGCAAATTTCTTTTCCACCTCTTTCAATTTTGGAAACCTATCTCCTAGCACGTGAGTTGCTTTCAGGACTTCGATTTCAAAATGCAGCAAAAATCATTTTTATTCCCCAGCGCGAGTCATATTTGTTTCGCCTACGTGTTGCATGCAAAATTTTATGTAACTTATACAGGTACAAATCACGATAGCGCAATTCACATAACTCCCCAGCGGCATTTAACAAGATGAGCCCATATAAAGGCGCACCTAAGTCTTATACGACGAGTTCAATTCCCCACGGAGTTATCATCAGTTCAGGTACATTTCTAATCCATGGCCGGCGGGCCCTTCACGCAGGTCTAATGGACTTTAAACGACCCGACCGGAAGTCTGCCAGGTCTTAATCTTTTATTGGCCTGGTAGCTACTCTGACTTTCGCCCTGTCCAAGCCTCAGTCAGAGTGGGGTCTCTGTGGACACCCACATTTTGACCGCCAGCTGTCTATAGCAGTTTCCGACAAACACCCGATGATGATCGGACGCAAACGTGCTTTAACGTACTCGGAAATGGGCTCGAAATCGTGGATATTTGGCTTGGGCTTATTACAGAGTACAAATCTCACAAAACCAACCTCAAATTCAGGCCCAGTGGGTCGTTTCGAGTCAAATAACACTAATTTGGGTCGAATCCGACACCAGGGGTAAAACCGTCTTTTAGCGACCGAGTCAAAACCCGGTCAAAGATTTTCCCGAGACACGTGAGTCAGCCGTGACACCTCACACGGCTGATTCTTACTCAAACTCTACAAAAAATCAGCTTCACAAAATAATAAACAATTCCGTTTAAGGATGGAATTCGATCTCAAGCAGGAATCCTATCCGAAAACCGATTCAAACACCCGACCGAGTGCAAATACTCGGCCGAGCAGCAGCAAACCAGCCGTGTTTCCCTTTCTTCCTTCACAAGAAAGCGGAATTCTTATTTCCCTCAACTTCTTACGTTTCCTATCCTAAGCGGTAGTTCTAATTCAAATGCACCTCTCCTAGCCAAGGTCGGGAATTTCCTATAAATAGCCCCTTGCACAACATGAATTGACACACCAAAAAACGACCAATAATTAGCAACACACACATTCATTATCGACATCAACTAGTAACATTAGAATACACAACTTCCTCATCAATCATCTTTACACTTAGCATCGAGAAACCGATATTACACACCCGAAGGAAACCGGTCCAATTCCCGACACCCTTCACCCGTCTCGTCCAAACCGAACCCCCCTAGCCGAACCAAACTCGACGCTCCCGTGCCTAGCCACATTCCGACGAGCTCCGATCCGAGTCAACAAAAACATGTAGGTTGAGGGTGTACCAAACCCGATTTCTCCTTTCTTCTCCTTCCTTCTCTTCGTCCATTTTTTATTATGGGTCAAGAGTCGTTTTTCTTTTTTTTCTCTAATATCGTTATTAACGAAAAATTATTTTCATAACATATATTCTAAAAAGTATGATATCGATTTTTCTATAATCGAATATTGTATCGAAAAGAATTATATTAAGATCTCGACGATGTCAAAAAATCGTTACATTCTTTTTCGTTCAAAATTCTTTTCTCTTACTTTTCGTTCAAAACAAATAATTTTACAAAAACCTTTTTTAAAACTCATTCTAAATATCCGATATCGATTTCATAATCGAACATCGGATACGACGAATATCGAAAACATGAATCGAATACAAATTAATTCATAATTTGTACGCGGTTCATCAAGATAACAATTTTCGAACAAACGGGACAGACCCGCGCGCGAGTCGCGCCCCTCACAGGCGACTCGCGACTCGCGTACGAGTCTGAAATCCGCGCTCCTTTTTTACTTTTTCGTTCGTTTTATTATTTTATTCTTTGAAACGATTTCTAAAATTTACATCTTTTCCAAAACTATTCCAAGTATTTGATATTGATTTCGTAGTCAACTATCGAATATCGAAAATATTAAGTCGAGTACGAATCATGCAATATTCATACACGATTTAATAAAAAATCGAGTTTTCAGAAAACCGCGTCTAAAACCAGCCCGACACGCGACTCGCCGGCGACCCGGACGAGCCGCGCGGCCGGCTGTCCCGACGCACCCTTTTCGTTCTTTTTTTATTATTTTTCGAACATCGTTTTTTATACAAAACAACGTCTTTTCAACAATATTTTTCAGATTTCGATTAATATTTATTTTCTCGATCTCGTATTTTTTTGCTATATTATCTTACAAATCGATACTAACTCGTTTGTTCATCTTGTAGCAAATTCATCCTTTTTATTTTTCATTTGTTTTATTATACTAAAACGAATCTCACATGCTAAATTCAACTTCGACGTTAATTTTTCATGCATTAAACAACTTAGCAACCCATTCAATTCCTCACATGCTTAGGAAAACAATGTTTGCATATCATTCATCGTTCAACTAACGCGCGCATTAAAACGTCATTCGATATCCTAGTAGAGGCCGCTAATGTGCGGGCGGGGTTGGGTGTTCTTAGTGAACTTCCCAACACGTACCCTCACCCCTTACTCAGAACCGTGGTTTCCGGATGTCCGAAACCATTGGCAATGAGAGTCATTCAATATACGATTAACCGCTCAAGTCGGCATCTATATCGATATGCAAAGGGACGAGCCCAATAAACTCTCACATCGGAAATGGGGCGTATTTTGTACACGGCCCACTACGACATAGAGTGGGCTCGAACGGTTCCGAATAACCATAAAATTCGGTGGCGACTCCGACTTCGATTTAAATTTCCATTTGACCATCTCATGGAGATTCATTCGCCTCTCCAAAACCCGCGCGTGGCCGCGTCGGGGTGGACCTATGTCATGTCCACAGTAAGGTTGTGGGTTTTGGTAATTCGCCCCATAGTTGTCCCGTGATGATTGATGGTAGCTTGGACGCGCCATGTCCATAACGTTGCTTTGGTACCTAGGATGAGCTAGAAGCACTTGAGCAAACGTTAGTATCCTAGTACTTTTGAGGCACTAGGAAGGGAGAGTAACACACAAGAAGAAAAACGGAGATACACAAGGAGAAGAGAACACAAAAATCAAGAACAAAGTCCAAAACTAAGCAAACAAGAGTCTAAACTACGCCGTCCCCGGCAACGGCGCCAATTTGATGGGAGGGATTTCTCGTGGATCCCCGCCAACAAATAAAAACCAATTAATCCTAGTGGGTAGCTAGGGCAAGTCGGGTCGAATCCACAGGGACGGGGTGTCGGACTAAGGTATGCTACGGTCAAGGACTATGTTCGAGACGAGCTATTCTAAGGGGGAGGCTAAGGACTAAACTAGGTCTAAAACGAGAAAACAATCAAAGGAAACGGGCTAGGATTAGGTCGGGGTCAAAGGGGTAACGGAATGGTCGAGGAAGAGCTAGAGTGAAGGAGGTAGTAGGGTAATCTAGGTATAGTCCGGGCTCTCGCAACTTAGACTCACCTAGAGGTTCCACCTAAAACCCACCTTGGCGACACAAGCGACAAACGGGGCTACTAGCGTGATATCGGGGCCTAGGTCGCGCCCGGGCTCTCGCAACTTAGACCGACCTAGGGGTCGTCCTCACCGGGCTCTCGCAACTTAGTGAGGGAACCAAACCCACAAACAAACTATCACCCACAAGAGAAAGTCAAGAAAAACAAGCATATGCATACTAGTCATTCAAGCATTTCAACAAACATGTGATATGCATCAAACCAAGAGGAAACCCAAATCTTCCACCAACATCTCCAACAATCCCTTAATCATCCAATTAACACCCTAATCACCTTACTAACCCTAGCAAGATACTACTCTAACATATCTATACTAAAACTAACAAGAATAAGAGGAATCAACATAACAATCAAAACAAACATGAAGAAACTAACAAGAACTATGAACTATGAACAATAGATTCAACAAAGAATCAAACTTTAATGAAAGAACAAGGATAAGAGAAAGGAAAAGAAGATTATACCTACTAACAAGATGAAAGTAAGAAGGAAACTTGCATAAATGAGAAAAACCCAAAACAAACATCCAAGTTTGTCAAGTTTGGTGGAGATCTTGAAGAATTCCCAAATTACAAGGATTAAACTAAGATTAACGATAATCTAAAGACTAATCTACACTAATCTATGCTAATCTATGCTAAACTATGCTAGGGTTTAGTGGGTAATGTCTAACATAACATAGAAATACAAGAGGAGGGGTATATATAGGGTTACAATGGAAAGGAGGAGAAACAAAGTGACGCGGGCCTGTAACTGGGTCATCCCGGTCGGGATGACGTGGTTCCGGTCGGGATGAGCTCATCCCGGTCGGGATGGACCCAAAACAGGAGCATCGCTTTTAGTGCACCTCGTCCCGGACGGGTTGAGGTCATACCCGTCGGGGATGAGTCTTGTAGGCCTCCAATATGATCTTTAGGTTCCTCCTTGCTTCACATGGGCTTCTCATCAATTCTCGGGACTCGGGATCGGGTCTCGGAGGCTCGGGATTGGGTCCCAAGGTCTCGGGGTCGAATCCAAGGCATCGAGTAATCGTTCCTTCACTTCGTTGGCTCCGAAAAGTGTATGTATTGAGTCGGAATCGCTCCAATTCTTCACGAATGGTCTCGGAAACCTGAAACGAACTAGAGGAAGCATAAGTAGCCCATAAATCGCTCCCAAGGAGCGATTCCACAAGGAAAATGGGACCAAAACACTACAAAATAGGCACTACAAACTACACTTATCAACATGCATTAAATCAAATTTGTTACCGTTAAGTAATTTACGAAAACTATCATGAGTATCTTTCTCAACGTCATCTTCGCTTTGTCCACTTTTTTTGTTTCTTTTACATTCCATGTATATACAAGACCATTTAGACACCGTTTGGTTAATATGATCCCATCGATTTTGTAGAGATTTCAAAGACCTGTTTTTTATTTCGTCGGGATTACTTTCTCGCGCCGCTTCAAAGTGTTCCATAATAGTATTCCACAATTTTTTCAATGTTTGATTAGTCCCATTCTCAACGTCACCTCCGGCATTGATGTAGCTTGATACAAGTGCTACATCTTCGGGTATAGACCATGACACCCTCGTTGCCCTTTGATTGACATTGACATTATTTTCTTCCGGAAATAATTGAACCGCAACCTCCTCAATTTCTTCAAGATGCCGAGCTCCCCTTATTTCTTCACTTGGAGTTGCATTACTACTACCATCGCCCGGAGAGTCCTCAACTTGTTCGCTTATATGTTGAGAAAAAGGAAAAACAAAATTTTGTTGTGGGGGGGCCAAGTTACGATTTGAATAAAAAGGTTGAGGAAATGTAGGTGAATGACCCGAAACACTATTCGAATATGGTCTTTCTTGGTTGTTAAATGTTTGTAACATCAACTGAAATTGTTGGTTGTTGATAATAAATTATGTGTATAATTTAATATTAGTGTAGAAGTATTTATTATAAATATTTCAACAACCCTACAATCTAGCTAAATTAATGTTGGGTTTGTAGTAAAATTAATTTACATGCAAACTCTAGATTGTCCCTACAAGGCTACAAACAAAATTACCAACTCTATTTACATTTTCTCTACCAAAAAAAAATATGGATTTTTAATTTATAAAAGATCATTTTTATTATCAAAATTAAACAATTGCATGTGCATAATTTATTCACTAAAAAAGAAAGTGGGTTTACCCAATATGTATGAAACAAGTCAAATATGCAAAGTTGTATTATAAGTTTATTAAAGTTGAGAAGAAAAATATTGTGGACGGATTTAAGTTAAAATTATTGAATAGAAAAAAAAAATTAACAAGTATTTTAAAATGGAGCACATAGTTTCCAAAATTTTAGAAGAAAAAAAACATGCATATTGTAGGTATATATAAACATACTCTTATTCATATTGTAGTATATGGAATATTAAATTTTCCAATTTTTAGAGTTGAATTAGAAAAATAAAATATAAATAAATAAAATAAAAATTACTCCTCCGAGTTCCTATTATTGTCCCAAAAGCTTTTGGGTGAAAAATAAGGAAGAGAAAATGAGTGGTTCAAAACAGGAGTGAGAAAAGAGAGAAATAGGAGAGTAATTATGAACCACACATCGATGGCCCAAAAAGGAAAGTGGGACAAAAATCAAACGCAACCCAAAAAGGAAAGTGGGACAATAATAGAAACTCGGAGGGAGTAATATATACTCGTGTGTGTATTATATATATATATATATATATAGAGAGAGAGAGAGAGAGAGAGTCGAGATCGGGTGAGAACTCATACCACGGTGAGAACCGTGAGAACCCCTTGTTTCAGCCTTTATTTTTTTACGTAAAGCTAAATTTAAGTTGGCAGGCTCCCTCTCTTGTTTCCCTCTATTCATTCCTGCCCCCTTCTCTAATAGTCTCATACTCATCTCTCATCTCCCTCTCGCATCTCCATAGCTGCGGTCCTCCTGATTCCTTTGATTCATCTCGCATCTCGCATCTCGCATCGCCATATCAGGTGGAGTATTCATTTGATTCCTTCTGTAACATGTCTATAAAAATCGTATTAATATCCGACTATTACTGTAATTTTCTACTGATTGTATAGCTCAATTGTGGTAATTCGATTACTTCATTCAAATTCATGCTTATTGATTTGAACAATCTAATCCAATTGATTGAATTCCTAATTTAATTGATCGTAGTATTCCCCTCTGTTGCTGTAATTCGATTACTTCAATGGAATTTGCGTAATTTGTGTAGTGATTTGATTACAAATTTGTTTGTTTGTTTGTTTGTTTGATGGTTTGTTTGTGTGTGATTTGAAGGTTGAATTGTGGCACAGAAACTAAAGGAAACCCTAATACCCAATTCTGGGTTAATCCACAACGGATTGATCATACCCAAATTAATAGTATAATCGACTTCACGGTAGTCAAAAGAAAGAAAGAAAGTAAGAAAGTTTTTAGGACTTACTTACAAGTGAGTGTCCTTGGAGACGTAGCTGAAGAATTTATGTTTGGAATGAAGAATTTATGCTCCGGTTTTGAATAAAGAGTACACTGAAATAGAAAAAGGGTACGCTAAAATAGAAAAAGGGTACGCTGAAATAGAAAAAGAGTACGCTAAAATTGAAATTGAAAAAAGGTACGCTAAAAGTGAAAAAGGGTACACTAAAATTGAAAAAGGGTACACTAAAATTAAAATTGAGAAAGAGTACGCTAAATTGGAAAAAGGGTACGCTAAATTTGAAAAAAGGTACGCTAAAATTGAACCACCGATTCAAATCAGCTGAAATCAAATCAATACAATAAGAATAACAATGGCGGAAGTCGATTCGTTCAGTTTAATTCTATGGGTACTGTACATATTCAGAATCGGAACATGGCGGAAGTCGATTCAATACAATAAGAATAACAATGGCACGAACAAAAGCGACAAACTAGAGTGAAAAAATCGAAAATCGAAAATAGAAATTGCAGATGAGATAATCACAAACCTAAAATCGCGGATGAGATATTGAGAGGATTGATTGAAGGATTAATCGTTGGAATTCATTGAATTAATCAATTAACAATCGCATTTTACACACGAATCGGAAAATTAAACCCTAATTAAAGCGAAATTGATGAAATTAACAACCGGATTTTACATAATGATCGATTCATGGAAGAATTAAACCCTAAAATGGGGATTTTGATGAGTGAAGAGTGGAGAGTAGTATGCACGACGAAAATGGAGGAGAGAGAAGGATTTGAGAGGATGATTGAAGGATGAGAGGATGAATCGAGCGTTGAATTGGGGGAAGAATGAGAGGATGAATCGAGCAGGATGAATCGAGCGTTGAATTGGGGGAAAAATGAGAGGATGAATCGAGAATGAAAATAATCTGAGAATGAAAGAATGAAAGTTAATCTCATCCATCCATTCACATAATAATAATCTGATGGCTGAGAAGAGTTCTCACAGTTTTCATTGAGTAGGTGGTTCTCACATGAACCTAAATATATATATATATATATATATATATATATATATATATATATATAATACACATGGCATGGATGAATTGAGTAATTGACACAAGGGGCCTATACTCTTATTCCTCTAAAATTAGAGGAAATACTCAACATCCTCTAAATAAGAGGATTCTACCCACATTGTAGAGAACATCCTCTTATAGGAGAGAGTGTTAAGAGGATGACTAATCCTCTACAATGTGAATGCTCTGAAAGAAATACAACGTGTGACACTTGGCCGGCAGAACTCTCATTTAAAGTATCAACGTTTATCAATCATTGTCCCTACCCCAAGTCGTAAACTAATTGTCAATTTGACACCAAAAAAGTAAACCATAAACAACGCGACTAACATACGCCTGCCTATTACTCTCCTTTACCATTTCGTTGATTCATTCATTTGGGTCGTGGAACTTTCATTTATCCCTCTTTTCCACATTTCCTCATTACTTCCCCCCTAATTCTCGCCTTTCACCCCGCAAACCAAGCACAGCACCCGACCTTCAATTCCCTATTCCCAGATCCCCAATTCAAATCTTTCTAGGGTTCTCAATCAACCCAATTGAGAATTCTGGGAAATTTCATCGTACAATTCCAAGAGGGGGAAACTTCCAAATATGAGCTTTCAAGATCTTGAAACAGGCGGTAGAAAACCTCTAGCCACCAGAAATAATCTGATTAATGCCAAGCAAGAACCTACACAAGCAGTAGCTTCTGGAATTTTCCAGATCAATACAGCTGTTTCCACTTTTCAACGCCTTGTTAATACCCTTGGAACACCTAAAGACACTCCTCAACTCCGCGAAAAGCTGTATGTTTTTCTCATTTTTTATTTTCATGCATGCCCCTTTTGCTAGCTCTATTTTATGACTTTATGTTGATTTCGTCAAATATATGGCTGCATAAATCGGACGTGATTGGTAGTCAATTGTGTAATGTTTTTGGAGATTTTCGATTTCTGATGCGCGATGAGTGTACCCTTTCGTTGAATTTTGATGGGTTTATGTTAATTTCGTCAAATTGTTTTGTGGTTTATTTTGAATTAGGTGTGATTCCTAGGTTAATTGTGAATTTGGGTAGTTGATTGTGTTCTGTTTCGGTGGAATTTGATGGGTCTCTGTTAGTTTCAGTAATTTGTTCCCTATTTCTGATCCAGTGAATTAGGGTTTGTTTAAATTTTGGTGTGTAATTGCGAGATTGTGTGAGGTTTTGCGGAATTTAGGTGGGTTTTAACTCGGGTGGAGTGATTGATAATAGGGCATTTGAATGTTGATGTCTTGCCAAATTTGCCTTAAAGCGAGATGCTTATATGATACAGTATATGGCAATCTACCAATGTTTATACTATAAAAACTTTCCTAAAAACTCCTAATTGACATGCAATTGCTCCGTATAAAAGATCTCGGAAACTAATCCTGTACCAGTTGACCAAAAGCTTAAGCAGACCCACCCCTCTCATTAAGTATAATATACTCCTATTCCTATTCCTAATAGAAATTTGATTTTTTGATGATGCACTGGATCTCTTGCGCTTTCCACCACATCATATAAACATACCCTCTCATAGAAATTACTCACTGTAAATTTGTAACACGCGTTTATATTTTTTTTACTCCCTTTGACATTCTTACAAATTATTTTCGAGGAATTTCAATTGAGGAAGTTAAATATTCTTGGGAAATCTGACCCCAACTCTTAAGTTTAAATATACTCCGTACATTTTAGTTTTTATACACTTGAGGATACAAAAATATGAGCTTTCAAGACCTTGAAGTGGGCTGTGGAAGGCCTTTAGCTTCAATAAATGCCACTCAAGATCCCAATCGGATACTAGCTTCTGGAATTTTTCAGATTAATACTGCTGTTTCTACCTTGCACCACCTAATTCGTAATCTTGGAACCCCTAAAGATAGCCTTGTGCTCCGTAAAAGGCTGTATGTTTTTTCTAAACAAAAAATCTTCTATGATGTTTTGATCTTGTGGATGCTTTTCTGTTAGATTTTACCTGGACTATGTTAATTGGTATAAACTGATTTTTTTCATGAGATTTGATGGAAGGGGTTTTGTAGAAAATTTGTTGTAACGAGCTAACGGCTAGGTTTATTCTGAATGTGGCTTTTATGAGTTATAGGCTTGTAGCTTGTGGGTTATGGGTTATGGCTACTGTACAAAACGCTGTTCTCTGAGCAATTGAATTGCGTTATTTTCACAGTGGGGTTTGTGTAACAGTATTCAGTGAAATGGTCTTAGTTAATTGTCTTTCTGGCTGATCTTTATTAGTCTCAGTTTCTTCAAGTTACATGTTTACAGCCTACTACCAGTTACCATGATAGATGTAGCGTGAATCATTTCTATAGAATGGTTCAGCTGATCATGGTTCCCATGGTTGTGTGTGTGGTGTGAGTTCGATGTCAAAATGTATTTCTAATTACCTTCTCTAAATCCTGTCTTTTGTTAACAGCCATAAGACAAGGTTATACATTGGGCAATTGGTGAAGGATACTTCAGCTAAACTCAAGCAAGCGAGTGAAACAGATCACAATGCTAATGTCACTGTAAGTTTTCCCTACCGAAGTTTAGATACAAAAAAGAGAAGGGGGGAAGAGAAGAGTAGAGGGGAATGGATGGGAGGGAAACGAAGAGGATGCGTTGAGAAATGGAGGAAGTGTTTCCTCTTCATATTTTCTCTGTTAGAGGGATTTTATTGTTGGAACTTGCTTTGTAAGTTTTAAATGGAGGATTTATTTTCCCTCCCCTTAAAAATCTGTATACCTTAATTTTCCTAAGCACACAAAGGACTATGTTCCCCTCTCCTTCCGTCCCCTCCATCTGTCCAAACAAAGGGTTAGAGTTTTAGAAAATGGATGGCATGGCTCTCAAGTCTCAACCTTTGGTTAATGCTATGATGATATATTTATTTCAGTTTTACTGTCGTATATATTTCTCTCATATGTTCAATCTTTCCCTTTTTTTTTTTACGAAATCCAGGCTAGCAGAAAAATTGCCGATGCCAAACTTGCAAAGGATTTCCAGGCAGTTTTGAAAGAATTCCAGAAAGCTCAACGCCTGGCAGCTGAAAGGGAAACAGCGTATACTCCTTTTGTTGCTCAGGCGGCTCTACCTTCAAGGTAAGGAGCTCAGGAGGGCAATCGGCTCCAAATGAAGTAGTTTTTGTCCATAAATGCTTTTTTAATTCGTGTTTAATTAGCCCATAATATGAGATCAGATTTAAATGAGCTCACCAATAGTTAGCATATATTTTTTGTTGCTTTGCCTGCTGAATTAGGTGAAGTATGAGACCATCAGACCATAACACTTGCTATAATGTCGGTGCCATTGTTTCATTTCTGTTTGGGGTTTGACGGACATAGGTGCAGGGCTGCAGTCTTTATTCCTTCTGAATTTCTGATATTTCTGTGTACTATTAGAGTAGTTGGATTGTTGGAATCATGTGCTCCCTTTGAATGGGAGTGTTGTTCCCTATTTTATTATTGGGTTGAGTTGGATCTTTCTCCTTATTTAGTGAGTAACTTTTTTACAATTTACATGTAAATGAGATGAAAATACCCTTTTTCACTATTTTGCCGTCACCTATGACTTAAATGAACAAAACACCCATCGCTTTCCCCGCTCACAACACAACCCAGTCCACCACCACCCCTCTCTCCACCATCCGCAACTCGACACAGTCTCCCACCAACCCTCCACTACAGGTGACATATCCTCCACGTACGCCCTGCCGTCCAAAACGCATCTGGCCAGACTCTTGGCACTCCACCATAAAAGAATGCCTCCCACGAGTTTGAATCCCCCTCCCCCAATACCCATTTGAAAGGTGTGGTTGTTTCACGGTGTTGGTGGTAAGTTTCCCAAATTGGCGGGATGAATTTTGTACGAGGAGTTTTGACGGTATAGAGGCAGTTTTCAATGATGTAAAGTTATCTGCGAGGGGTTCGCGGGTGAGTGGGACTTGACGGTGGTGGGTTCAGCACAGCTGTAGATGGCGATTGGCTAGTTTGGCGTTTGGGCGGAGTGTGGATGGTGTTAATTTAATTTGGGTGCTGAGGTGGGTGGGTGTATTGGTTATGGGGTTGGTGGGCGTGGGGTTAGATTGTTAGAGTATAGGTGAGGATCAAATGGACAACTATTATACCCTTTTCTTATTCTTAAAGCTCAAACCAAAAGGAGAGACCCTTCTAATTCAGAGGGACTGCCTTATGAATTATGCAGTATCAACACCACCAACATCATCAGAGCCTTAGTCCCCAAATGATTTAGGGTCCGCTTACTTGAATCAATCTCCGAAATTGTCAAGCTGTCGTCTCCAGTAAAACAAAATACTGTTAACATGATTTAATTTGATAATTGTTAACTATCAGAAGTCAGGAACCTCTATATTCTTCCGTCTTTGAACATTGTTCTAAACTAGAGCATTATTTAACTAACCATTCCGTTACTTTGTATCTTAATAGTTACACAGCAAGTGAGATTGATGTAAATACAGACAAGACACCAGAACAACGCGCTCTTCTTGTGGAAGCTAGGAGGTGAGGATACAATTTCAATATTTCGTCTTTTGCAAAATAATTGTTTGTTTCATTGGTCTTTGACTTAATTGTCCGACAAGGCATGCTGAGCTTTCTGAGTAAACGTGTGCAGGCAAGAAGTGTTACTATTGGACAATGAGATTACTTTTAATGAAGCAATTATCGAGGAAAGAGAGCAGGGAATACAAGAAATTCAGAATCAGATTGGTGAGGTAAATGAGATCTTCAAAGACCTTGCTGTACTTGTCCATGACCAAGGAGTTATGATTGGTAAGTTTCTCTATCAATTTGATTTCTTGGGCAGGGAGCCTATGCTTACATCCGTACTCAAGTGTTGGTATGACGAACTTTTTATGCAGATGATATTGGATCCAATCTTGAAAATGCTCATGGTGCTACTGCACAGGCAAGATCACAACTCGCAAAGGCGTCAAAGACCCAAAAGTCAAATTCCTCTCTGGTGAGTTTTACTTTTCGTGTGATGATTTTTCTTTCAATGGTGTATCTAAAAAAAGACAACCACAGTTGAGATGGGAGATTCCTCTTCAATCTGTCATCTCTTTGCTGGAATCTGATGCATATTAATTGTTGTATGCAGACTTGCTTGCTGCTGGTGATATTCGGGATTATTCTCCTCATAGTCTTGATAATCATTGCAGCATAATCGGATTGTTTCAAGGTGTTCCTCCTTGAAGTCCGGGGTTTATGTTCTACAAATGTGAAATACTCTTTTTTTTCCCCCTTTTATATGTTAATCCCATCCCCCTTTCCCCTTTGTTATCTCGTTTGTATGTTTGGTCAACAACACGTCCAACTGCATTTGCTTGTATACTGTTGATACATAATTGTTTGTAATTCAGTTGGAACACAACCATGTCAATGTCTGTGTGATGATATCTCGCTTACCTTCCTGAAACTCTGTTTTCTCAACTCGAATCCTTGTTTCGTCCCCCTGTAACCTGCCCTGTTGGAATCCAAATAATTGGGGATATTTATATGGCTCTGTGGGTGCAAATGCAGCACAAGCTGGACAGTGGTCACTGGTATCTGTGTTTTTGCGCACACTATCAGTTTTGGAACCAGAGCCATGAACACAGCTCAATATAACTTTAAATTAGGTCTATCAATAATTAGCTTCTTTGGCATCAATTGTTGTTTCAAAATACTTACCTATTAGTTAGCCAGGATTCCAAGTTCCGGCGTTTTCTGGGTTATGTCACGTTCGTATTTTTGGATATACGGAAATGGAGGGAAGCAAGTTTCTTTGTTTGGTTAGGAAAATGAGGATGAAGGGATTTGGAGGAGGGGAAGGGAAAGGAAAATGGATTCCTCCATTTCCTCCCCAGAGACAAAATCATTTCCACAATTTTGAGGGAGAATTGTCTCTCCTTCCCTTTCCCTCCTTTCTCCTCCCCTCCATTTCCCTCTCATTTTCTTATTATCCAAACACACCCTAGGTGGGTTGTGGGCAGTTTTCCGTAGTCCTTGCCTTAAAATAATTAAACTTGTAGCAATAGTAATTGATAATATGTTGCGAAATTAAAAGTAATTTATAGTTATGGGTAAAATGAAAACGATTGCTTATATTCCATTGGATCACTTGTCAGACATTTTTTAAGTTTACAAATTACTCAACATTTTACGTTATTATTTTCTCTATAAATTACTCCATATTTTACGTTGTTATTTTCTCTATAATACTTGAAAGTTTTGAAAAATAGTTTAAATATAATATAAATCTTTCAATAGTATGCAACATGAAGTATAAGTGGTAATATTTCATACAAGTGGCCAAGGATCAAACCCTAACCAATTGACTACAAGGCAAATGACTAAACCCCTACACCAACAAACTAGTATTTCAAATTGTTCGAAACTATTTGTTTCGAAAATTGCCAAGCCCCCCCCCCCCCCCCCCAAACCCCCACCCGGTCCGCCCCTGGCTTCTAGCTTGATGCAATTTTAGGGTTTTACTAGTATTACTACTCTAACTCCAATTCTACCTCTAGCTCCATGTAATAAGTGACTAATTAGAAACACAGTCATTTATATGTTGAATTATTTTTCCGTCAGCCAAGAAAGAAAGTTAAGACCTTAACATTAATATTTGTAGCCCATACTTGCTAGGTCATGGGTATCTTTGTTAAGGCCTCGAGGAATAAACGAAACATTAACACAATGAAAAAACATAAAAGCCTTAGAAAGTTGGTCCAGGGTCCTGCGAGTATATGGTGACGGTTCAGCCAACCCTCCGAGTTGTTGAACGAGCTGAGATAATCAGAAGAATGATGAATGTGCAAAAGTCCTTGCGAGCACGCCCATAAGGTTGCCTGAAGGAGAGCAAGAGCAGCTTGAAGTGGTGTCACAACTTTAAACTTAATGAACTTCTTAGCTAGACAAAGGCTTGAGGGTGAGAAGGCAATCCAACCTCCTGCAACCAAGTTCAGGTTTTTCCGAGCTACATCAATGTTAATGGCAACCAAGGAGCATTAACCACCAGAGCCAATGATCACAAGTGGCAGGCCATTCTTAATGTCTGAGAGTTGATTGTCGTTGTCAGGCTGGGATAATGCGGGAACATGACGACATGTTCTAGATGTAATGTCGGCAATATGTGTCTTCAACAAGGCCATGGCCCCCATACTATTGCACTTGATATTTTGGAACTTGACTCTGTTGCGAATAATCCAAATAGTTCAAAGCACCGCGACAAACATAGAGGGATGAGAATGATCTCGGTCTAATTTAATAATCTAGTCAACAACTCAGTGTCTTACCTCAATATTGGGTGGGGGGGGGGACCGAATTCCGAGATCAGAGCCCAGCCATAGGCGGGACTAGAAAGGACAATCCCAAAAAAGGTGTTCGAAAGACTCCACCATTCCTAGATCACAGATGTTCGGATGAACCGACAAACTTCGTTTTTGAAACTCCGAACCAATGGGTAGGGCATTATTTATAATCTTCCATAGAAAAGTTTTCCATTTTGCCGGTCCCTTAATCTTCCATAGGATCTTGCTGCAAAAGGTCTTCAGCTTATCATCGAGCTCAAAAGAGATGGTTTGAGTTCGGAGGTGCATATCCAAAGCTAACATATATGCACTCTTTGTAGTGAACTTACCCGATGGCGCTTTATACCAATATAATTCATCCTTACCGTTGGTGGAGGGAAGTTGACAGGAAAGAATATTCTTTATCCATTGATCCTCATAATAACACTTCAATTTCTCAATAGACCAGGCCCCATTGACGTCAGTAAGGTCATTGATATTAATAGGGCCATCAGCAATGCAATCAGGTTTAGAATGCGGACAGTACAGTCACCATAGACCCAATTTGAGTTTCTGAGGTCAATAGAGTTGGGTCGATCAGGCAACCAAGCCAAATAAACCCTTAGGAGTGAGGCGAATGCCCCACTTAATCCCTTTCCAACCCCACGAGCAATTATTCATAGGGTTGGACAGAGTAAGGTTGATGGAGGTGGCATGATAGTGGTACTTTGCAATCAAAAGCTTGCTAATAATTGTGTCCGGGTTATTGAGAATCTGTCATCCTAATTTGGCAAGCAAAGCTTAATTTAGACACTGGATATGCCGAATACCTAAACAACCATCCGATTTTGGGAGAGGCAAGTGGCGGGAGCTTCGCCAGTGAACGTTCCGACGAACCTTAGTATCAGCCCACCAGAAATGGGCAAATAGTTTATTAATCCTGTTTGCTACACTTACTGATATCTTAAATATCGATAGGAGATGAACAAAGCGGGAGGCCAAAATAGAATGGATAAGAGTTAGATGACCACCCGACGACAAAAGTGAACCATTCCACGATGAGATTCTTCTCACCACACAATCGTAAATATCATTGTAGAAGTGCTTACTATTACGGTTCACATCAAGAGGTACCCCAAGGTACCTACCCACAGCAGTACGAGAGGAAATACCAAAAGTTTTACCCATTTTCTCTGATCTCTAACTCATTTGTTATGATAAAAAGTACTACTTTATAAGCTAAAGAAACAAAACTACGAAGTATAATTTGGATATTGTAGACACCCAGATTTGGACCTGGTGGCTGCAGAAGTGCCCAACAAACAACCGATGACGATAGGACAGCAACGCGACACGGGTCCGCGATGTTGTAGGCGGTTTTCCTATAGAACGGATCAAATAATTACTCGGAAAAATTAAAAACTAACATGATGGCAGCCTTAGTCGTGTCATTACGGTCACATAGACACTAATTAGAGTTAATTCTGACACCGGGACCCCGAGTCGGCCCCGAAACTTGAACCGAGTCAACACCGTGTCAAGCGAACCTCGGGATGAACACCCGAGGCCCACTAAACCCACGGTGCTAGGTCAAGCCGCGGGAAGCCTTAGTACCCAAGAAACATATTATACATCTGTCTCACGGTTTTGGAAAGTATCAAAACCGTATCCTCAAAATCCCAACCGCCCCATCCGACGCGCCTGGGTCTCACCACGCCTTAGCCCAGGCGCCTGAGTCCTGGTGCGCCCCAGCTCAGGCGTTCATATGGGCGACGAGGGCCGAAAACACCTATAGATACCCCCCTTCGCCTCATTCATTCGACACACAATTCATTCTTCTCTTCCCCCTTTAAACTCTCGCTAATGACTCGTACTCCGACACCCGAGGCAAACGATCCACTCGATCGTAGTTCCGATAAAAAAAGCGACATTGACGCTACTCCTCACCTTCGAGTACCCCACTAGATACCAAGGTGCCTGTGATCAACTAGCTCAAAACTAGTAACGAAGTTCTGCCGGATTAGCCGCAGAACTAGTCCTTAGCAACGAAGCTCTGCCGGAGTAGCCGCGAGAAGGTCAAACGGTAACGGAGTTTTGCCAGAGTCACTGGTCAAGCTAGGAGGATCCGCCTGTTGATCGAGTCGTCACTAGGTTGCCATCTAAACAAACCTTCCATATTTGTACTTTCTATTATTATGCACTACGACAACACTAGATGTGGGAGCTAGGCCCACAAGCATCTACTAAAATATGTAACGTTCCAATTTCAACCACAAATACTAAAACACACTAAATAGACCCGAGTAATTCCGAGATCCGTTCTCAAAATTATCTATGCATCGAGTCCCGTTTAGTGTATACTCCGAGGGTGCAATTCCTCACAATGTGATTTACTTACATTCACATTTATAGTTTTTCGCATGATTTATCGCTTTTATGACCTTATAATCGCATGCTAAATCACCTAACACGGAATTCAAAACGTAAAATAACTAAAACTGAACAAAGTGATGGTCGGATTCCGTATTAGTCCAGGTGCTCATCTTATTGGGTTTGACGCATCTCTATTAACACCGAACCGACGCATCTTATGCAGAATACCAGGTAAGGTATATCACAAGAACGACTAATATCCGTATTACCGCGTTAAAACTGATTTGCTAATACGTATAATACTAGTACTCTCTACTCTCCTACGTGCATCTTTTCATGGCCTGTTTGTCACGTGAAATCGCATGCAAAGAATGTAAACATAACTAATTCGACGATAAAACTTACATGTCCTTAAAACAACCGACGTAGCAAGAAGCATAGGGTTAAGATAACGGATGTTACAGTATTTCCACCACAACAAAAGAACTAGGATATTAGCCCACCGATTGATTAGTAGAGGCCGCTATAGTGCGGGCGAGATTGGGTGTTGACATCTATCGGATATTGGCTTCCCAATACGTACCCTCACTCCTTACTCAGAATCGATGGTTTCCGGATGTCCTAAACTATTGGCAATGAGAGTCATTCCAGGCATGGAGTGCTTAAGGGTACAAGTCTTTATCTTTAGGTAAGGGATCAAAGTTGACTTGAACGGTTTCTGAGTCCCTATAATTGACTCGGTGGCGACTCCAAAAATCGGCAACAAATTCAGTTCACTAAAAAGGTCGCCTTACCAAATGAATCAGCCTTTAAACATTTACAACCACGTCTCGATCGATTCCCAAACGGAAACACGGGTGCCCGCACCCGTCTAGTACAAGTCCGGATCGTCATCCAAATTGAGGTCCGACACTTCGCCCCGTATGCGAGATCGGACTGGCCCCCGGCATGGAGGGGGCCGCGTGGGTGGATGCCGCCACACGTTGAAAACCGGGTCGGTCCCGCGCGGTGCGGACGGACGTCCACAGTTTGGCGACTCCGCTGGGGATTTGGAAACAAGTTTCTAGCGGTGGTGTAACTTGAACGAGGTCGGTGAAGCTCATTTCCTAGTTCCTAGTTGTGGTCACTACAGGTTTTGGCCCTAAAAAGCCCACCCTAACCGATATCAGGACCAATCGACCTTTTCGCGGTAAGATCTTTAGGGACACGCGGAGAGATCTTCGGTTGACGCTCCGGCCGCCTAACGCGTAACCCGCGGGATTAATAAGCGGATAGTCCAAACGGACGGTATGACACTCATCTCCCCAGATCATTGTCAATACCTAAGTAAAGACTATTCGTGGGCGGTAGCCTACCCTAACCTACCCGTGTCTGCATCCTGCATGAGTGTACGCATTCCTAGTTATGTGTAGCGTGTTTGAACAATACAACCCAAATAAAGCACTATAAATCTGGATTCAACCATGCCAACATATTCAACCGCACCCAATTTCGTTTTCGAAAATACTTCATCTTTCCAAAACGAGCTTTTAAACGTCAATACTCCGATCAAATCGTGATTTCCAAAAAGGGAAGACATTTTTAGATGCCGTTATCATGGCAAAATTTACACTCACGACTTTCAAAAAAAGAAGAAGAAGAAAGTTTTAGTGCCATCACCTTGGCCAAATTAAAACCCGTCAACAACAATTACCGTTAATGCGACCAAAACTCCCAATTAATGGGGTTAAGGCCACCACGCGGTTACATTTTATTTCAAAAAAAAAAACTTTTTACACACATACCGTTAGCACAATCGAAGCTTCAATTAATGAAGTCAAGAAACTCAAAAAACGGTTACACTTTCAAAACACCTTTTTTACAATGCACACTCCAACCGTCCAATGCTAGTTAGTACAACCGACGAACGTGGGTCACTAATTTTTAATAGTTTTTTTTTTCAAAAAGCGAAAGTTTCTAAGAGACTATTCACCACCTAAATCCCTCACTAAGGATTTAGTCACACCTTTAAGGAGACTGTCATCAGAATTCACGCTCCATCACGAGCATCACGCACCCCGCGAGTATCGAACTAGCTAACTAATAGTAGTTTCAATAGAAGCATCACGAAATTATTCTAAAAAAAAACCGGTTCCCCTAAAAGAAATGCACTCTTTTAAAAAAAACATATTTACATTTCGTCATCATTTCCGACGCACACACATAGCAACGCACCTACACGCCACAAGCGATGTCGTCGCGCCTTCGTTACACTATTTCTATAAACCCTCCCTTTCAAAAAAATTGCAAAATCGGTCGTTTTCGAAAGAAACATACATCCAAATTCTTTGATCCTGAGCCGGGATCGTGATCAACCTCTTACGTCGTACAACCGTGTGTTTAACTGTCTATGTTAGCTACTATGATCACCCCCACTCGGGGTCTTACATTTTCGGGTCGTCTCATTTTGAGAAGTCCTCTTTAAACCTCACCACCGAGGTTTGTGTCAAATCGTCTCGTTATAGAGACAGAAAACTCCATAGGCGTTTCGCCAGATACACTAAGAGTCTAAAGCACCCGGGTACCTAAACTAATGACCACACGCATATGGGTCAAGGGTCTCAGTTTCATGTCGCTCAATCATGAGCATCTTTCGAGTCCCTAGAACGTCCGGTCGATCCAGTCTCACCTTTGGCCCCTGCTTTGCAGATTTAGAAATGTCTTCCAACGACAATACCGAACCACTCAACGCAAAGCTAGGGCTCGTTAAGGAACTCCAGAATAACCTAGCTCAAATAAACGACGCCCATAATAACATCCTACTCCAGCTCGGCAGGCTAGAGGACACTGTCAACGGGACACGAAATATCCCCCGGGAGGCAACGGAAGAGAGACCTTTCATCCCTAAAGAAAAGATGAGGCTAGGGCCGGCTAGGTTTGTCCCAGCCCTTGGAGGGCGTCCCTTTAGAAGCCTCACTGACCTGGGCATGACCTATGCCGAAGCCCTTAGGATTGCCAATGAGGGCTGGCAATTATCCCAGCTCGTCCCCACTCCGGATCCACCCCGTGAGGCCCGAGGGGCAGATTGGGACCCCAATGCCTATTGTCTGTATCATCAAGGTAGGGGTCACGATACAGAGGATTGTGATCGCCTCAAACACGACATCCAGGACCTGGTGGATGACGGAACCTTCCCCCTAATAAAGAAACAAGCACCACAGCCCGCTGGGGCTGACGGCGAAACAACCGCGTCGGTGATAGTGAAGACCAGTGGCACCATCAGGGTGCTCTTCCCTGGGGGAAGCCTCGATGCTTAGAGGCATGACCAGTCCTAGTCAAAGTCTAGTTCATCTTAGAGCCTAGGCTAGAATAATAATAATAATAATAAATGTCTTGTCTCCTATTCCATCGAGTCCAGGGAGGTGCGAGGGAGCATGTCCTCCACCTCCTCCAAACAAAATCACGGGCATCTACCCCGTTTGCTACTATCAATAAAACAATTATCTTTTTTTCAAACATGCCTCGACAATCGCTTAACTTTCCTTCAACAATTTACTTTAAACGCTTAAAAACTCGACTTTATGCCAATTATCCATAACAACTGACTAAAATGTAAGGGCTACCACGAACAACCCACTCAACTTCACCTTAAGAAGGAAATCGGGAATAACAACCTTAAGCTCAAACAGCCACTGACCAAACAACAATGAACTCGGAAGCAAACAAACCGCCACCCGACCAGACTTACCAACAATGCAGCCGAATACGAAGCCTGTCTAATAGGTCTAAAAGCAGCCATATCTTTAGGAGTCAAAAACCTTAGAGTCCACGGAGATTCATCCTTAGTAGTCAACCAAGCCACGGGAAATTGGAAGGTTTATAGCGAAAGCCTAACCCCATACCAAACTAAAGTAGAAGCAATGTCTAAGGAATTCACTGAAATTGACTTCATACACATACCCCGCGAAGAGAACCAATTCGCTGATGCATTATCCGAACTAGCCTCACTAATAAACATGCCCGATCACCTCTTCTCCATGCCTATCTGCGTAGAAAGAAGCGAACAACCAGCCTACATCCACAACCTCGAAACCGATGACACCACCGAAGAACCTTGGTACAAAGCAATCCCAGACTTTAGAACCCACAGGTCATATCCACCCGACACTAATACCAAAAACAAGAGAGCCCTAAGAATACAAGCCACCAATTACGTCCTGAATCAAGGCCCACTGTACAAACGAACCCCACAAGGAGTCCTCCTTAGATGCATAAACAAAGACCAATCCGAGAGAGTCATGGAAGAGGTACACGACGGAGAATGCGGACCCCACATGAGTGCACACTTACTAGCCCGAAAAATAATGAGACTGGGTTATTACTGGATTACCTTAGAGGCAGACTGTCGATGCCACGTTCGGCACTACCATAATTGCCAAATATTCGCCAACATCCAACACCTACCTTCTTATCCTCTACACACTATAGCCACACCCTGGCCCTTCTCTACTTGAGGAATAGACATCATAGGGAAAGTATACCCATCCGGGACCGGCGGACATTGCTTTATTTTAATAGCCGTAGATTACTTCACCAAATTGGTAGAAGCCGCCTCTTACACCGTACTAACCTCAAAACAAGTAGTCAAATTCTTGCAAAACAACATCATCTGCCGTTACGGTATACCTCATGAAATCATTAGCGACCAGGGGGCTCACTTCAGGGCCGACACCCAAAAACTCCTAGACAAATACAAAATCCAAAGACACAAATCCTCACCCTATAGACCACAAACCAACGGGCCCGTAGAAGCAGCCAACAAAACCATCACCACAATCCTTAAGAAAATGATAGACAACTACCGAGATTGGCCAAACAAAATCCTCTTCGCCTTATGGGGATACCGAACATCCTAAAGAACACCCACCGGAGCCACACCATATTACCTAACCTACGGTTCCGAAGCCGTCCAACCAATAGAGCTAGAAATACCATCACTGAGAATATTAGCCGAAAGCGGTATCCCTGTGGAAGAATGGAACCAAAAATGGTACGACGAGGTAATACTCCTAGATGAACGTAGGATACATGCCCTATCCAACGTACGAGCCTACCAACAATGCATCCAACGAGCCTTTAACAAGCGAGTGAAATCCCGAAACATACACGAGGGAAATTTAGTGATCAAATCCATTAGAGCACCCCTTCCCGTCGACCCTAGAGGAAAATTCAAACCAAACTGGGCAGGCCCCTACCTCGTTAAGAAAATACTCTTGGGGGGCGCCGTGATCCTCACCGACCTAGATGGTTAAGAGTTCTCAACCCCGACCAATATGGATCAACTCAAACGATACTACTCATAAACAGCCTGGAAACCACGTCCCGACCTCTAGCTTAGGGGGAAGAAAAAAAAAAGGATAACAACAACAACAACACAAAAAAAAGTCAAGTTCGCATCGATAAATGGCATAAACGAGTCTAAAGCAAAATCACTCACACTTTTATAAAAAACTACGAACATGGTTCGATTCCGTCTAAAAGTGGATACGTAGGCAACCCGTTCCCCGGGTACAACCAAACAACCGAAGAAAAAAAAGCAAAAAATTGATTAATCGATTCATGTATAAACCGGGACTCCTTCTAGGACCGAACCAACGACTAATTTAAAATGACGAAGCACAAACGATGAGCCGAGGACGGGGTGAAAACCCGAAAGGGCGCCCCGGGCAAATTGAAGAAACGAGTTGCGAGCCGGCGTAAAAAAAAAATGACGAGCCGAGGACGGGGTGAAAACCCGAAGGGGGCCCCGGGCAAAATGAAGAATCGAGTTGCAAGCCGTAAAAAAAGAAAAACAAAAAAAACAATAAACAAAAAAAAAAGAAAAAAAAAAGAAAAAAAAAGGGTGAGCCGAGGACGGAGTGAAAACCCGAAAGGGCACTCCGGGTAAAATGAAGAATCGAGTTGCGAGCCACCCAAAAAAAAAGAAGAAAAAATAAAAATGTGCTTCTCATTAATAACAAAATTCGGTTAAATCGAGCCTTTGTCGAGGCATCTACATAAAAAAACTAAAGCCCGGACATCCCGGAAGTTAACAATATGTCAAAACCCCACAAAAACTAGTACAAATACGCCACATATTATCAACTAGTAATACATAATATAAATGGCTGGGCTCTACCGGTCCAACTCTTCCTCATCCTCACCGTTCGGGTGTGATCGCTTGCGTTCTTCCTCCGCGATCTTCTGAAAGCAAGCTTCTAACGCCCTATCCAAACGTGAGTCCAGCAAATCCCACTTTCTTTGCTCTTTCACAACCTTAATATGGGTCTCGTCAGTCTTGGCCCGTTCAGATGAACTGACTAAACTAGGATCAGTCCCGCTGTCTCTAGGTAGGCACTTGGTAACGGTCTCTCGAGTCACCTCCTCGCCTCTTAGTGGTACTGTCTTTCTAGCTTTTGAGTCAATATGCCCTGACGAGTATTCACGAACCCTTCGCCGGATAAGAGCATTGTCAGTCGGTCGAACACCCTCAATAACAACGGGACGCAAGAATTTCTGCTCCCAAGAAATCATGAACCCCCTAAGCGAATCCCCTGTCCATGGGTCAGAAGTAGAGACAATTTCAGCATCCTTTGGAATAAAAAGCTGGACACCCATTTGATGTGACAATATGCCTGGGTAAACACGAACTTGATCCCTCATGGATAGTATTAGCAAAACCCATGACGAAGACGAAAATGGAAACCCGATACGCCCACTAGTGTTCCACCACGGGATAGACAACCTGATGACCACATCCCCTTCAGCCAAATAGGAAAGCCAATCCTTTTCCTCGAGAATTTTACTCCACAAGTGCACCATTTTTCGGCCCGTTAAACCCCTGTAAGTATAATCTTTGAAACACCAGGGAGGGACCACCAAACCAAGCCGTTCCTGCAGCCAAACCTGTACAAACCACTACAAAACATCACAACCATAAAAATAAAACCAAACAAGGAGGGGGGGGGGGGAAGCAATACAAAAAAACACCTGTAAGATGATCCTTGAACCCCGAGAAGGTGTCCCCTGTAGCCGGACACTAGCATCAAGACCCAGAACGAGCTCACCCAAAATAAGCAAAGAAGGTGACCGTCCATGTTCCATTACCATCACCACATCCAAAACCCGAGGATTACCCCAGCCTTCACGTGACCTCGCATCCTCAAAAAGATGATAACAAGCAATAGCAATGTTAAAAGCACACCTACATGCCAAGGTCAAGAGGTGACGAGAACCAACTTGTGAGAACGTCCTAGAAAGTAACTCTAAGTTAAGATCGTCCGTACCAAAATAACCCTTAGCCTCCTCTAGCGAAGAAATGTCCAAAAAATGGTAAAACCGCTCCATATAAGCACCATCCCCATAAGGCACACAAGGTCGAACCGAGCTCCACCCGCCTATAACATCTATCTCTTCGGGCAAAGGACAAATTTTACCCCCGGGAAAGACAAAAGCATGGTACTTCGGATCCCAAAACCTAGAACATGCCCGCAAGAAGTTATCTTGCACCTTGACTCGACTAAGCGCGACAACCGCTGATAAACCATCATTTGAACTAACTTCGGGGTCACATTTCTTAAAAGAACTAACCCACTCGACAAGGATTTTCCCAAAACCCGACATGACGCTAAATATAGACGTGCTAGACCCTATGGATGGATACCCTAGTATGTCTAAAACGAACACCCACAACTCGTATATATAGCCCTAATCCCACAAGAATTAGGAAACAACGGAAAATTTCCATAACCCGGGGCCCCGACCGCATCGGCCCACGCGCCCGAATTTCCGGCCGCCCAAGCCCAGGCGGTCCGGAGTCCAGTTGCCTCAGCCCAAGCGCCTAAAGTCATGCAGGCGACATCCCGAGCAACCCGAGCATAGAAGTTCGAACCTCCATTATCACCATAGCTATCATGCTTTACCCCGGACATCCAGAACGACCTCCCGAAGTCACTTAAACCCGTTCGGAAAACCAAAATACTCACGCAAGAGCTCCGAGAACGTGGATCTACCCGTCGGACAAACAAGACTTAGACGTTTTTTTTGGGGAATAAGCTACCCCACCTAGGCGTGTCGTAGCCTTTTAGCGATTACCGTCGAGTCATGTCTGTAGCCTAACAAGGCAATATTAAGAGTATGCAAAAAGTGGTCTAACTTTTTCAAAAATTGCCCGGACTTAAATTCCGATTTCGCACTAAACTCGTCAAAACACACCAATGTTTACGTTAGCATTTTACATCTCGTCTGTCTCGAGTCAAAACATTTTAATCGACGTACTATCTAATCCGATTCCCGGCTTAAACTAATGCATTTCAAAAAATCCGAAAAAGCATTTTCGTACTCTCAGGCAATATCAACGCATTCAAAAACGTCCTGAACTACAACGAAGTCGCAAACAAACCAAACTTGAAGTGATTACTTGTCAATCTAGGTAAACAATTCGCCAAACAAAATCACAAGGCTAATCCAGCTAATTCAAGTACTAAAATATTAAAAACAAATATACAACATATACAAATCCACACGCAAATCGAGACTAGGATGGCCCTCTAGAAGCCGCACCAACAGCTAGCACAACCTCGCAAAGGTTATCATCTAAACCTAGATCCTCCAAATCTATAAGAGGAGACTCACTACCGTCCATCGCCGACAACATGTCTAGGGTAGCTGTCTCGGGAATCCCTCCAACCTCCTCCGTAGCACCCGTAGCCTCAGCCTCAGCCTCCCTCTCAATTTGATGCCCAACCTCACCCTGTGCTGAGGTCTCGCCCCGAGACCGAGCCAGCTGCTCCTTTAGGAAGGCGATCTCGTCAGCCCGAGATTGCAGGAGCCGTTGTGCCTCAACCTCTTTCGCCTCGAGCTTGGTCACCTGAGTCTCTAGCTGCCCCACCATATCCGGGACATCCTACAAATACATTTAAACATTAGGAAACTACCATAGTCACACAAACTCACCGATCGAGGCCCCGAAGTGTCACAGGAAACCCTCGAGGCATAGGCCCGGAAGCAGTTCGCAGCCTGCCATAACCACTGATGGCAAACCGAGGAAACCTGAGAGTGCAACCGTAGAAGTTAGGCAAACCGACCCTAATTCTTAGAGCGCAAACGAAGAACAAAAAAAACTCACCCGATACACCCGATCACGCCACTCACTCCCGGCATCCATCTCCTCAGCAGAACAAGGGGGGAGGGGCTCGGTAAAGGGTATCCCAGCCGCATCCACCCTAAGTAGCGTCAGGGGAAAATCTGGGGGCTGGATTTCATCAGCCGGATTGGCCAACTGAGAAGACAACAGATTGGTCGGTCAGAGGTCAAATAAACAATAAACCACAAAGCAAGTCTTAGAACCAAAATTAGAACCTTACCACGAGGCGATACCAAGCTAACCGTCGGGTGACGTGAGATAGATAAGAGGCGCCAGGCACCAGGAGTGTATCGCCTCCCTCTCCGTCTCTGTCCTCAAGAACCTCTGCGGCGGTCGGCGGTCAAAACATGGTCCGGGGAGGATCAACCGGCACCCTGAAATCGTCGTATAGGCATTGACGCACCAACCGCTCGCCCAGATACCAGACTGGGCGAAACAACGCAGGAAGGAGCATCCTCCTATAACATCTAGGCCTCAGCTCCGTAGCCACATACTCCGGCACGCCCTCGTAATCAGCCCAAGGGCGGGCCACAAACTACACAAACAAAACCAACATCCTAGTAAATCCCGAACCTTGGGGGCTATTGAGAAAAATAAGCCATAAAAAGAAAAGAAGGAAACTTACATCTTCAACACGTAGGTTGTTCACTAACGCATTCTCCGACGGGTAATGGATGATTGTGCTCTTAGGCTGAGCAAGCCTCCACTCGATCC
Organism: Agrostemma githago; assembly: GCA_958450325.1. Lineage (NCBI taxonomy): Eukaryota > Viridiplantae > Streptophyta > Magnoliopsida > Caryophyllales > Caryophyllaceae > Agrostemma > Agrostemma githago. The sequence goes on from OY288239.1 coordinate 40,657,360, forward strand.
CCGCCGGAAATCTCTTTGGGTGCACCCGCACCGTCTTAGGTGCCAAACACGGAAAGTAGGAGTAGATCCAAGCCTGAAAAGTTCCAAAATAACCTTAGCAAAACCGAGCCGAAACCAAATAGAACTTCAAATACAAGACTGAGAACGATAACTAACCTCCAGTTTAAGGCCTGGACCCACAATGGGCACAACCGAGGCCAACTCTATCACCAGCGACTTCACCATGACTTGCAGACAGCGAGTCATTTCCGCAAAAGCTGCAGTCACCCAGTCATAGCGCCCTAGCTGAGTCAGCTCAGCCAGAAAAGGCAGGATCCTGGTGCTGAACCTCTCACCCTTGTCCGAGGAATGGGTCGACCCTAGGAAATACCACAACCACAACCGGGCATCCTGCTCCGGCGTGTTGGGTTCCCGACCCTCCAACACCGCCACTCGCTCAAAGTGGTCGGTGATATAAGAACTCACTATAGCGTGAGGCGCACTATATGCCTCACGCGGTAAAAAATCCCCGATAAGGCCGCGCACCTCGTCGCTATCTAGACGAGGGCCCTCGGCGGCCCACCTAATCCTATCCAGGCCCCAGAGCAGACCGCTAATCATCCTAAAGTCCTCTAGGGGCATCCCGACCTCCCCAAAAGCCATGTGGAAGGTCGAGGTAGGATCATGAAAGCGATCTATCATCGCCTTAATCACCATAAGGTTGCACTTAGTCTTGCAACCCACCAACCTAGCCCACTGTCTAACCACGGGATCTAGAGCAGTACTCGCGATAATCTCCTTTGCCGCGGGGATTAACTTCTGAAAATAGATATCGAGACACGTAGTAAAGCCCGAGAATGTCCTCATCGGACCTGGGGGCTGCAAACCAAAACAATGCAAGGATAAACAAAACAAACCTAACCTACCTCGAGCCAAAAAATGATAATAATAAATCTGAGACACAAACCAATAAGCACGAATGGAACGCTCACCAGGCCCCGCACGATGCGGTTAGAAATGTGACGGTCAAGGTGAAACGTCAGCTGATGACCATCACAATCCCGAGCCCACTCAGGATCTTCATAAACAACCTCTTCGCCCTCCGGTGTAGGAGCCAGGGTATGAATCCTCCTACCAACCATCTCCGGAAGCTTACGCTTCTTCACTCTATCGAATTCAGCCTCATTAATAGTCTCGGGATCGCGACGCTGGGACGAGATGCTCCTGTGTCTCCTGCAAATCCCTCAGGGAGTCTGCAAACTAGCCCCGACAACCTCCACACTAGCACTAGCCCTAGCATTAGCACCAGCCGAGGAAGTTCCCTCGGGACACTCGGTATCATCTCTAGCTGTAAACAAAAAAAAGAGAAAAAAACTCTAGTCATCAGGCTAAATCAGCTTAAGCAGGTCAAAATGGGCTTAAAATTTCGGATAAGAATATCAAAATTCCAAGAAAGCCTCTAGCACCCATTTTCCGTCCCGGTCACAATGGAAGTGGTTTCGGGAGAATCCGGCATCATTACGGCACCTTTTGGTCCGTCTTAAGACACACAAAACCCCACGGAAGGTCCTAAAGATCATCCTAGCCCATAAGAATTAACAAGAGAGCTACCCACACCCTCATAAACACTATAAAACATGCACCTACTAAGACAAGCAAAACAACAATAATGGGACAACTACTAATCAACATCGATAATACACTCTCGACAATAAAACAAGCATAAGAAACGCACTTAACCTGAACGCTACACCCGGACGCGTAACAAAGCAAATCTAAACCAAACTAATCTATGTAAACTCTAAACAAATCTCAAATGCATAAACAAACCAAAACAAGAGCAATAACAAACCCAAACAAAGTAAGACAAGCTGCAAAACAAGATTAACTAAGACAAACTCACAAAACAAGCATTTAACTAAAACAAAAAAACAAACAACATTTTTGCCCGAGGGCCAGAGTTATCCCGGAGGCACAAGAACAACATTTTTGCCCGAGGGTCAGAATTATCCCGGAGGCACAACAACAACATTTTTGCCCGAGGGTCAGAGTTATCCCGGAGGCACAGCAACAACATTTTTGCCCGAGGGTCAGAGTTATCCCGGAGGCACAGCAATTTTGCCCGAGGGTCAGAGTTATCCCGGAGGCACAGCAACAACATTTTTGCTCGAGGGTCAGAGTTATCCCGAAGGCACAACAACAACATTTTTGCCCGAGGGTCAGAGTTATCCCGGAGGCACAACAACAACATTTTTGCCCGAGGGTCAGAGTTATCCCGGAGGCACAGCAACAAAAATTTTGCCCGAGGGTTAGAGTTATCCCGGAGGCACAGCAACAACATTTTTGCCCGAGGGTCAGAGTTATCCCGGAGGCACAACAATTTTACCCGAGGGTCAGAGTTATCCCGGAGGCACAACAATTTTGCCCGAGGGTCAGAGTTATCCTTGAGGCACAACAATTTTAGTCCTAGGGGTCATAAGCATCCCGAAGACGACCGCTCGAGTGGAGACTAACGCCCTCGAATGGTTTTATATCTCTTTGTTTTTGTCCTAGGGGTCAGAAGCACCCCGAAAGACAGCTATTTGAGTGGAGACCGACGCCCTCGAATGGTTTTATATCACTTTTTTTTGTCCTAGGGGTCATAAGCATCCCGAAGACGACCGCTCGAGTGGAGACTAACGCCCTCGAACGTTTTGTTTCATCAAGGGTTCATAAGCAGCCCAAAATATACTTGTGCAAATAAAAGCCAACATAAAATGAGCATCCTTTGCGCTCACACTTAATGCGTTGCTAGCGCATAGAAACACTTAAAAAATTAAACAAAACCTCTAAATAAGCCGAAAAAGACAAAGCGCGCGCGCACAAAGAACAAGATGTCAAGCAACGCCCCGGGCCCAAGCAAGCAACCGCAAGCGAAGACGTTAGGTATGATTTCTAAGCTATGACTGGCGAGCCTCAACACGTAGTCCACTGGACTTAAAACGACCCGACCGGACAGCCACCTAGTCGTAATCTTTGGTTGACCTGGGCGGCTATACTTTGACTTTCGCCTTGTCCAAGCCTCAGTCAAAGTGGGGGCTTCTATAGACACCCAGATTTGGACCTGGTGGCTGCAGAAGTGCCCAACAAACACCCGATGACGATAGGACTGCAACGCGACACGGGTTCGCGATGTTGTAGGTGGTTTTCCTATAGAACGGATCAAATAATTACGCGGAAAAATTTAAAACTAACATGATGGTAGCCTTAGTCATGTCGTTACGGTCACATAGACACTAATTAGAGTTAATTCCGACACTGGGACCCCGTGTCGGCCCCGAAACTCGAACCGAGTCAACACCGTGTCAAGCGAAGCTCGGGATGAACACCCGAGGCCCACTAAACCCACGGTGCTAGGTCAAGCCGCGGGAAGCCTTAGTACCCAAGAAACGTATTATACATCCGTCTCACGGTTTTGGAAAGTATCAAAACCGTATCCTCAAAATCCCAACTGCCCCATCCTATGCGCCTGGGTCTCATCTTGCCTTAGTTCAGGCGCCTGAGTCCTGGTGCGCCCCAGCACAGGTGTCCATATGGGCGACGAGGGCCGAAAACACCTATAAATACCACTCTTCGCCTCATTCATTCGACACACAATTCATTCTTCTCTTTCCCCTCTAAACTCTCACTAAGGGCTCGCACTCCGACACCCGATGCAAACGATCCACTCGATCGTAGTTCCGATAAAAAAAGTGACATTGACGCTACTCCTCACCTTCGAGCACCCCACTCGATACCGAGGTGCCTATGATCGACTAGCTCAAAACTAGTAACGAAGTTCTGCCGGATTAGCCTTAGAACTAGTCCTTAGCAACGAAGCTCTGCTGGAGTAGCCGCGGGAAGGTCAAACGGTAACGGAGTTCTGCCAAAGTCACTGGTCAAGCTAGGAGGATCCACCTGTTGATCGAGTCGTCACTAGGTTGCCATCTAAACAAAACCTTCCATATTTGTACTTTCTATTATTATGCACTACGACAACACTAGATGTGGGCGCTAGGCCCACAAGCATCTACTAAAATACGTAACGTCCCAATTTCAACCACAAATACTAAAACACACTAAATAGACCCGAGTAATTCCGAGATCCGTTCTCAAAATTATCTATGCATCGAGTCCCATTTAGTGTATACTCCGAGGGTGCAATTCCTCACAATGTGATTTACTTACATTCGCATTTACAGTTTTTCGCATGATTTATCGCTTTTATGACCTTATAATCGCATGCTAAATCACCTAACACGGAATTAAAAACGTAAAATAACTAAAACTGAACCAAGTGATGGTCGGATTCCGTATTAGTCCAGGTGCTCATCTTATTGGGTTCGACGCATCTCTATTAATACCGAACCGACACATCTTAAGCAGAATACCAGGTAAGGTATATCACAAGAACGACTAATATCCGTATTACCGCGTTAAAACTGATTTCCTTATACGTATAATACTAGTACTCTCTACTCTCCTACGTGCATCTTTTCATGGTCTGCTTGTCACGTGAAATCGCATGCAAAGAATGTAAACACAACTACTTCGACGATAAAACTTACATGTCCTTAAAACAACCGATGTAGCAAGAAGCATAGGGTTAAGATAACGGATGTTACAGTATTTCCACCACAAAAAAGAACTAGGATATCAGCCCACCGATTGATTAGTAGAGGCCGCTATAGTGTGGGCGGGATTGGGTGTTGACATCTATCGGATGTTGGCTTCCCAATACGTACCCTCACCCCTTACTCAGAATCGACGGTTTCCGGATGTTCGAAACCATTGGCAATGAGAGTCATTCCAGGCATGGAGTGTTTAAGGGTACAAGTCTTTATCTTTAGGTCCCGTGCCACTAAAATTTGAGCCGGTAAGGGATCAAAGTTGACTTGAACGGTTTTCGAGTCCCCATAATTGACTCGGTGGCGACTCCACAAATCAGCAACGAATTCAGTTCACTAAAAAGGTCGCCTTACCAAATGAATCGGCCTCTAAACATTTACAACCACGTCTCGATCGATTCCCAAACGGAAACACGGGTGCCCGCACCCGTCTAGTACAGGTCCAGATCGTCATCCAAATCGAGGTCCGACACTTCGCCCCGTGTGCGAGATCGGACCGGCCTCCGGCAGAGAGGGGGCCGCGTGGGTGGCCGTCACCACACGTTAAAAACCGGGTCGGTCCCGCGCGGGCACGTGTGGGGCGCCGGGCGGTGCGGACGGACGTCCACAGATATGAGCCAATAAAAAACTTAATTCCATTATTAATATGATGGTGTAGATATATAGAAAATCAGCTCCGCGCACACCTTGTGGACTCCAGTAAAGAATTACGGAATAGAATTTAGAACCTACGCAACCCAATAATTTTTTTTAAATGTAAGTATATTATAATTCAATCGATCATTCCATGTACAAAGCTAAGTCGAGCTTACCCTATGAAACCAATCCATCTCCATCTGAGATAGTTGCCCTTTAGGAAGCCAGTCTAGTCTACTACATAATTCAATTTTAATACAATTGTAAACAAGATGAGTTCGAACTATAATGCCTTCAATTCTTGCCTTATTCCTTTGCATCCAAACATTGTAGATGACCGCTATTATTGCCGCTCTACACATCTTCTTCTGGAACCCACACCCATTGATCTTCATTTGTAACAAATTATCGCCCCATTGCTTACCTAGCCAACCCATGAGCAAATGAATGACTTGGTTGCTATACACACAATTAAGTAAAAGATGTTCAGTAGTTTCGGAATGGGCCTCATACAGACAGCATTTCCGTGTCACTGATGCTATGCCGGTGCAGTTTGACCCTTGTAGTGAGTGCATCACGACAGCATAACCAGGCAACAAATTGATGTTTTGCCAGTACCCTCTTGCTCCAGACTAAGTGTGACTACCCAACAGTAGGCCTTATCTTCCGCAAGAGTGATGGTAAGGATTTGTCGTGGATCCCGCCACCAATTAAATAACCAACTAGCACCTAACGGTAGTTAGGGTAAGTCGGGTCGTGTCCACGGAGACGGTTTTGCAAGGTTTAGACTAAATCGGCCTAAAACAAGACTATGCTACCAAACAAACACAAGGAGCTAATAATTGATGAATTAAGATGAGGGGAGGAGAAAGTAGACTAATGATGAGCTATGATGAACTAGACTATCAAATACTAACTAAACACAAGCCAACTAGCAAACTAAGAGAAATGCTAAACAATGCTAATGATTCAACTACTAACAACCTAAAGAAATGATGATTAACTAACAAGATGAATCAAATATGGAGAAGAGGGAGTGGGTTAGGTCGGGTTCATAAGTGTAGTAGGGTGACTTGGGTTGATTAAGGGTGTAGGTGCCTCCTAATTGCTAGGTTCGGTCCGGGCAATCGCAACTTAAACCGATGTCGATGACTATGCTCAACATAACCACACACAAAGCAAACAATGAGTAGAAGAAGACTAGCATGAGAAGCATGGCCACTACAACCCATACAAGCATATCAACAAACACATGGTGTGCCAAATGTGTGACTAACAATAAAGAATCACCCTTTACCCCCAATCAAACCCTAATCACCCATAATCTACCCTTAATCCCCCTACTAACCCACAAATAAACTACTCACTCATGGTCAAACTAACTACAACAATGAAAGGATAAAACAACTTCACAATCCAAACATTCATCATCAAGAACAATATAAACAATAACAACAAACACTAAGTAAAGATTCAAACTTGATTCAATAACAATAAACAAGAGAAAAGAAAGATTATACCAACACTAGATGAAGGAAAAGATGAAATCTTGCATAAAAGAGAAACCCAAATAATCCCAAGGTTGTCAATCTTGGAGAAGTCTTCAAGTATCTTCTTAATACAAGCACTAATTAACTAGGATTAACTAAGATTAACTAAGGATTAATGAGAGATTCAAACTAATATGAAGAACTAAATCTAGGGTTTATATGTTGTAGAGAGGCTTAAGAGAGGCTAAACTCATGTAGGATATAAAAACAATACAAGAGGTAAGTATTTATAGGGTTACAAATGGAAAGGAGAAGAGAAGAATGAAGCGCGGGGTAGCAGCGGCCCTTCCCGGCCGGGAGGAGGTGGTCCCGGTCAGGAGGGTGTCGGTCCCGGCTGGGAGGGTCTGGTCCCGGTCGGGATGGACCCAAAACAGGAGCATCCTCTTTTGTGCACCTCATCCCGGTCGGGATGGCATCCTTCCCGGTCGGGATGGGTCTTGTAGGCCTCCAATATGATCTTTAGGGTTCCTCCTTGCTTCACATGGACTTCTCATCGATTCTCGGGACTCGGGATCGGGTCTCGGAGGCTCGGGATTGGGTCCCAAGGTCTCGGGGTCGATTCCAAAGCATCGAGTCATCGTTCCTTTATCTCGTTGGCTCCAAAATGTGTATGTATCGAGTCGGAGTCGCTCCAACTCTTCCAAATCGGTCTCGGGAACCTGAAACGAACTAAAGGAAGCATAAGAAGTCCCTAAACCGCTCCCAAGGAGCGATTCTACAAGGAAAATGGGACCAAAACCCTACAAAATAGGCACTACAAACCACACTTATCAACTCCCCCACACTTAACCCTTACTCGCCCTCGAGTAAGCACATACTAACTACTATACTAGCCGAATGGGTATTAGCGCACCCTACGCCCTTTCAACTCACGCGAGTGCACTTAGAGGAAAAGTGAACTCCGCAAGGCAAGTCGGGTCTTGCGACAAAACTGTGGATGCAACCGGACATAAGACACATAAACAAACAAACACACAAACGAACACACAAATGGTTGCACCCAAAAGAAAACAAATACCGCTTCCCTCAAACAAGCGGTGAAAGAAGCACCGGTTTAGGACTCAAGGCAAGTGACAACATTCCCAAGCTAGCAATACAAACCAAGATGGACTAAACCCTAATAGTATGACGACAAAGCAATAAAAACGTTGGTAACTTACCTCGGTTCCTCCTAACCTTCTAAGAACGTACTACGGGACGATCGGTGGGATGAAAAAGGATGAACCACGGTGTTAGTCGACACTGTAGGTAAGTGAGACCCCGCCCCCTTTAGCAAAGAGCCAAGAGGGTCGTCCCATGTCTGAAATCGCCTAACTAGTCCAAGTAAAAAGTGAAAAACATGCAAAATGAGGGAAGACCGACTAATGCCGCTATCATCCTTCCTAGGGACTCGGTCCTTTGGTAGGCTCTTCACGGCAAAAGTCGGAAAAAGGCTTATTTTGAGAGGTAGGGGTTATTTTTGTGAATCGGGTTTTCTTTTGGCATTTTCTCTTTTCTTTTGCGTTTTTGCCTTGTTTTGCCATGCCATTCTTTTTTTTTTCTTCTTTTCTATTTTCCTTTTGGCTTTTGTGCCTTTTCTTTTTCTTCATTCTTTTCTTTCTTTCATTTTCTTTCATTTTCTTTTCTTTGCCCTTTTTGGCAAGATTTGGCTTTTTGGCATTTCTTTGTATGACAAGAAAGAGAGGAACCAACAATTTGCAATTTTATTGTGTGGAAATGTGTGGGAGGTAGGTAAATGGGTGAGTCGGGACGGCGCCTTCCCTTCAAACCCACAAAAAGTGGAGAACTTGGACTAATCAAACAATTCCGAACATGGTCACCTAGGGAACGAGACTCGGTAACCAAGGCCTTTTCACACCGTGGGTGGTCATAATGGTCAAAATGCAAATCCCGTAGTAAATCCCTAGTAAGCTAGGTGGACTCAAGGTAAGAAACCAACGAAATCATTGATTTAGGGTCATTCTACTAGACTAAAGTCCAAGACTCGATATATACTACTAAAAAGGAAAAGTAAACACTTGCACACTAGCCCCTAAACCGGGTTTTCGAAAACCATTTACACACAAGACACACAACAAAACATAAAACAAAGACTCGACAAAAACAAAAGAAAAAGAAACAAGAGCAACAAAACAAGAACAACACAAAATGAACACAAATAAAAACACAAGCACCACCCCTATCTTCCAAACAAATCGCCAAATCACCCACAAACTTTACAAAGCTCCACCCGAGCACACAACATCACAATCTCCTCCAAACTTCGCAAGAGGTAAAGAAGAAAAAGGGATAAAGATGATACCGGAAGTCTTGAAAGCTCTCCAAAGCTAATGGCGATTAGGAAACCTATAAAGAAAAGGGGGAGGCAAAACACACAACAAAACAAATATACGACACAATGACACAAAAGGAGAACACACAAAAGGAAAATCTTTTTGATTTTTATGAAAAATTTTCAAATTTTTATGGATTTTAAAGATTTTTAGAAAATCATGGATTTTAAAGATTTTTAGAAAATCTACAAAAATAAAGCTAACTACGCTAGAATACCACTCCCCCACACTTAAGTCGAGCCATGTCCTCATGCTCGACCGTAGTGCATGGGAGCACAAAAGAAACTACGAAAATAACGCTAAAAATCAAAAATAAAGTGGAGAAAGGGTAGAAGGCGTCCGGCCGGGGTGTAGTCAAGTCACCATGGGCCGAGACAAGAAAAAGATATGGATGGGGGAAGAAAATAAAAAGAAAAAAAATAAAAAGAAATGGGAGGGGAGGACTAGGTGTAATCAAGTCACCTAGCCCGGATTCCGCCTAAATCCGACTAAATCCTACAAAAAGGTGAAAATCTTGAAAAATTTGGATTTTGAAATGACTCTCGATGTAGTCACGTCATCGAGAATCGGGAGCAAGCACACCAAGGCCTCGAAGGCCACCATGACGCAAAGGATAAGAGGGAAAGGGAATAAACAAAGAAGACAAGCTATAAAAACGGAAAAGAGAGGATAGTTGCCGTACCATACGGTTACCAACTCACTCGCTCCATCGTCTCATAAGTCAAAATAGGCACTTAGCTTGTCCAAGTCGTCGTTATTCCTCCCCAATTGCGATCCGGTTCCAAGGTTGGGGCACAAATGCAAAATGAGGTGGGTTTTGGATGCGAAAGTCGGTTTGAAGTGAATAGAAAGTGAGGTGAAGGCATGTATGTGAGGTATAAGGGTCATACAATGAGAGTAAGGACATGTAGGGAGGTTGGGAGGGGGTACAAAGTGGTTGGGTGGTCTCAAACAACGAAGAAAAGAGCCAACGGAGGACAAGGGGTCCATCCCGGTCGGGATGGGTGGTCCCGGTCGGGATGGCTGTCTCGTCCCGGTCGGGAAGACCTCGTCCCGGTCGGGACGGACTGCCAGTGAACCCAACTTTTGTGCACCTCATCCCGGTCGGGATGACATCCTTCCCGGTCGGGATGGGCCTTCCATCCCGGACGGGATGACCTCTTCTAGGCCGGGAAGAGTCTCCAAACCCTCTATAGCTCCCAAAAACTCGAACCGAGCTTCAAAAACCGACTTCCCTTCACACAATCCAAGTTTCAACAATGACCGCTCTTCTGTAGGAATCACTTGCACTTCACACCTATCACACTAAACTCAAACAACACATCAAATTCCCTCCCTCACAACGCTCATCAAACATTCAAATAATCAAGAATTTCACAAAAGCAACAAACTATAAGGGAAAGAGATATATACAAAGAGACGGTTCTTGTGGAACTCCGTCAAACCAAGGTGGTACTTTCTTCAATCTTTTTCAACACCCAAAACTAGTTCCATCTTCATCAAGGGCACGAAGGAACAAGTCGAAGGCCCTAGCAAAGTCGTCAATCAAGCTAGTAACATAAGCATCCACAAACCAAGGTTCTTCATGACCTTGTCTCGACGTTCCCGGGGCATCCCGATCTACTAAGTTCAATGGCTTGAACTTGTACTTTCGATCCTTCGGTATATACCCAAACGTCCATCTATCCTCATGTGGCCCCAAGGGAGGATCACCTTCATCCTTTTTGCTCTTCAACTTGTCATTAAACCCATGACATGGGCTCTCATCCTCCTCCAAATCGGAGTCATCATCCTCAAGTACATACGAGTACTTCTTCAAGCTTTGTCCCAACTCTCCCCCTAGATCGATGTCTTTAGTGGCTTGGATCATGTTGCATGACTCATCATTAGTAGGCGAAGTGTTTCCTTGAAGGTCAAACACTAACTTCTCTTCGCCTAGCTCGAAAGTGATCCTACCATTCTTCACATCGATCATAGCACCGGCGGTATGTAGAAATGGGCGCCCAAGAATAATGGGAGTGTTGGCATCTTCCGGCATATCGAGCACGATGAAGTCAACCGGAATGAAGAACTTACCGATCCTTACCGGCACATCCTCTAGCATCCCCAATGGTCGGTTGAGTGAACTATCGGCCATTTGGAGCGTGATAGAGGTACTTTTGAGCTCCTTCGTCCCAAGTCGGCAACAAATGGAGTAGGGAATGATGCTTACACTTGCACCCAAGTCACATAAAGCTCTTTCAATCTTGTAGTGCCCTATGGTGCAAGGGATCGAGAACCTACCCGGATCCTTCAACTTAGGAAGCGTAGAACCTTGAATGAGCTCGCTCACCACCCTTGTGAACGCGATGGTCTCTTCCTTGTCGACGGATCTCTTCCTAGCCAATATTTCTCTCATGAATTTTCCATATACCGGGATTTGGGTAAGTAGCTCGGTGAATGGGACACTCACATCCAACTTCTTCACTATGTTAAGGAACTTGTCATATTGAGTGTCCACCTTAGTCTTCATTTGCCTTGATGGGAAAGGCAACTTTACTTGATATTTATTTGGCTCAATCGGGGTGGACTCTTCAAATGACACTTTCTTTTTACCCTTATCTTTGGCTTGAACTGGAGGAAGCTTGTCTTGTTGAGGTTTCTCAACCTCCCATAAAACTTGCTCCTCCGTTGGATTGTCAAAGCTTGAGCTCTCTTGAGTTGGAGGTGTCATCTTTCTTGTCGGTTCTTGCACCGGCTCTTGCTCACTCGGGAATGGAGGGGAGTCATAAGATGTACCTCTCCTTGTGGTGATGGCATTGACATGCTCAAAAGTCGGAGTTACACCTTGAGGAGGTAATTGCCCTCTTTGTCTTGAGGAACTTCCCGATGCAAGTTGTGCCACTTGATTCTCAATCATCTTCATATGAGTTTTCATTTCCTTGTTTTCCATTAAAATTTGATCAATGGCTCCTTGTTGTGACATTTGTGCATCCAATTGCCTCTTTTGCAATTCTTGAGTACCCCTATAGATATCCACCATTTCCTTTTGCATGTCGAAATCTCGTGGTGGTGATGATGGATTATGCGGTGTATTGGTGAGGGCTAAGGGAGTACCATAGTCATGAGTAGGAGATCGGCTCCTAGGCTTGCTTTGTTGTTGATTGCCTTGAGTTGCTTGTTGTTGATGATTGTTCCCTCGGAACCCATGAGAATTGCCTTGATTAAGGCCTTGGTTGTTGCCATGGTTGTGGTTTTGATAGCCTTGGTTGAAGTTCCCTTGTTGGAACCCTTGATTGTTGTTGAATGAACCTTGGTTACCTTGCTTGAAGTTGTTGAAAGGTCTTGAGTTGCCTTGGTAACCTTGGTTGTTGTCCCTTAAGGGAGGTGGAACATAAGGACGATGTTGTTGTTGGTGTTGAAGAGCTTGTTGTTGAGGGACTTGATTGGAAGCTTGGTGTTGATTAGAATAGGAAGTACCTTGCTTGAATGCTTGAAAGGCATTCACTTGCTCAATACTCCCTCTACAATTCATAGGGTCATGACCAACGATTCCACAATTATCGCACATCCCAAAATAAGGCAAAGGAGGTGCAAATCCTAAAGCATTCACTTCATAAATCGAGGCTTGGTTGGAGGAACCGATGCTTTGGACTTGCGTGAGGTGACCTTGAAGCTTCTTGTCAATGGATTCCATGTGTGTCTTCAATTGAGCCCCAAGGTCAATGCTTAATTGAGTTATAGCATCAACCTCGTGCCTACCTCCTCGGCTTGCCTTCCTAGGCCTAGAGTATTGCGAATTATGCACCGCCATCTCTTCGATTCTCGCCCAAGTTTGGTCATCATCGACCTCGGTGAACCTACCATTGGAGCCCATGTTGAGTATGGTTCTTGAGTCCTCATAAAGACCGTTCCAAAATTGTTGGACCAAGAACCATTGTGAAAGTCCATGGTGAGGGCATGATCTAACCAATGACTTAAACCGCTCCCAAGCTTCATATAAGCTCTCCTCATCTCGTTGTTGGAAACCGGTGATGGAGGCCCTAAGCAAATTAGTCTTCTCCGGAGGGTAGAAAGTTTGGTAGAATGCCAATGCAAGTTTCTTCCAAGTGTCGATGCCCATGGTTGCCCTATCGAGACTTTTGATCCATTGCTTCGCTTTTCCAATAAGAGAAAATGGAAATAAAACCCATCGGATTTGATCTTGTGTAACCCCGGGTTGAGAGATAGCGTCGCAATAATCGGAGAAGGTCTCCATATGTTGGTGCGGGTCTTCGGTGGGCAAACCACTAAATTGGTTCCTTTCCACAAGTTGGATGAAATGGGTCTTGGCCGTAAAATTTCCGGCATAAGCGGCCGGTAGAGCATTGGGTCCCGGCAAGACGTCTTCCGTGAATGTAGAGTGGGAGGAAAACTTCGGCATTATTGGATGTAAGGGAGAAGATGGTGTAGATGGAGTTGAAGTAGATGTAGAAGGGGAGCTAGGACTAGAATCTCCAAAGGGATTGGTGAAATTCCCTTCGGCCGTCTCTCGATATGCTTCCTCACTATCGCTTCCTTGAGCTTGTTCTTGATGGGTATTGCTTGCACTTGGTTGAGAGATCCTAACCCGGTTAATCGTCCGTTGGCGAAAAGCTCGAAAAAGCCTCTCCGGCTCTGGATTAAAGAGAAAGGATTCGCCTCCCCGCCTAGGCATACACTACACACTAGAACAAACGTGAGAACACCTAGTGCTTTATGGGCACTAGGTAACGACAATAAGCAAGCACAACTAGAGACAAAGAGAAAAGAAAGCTAAGGAATCAAGAAAAACTAGAGAATATTCACAAGAGACTATAGAAGGGCACAAAGGAGGGTAACTAAGTCTAGAAATAAGCAAACAAAGTCTAAACAATGCACCGTCCCCGGCAACGGCGCCAAATTGATGGTAAGGATTTGTCGTGGATCCCGCCACCAATTAAATAACCAACTAGCACCTAACGGTAGTTAGGGTAAGTCGGGTCGTGTCCACGGAGACGGTTTTGCAAGGTTTAGACTAAATCGGCCTAAAACAAGACTATGCTACCAAACAAACACAAGGAGCTAATAATTGATGAATTAAGATGAGGGGAGGAGAAAGTAGACTAATGATGAGCTATGATGAACTAGACTATCAAATACTAACTAAACACAAGCCAACTAGCAAACTAAGAGAAATGCTAAACAATGCTAATGATTCAACTACTAACAACCTAAAGAAATGATGATTAACTAACAAGATGAATCAAATATGGAGAAGAGGGAGTGGGTTAGGTCGGGTTCATAAGTGTAGTAGGGTGACTTGGGTTGATTAAGGGTGTAGGTGCCTCCTAATTGCTAGGTTCGGTCCGGGCAATCGCAACTTAAACCGATGTCGATGACTATGCTCAACATAACCACACACAAAGCAAACAATGAGTAGAAGAAGACTAGCATGAGAAGCATGGCCACTACAACCCATACAAGCATATCAACAAACACATGGTGTGCCAAATGTGTGACTAACAATAAAGAATCACCCTTTACCCCCAATCAAACCCTAATCACCCATAATCTACCCTTAATCCCCCTAGTAACCCACAAATAAACGACTCACTCATGGTCAAACTAACTACAACAATGAAAGGATAAAACAACTTCACAATCCAAACATTCATCATCAAGAACAATATAAACAATAACAACAAACACTAAGTAAAGATTCAAACTTGATTCAATAACAATAAACAAGAGAAAAGAAAGATTATACCAACACTAGATGAAGGAAAAGATGAAATCTTGCATAAAAGAGAAACCCAAATAATCCCAAGGTTGTCAATCTTGGAGAAGTCTTCAAGTATCTTCTTAATACAAGCACTAATTAACTAGGATTAACTAAGATTAACTAAGGATTAATGAGAGATTCAAACTAATATGAAGAACTAAATCTAGGGTTTATATGTTGTAGAGAGGCTTAAGAGAGGCTAAACTCATGTAGGATGTAAAAACAATACAAGAGGTAAGTATTTATAGGGTTACAAATGGAAAGGAGAAGAGAAGAATGAAGCGCGGGGTAGCAGCGGCCCTTCCCGGCCGGGAGGAGGTGGTCCCGGTCGGGAGGGTGTCGGTCCCGGCCGGGAGGGTCTGGTCCCGGTCGGGATGGACCCAAAACAGGAGCATCCTCTTTTGTGCACCTCATCCCGGTCGGGATGACATCCTTCCCGGTCGGGATGGGTCTTGTAGGCCTCCAATATGATCTTTAGGGTTCCTCCTTGCTTCACATGGACTTCTCATCGATTCTCGGGACTCGGGATAGGGTCTCGGAGGCTCGGGATTGGGTCCCAAGGTCTCGGGGTCGATTCCAAAGCATCGAGTCATCGTTCCTTTATCTCGTTGGCTCCAAAATGTGTATGTATCGAGTCGGAGTCGCTCCAACTCTTCCAAATCGGTCTCGGGAACCTGAAACGAACTAAAGGAAGCATAAGAAGTCCCTAAACCGCTCCCAAGGAGCGATTCTACAAGGAAAATGGGACCAAAACCCTACAAAATAGGCACTACAAACCACACTTATCAAAGAGTTAGTATCCAGCAGCAATGGAGTAGAGTTTATCTCCATCTTGCCATCTACCTCCTGGAAACTGATCCTTGACTTTCTCTTTTATGCTGCCTAGACGCTTCCAACCCCACAACACATCAGCTTCAAGAATGTCCTCCCTCCAATCTTGGCCCTTTAGATAAAGTGTTGCTCCCACAAAACTCAAAGTCGATTCTTTTGTTCAAATACCCAACATACGAGTTTGATGGCAGCGGCCTCATTTCAATGAACCAATTGTCTCAAACCCAGACCCCTTTCATCCTTTGGGTAGCAAAACTTCTCCCACGCCACAAGGGGAACACGATTATACGATTCCTTCCCATCCCACAGAAAATTTCTACATATCGCTTCAATTCTAGCCAATACGCACTTCGGGATTATGAAAATCAATGCGCAATACGTGTGAACCTGGGATAGGACCGACTGGACAAGGGTCAGGCGTCCAGCATACGACAATTTCCTTGCACCTAACCTCAAAATACGACTGGTGATTTTTCCTCCTAATTTCGCGCAATCTTGTTTAGCCAAATTGGTAGTTTGAATGGGTATGCCAAGGTATCGGAATAGGAGTTTGCCAGCTATACACCCAGTGATACGGAGAGCCTCAGTCTTTAATGTGCTACTCAGCCCAGCACAGTACAAATTAGACTTACCAACGCTCATGGCGAGGCCTGTAGTCTTAGTAAACGTTACAAATGCGCGCATCAGAATGTTTATTGACCCGATCTCATCTTTGCAGAAGAGCAATAAATCATCCGCAAACATGAGATGACACAACTTCATAGACACACAACTCTAGAGTTACCTGCTGCATACTGAAGAGTACGAGAAAGATACTTCATACAGATACTTCGGGATCGAGTCTAAGCCACCGAGTGATCGTCGCTTCTCTTCGTTGGCTCCAAATGTGTCAGAAACGAGTTGGAATCGTTTCAGTTCTGCAATATTGGCCTTAGGAACCTAACACAAGCTAGAAGAAGCGTAAGTAGCCTCGAAAACCACTCCAAAGAGCGATTTCACAAGAGAAACCGGGACCAAACACAAGGAATAAGCACTACAAAACACACTTATCAGTCATCGTCACATTTTTTTATTTTCCTTTTTCTCGTTTCTGTGGACGTCCGTCCGCACCGCCCGGCACCCCGCGCGGGACCGACCCAGTTTTCAACGTGTGGCGGCGACCACCCACGCGGCCCCCTCCCTGCCGGGGGCCGGTCCGATCTCGCATACGGGGCGAAGTGTCGGACCTCGATTTGGATGACGATCCGGACTTGTACTAGACGGGTGCGGGCACCCGTGTTTCCGTTTGGGAATCGATCGAGTCGTTGTTGTAAATGTTTAAAGGCCGATTCATTTGGTAAGGCGACCTTTTTAGTGAACTGAATTCGTTGTCGATTTGTGGAGTCGCCACCGAGTCAATTATGGGGACTCGGAAACCTTTCAAGTCAACTTTGACCCCTTGCCGGCTCAAAGTTGAGTGGCACGGGACCTAAAGATAAAGACTTGTACCTTTAAACACCCCATGCCTGGAATGACTTTCATTGCCAATGGTTTCTGACATCCGGAAATCGTCGATTCTGAGTAAGGGGTGAGGGTACGTATTGGGAAGCCAACATCCGATAGATGTCAACACCCAATCCTGCCCGCACTATAGCGGCCTCTACTAATCAATCGGTGGGCTGATATCCTAGTTCTTTTGTTGTGGTGGAAGTACTGTAACATCCGTTGTTTTAACCCTATATTTGGCTACGTCGGTTATTTAAGGACAAGTAAGTTTTATCGTCGAAGTAGCGGTATTTACATTCTTTGCATGCGATTTCACGTGACAAGCAGGCCATGAAAACACGCACGTTGGAGAGTAGAGAGTACTATGTATTATACGTATTAGCAAATAAGGTTTTAACGCGATAATACGGATATTAGTCCTTCTTGTGATATACCTTACCTGGTATTTTGCTTAAGATGCGTCGGTTCGGCATTAATAAAGATGCGTCGAACCTGATTGGGGTGGGCCGCCTGTCAATTAGCCGCCTGCTAGGCAAGCCTTGAGACGGTCCCTGTCAAAGAGTTGAAAGACCAACCCCTAGCAAGAAATTAAAACAAGAAGCATAAAACGCTAAGGTTGGCCGTCAGCTGCTGGGAGCACAGGCCAACCCAGCCTGTCGGAACTGGGCAGCTCCCTGCCTGAAGACTGTCTGCCCTGGGAAAATCCCTGGCCGACAGGGCCAGAACCCCCAGGGGCCCTCTCGTCATTTTGCCTAAGGTAATTAGGAATGGGTGGATGAGAAACCGCCACTTGTCACTTCTCTATCCAACCATTCCACTCCCACTCCTCTCTCTTGTGGGAAGGTATAAATACCTCCCCATTTCCCACATGAAAGGAGTTGGATTTTCTCTCTCTAGACTCTTACTCCTAAAAACGCCGCCTAGTTCCTCACGAGCTAGGTTCGTAAAGGCATTTCACGGACTGACTTAGGCATCGGAGAGGGTTTCCTCGGACAACCTCCGAGGCCCTGTGCGTTCATTGTGCAGGGAGCAGGCCATTTCCGCCGGGAAGGTCCGATCCAGGGAGTGAGAGAAAGGGGAGACCAAGGGAAATCAGACGATCAATTGTTCACCATTAACCCGATTGTACAACCCGGATCCTAGACCGGGTGAATTGTTTCCGTGACCGGAACAATTTGGCGCCGTCTGTGGGGAACTTACGGTTGTGCTCACGAGTTACCCACTAAAATCAACCACTCATAATCACAAAATTAAACACAATCATGCCAGAAATCGTTGATGCCAGTGCAGGAGCGGGTCCGACGGTCCCACCGGTGACCCCCCTGTATGGTATGCCGCAGTCGGAGAGGGTCCCTCCTGCCACGATCTTAGGGGTGGGGGGAACCAATCCCCTCGATGGATCCAACACTGCTGTGACACCTGAGTTGGGGACACACCCAGGACGTGCTCTCAATCTGACCCCAGCTCAGATGGCACAGGCGGCCGCGTTCTTCTCTGCGATGCTGAATCAGGAATTCACACCTGAGGACTTGGTGGGCAGGGTCACATCGGCTCCCAGGCAACCGTCCCCAGTCAGCAGGGACGAGGCCGGGGGCACGAGGCGGACCGCCGCCAGAAATGCTCAGAGAAAAGCGAGAAGAACAGCTCAAGTGTATACGCATGTGCAGAGGCGCATTACCACTGGCAATCCAGAGCCACCTGTCCAGCAGGCGTTCTCCATTCACACAACAGAATCGGCGTCTGGAGGACAGGGAGGCTTATCTCAAGGATTACAGGAGCGCATGAGGCCCAGGGAGCCTGTGTCAAAACGCTTGGGAGAGAGGCCAGGCGGAGTTTTCTCCAAGCTAACACCTGCGGCCAAGGAGCAGTCGGCCCCCGGCTTAGCCCAAAGCCTGCAATCCAGAATCAACCGGGGACAACCGCTCGAGTCCAGGTACCATCAGGGTGAGAACCTCTGCCACTCTCAGAGGAAGAGGCCCAGGCAGGCCTCCTCGGAAACAGAGGACGAGGCAGCTAGCAGACCGCCACCAAGGCACCGCTCCCCCAGTGCGAGGAAACCGACCCATAAACAATGGGAATCTCACGGTAACCAGTCTGGGGAAAGCAGGTCACGACTGGTAGGCAGGCCCACGAAAACCCCGTTACACCCTGAGGTACAAGAGTACCCCATTCCAAAAATCAAAATGCCCACCATCAAATTTGACGGGACGACAGACCCTGAAGACCACCTGGCAGCCTTTGAAAGCCACATGGGCATGTATGACGTAGATGATGCCATCTGGTGCAAAGTTTTCCCTACCACCCTGGTGGGGCTCGCGCAGGGATGGTTCAGAGACCTCCGCCAGGGGTCAGTCAGGTTCTTCATAGAGTTGGCTGAAATTTTCCTCGAACAGTATGCCGGAAATAAGAGAAGACGCCTTACCCGTTTCGATCTCATGACCCTGAAACAGAAAAAGGGTGAGAGTGTGAGAGAATACATGAGAAGGTTTGATCTATCCTACCAGCAGGTTAGGGAGATCGATGATTCCACTGCCGCCTATGCCCTGACAATCTCCCTACTTCCAGGGGAAATGAAAAACCAGATGATCAGGGCCCAGCCAGAAACCCTGGCCATGGCCAGGAAGATTGCTGAAGGGTTCATTCTGCAGGAGGAGTTCCACGGCCTGACGGACACCCCAGCAGGCCAAACAAAGCCTCAAGGGGGACCGCAGGGTGGAAGGGGCAGAAGTGAGCCAGGCAAGCAAAGGGAAGAGGGAGACACTCCCAAGAAGGAGCGCCCAGTCTACCAACCCAGATTCGACAGTTACACTGCTCTGAACAAATCCAGGGCGGAAATCTTCGAACTGGAAAAAGAAACTGCTAAATGGAACCGCCCGAACAAACCTCGCAGCCCAAAAGGAGACCCCAAGAAATTCTGCACTTTCCACGACTGTATAGGCCATACCACCGAAGAATGCCGTCACCTGAAGGACGAAATTGAGAAATTAATCAGGAACGGATGGTTGGCCAACTACGCAGCTAAAAATAAGTCTCAGAAGGAAGTGTCTGAAAAACCCGAAGGGTCAGTGCAAAACCGCATGGTGATCCATGTAATTTCAGGGGGCACCGAAGGCCAGCTCAGTCGAAGAGGCCAAAAAAGACAAATGCGCGAGCTAAGGAACCAGATCTGCTATGCTGAGAAAGCAGGGAGTCCAAGGGGGGTGACATTAAGCATCACCCCTGATGATGCAGGACGCGTGGTATACCCGCACAATGATCCTTT
Organism: Agrostemma githago; assembly: GCA_958450325.1. NCBI lineage: Eukaryota > Viridiplantae > Streptophyta > Magnoliopsida > Caryophyllales > Caryophyllaceae > Agrostemma > Agrostemma githago. The sequence goes on from OY288239.1 coordinate 40,677,843, forward strand.
GGTGCTGTCCCTAGAGATCAGCAACCATATTGTGCGAAGGTGTATGGTGGACACAGGCGCGTACACAAATCTATTGTACAAGGACGCCTTCGAAAAAATGGGCCTGGAAAAAAGGCACCTGCGACCTGCTCCCGGATCGCTGTATGGATTCAGTGGGGCAGGCGTGCTGCCCATGGGAGTCATCGACTTGCCTGTAACCTTCGGGGAAGGCTCTGCAGCCAGGAATGTCAGGGCAACCTTTGTTGTTGTGGACGCGAGATCTGCCTACAACGCCCTGATTGGCAGGGCCACTCTGGACGAAATCGAGGCGGCCATCTCCATCAGGGCTCTCACCATCGCGTATGTCACTGACTTCGGGCTGGAAGGAAAGGTACGTGGGGACCAGGAGTCAGCCCGACAATGCTACTCCGTGGCCCTGCAAGAGCACGAGAGAGACAGAAAAGGAAAAAGAAAAGCTGACAGTTCCCCCTGCAGAGAAGGCGAAGTCACAGTCGAGCACCCGGCGCCCGACCGCCTGGAACCAGGGGGCGAAAGTATGCTGGTGGACTTGGAGCCAGGAAGACAGGTCCTGGTAGGAGCAGGCCTAGAGGAATCCTACCAGGCCGAACTGGTCAAACTACTGAAGGAAAACAAAAACGTATTTGCCTATTCTGCAGACGAGATGCCCGGCGTTGATCCATCATGCATCGTTTACAAGCTGAATGTAAGCATGGATGCTCGCCCTGTAAAACAGAAGAAACGAAACATGTCTGTGGAAAAAGACGCAGCAATCAAGGAAGAAATTGACAAACTCTTGAAAGCAGACTTTATTGAAGTCTGCGACTACCCCGAATGGCTGGCAAATGTTGTCATGGTCAAGAAATCGTCAGGCGCATGGAGAATGTGCGTCGACTTTACAAACCTGAACAAGGCCTGCCCGAAAGACTGCTATCCGCTCCCCCGAATCGATCAACTGGTGGACGCCACCAGTGGCTACACCATGCTGAGCTTCCTAGACGCCTTTTCAGGGTATCATCAAGTATACTTGTGGCAGCCGGACAGGGTGAAGTGTGCGTTCATCACTAGTTCGGGTACCTACATGTACAAGATGATGCCATTCGGGCTCAAAAATGCAGGGGCTACGTACCAGCGGTTGGTTGATAAAGTGTTTGAGAAACAAAAAGGCAGAAACATCGAGGCTTACGTTGATGACGCCATCGTGAAAAGCAGGGAAGACAGAGAACACCTGATAGACTTGCAGGAAACCTTCTGCTCCCTGCGCGCCTACAAAATGAAACTTAATCCGAAAAAGTGTACATTTGGAGTCCGTTCCGGCAAATTCCTAGGGTTCTTGGTCAGTTCTAGGGGGATAGACGCCAACCCTGAAAAAGTTCAGGCAGTTCTAGACCTTCCTGAGCCCAAAACCATTAGAGACATCCAGCGCCTGACGGGTCGAATGGCCGCCTTAGCACGATTCGTCGCCCGATCAGCAGACAAGGCCACTCCTTTTTTCAAGATACTGAAAGGGAACAAACAGTTCAAGTGGGAGGACGAGCAGAAAGAGGCCTTTGAGCAATTGAAGGACCATCTTAAGAGGCTCCCTACCCTGGCAAGACCAGTAGCAGGAGAAAAACTTTTCCTCTACATTGCAGTGACCAATATAACTGTCAGCGCAGTCATCCTACGAGAAGAGGCAGGCGCCCAGCAACCTATATACTTTGTAAGTCATGCGCTGGGGGCAGCTGAGAAGAATTATCCGATGGTTGAAAAAGCCGCCTACGCGGTCATAGTTGCTGCCCGGAAGCTCAGACCTTACTTTGACGCGCATCCAGTCGTAGTCCTCACCGACCAACCCCTGGAAAAGGTGTTGGAAAAATTTGAAAAATCAGGGAGATTGTTGAAGTGGGCAATTGAGCTGAGTGGGCTAGGTATATCTTACCAGCCGAGAACAGCCATCAAGGCCCAAGCTTTGGCATACTTTTTTGCTGAGTGCTCCCATTCAGAGGAGGAAGAAGCCCCTGCCCAGGAATGGATCGTGTATACTGACGGATCCTCGACGGCCAATGGCGCAGGCGCAGGCGTCGTGCTAACCAGCCCGGGAGGAACTGATTTTGAGCATGCTCTCAGATTTGTTTTCCCAGCATCAAACAATGAAGCAGAGTACGAAGCAGTACTCGCAGGCGTCAGGCTAGCTAAAGCCGCAGGAGCAGAACGAATTGTCCTGGCGACAGACTCCCAGCTCATCGCCAACCAAATCAATGGAGAATACGAAGCAAGAGACCAAGCAATGGCCACATACCTGGAGATGGTGAAGGGAGAGTTGTCCGGCCTAAAATCATATGAGGTCAAACAAATCCCCCGATCCCAGAACAACAGAGCAGATGCCCTGTCAAAACTGGCAAGCTCCAGTCTGCAGGACATCCGGAGATCAGTATGGGTCGACGTTTTACACGAGAAGTCTACTAACCCCTGTCAAACGATTAATACCGTGGAAAAAGAACTGGAAAGCTGGATGACTCCCTTCATCCAGTACAAGAGGCATGGTATCTTACCATCAGACTCGTTACAAAAGAGGAAGATACAGGCTAAAGTAGCCTGGTTCATACTCATTAATGAAGAACTTTCCAAAAGTTCTTTTACTTATCCCCTGCTTAAATGTTTACGGGTGGATCAGGCCGCTGAGGTATTGGATGATATCCACTCAGGGATTTGTGGACATCACATCGGCGGGAGATCGCTGGCCCACAAGGCCCTCAGGGCAGGCTACTACTGGCCTACCATGCTGGCAGATGCCAAGAGCCTGACCCAGAAATGCAGAAAATGCCAACTCTTTGCCCCATCGATCCATGCCCCGGCCCAGGAGCTCAGGCCAATCCTATCTCCCATCCCCTTTGCTCAATGGGGGATGGACATTCTAGGACCCTTCACGATGGCCACAGGGGGCAGAAAATTCTTGATTGTCGCCATAGACTACTTCACCAAGTGGGTGGAGGCCGAAGCAGTGCCCAACATCACTGAGCCGGCGGTCAGGAAGGTGATCTGGCGAAATATCATCACCAGGTTCGGTCTACCAAAGATGTTGGTATTTGACCACGGCAGGCAGTTCGATAATGATCCGCTGAGAATCTGGCTTGAAAGCCACAACATCTCAGTCGCCTACTCAGCTCTCTGTCATCCTCAAACCAATGGACAGGCAGAAGCAGCCAACAAACAAATCCTGAACGGCCTGAAGAAAATGGTGGATGACTGCAAGGGTAGGTGGGCTGACGAACTCCCCAGTATACTCTGGTCAATCCGAACTACCAAAAAAGAGTCTACAGGCCAAACCCCATTTGGTCTGGTATATGGAGCAGAGGCACTATTGCCAATTGAGGCAAGGATTCCCTCTCTGCGCTCCCTGCAGTACGACCAGGCTGAAAACGAAGCTGCAATGGTTGAAGCCTTAGACCTGGTGAATGAACTAAGGGAGGAAGCCACTACCAACATCGCTGCCTACCAGCAGCGAATGAGGAAAGCTTTCAACAGCAAGGTGCGACAGAGGAACTTCCAGATGGGCGAGCTGGTTCTGAGAAAGACGCAGGCGGTTGGGAAGTCAAGAGAACATGGAAAGCTGAGTGCCAATTGGGAGGGCCCATACCAAGTAACTCAGGTTCTGGGACCAGGCACGTACAAAATAGCCAACCTTGAGGGACAAGAGCTACATGCTCACTGGAATGCAGACACACTAAAGAAATATTACGTCTGAACAAGAATACAGGCAGTTTTTACTTTTACTAAAAAAGGCGGAGGACGGTCAAAAATGTCGACGGCTCCGACCACCCCAATGTCAAAAAGAAAATTTTAAGAGAAATGAGAAGATACAAATTTATACTCGTTGCCTGTTCACACTCGCGTCTTTCACACACAAACGAGCAGGGAGCAATAGGGGGAGGCCCCCCTGTTGCCGAAATTGGGTAAAGTGAACCCCCCAACGCAAATCAGAGGCCACCCTGCCTACCCCCTGGGCAAGCAGGGGACAGGCCGTACTAACAAGGACTGGGGGCAGGCCCCCCAACCTTGTATAAAAAACGCAAAAGCTACCCTGATTACCTCTGGGCAAGCAGGGGGCAGGCCCCCTGGACTTTGAACGAAAAGCCAGGGACAGGCCAGGCTAACAAGGACTGGGGGCAGGCCCCCCAACCTTGTATAAAAAACGCCAAAGCTACCCTGCTCACCTCTGGGCGAGCAGGGGGCAGGCCCCCTGGGCTTTGAACGAAAAGACAGGGACAGGCCAATCTAACAAGGACTGGGGGCAAGCCCCCCAACCTTGTATAAAAAACGCAAGAGCCACCCTGCTCACCTCTGGGCGAGCAGGAGGCAGGCCCCCTGGACTTTGAACGAAAAGCCAGGGACAGGCCAGGCTAACAAGGACTGGGGGCAGGCCCCCCAACCTTGTATAAAAAACGCAAAAGCTACCCTGCTTACCTCTGGGCAAGCAGGGGGCAGGCCCCCTGGACTTTGAACGAAAAGCCAGGGACAGGCCAGTCTAACAAGGACTGGGGACAAGCCCCCCAACCTTGTATAAAAAACGCGAGAGCCACCCTGCTTACCTCTAGGCAGGCAGGGGGCAGGCCCCCTGGACTTTGAACGAAAAGCCAGGGATAGGCCAGTCTAACAAAAACTGGGGGCAGGCCTCCCAACCTTGTATAAAAAACGCAAAAGCCGCCCCGCTTACCCCTGGGCAGGCAGGGCGCGGCCCTCTGGACTTTTGATCAAAAACCAGGGGCATGCTATGACAGGCGATTAAACAAATAAGAAAAGAATCCCTGAATTTTAAAACAGTTTGCCATAAAAAGAAGAAAGAAATGTCCCACAGAACAAGACCCACGAAGGGTGGAAAGGTCTTTACAAAGTCAAAGAAAAAAACCGAGTAGCAAAATATTACAGAATAGCCATAAACACTGGCTCAGTACGAGAAGATAAAAGCTTTCGTAAAAGAGAAGGGGCGTCACGCAGCATCCTGGTGAGCGTTGGCGTCTGCCTCAGGCTGCCTGGTCGCCCGGGCTTCATTCTTAGCGGAATAGAGGCTCCGGAAGGCGTCCTCATCAAAAGTAGGGAACATCTCCCCTATCACCTCCATCACCAATTCCAGAGAGGAGTTGGCGCCGCTCACGAAGCTGGCACCCACCGCTTCCTCAGTCTCCGCAGCCAGGGTCTCTTTCTCTTTCGTCCATTCCCCCTTAGCCTGTTCAAAAGCCGACTTGGCCTTTGACAGCTGCTCCTCCAGGTCAGTCACTCTCCCCTTCAAGTGCCCCATCTCGGCCAAAGATAGATTGGCTCGGTCCAACGACTGCCGGCTCTCCTTCAGATCGGCCTCGAGCTTGGAAACCTCCTTCACAGCCATTTCCCCCTGCAGCCTCCATTGATCAGCCTGCTTCTTGGCCTCCTCCAACTCCCCCTCTTGCCTTGTCATTTTATCTTTCAAAGAACTTATCAAGGAGACATCCCTTTCTATCATGGCCAGGCGGTCGGGAGGAGGGGCCCCAGGAGTAACTGTCAGCTCCTCATCACTCAGGCGGCTAAGAGCCGCCAGCTCCGCAGAGGCCAGCATAACCTTGGAGGTACGCTGGATATATTGAAGCACTTGATGAGAAGTGGAAGTCACCATCTTTGTAAGACGGTCGGCCAAGACAGCTCCGGAGTCAGAAAGCAGGCCTGATACATCCACACTATCACCAGCCGTGTAGTGGAACTCTACATTTTCCTCTGGGAAGGGAGTGCTAGAGGGCTCACGTGCAGGGCGTTTCGCCTCAGGGGTAGAGACATCCGCCTCCAGGTCCACCACGTCAGCACTAGGGGGCTCCCTCTCCCTTTTCCTCCTCGATTCCAAGGGAACACTTTCCCCAGTCCCCTCGGAGTCTCCAGGCTGTGTTCCCTGCGAGATCCGAGGGCCAGCCGGAGAGGCGCCCTGTTTTTGACTGGGGGAAGGAGTAGCTCCTGAAGTAACCTCCGCTTCCCCTTCATGAATGCTGGGGGTAGGAGTCGCCGGCTTCGACGAGGGCAGCCGGGGTGGGAGAGGTAATCTTCGACCAGCGGCAAAATCTTTCAGGAGCTTCATAAGGGCTTTACTTTCTTTCCGAAAATTTGTAGGAAGGGGGGGACGCTTTGAAAGAACGTGCAACTCCTCGCTCAAGCCTAGCCTTCTGACCTGCTTCTTGGTCCAGCGCCAAGTGTAGGAATCTGCAGGAAAAGAAAGGCGGTCATCTAAAAGGCAGGGAGAAAAAAATCCCTGGAAAATCGTGACAACAAGAAAACCCTAGAACTACCTTCAAGGCCAGGAATCAGGCCCACGGGAAGCAAGTACTCGTCTGTCGTGATGAGCTCCGCATGAGGGAGCCAGAAAACAGGGCCAAAGTTCCCATGTTTATCCGCCACGATCTCAAACTTTTTTATCAAAATCTTCTCCTTCTCGCTCAGCCTGACTTCCAGAGCCTTCCCCCCAACGCGAGGGTGATACTCCTCACGCGTCTCCATGCGGGTATGGACATGGTTCCTAAAATGTCTAGGAATTTTCCACCCTGACGCACTATGGACATATATAAAATTATTTTTCCAGTCTTTGAGGCTGCTCATAGCCGGCCAGACCAAGGCGTACTTTTTCTGTCTCAGCAGAGACCAGTAACCAGGGGAGCCATCCCCCCCAGATGAAGACACCATTTGGAGGCCAACCATAAAGCGAAGGGCGTCAATATAAGGCCCCTCGCCATGGAAAAGACAAGTCCAGGTGTAGGCCACTAATGCTCTAATGGCCGTTGCAGTCAGCTGGGCGATAGCAACGTTCATCCTCCTAAAAGTTTCCTCCAGGAAGGGATGCAACGGGAATCGCAGGCCGAATTCTAGGGCCTTATGGTAGACGGCTACACACCCTTCTGGGGGACAGCACACTGTGTCTCTTTCCCCAGGGACTACCACTGTGTACCCCTCCCCAAAATTATAAAACTGTTCAATGGCCTTAGCCGCGTTACACTCCAAGATCAGATCCTTATTCTTAGCCTCAGGATAGGTCTGTAAGGGAACCACATATTTTTCTTTGTCCAAGAAGTAGGTCCTCCCTCTCTCCCTACGGATAAGGGGGCCGGCGACCCTGGCAGGGTCCACCTCCAGGGCCTCGTCATCAGAATCAATCACATCAAAGGGAGCCGGCTCGGGTGACTCAGCACCCTCTCCCCTGTGGTGATCGTCTTCCTCCCTGGGGTCAACCCCGGAGGAAGAAGCAACGTCATGACGGCTACCAACGCCGCTAGTTCTCCCGAGTAAAGAATCAAGGGAAAGGGGATGGACTCGCGACATATAGGCTATGGAAGGGAAGAAAAGAGGCGAGAGATTCGAAAGTTCTAACCTAAGGACGCCGGTGAAGTTGCTGGAGACAGCGACAAGAAGTGTTCCTTGCTCCTCAAAAAGAAAACGCTCGGCCAATGAAGGAGATTCGAGAAGTGTTATGGGGTGTAAAGTATCAAGAAGAGTAAAAGAAGAGAATGGAGGGAGAGAAGGGTTTATATACAGCCCAAAGAAGTTTGAAAGACGAATCCCCTGACAAAACCCTCAAGGATCGTCCACGTGTCACATACTGAACACCAATTGCTCACCTTTTTCAAGAAGAGCCTCGATAAACAGAAACGTCAGAGAGAAAGGTCAATCAACGACCTCATTCAAAAAAAATAAAAAAATAAAATAATAATAATAACTCATATTAAAAATTCAAAATACACAAAATATTCATTTCATTCAAACCTTACAAAGGAAAGCTACATCGTGGGACGGATATGAAAGAAAAATACATAAGGCACAAAAAATTCCGACCCGACAGAAACCAAACACCCTGCCACGCAGGTCTAATCATCGCCCAAGTCTGGAGAATAATCCCCGGGGCTGCCTGGACTCCCGAGAGCCGAGCCCCAGTCCCAGTCTGGGGAGCCCTGGAAAGGGTCATCTGAAGCTCCGTCCTCGTCCTTGTCGCTCAGGCAGCCCAGACCCTCACTATCACCAGAATCATGGCTGCTATCCTCCCAGTCCCTGCCAAAGGGAACTGCCTGGGATTCGTCGCAGGTGCGACAGCCTGTCTTCTTCACAGGCGAAGAGGGACCTGACGCCATGGAAGAGTCAGTGTCAGAAAGGTTGGAGCGGAATTGCTCTGGATGTAGCCACGGAAAGCACTCGTGGCATCCTCTGTCAAAACAGCCCCCTCCCTGGGGGCAGCGCCTAAACCTAGGCGCAACAGGAGGAGAAGGCCTCCTGAGGCGTTTTCCCGTCCTAGCAGAAGCTTTCCGACCCATCCGTCGGGAACGAAGCCGTGAACAGCGACTCCGGCGAACGGCTAAATAAGCGGCCCGAGCATATCGGAGCCTCCAAAACCCTCTAAAGATGAAGGTAACATGTCTGACTCCACGGCGAATTACGCTTTTCTTGATCCAAGCCATGTTTAAGACAAAGAAAATGGAAAGATTGAAGATGGGTTGAAACACAAATGATAAAGGAAACTGAGGATTTTATACAAAAGAAAGCGCGGCATTAATGAACGCTCCAACCACCCTGGGAGGAGAGCCACCAATCAGGAACTCTTCACGGTTCCCCAAAATCCGCCCAGAAGAGAAGTGCAATCATCACAAAAACGCTCTCACCTCTTTGCATACCTGACATGAGCAGTGCAAAGTTCCTTGGGAAGGTGCGAAACATTAAATGCTGCAACAGACATGGAAGTCAACCCCCCTCCAAGCAAGAGTCGCCAGCAGAAGAGAAGTCTCACTTCCCTCCTACTGACGAAGGCCAATTGATTGGGGTGGGCCGCCTGTCAATTAGCCGCCTGCTAGGCAAGCTCTGAGACGGTCCCTGTCAAAGAGTTGAAAGACCAACCCCTAGCAAGAAATTAAAACAAGAAGCATAAAACGCTAAGGTTGGCCGTCAGCTGCTGGGAGCACAGGCCAACCCAGCCTGTCGGAACTGGGCAGCTCCCTGCCTGAAGACTGTCTGCACTGGGAAAATCCCTGGCCGACAGGGCCAGAACCCCCAGGGGCCCTCTCGTCATTTTGCCTAAGGTAATTAGGAATGGGTGGATGAGAAACCGCCACTTGTCACTTCTCTATCCAACCATTCCACTCCCACTTCTCTCTCTTGTGGGAAGGTATAAATACCTCCCCATTTCCCACATGAGAGGGGTTGGATTTTCTCTCTCTAGACTCTTACTCCTAAAAACGCCGCCTAGTTCCTCACGAGCTAGGTTCGTAAAGGCATTTCACGGACTGACTTAGGCATCGGAGAGGGTTTCCTCGGACAACCTCCGAGGCCCTGTGCGTTCATTGTGCAGGGAGCAGGCCATTTTCGCCGGGAAGGTCCGATCCAGGGAGTGAGAGAAAGGGGAGACCAAGGGAAATCAGACGATCAATTGTTCACCATTAACCCGATTGTACAACCCGGATCCTAGACCGGGTGAATTGTTTCCGTGACCGGAACAGAACCTAATAAGGTGAGCACCCAGACTAATAAGGAACCCGACCATCACTTTGTTCAGTTTTAGTTATTTTACGTTTTGAATTCCGTGTTAGGTGATTTAGCATGCGATTATAAGGTCATGAAAGCAATAAATCATACGAAAAACTATAAATGCGAATGTAAGTAAATCACATTGTGAGGAATTGCACCCTCGGAGTATACACTAAACGGGACTCGATGCATAGATAGTTTTGAGAACGGATCTCAGAATTACTCGGGTCTATTTAGTGTGTTTTAGTATTTATGGTTGAAGTTGAGACATTACGTATTTTAGTAGATGCTTGTGGGCCTAGCGCCCACATCTAGTGTTGTCTTAGTGCGTAATAATAGGAAATACGAATATGGAAAGTTTTGTTTAGATGACAACCTAGTGACGACTCGATCAACAGGCGGGTCCTCCTAGCTTGACCAGTGACTCCGGCAGAACTCCGTTACCGTTTGACCTTCCCGTGGCTACTCTGGCAGAGCTTTGTTGCTAAGGACTAGTTCTGCGGCTAATCCGGCAGAACTTCGCTACTAGTTTTGAGCTAGTCGATCACAGGCACCTCGGTATCGAGTGGGGTGCTCGAAGGTGAGGAGTCGCGTCGATGTCGCTTTTTTATCCGAACTACGATCGAGTGGATCGTTTGCCTCGGGTGTCGGAGTGCGAGTTCTTAGCGAGAGATTAGAGGGAGAAGAGAAGAATGAATTGTGTGTCAAATGAATGAGGCGGAGGGGGGTATTTATAGGTGTTTTCGGCCCTCGTCGCCCATATGGACGCCTGAGCTGGGGCGCACCAGGACTCAGGCGCCTGGGCTAAGGCGTGGCGAGAGCCAGGCGCATAAGGTGAGGCGGTTGGGATTTTGAGGATACGGTTTTGATACTTTCCAAAACCGTGAGACGGATGTATAATACGTTTCTTGGGTGCTAAGATTTCCCGCGGCTTGACCTAGCGCCATGCGTTTAGTGGGCCTCGGGTGTTCATCCCGAGGTTCGCTTGACACGGTGTTGACTCGGTTCGAGTTTTGGGACCGACTCGGGGTCCCGGTGTCGGAATTAAATCTAATTAGTGTCTATGTGACCGTAATGACACGACTAAGGCTGCCATCATGTTAGTTTTTTTAATTTTTTTCGAGTAAGTATTTGATCCGTTCTATAGGAAAACTACCTAAAACATCGCGAACCCGTGTCGAGTTGCAGTCCTATCGTCATCGGGTATTTGTTGGGCACTCCTGCAGCCACCAGGTGCAATTCTGGGTGTCTACAGTTTCTAATATCGAAATTATCGTATTATCGTCTAGTCAAACAAATAAAACATTGTCCCTAGGATGCGATATCGACTCTGTAGTCGAATATCGGATCTAAAGGAATCAATCATTAAACCATATTAAGCACGATCCCGTTGACGCCGAAATAATAGTCACGTGTTCGAAAGGACTAATTACGACATTACGACGCAGAGGGAATTATTTCATCTTAATTTAGTTTTAAATGATTTATAAACATCTTTTACAAAATTCACTCTAAATATTAGATATTGATTTTTGTAATCAAGTATCGAATATGACGAGTATCGAAAACTAAATCGAGTGTAAATCATATTATATTTTCACGCGATTTAGCAAAATTATCGATTTTAAAATTAAAAACAAATTCACGAACCATTGTTCGTACAGGGGACACTCGATCGAGTGCCTTAAGCCACTCGGTCGAGTGACACCCCAAAAAGTGGGCAGAAGGTTTTTTACGAGGACCACTCGATCGAGTCCCTCTATGACTCGATCGAGTGGCCTTTGTCACGTCAAAATCGTGTGCCTTCAACATATTTCAAGCCTCGACAAATCTTTTTAACGACTTCGGTCAACACGTGTCAAGTCCATCACGTGATTTATTCTTTTCAAAACTGTGCATCGTACCATTCTAATCAATTTTTGTTCTATTATTATCGTTACCAACCCGTTTGTTTCTATTTTGGCGCTTTATTTTCATTGTTTGTTTTATTGTACTAAAACGAACCTCGCATGCAAAATACAACTTCGACATAATTCAAAGATGCATTAAACGACATAGATCAAAGATATTTCACATGTTTAGTCGAAAACACTGTTTGCATATCATTTAATCCTTAAACTAACGCGCGTACACGAAAAATGAACGATATCTAAGTAGAGGCTGCACAGTGCGGGCGGGGTTGGGTGTTCTTTGTGAACCTCCCAACACGTACTCTCTCCCCTTACTCATAACTATGGTTTCCGGATGTCCGAAACCGTTGGCACATGAGAGTCATTCAATACTTGGTAACCGATAATGTTGGTATCAGTATCGCAATGCAAAGGGACGAACCCCATAAGCTCTGAAATCAAAATGGGCCGTACTCTGTGCACGGCCCACCAAGATATAGAGTGGGTTCGAATAGGCCCGAACTCCCACAAAGTTCGGTGACGACTCCCATTTAGATTTAAATATCAACCCGAGATCCATCTCACATGAGATTCATTTGCCGCCCCAAACCCACGCGTGGCCGCGTCGGGGTGGACCTATGTCATGTCCACAATTTGGCGACTCTGCTGGGGATACCCGATGTACCACTTGTCATCGGGGTTCCTAGGGTGAGACTCGAAAAGAAATCGTTCGAATATTAATGTATGCGTTTTAGTTCGATGGTTCATGCATTACCCAAATTTTTCCCGGGCCGGTTACTTGTGACCGACGTCCCACTATACCGCGGTGCATTCCTAAATGGGTGCGCTAAAAACTTCTATGGCCGAACTCGTATGGGTTTCACGGCATGTTCTAAGACCAATTCGGCTTAGGAAGTCCGTCCTGATTTACGAGAAAGTCGTCGTTGTTGGTATAGACCCGATTTCGACCGACCGAGACTTAGTTTAGAGCATACATGGTGTCGATATATTGCTTCCATGACTACATGCTACTTGATTTACATGTCATCTTTTTTAAAAAATCGTTATTTCAAAAAAAAACATCTTTTCAAAATTATTCAATTTTCAAAACCCGGGATGCTACCGAAATTAGGACTTACGATTTGACTCAAAATAGGCTATTTTTAGCCGGTATGCTACCCATTACAAATTTCAAAAATTTTCAAAACTTCAAAAAAAACGGCCCCTGATGGCGCTTTTTCCACTTTCAAAAGTCGGGACCGTCCTCCGATTTTTCTCGGAAATCAAACCTTTTCAAAAATCTTCTTTGTCTTAGGATTTACCACATTTAGTAGTGTCGGGTCTTTTCCTAAGTTGTCGAAGTCTCTAGTGTCGAAACTCCATCGTTTTTACATCACGGGTTTCCCCCTATCCCATTCCGCCTTATTTGTCAAGGCACGGCCCACCTACGTAGGACGTACTCCTACAAAGGGAGGCCCGTTTACACATTCGAGTCCAAAGCCTGAAGAAATCTCACGTGGACCTTCCTTCGAACGGGACTAGGCCCACTCAGCCGAATCCTAAGGAAGTTACACCACCCACGAGTCACTCGTCTAGGTGTCGGCCTCGAGTCATTTTCTCGTCTAGTCTTTTCCTTGCTCGGGATGTACTGTTTTGATTCCAGGATCTGGGTCAGTTTATGATTACGTGGTATTCTTACAGACAGCCAACCAGTAACAAGACACCAACACAAGATGCAAGAAGCTTTGGACAAGTTGACAGCCTCACTGGCTCAGATTGAGACCCAACTGACAGCTATCAAGTCCGACCAAATAGCTATTGTTACCCGCTTGAGTGCCATGGAACAAGGGACTCCCAATGGTGGGGTTGAGACTACTGGTCCTTTGGAAGAACTGCTCAGCGTAGTCCGCAAACTGGAAGAACAGGTCCACTTATCGAATAACAACACTATCCACACGGAAAATGCCCGTGCCTATTCGCCCCTGAATGATGAACTACCCGCCAATCTCAACCTTACGGGCCTACCAATGTTTGACGGGACCGAGGATCCGGTACTTCATATCCGGGCCTTCAAAGAGTTCATGGCCCTTAAGGGAGTGAAATCGACCATGTTCAAGCACCTGTTTGCCTCCTCCCTCGAGAAGCATCCGAAAGCTTGGTACTACAGGTTTGATTCCAAGAAATACAAAACTTGGGATGACGTGGCAACGGAGTTTGCTCGGAATTATGCCGACAACACCGAAATCCAAACCACGATGCGCACCCTTGAGGTTATGGCCCAGGAACCCAAGGAAGCTTTTACAAAATACCTTCAACGCTAGAGGGCCGAGAGTGTGAAGTTGGTCGACAAGCCCAATGAAAAAGTTTTAGTGGAGGCCTTCGTTAAGAACCTCCTCCCCTCCAACCGGGTCCATCTCCGGTATGCTGTCATACCCAATTTCGCCACCTTAATTGAAATGGGGACGAGGATTGAAGATGTCTTGAGACTAGAGAGCCTTACTAAGGCCTCTAGCAAAGGGTATCAAGGGGCCAGCTCATCCACCAGCAAGCCCACATCTGCAGCTGCAACCCGCATCATTTTCGACGAGGTTAATCTACTTGATACCCCGTCCAAAAAAATACCACACCTCGGGTGTTCACTGATATAGGTACTACCTATACATATGCCTTACAAAGGCTATCATCAAAGGGCCTGATCCAACCGATAGGCCCAACTTCTGAAGTCCCGGTCGAGCGACGCTCCAAGGCCTACAACGTCCACGCTTATTGCCAATACCACCGAGGCAATGGGCACAATGCCGAAAAATGTGGGAAGCTGAAGCACTTGATCCAGGATCTCATCGAGAGCGGTAAGATCCCCTTACCCGGAGACAAGCCGAGTAATAAGGACAATCCCTTAGGTGCCCACGCCATTTTTTCCGGAGAAGTAATTGACTGCTCACACCTCATTTCTCCATTTATCCCGCAAGTGAACGGGATCTGGTTCGACGACGAGGAAGATGTGTACCTCACCAAAGGGGAAGTTGTCCCCAGTACCCCGGAGGAGATCCGGGAGGCTAAATCCAAGGCCTTAGCCAGTAACCACCTTAGTCGTCCCTATCAAGCCACTAGCTCTAGGGACACCCCTATTTCGATAACCGTCACTGAGCCAGTCAGGGCGGAAGTCGCCCCTGAAGAGCCGACCACAGAAAAGGCTCTCGTGAAGCAACTAAAGAAGACCCGAGTTGACCTCTCTATATGGCAACTCCTAGTTAGCTCACAAGAACATCGAGAGGCACTCACTAAGACCCTCGATCAAGTCAAGATCGACTCCTCGGCTACTCCTGCTGAAATGGTAGCCACGGTCCTACCCCACTTAAAGGGCAAAACTGTGAAAGAAGGCTCACTAATCACCTTCTCTGAAGCCGATCTACCACCGTTCGGGACTACCGACAACATGGCCCTCTATATCACGGTAATCTACTGTGGAAAGTATCTCTCGATGACTCTAATCGACGATGGGTCCGCGGTCAACGTCCTCCCCTTGAGGACCGCCAAAGCCCTTGGCATTACCGAGGCCGACTACGTTCTGACTGCTCAAACCATCCAGGCTTTCGATGGGAGCCCAAAGTCGGTAGCTGGGGCCGTGAAACTAACCATCATAATGGACCCGATAGAAAAGGAGCTAGAGTTTCAAGTAATCGATGTCACCTCTTCCTTTAACCTGCTCCTACGGAGGCCATGGATCCACGCTGTGATCGAAGAGGAGTATCTTTTCCAACCCTACTTCACAACAAGCATCGACGTGATGCTACAAAATTTTGGGTATCTACCGGGGGCTACCTCCCGACCCAATCTTCTAGTTGGGAAGATTATTGAGGTCCTTAAAAATGAAGACTCGCACCCAGGCCTCGGTTATGCTACAACTCCGGGCAACATTGTCCGAGCAGGTATTGAAAGAACCTGCAACCACATTAAGGGTATCTACTTGAGCCCATATAGCCTACGACTAACCGACTACTTCATCACACCGGTATTTGGGGTTGTCCAGGTTGGTCTGTACCAACCCAATGTCGTGCACCCTAGGACCCACTTGGCCCAGGACTGTAACTACATCCCGGATGATGTCTTCGCCCTCGTCCAGTCAGAGAATGCCAACGATGCTGAGCCCGTGCTAGGGCTACTCTTCGGGGAAGAAACCATAACCCCGACTCCGAAGGAAGACCTGGTCAACCTTATTCTGCGCAGTAATAGGTTTGACCCAACTAAGCTAATCTCGGATGTTGGCTCCGAGACGGGAAACAGGGCCTGGAGAAAAACCATCAAGTGGACTGACAATCAGGGCCGAGTCTACAAGCTGATCACTAGAGAAGGAGACATGCCTGAGTCTGAGTCTGAGTCTGAGTCGGAGTCCGAGTCAGAGTCTGAGGATGAGTCTAGAGAGTCCAGTGCTAGAGTCACTTCTGTAACCACCCCTCTCCCTTTAGTTACTCCTACTGCCGGTGCTTTGGGGTCTGTCCCGAGCACCTTACCTATCCCGCCACTGACCAATGATCAGGCGGCAACTCTTTTCGAGCTATTTTCAAAATTTACAATCAATAATAACAAATGTTGTGCTTACGACTTGTCTTACTTTCAAAATGCTTTCAATTTCAAAAATATTTTGTGCAATGACATTGAGAAACCCGACGAACAGGTACCCTTACCTCCACATCTGATCGAGCAACTAGAGCAAATGGAATCCCGAAACCCGATAATCGAGGAAACCAAGTCCATTAATGTAGGAACAACCATAGAACCTCAGATGCTTAAGATAGGGTTATCTTTAGATCCCGAGGAGAGTCAACAGTTCACCAGCCTCCTTCAAGTATTCAAAGACGTTTTTGCATGGTCCTACAAGGACATGCCAGGGATAGACTGGGAAATAGCCGAGCACCGCATACCGATCAAAGATGGGTTCAAGCCAGTTAAACAGAAGCTCCGCCGAAAGAGGCTCGAATGGTCCCTTAAGGTCAAGGAAGAAGTCGATAAACAATTCAAAGCCGGCTTCATACAAGTGTCCGAATATCCGGACTGGGTTGCGAACATCGTGCCGGCTCCTAAAATGGACGGTAAGGTGCGTGTCTGCGTAGATTTTCGGGATCTTAACAAGGCGAGCCCAAAAGACGATTTCTCGTTACCACACATCGACATATTGGTGGATAACACAGCTGATCATGCCCTTCTATCATTTATGGACGGGTATGCCGGGTATAACCAGATAAAAATGGAAGAAGAAGATATGAGTAAGACCACCTTGGGGTACTTACTGTTATACCGTCATGCCATTTGGCCCCATCAATGCCGGGGCCACTTATCAACAAACCACCACAACTTTATTACACGACATGATGCATAAAGAAGTGGAAGTTTATGTAGACGACATGATCGTCAAGTCTAAAAACAGGGACGGTCACATCACCGCCCTGAGAAAATTCTTTACCCGACTATACGAGTACAACATGAGGTTAAACTCTCAGAAGTGTCGCTTCAGGGTAACATCTGGCAAACTACTGGGTCATATCGTTAGCCAACGTGGCATCGAAGTCGATCCAGCTAAAATCAAAGCCATTACCGAGATGCAACCTCCTAAAACCAAAAAAGAAATAAGAGGATTCCTCGGGAAAGTCCAGTACATCAGCCGGTTTATTTCAAAACTAACCATGGTATGTGAACCCATTTTCAAGAAGATGAAGATAGAGGAGCGAATACTGTGGGACGATAAATGTCAAGCAGCCTTCGATAAAATCAAAGAAATCCTGTCTGCTCCACCAGTTTTGATGCCACCTCAACCCGGTTTGCCTTTGTCGTTATACCTAACAACGACCGAGACAGCCATGGAGGCTGTGCTGGCTCAGACAGTCAACTCCGAAGAATGAGCTATCTACTACATCAGCAAAAAGGTTTTTGAGTATGAATGCAAATACACCATGCTCGAGAAGACATGTTTAGCTCTAGTCTGGGCCACTAAGAAGCTTCGACATTATATGCTCAGCTACGAGGTACAGGTGCTATCTAAGATGGATCCAATCAAGTACCTCTTCGAAAAGCCCATCCTCAATGGCAGAATGTCTAGGTGGACTCTAATGTTAGCAGAGTTCGACTTAAAGTTCGTGCCGTTAAAAGATATTAAGGGTCGGGTAGTAGCCGAGTTTCTCGCCGACAGTCTCGTATCCGAAGAAGGACACACCGACACTTGGTCCTTCCCGGATGAATATATTTTCCATACCGATACCGAAACGTGGGACTTATACTTCGACGGGGCATCCAATTTCCGAGGATTCGGAGTCGGGATTGTTTTAATCTCGCCAAAAGGGGAACATACTCCCATGTCCATCAAATTGGACTTTGATGTTACTAATAATGCCGCTGAGTACGAAGCATGTATCCACGGGCTACAAGACGCCGCCGATTTGGGGATCACAAACCTCTGGGTACACGGTGAGTCATCCCTGGTCATTAATCAAGCGCTTCAAAAATGGAAAACTCGGAACGCCAATCTCGTGGCCTACCAGGCACGAGTAAGGCATCTCGAGAAAAAATTCCAAAAGTTGGAGTACATAAACTTGCCTCGGGAAGAAAATCAGTTTGCAGATGCACTCTCAAAACTGGCATCTTTACTGAATATTACCGATCACGTGACTAGTATGCCAATTTGTGTCGAAAGACGGTCTGAGCCGGCATACATCCACGACATTGAAGATATTGACATACCTGATCCTGAGCCATGGTATCAAGCTATGCTAACATACCTGAAGATCGGGGAATATCCTCCTAGGACCGACAGTCGAGCCAAGAAAGCCTTACGAAGGCTGGCAACCCAGTTCGTCCGTACCGACGACGAACAACTATACAAAAAGACGGCACATGGGGCTCTTCTCCTATGTGTTGATAAAATCAAAGCTGAAATGGTTATGGCCGAAGTACACGACGGCGAGTGCGGTCTGCATATGAATGCTCAGATGCTAGTTCGAAAAATCATGAGGCTCGAGGATTACTGGAATAGCATGGAGACCGACTGCCAGTTATATGTTAAGCATTGTCATAACTGTCAAGTTTTCGCCAATGTACAGCATATGCCGCCATCCTTACTATATAGTAGTATATACCATGATGTCACCTTGGCCATTTTCGACATGGGGTATCGATATAATCGGGAAGATAAACCCTTCTGGGACCGGTGGGCATTGTTTCATTCTCGTAGCTATCGACTATTTCACAAAATGGGTCGAAGCTGAATCTTACCGTATTCTTAACGCCAAGCATGTTGCCAAGTTTATCCAAAATAAGATAATATGCCGGTACGGGATCCCGCACGAATTTATCACTGACCACGGGACCCATTTTAAAGCCGAAACAGCGGCCCTGCTAATCAAGTACAAGATTCAGAGGCATACATCTTCACCCTACCGACCCCAAACAAATGGAGCGGTAGAAGCG
The DNA here is from genome assembly GCA_958450325.1 of Agrostemma githago. NCBI lineage: Eukaryota > Viridiplantae > Streptophyta > Magnoliopsida > Caryophyllales > Caryophyllaceae > Agrostemma > Agrostemma githago. The sequence goes on from OY288239.1 coordinate 40,696,685, forward strand.
GCTAATAAGACGATTATCACCATACTCAAAAAGATGGATGATAATTACCTGGACTGGCCCGATAAAATACCCTTTGCACTGTGGGGGTACCGCACGTTAATCCGCACCGCAACCGGTGTAACTCCGTATTACTAACATATGGGATGGAGGCGGTCCAGCTCGTCGAGTTGGAGGTGCCGTCTCTCAGAATCTTGCTTGAAAGTCAAGTACCTGAAGCTGATTGGGTTCAAGCACGGTATGACTCGCTAGTCCTATTGGATGAACGACTATCTCGTGCCCTCAATAACATCCAGATATATTAAAAAAGAATCCAACGGGCCTTCAATAAAAGGGTGAGGCCCAGACAGTAAAGAAGGGGATTTGGTTCTCAAGTCTGTTCGAGCCTTATTACCAGTAGACCCGATGGGAAAATTCAAACCCAATTGGGCCGGGCCATATTTGGTGAAGAAGATTCTATCAGGCGGAGCTGTAGTGCTGACCGACCTGGACGGGAATGAATTTGTCAACCCAACCAACCTGGACCAGCTGAAGCGTTACTACCCTTAAGCCCTTTCTCAATGTCATTAGCAAAGTTTATTAAAATCGTTTTTTATATATAAACTTTCAAAAACAAGTCAAAAGCTAGAATTATTTATTTTACTATTGTAAACATCTTGAACCAATAGTCTTGGTGTATTTCGAGATTGCGAATTTATAAAAGAAAATCTGAACTATGTTTGGATTGATTCCGCTAATTGTGGATACGTAGGCAGCCCCTCAAAAGGGCACAACCACTGCAATCAAGAAAAAAACATGAGCGGTTTAAATAATAAACTTTCTTTATTTATTACTAAAAAAAATCCGATAAACTCGGAAAATTACAAATTGTAAAAAATTCAAAATCCAAAAAAAGCACACGACACTAAATAAATAATAGTAATACTTAAATAATAAAAACTAAGGACTCGGTGTTTAGGGAATCTTGCTCTTTATTTTGTCCTTGGCTTCTTTTTCCGTCCACTGGCGACGACATGGAGGCGAGCGTTCTCGAATCACCACAGGAACCTTCTTAGCCCGAACTCGTTTCTTCAAACTCGAGTCATCAGTCACTTCAGTCGGCCCAAGTCGGGCCCTCACCCTTTCTGGCAACCGGTCTCGTCGGCCCAGTCGGTCTCGGGCCACCAATCTCGGCCCTAGCCTCCTCTATAAGTCCGTCCGGAGGATCGATTGTCCCTGTGAGCCGCTAGCACCGATCTCTTTAGCTCGAGTCTTAGTTTTTGATTTAAGACCTGACTCCAATCGGACAAGGGTAGCAGGAGTCTCTCCTTCGTCAAAGAAACCCCTATTGTTTTTCACCGTCTTCCTGCGAACTAAGTCAAAAGCTTCATCAACCTTCAAAGCTTTACGGGCCTCCTCACACTCCTCGGAAATCCATTTCCGATATGATTCCGAAACCCAAACGAATTGGCAAGGGCGGAGTATGGTCCATATGGCACGGGTAAACCAACGTTGTAGCCACGTGTCACACATAGCGTCCGTCAATTGGAGCGAAACGCTAATATTTGCTTCAGTCTCGGGGATTCGCTGAGACGAACCGAATTGCCTCAGAATGCGGTCCGGGTAAATATGGATGGTCCAGTCAATGACAGGATCACCATGTAACGAGCTTTGTCTCTCTTGGCTAGCCCCGTCAGTTTCGAAAGAAACCACCAAGCAAAGGTCCACCTAATCAAAGGTCCACCATGAAATTTTAGCTCTTTGTCCCAATAAGCTCGGTTTATGTAATGACTCGAGCTTATCCGCCGTCTCCTTGAGCAAATCTGGCTGCTGCGATAGTTGGATACATTCATCGGGGGCTCTGTGATCGACAAACGCTCGGATAGCAAAATCTGACAAAAAAAAAATGCAAATTTCCGTAAGTAAATTTGGACTCCGCTGGCAGGCACTCGATCGAGTGGACTAGCTGAAATCAGGCAGACGGGTTTTTATCGAAGTCACTCGACTCGATCGAGTGGCGGTCCACTCGATCGAGTGGCCCCTGTACGTCAATATTTCGCGTTAAAAAAAAGAGAGATAAAAAAGCGTAAGAGGTATATCTGCAAAAGACGGGTACTTCCCGTCAATTGTCGGTCCGGGTCAAGTTTTCTAGCATCGAGGCCCATAATGATCTCTCCGATTGCCAGCCAAGCCGGGCTGTGACTCGTCTACATCTGATCAACTATGCCGATCAGCCTGATCTGACCCAAGCACGAGTCAGCATCCATTTATCCCTCAAAGACATATCGATGCATCATGCGAAAGGCAAAAGCCCTACGCCTATGGGTGGGAGTAACTCTTACGCCGCCAGAATTCATGAATTTATCGGCTAAGTCAAACAAAGAAAACGAATCTCCCCGCACCATTCGATCCGTCTCAGCATGAGACAAGCCAAGAAAATCCCTTAATCTCCTCCTTGGGTCAGGATAAAACGGAGGAATAGCAGGACGAGGGTTAGGACACCAACCGCCAATAGCTGCAATTTCTTCAGGGAGAGGACATAATTCTCCTCGAGGGAACGCGAAAACATGATGGGTGGTATCCCAAAAGGTTAGGCAGGCATCCAGAAAGTGTGAATCAACTCGGAGGCGTTGAAGCGGGAATAGGGCAGTAATTCCCATCTGGGTCAGCTGAACTTTTTCTTCGTCCCGAAAGTACTGGGACCACGCCTGAAGCATTGCTGTCAAATTCTCGATACCATGGCAGATATTTTTCTTGAAAGTCTAAAAGATTTTGAGAAAAGAGAAGAAAGATTTGGATTGAGATGTAAAGATTGTAACAGGGAACCCTCTATTTATAACAAAAAACCCCTTCTAGCATCCCTAATTGCCTTAGGAATAGGAACTCTTGTCATATTTCCTAATCCACATAGGCATGGGCTCAACCCAAGGCTTCAGAAGTCCTTTTCAGAATCTGAAACAAGTATCAAGTCATCCCGAACATTTCTTATTTTAAAATTTCAAAATTTCGGAATTTTTAAAATTTTCACAAAAAATCAATTTTTTTACTTCTCCACTGTGAGTCGGTGTTTCGCCTAAATGTTACATACGAGTTGCTATGTGTCAGGATACAGGTACACCAGACTTCAGAAGAAAGTCTCCACGCGGCTCAGTTACTCCCCACTGAGCTATTATCATCAGGACATGTATGACCCTCTACTTATGGCTGGCGAGCCCTTTTACGCAAGTCTAATGAACTATAAACGACCCGACCGGAAGTCTGCCAGGTCTTAATCTTTGATTAGCCTGGTAGCTATTCTGACTTTCGCCTTGTCCAAGCCTCAGTCAAAGTGGGGGCTCTGTAGACACCCACATTTGGCTGCCAGGTGTCTATAGCAGTTTCCAAATAACACCCGATGATGAACGGACGTACACATGACTTAATACGCTCGATTTTGGACTCGGAATCAAGAGTATTTGGCGCGAGATTTTATAGGAGTGAAAATCTCACCAAACCGACCTCAAATCCAGGCCCAGTGAGTCATTTCCAATCAAATAAGACTAATTTGGGTCAAAACTGACACCAAGGGCAAAACCGTCTTTTAGCGACCGGGTCAAACCCCGGTCAAAGGCATTTCCTAGACAAAAACATCAGTCACGCAGAAGCAAGCAACTAAACCTCTCCGCTAGAGATAAAACTCTATCTCTAAAGACGCCTCCCACTCGTCCAGACCCACTCGATCGAGTGGACCGGCCCACTCGGTCGAGTAGGCTCGTAAAACCCACCAGAACCAGTGTCAGACCGGGCACTCGATCGATTGCCATGCACTACTCGGTCGAGTGGGCTCTTTCCTATCTGAAATCAAGCCTCTTTTATATCCAAAACCGGGTGTTTCATCCAAACCGAGCATCTTCTATCCAAAAGTCGGGTACGTTTTCCTATAAATACACCCCTTTGCAAACCTTCAAAACACACAATTCACAACCCAAAATTTCATCAACCTTAAGCAAACTATACACAAGTGCAACCCCGACTTTTCCTCTAGAAATCCTATAGGAAACCCGAGCCAAACCGATCCAAAAATACAACACCTAACACTCCCTATATCCTCGTTACTCCCGTGCAAACGTCGTTACTACGAGTCCTTAATCGAGGCCAAAATTAGCATGTAGGTTGAGGGTGTTACAAATCCCGTTATCTCCTTTTCTCTCTTCCTTTTTTTTGCCTTTCTCGTCCGTCTGTCGTCTTATGTCGTTATCGTCGCGGTTTTTTATTTTCCTTTTTCTCGTTTCTAATATCGAAATTATCGTACTATCATCTAGTCAAACAGATAAAACGTTATCCCTTGGATGCGATATCGACTCTGTAGTCGAATATCGGATCTAAAGGAATCAATCATTAAACCATATTAAGCACGATCCCGTTGACGCCGAAATAATAGTCACATGGTTCGACAGGACTAATTACGACATTACGACGCAGAGGGAATTATTTCGTGTTAATACAGTTTAAAATGATTTATAAACATCTTTTACAAAATTCATTCTAAATATTAGATATTGATTTTTGTAATCAAGTATCGAATATGACGAGTATCAAAAACTGAATAAAGTGTAAATCATATTATATTTTCACGCAGAGGGAATTATTTTCACGCAGAGTATCAAAAACTGAATCAAGTCATAAGCCACTCGGTCGAGTGACACCCCAAAAAGTGGGCAGAAGGTTTTTTACGAGGACCACTCGATCGAGTCCCTTTATGACTCGATCGAGTGGCCTTTGTCACGTCAAAATCGTGAGCCTTCAACATATTTCAGGCCTCGATAAATCTTTTTAACGACTTCAGTCAACACGTTTCAATTCCATCACGTGATTTATTCTTTTCAAAACCGTGCATCGTACCATTCTAATCTGTTTTTGTTCCATTATTATCATTACTAACCTGTTTGTTTCTATTTTGGCGCTTTATTTTCATTGTTAGTTTTATTGTACTAAAACGAACCTCGCTTGCTAAATACAACTTCGACATAATTCAAAGATGCATTAAACGACGTAGATCAAACATATTTCACATGTTTAGTCAAAAACAATGTTTGCATATCATTCAACCGTCAAACTAACGCGCGTACAAGAAAAACGAACGATATCTAAGTAGATGCCGCTAAGTGTGGGCGGGGTTGGGTGTTCTTTGTGAACTTCCCAACACGTACCCTCACCCCTTACTCAGAACCATGGTTTCCGGATGTCCGAAACCGTTGGCACACGAGAGTCATTCAATACCTTGTAACCGATAATGTCGGTATCGGTATCGCAATGCAAAGGGACGAACCCCATAAACTCTGAAATCGAAATGGGCCGTACTCTGTGCACGGCCCACCAAGATATAGAGTGGGTTCGAATGGACCCGAACTCCCACAAAGTTCGGTGGCGACTCCCATTTAGATTTAAATTTAAACCCGAGATCAATCTCACATAAGATTCATTCGCCGCCCCAAACCCGCGCGTGGCCGCGTCAGGGTGGACTTATGTCATGTCCACAGGCTGCAGAAGTGCCCAACAAACACTCAATGACGATCGGACTGCAACGCGACGCGAGATTGCGATGTTTTAGATAGTTTTTCTATAAAACGGATCAAATAATCACTCGGGAAAATTAAATTAACATCGAGGCAGCCTTAGTCGTGTCATTACGGTCACATAGACACTAATTAGAGTCAATTCTGACACCGGGAGCCCAAGTCGGTCCCGAAATACGAATCGATTCAGCACCGTGCCATGCAAACCTCGGGATGCGCACCCTAGGCCCACTCGGCGCAACGACGCTAGGTCAAAGTGGGGAGGCTTAATCCCTAAGTCACGAATAATACGCGCAACGCTCGATTTTGGAAAGTATCGAAATCGTATTTTCAAAATCCTGAGCGCCTCACCTCGCGCACCTCAGTCTTCACACGCCTAAACCCAGGCGCCTAAGTTCTGGTGCGACAGGACTCAGGCGTCCATTCGGGTGACGAGAGCCGAAAACAACTATAAATACCCCCTCCACCCCCTTCATTCGACACACAACATCTTCGCTTCTCAGTTCACTGATGCGTGCCATTCCTATTCGATTTTCACCTATTTTGGCACGCATTTCCGTGTCGTTTTATAAATTTTAGGAGTTGGATTAAGCTATTTTCTCCCATATGTGCTACTCGGGTATTCTTTTGTTGTTTTGCAGATAATCGAGACCGAGTAGTTAAAAGAGCTCAAAATTACGTCAAAAATCTTTAAAGCTCTAAAACCAATTCATTGTGCGAAAATCAAGAAAAGATAAAGGTGAGCCAAAGAAGGTCTATACAGAAGTGCAGCAAAAGAAGTCTATAGACCAAAAAGACAAGTTTGTAGACTGAGGAAGTCTATAGACCAAAGTGTGCAGACTGAGGAAGTCCATAGACAAGACAGATGATAAGTCTGTAGACTGAGGATAAGTCTATAGACTTAGAACAAGTCTGTAGACCAAGAAAGTGCAGCAAGGCAAGTCTGTAGACTGAAGAACTCAGTAGGCAGACTTGGATCTCAAGTCTACCAACATAAAATCCAAGTCTGCAGAATAGGATACCGCATCCAAAGACCAATTCAACACAGATAGTTTGTTGACGCTACCCACTATCTTTCCCCCCTCTTACGCATCAAGATTCCCCCACCACCTCAGTTCTTCCCAGTTAATGGGGTTGAGGATATCATTTGAAGCAGGGAGTTACGGGGTAGTTATTTAGGTCTTTAGCACTATAAATAGGGCTATTATCTTTCATCTTCTTCTTCTTCTTTCTCTTTTATTCAGTAATTCAGTCTTTCACACATCCTGTAAATAGTTAGATTTCATCTTTATTTAATTTTTCAGAGATTTCAGTATTTATTATTTTCAGTCAAGACTCGAGTTTTATTATTTTCCTTCTCATTCTACTATATTCCGATTTTGGTATTCTCTCTTCTTCCCGTCTCAATTACTGTAACTTTTGTTTTTCTTTATTAGTCTTCTGTAATTATTATTCTTACTGCTTCTTAATCTGCTTCTTTTCTTCCTGATTTTAGTTTTATTACCTTACTTCTTCATCATGATTCTTACTGTTACTTTCGTTATTATTACTGTAAATATGCTTAGCTAATTTTCCGTCACTAGAGTTTAGGTGAACTACGAATTGAACGAGTTTATATGTGATATCTGAATAATCGATTTTTATGAGTTAAATCGCTCTTGCAACATTATAACGACGAATAATTGATTATAGGCCGTAATTGATTGTTTGTATCTCGTAAATCCCGACCTAAGATCGAAAGCCTAGAACGGATTAGACTCGTTGTAATCGATCCGTTAGGTGACTTCTAGGATGACTAGTGATCCGAGAGGACCATGTCGATGTTCTTTAATCGTCTTAACTGATTATTTGAAAATCGTATGTCTGCTTGTTTTTATTCGTGGTGATCCGGAAACTCTGGTGCTTTTCTCATTTTTTATTAATTCATTATTTTTATTATTTAGATTTTATTAGACCGTCAATTCACAAAAACCCATTATAATCGTGACCCGTTAATAGATTAATTGACTGACTTATCATTTTCACCCTGCCTCCCTGTGGAATCGACCCTACTTACCGCTAGCTACCCGTTAGTAGTAATCTAGGATTATTTTGATTACGGTGACACGACTAACTCGTATCAATTTTGGCGCCGTTGCCGGGGAGGCGACACAATTTTATTTGTTAGTTAATTAATTTATCTCTCGTCTCGGGGAATATCTGTTCCTTGAGATCGATCTCACTGTTTCCATGAGAATTGTTGTAAATTTTCCGCAGGAGTCCGATGAGACTTTTGGAGCTTACATACAACGGTTTTGCAGTTGGCTTGGCTCTCTAAATAGAAAATATTTCACTAATGAAACACTTGTTCTTACCGTTTTGAAGGGTATGACAGAGTCTACTAAGGCCTATGTATATTCTCAATGTAAGGATTTCGAAAGTAAATCCTATGACGAGGCAGTAGATTACTTCGATTGGCTAGCCGAAGAAAGTGTGAAACCCGGTTTTTCACTTTATTTGCCTAGTGATGAACCCGTAGGTGAGACTAATGACGTGAATATTTTTGAGAATCCTTGTTTTGACTGTGAACCAGGTTGTGATGGAAGCTATGACACGAGTCTCAGGGAACCATTTTGTGAGAATCTATGTAATGAGTTTCGTGAGGAACCTTTTGATTCAGAACTTGAGGTCAAGTGGGATCAATACGACAATTACATGTTCGAGGAAAATATTGAGGTTCGATGGGACAAGTATGAGGACGACATTGTAGAGGAGTCATCGGTTTCTTTGCTCGTTGTCTCCTCTCCTTCTACGGTTTTGTCCTTCGTTCCCTCCGCTCCACTTATTTTTCCTCCTTTATGTTTATCAGCCCCACTGCCGTTAATTAGTGACCATTTTCCTATAAACACTGATACTTTATTTTCTGATTTTAACTTTGATTCTCCATGTCTTGCCGACGAGGAGATTAGTTCAGTGTTTCAGGAGGAAATTGATCGTCCACCCCGTGATAAGATGGCTCATTCCGTATTTCATACTTTTGCTACTAACATCTTATCACCTGCATATATCTGCATTCATATTTCTTGTGCTCGAGAATATGACATGCTACTGAGGGCGTTGATTCGTTTTTTAAAATAAAATGAGGAAGTGGCCGAATCAAGGTCGTGCAGGACCGTAAAAACCAGTGCTAGGCAACCCGAGTATTTTTATTTTTATTTTATTTTTGAGTTCGAATAAAGTAGTTACGTTACTTTTAGTGAGTGAGAATAAGGATACTGATAATATGTCAAATTGGTATGCAGGATTAGTAAGCGGCTGAGTCTAGTGAACTATACCAGACTGAACACCCAAGTCTACAGACTCAAGTCTACATACTTACCCCAGTCTTTAGACTCATTTACTCAGTCTATAAACTAACCCACACCAGTCTACCTCAGTCTATAAAATAACGTACCCAGTCTTTAGACTCATCCCAAGTCTTTAGACTCATCTACCCAGTCTTTAGACCCACCCCTAGACCTAATTTCCAGTCTCCCCAGTCTTTAGACTCATCTACCCCATTCTTTAGACTGAATCCCCAGTCTAACCCGACCCAACCAACCCTTCTACCAGGTCTTCTGACTCCCTACCTAGACTCCCCCTGTTCATCTCCTTCCTCCTAATTTCAAAATCAAAACCCTACCACCATCTTCAACCCTCCATTAATCCTCCTTCAGCCTCCACCTTTCCACCATCAAACCCTAACCACCTTCCATCATCGCTCATATTCACCCATCTCTGCCGTCCGCCGTTCATCCCCACCACCGCGCTGCCTCCATTCACTCTCGCCTGACGCCGTTCATCTTCGCCGGTTTCCGCCTTCGTCCACCCTCTGTTCGCCGTTCGTTCCTCCACTCCACCTCCATCTCTGCTCGCCGTCCGTATCTCCCTCCTCACGCTGGTCATTTGCTCCGCCTTTCTTCCCCTTAAATGCCATCCCTCCATCCTCCAGTCAACTTGCTGAATTCTGAGTTAATTTGGAGCAGCAGACTCAGTCCCTCCCTGAATTTTGAGTTTCGAGTTTTAAGGTTTCGATTCTACGTGTTTTCTAGATTTAATGAGTTTTCGTGTTTGTTTTCTGCATTTTCACAGGATACCATGGAACACGAGAAACCATCCACTAAACGCGCTAGAACGCAGACCACAGTTGGGACCAGCAGGCAACTTGAGACGACGCAAGTGGGCATGGAGTCAGCACCAGAGTTGGAATTGGACTGTGTCTAGAGTTCCGTTTGGGGAACCTCGGACATAATTGGTAGTATCTCTCCCACTCACTCACTCACTTAGTTATGCTTTTTAGTCATTTCTTCTTCTTCCCCTTTTTGTCCCGATTTGTGTTTGATATAATGAGGACATTGTATTGTTTGGTTTGGGGAGGGTAACTAATTCGCATTAGTTTGCATATTTCCTGCATTTCAGCATAATTTTTTTTCTTTTTTTTGAGTCATATTAGGTGTCCGAGCGGGATTAACGACGATGATGAAATAGCTTTTGCCCATCCTTAACTCGTTTTAATTACTATATCATTTTAGTGACATTTTAGTTTACTTGATCGAGTATTAGGCTATGGCATATCTCGATTGTTATTTCAGTGAACGAATAAACTTGGCTTAATTTGTCGGCAAACTACTTAGATTCTGAGGATTAGAACCATATGAAACCGATGACATTCATGATCGGTCTATTTAAGAATAAGAGTAGTTCTCCCTATTTCACATGTAACATCAATTTGCATAAGTGTGAAGTCCGTCTCTTAAGTCTTTGTGCATTCGGGTCGTAACTATAGCATGTATTAAGGCTTTCCTTTTTCCCTTTCTCGTTTTCATTTTCACTCAAAAAAAAAATCGAGTTATCCCTTCACCACAGTATACTCAAAATTGACTTGAACGATTTCCGAGTCCCCATAATTGACTCGGTGGCGACTCCACAAATCGGCAACGAATTCGGTTCACTAAAAAGGTCGCCTTACCAAACATATTGGCCTTCAAACATTTACAACCACGACTCGATCGGTTCCAACGAAAACACGGGCGCCTGCGCCCATCTAGTACAAGTTCGAATCATCATCCGAATCGAGGTCCGACACATCGCCCTGAACGCGAGATAGGACCGGCCCCCGACCGGGAGGGGGCCGCGTGGGTGGCCGCCGTGATCAAAATTGGGTCGGTCCTGCGCAGGTACGCGCGGAGCGTCGGGCGGTTGGGATGAACGTCCACAGTTTGGCGACTCCGCTGAGGATTTGGAAACAAGTTTCTAGCGGTGGTGTAACTCAAACGAGGTCGGTGAAGCTCATTTCCTAGTTCCTTGTTGTGGTCACTACAGGTATTGGCCCTAAAAAGCCCACCCTAACCGATATCAGGACCAATCGACCTCTTCGCTGTAAGATCCTTATGGACAGGCGGAGAGACCCTCGGTTAACGCTCCGGCCGCCTAACGCATACACCGCGGATATACTAAACGAGTAGTTCTGAATGGACGGCACGATACTCATCTCCCCATATGACCTTTCGACACCTAAGCAAAGGCTATTCGTGGGCGGTAGCCTACCCTAACCGACCCGTGTCTGCATCGTGCATGAGTGTACGCATTCCTAGTTATGTGTAGCGTGTTTGAACAACCCAAATAAAACACTAAAATCTGGATTCAACCACGACAACATATTCAACCGCACCCAACTCCGTCTTTGAAAAAAAATCTCTCCTTCTCAAAACGACCTTTTGAACACCGATACTCCGGTCAAATCACGTTATTTAAAAAAAAAACGTTTTAAATGTTGTCATCATGGCAAATTTTATACTCACTACTTTCAAAAACAAAAAAAAACCTTTTTGAGCGCCATCACCTTGGCCAAAGCAAAACTCATAGTTTTCCAACAACAATGATAAGTGTAGTTTGTAGTGCCTAATTTGTTGTGTTTTGGTCCCATTTTCCTTGTGGAATCGCTCCTTGGGAGCGGTTCATAGGTTACTTATGCTTCCTTTAGTTCGTTTTAGGTTCCCGAGACCATTCATGAAGAGTTGGAGCGATTCCGACTCAATACATACACTTTTCGGAGCCAACGAAGCGAAGGAACGATCACTCGATGCCTTGGATTCGACCCCGAGACCTTGGGACCCGATTCCGAGCCCCTTAGACTCGATCCCGAGACCCGAGAGTCGATGAGAAGCCCATGTGAAGCAAGGAGGAACCTTAAAGATCATATTGGAGGCCTACAAGACCCATCCCCGACGGGAAGGATCTCATCCCGTCCGGGATGAGGTGCACAAAATGCACTGCGCCTGTTTTGGGTCCGTCCCGGGCGGGACCAAGCCATCCCGGACGGGACCATCTCGTCCCGGACAGGATGGCCCAGCTACAGCTCCGCCTCATTTATTTTCTTCTCCTTACTCATTGTAACCCTATATATACCCTTCCTCTTGTATTCCTATGAATGTTAGACATTACCCACTAAACCCTAGACTACTTTAGCATAGATTAGAGTAGATTAGTCGGTAATTAGTCCTTAATCTAGTTAGCTAATCTTGTATTAAGGAATTCTTGAAGATCTCCACCAAGATTGACAACCTTGGAAGATTGTTTTGGGTTTTATCTTTTATACAAGTTTTCATTCTTGCTTTCATCTTTTAGTATGGTATAATCTCTTTTCCTTTCTCTTAATCTTTGTTTTATCATTCAAGTTTTCATCTTTATATCTTGTTTATTGTTTTGTTCATCATCTTTGTTAGTTTTACATATGTATGCTCTTGTTCTTGTTAGCTTTCCTTTAGATATGTTTGAGTAGACTCTTGATAGGGTTATTAGGGTGATTGGTTGTGATTGTGGATGATTAGGGTGAGATGGGTGGTACTAGATGTTTTTTTTGTTGTTTCCCATTTACCTTGCACTCCACATGTTTGATGAAATGCTTGTGAGACTCGAGACGATCAATCCTTGTTTTTCTTGCCTCTTCTCTTGTGTGTGTGTGTTTGGTTGTAGGTTTGGTAACCTCATTAGTAGCGAGAGCGTGGTGAGGGTGACCCCTAGGCCGTTTAAGTAGCGAGAGCCCGATCGGAACCTAGGCTACGAAAGCACGCTAGTAACCCCGTCTTTCCCCTTTTTATGCCCTTGACATCCATGAACCCGACCTAACCCTAGTTTCTTCTTATCGTTTTATTAGCTTCCGCTACTCATTAGATGCTTGTTTAGCCTTTTTATTTGTTGTTTTAGACTATAGCTTAGTCCTTAGCCATCGCTTAGATTAGCTTGTCTCGAACCGAGTATTTGACCGTAGCACACCTTAGTCCGACACCCCGTCCCTGTGGATTTGACCCGACTTGCCCTAGCTACCCAGTTAGGTTAGTTGGTTATTATTTGAAGGCGGGATCCACGGCAAATCCCTCCCATCAAATTGGCGCCGTTGCCGGGGACAGCGTAGTTTAGACTTTTGTGTGCTTAGTTTTAGACTTTGTTCTTGATTTTTGTGTTTTCTTCTCCTTGTGTATGTCCGTTCTACTTCTTGTGTGCTATTCTCCCTTCCTAGTGCCTCAAAAGCACTAGGCTACTAACGTTTGCTCAAGTGCTTCTAGTTCATCCTAGGTATCAAAGCAACGTTATGGAAATGGCACGTCCTAGCTTCCATCAATCGTCACGGGGCAACTACAGGGCAAATGGCCAAGTCCCAAAATTTCACCAACCATATCAACCTCATCAACAATCTTACGAACTCCCTCCATATGGTTACCATGAAAGTTGTCAAGGATCATTCCAACATCCTCACAACTACCAAATACCCCCACATGACCCACAACCAAAAATCCCCAACTTGGAGACTTGTCAAATGATGATTCAATTGCTAAAGGGTCAACAAGAGGCGATAACTCTAAAGCAAAAGGGTCAACAAGAGATGATGATTCAATTACAAGGGGTTAGGGAGGAGTTTAGGGCCCAAAAAGCGGTGCAAGATGCTCGAATCGTTGCACTCATGGCTCGCATCACGATGTCGGCCACTCGAACTCCACAAATTTTTGGGGAAGGTTCATTTGGGCAAGAAGGTCGGGTGTCTCCACAAGAAAGTCAACCCGATCATGAAGCCATGAATGAAGAGGAAAGGGTCAATCAAGAGACCATTGTTGAGTGTTGCTTGGATGGTGAAGATATGGGAAGAATGAAGGAAGTAGAAGCTTCAAGGGTCAACAATGCGGAGGGGTGTGAACATGATTCTCAAGGTAACTCTTGGGGAGCCGATGTATTGGCTATCAAATTGGATTTGTACGATTTTCTTCGTGATGAACCGGATCTTGACAATCCAAAGCCAAGTGAAGACATACCTCCTCTAGGCCATGTAGACAAGGTGAGTGAAAAGGAACGCAATACTTGGGAAAAAGAGGTAGATGCCTTAGAACTCGCCTTGAATGGGAAATTGGAGGATCCTAAAGCCTCCAATGAAGAAAACTTGATGCCTTCACCTCCTTTATCGCACTCGATTCCAAGTCCCTCGTCTTGTGAGACGGTTGATGGAGATGATCCTTGTCGGGCGGTGGAAGAGAACTCTACTCTCGACCCCGTAGAAGAAGCAACCCCCTTAGGGTGTGATTTCCCACATCACAACACCGAGCATGACTCTAGACCACTATACCTACCGGATGGTCATAAGAGTCGTTGCTATCATAGTTTGGAAGACCCGGAAGATCACGAGAACCCCGAGCATAATGAAGATGATCGCTTCTTGCCTCCGACTTGGAAGCTCTTAAAAGTAGCTAGGCTCGGCCATGTGAGCTTAAATGAAGATGTTGCTAGGGCATTTGACTTACTCCTTCGAGCTCTTGATGGCTATGGAGGTGTAGATGGTGAGAGTATCCTTTTGTAAATATCTCTTTTTCTTTTCCTTTGAGCTTTTGTTTGTATATATGTTTGTTTGGATCATTTGGTTTTTTAGGATTGTTAGTTTTTGTGGAAATCTAGTAATTTGGTATTTTTGATGAGCGATGTGAGGGAGGGATTTTGACGAATGTGTTTGAGCTTATTTGATAGGTGAGAAGTAAAGGTGAAGCTTAAAGAGGAGTGGTTATTGATAGAGCATGGGTTGTGAGCAAGGGAGTCGGTTTTTGAAGCTTTTGACAAGCTTTTGGTGTTATAGAGGGTTAGAGGACTCTTCCCGGCCGAGAAGAGTGCATCCTGACCGGGAAGGATGAACCATCCCGACCGGGAAGGATGTCATCCCAATCGGGATGAGTGTACCAAAAATTGGGTTTTCTGAAGTGTCATCCCGACCGGGATGGGAGCTTCCCGACCGGGACGGGTGTGTCATCCCGACCGGGACCATCCATCCCGATCGGGATGATGCCGTGCTTCTTCTTTTGGCCTCTTCTTTGTCATTCGAGCCCACCAAACCATTTTATGCCCCCTCCCAACCTCCCTACCTATCCTTGCCCTTATCATGTGACCCCTACACTTCATATACACATATTCACCTCATTTTCTCTTCACTTTACACCAACCTTCACATCAAAATTCACCTCCTTATACCTTGGTACTTTAACCATGCGGCCTTATTGAGAAAGAAGAGGAATAGCAATGGCAAAGACAAGCTATGTGCCATTATCGACCTATGAGACGATGGAGCGAGTGAGTTGCTAACCGCATGGTACGACAACTATCCTTTCTTTTCCGTCTTTTATTGCTTGTCTTCTTTTGTTAAGTTCCCCTTCCCCTTATCATTTGTGTCATGGTGGCCCTCGGGGCCTTGGTAATTGTTGCTCCCCACTCTCGATGACGTGACTACATCGAGAGTTATTTGAAAAATCCAAATTTTACAAGATTTTCACCCTTTTTTTCAGGATTTAGCCGGATTTGGGCGGAATCCGGGCTAGGTGACTTGATCGCACCTAGTCCTCCCCTCCCATTTCCTTTTCTTTTTATTTCCCCCCCATCCATATATTTTCTCGTCTCGGCCCATGGTGACTTGACTACACCCCGGCCGGACACATTCTACCCTTTTCTCCGCTTTATTTTTGATTTTTAGCTTTATTTTCGTAGTTTCTTTTTTTTAGTGGCTCCATACACTACGATCGAGCATGAGGACATTGCTAGGTTTAAGTGTGGGGGAGCGATATTCTATCGTAGTTAGTTTTATTTTTGTAGTTTTTTTCGAAAAATCTTTAAAAATAACCCTAAAAATTTGAAAAAATTTCTCAAAAAATCAAAAAGATTTTTACTTTGTGTCTTTTTCTTTTGTGTCTTTGTGTCGTGTTTTTGTGTTTTGTGTGAGTGTTTTGCCTCCCTTTTTCCTTATAGGTTGCTTGAATCACCGATAGCTTTGGAGAGCTTTCAAGACATCCGGTAACATCTTTTATCCCTTTTTCCCCTTTGTCTCTTTAGGAGTTTGGAGGAGATTGTGATGTGGTGTGCTCGGGTGGAGCTTTGTGCATACTTGTGGTTGATTTGGTGGCTTGTTTGGAAGCTCGGGGTGGTGTTTGTGTTGTTTATGTGTTCGTTTTGTTTTGTTTTTGTTTTGTTGCTTTTACTTCTTTTTCTTTCATTCTTTGTTGAGTCTTTGTTTTGTGGTAAAAAGGTTTTCGAAAACCCGGTTTAGAGGCTAGTGTGCAAGTGTTTACTTTCCCTTTCTAGTAGTATAAATCGAGTCTTGGACTTTAGTCTAGTAGAATGACCCTAAATCAATGATTTCGTTGGTTTCTTACCTTG
The DNA here is from genome assembly GCA_958450325.1 of Agrostemma githago. Taxonomy (NCBI): domain Eukaryota; kingdom Viridiplantae; phylum Streptophyta; class Magnoliopsida; order Caryophyllales; family Caryophyllaceae; genus Agrostemma; species Agrostemma githago. The sequence continues at coordinate 40,712,914 of OY288239.1, forward strand.
AGTCCACCTAGCTTACTAGGGATTTACTACGGGATTTGCATTTTGACCATTATGACCACCCACGGTGTGAAAAGGCCTTGGTTGCCGAGTCCCGTCCCTTAGGTGACCGTGTTCGGTGTAATCCCCTATAATTTCTAATGCAAAACAGTGGCGGAATCACTGTCGAGTTGGGATTATAACACACTCATAACTAAATTTATTAAGTAAAGGTAAGTCAATACAACGGCCACTTTTTATAAAAGGGCTAAAAATTAAAATCCTCAAAGTGTTTATCAAAACCCAAAGCGTAAATATTAAATCAGCAGCGCACGACCAAATGCAGCTCAGCTAGCTCACACCACCACCCGGAACATAGAATATCTGTCATGTTATAAACATAACAGCCACAATTCAGTGGGGAGTAACGACGACGTTCTCCCAGCCATATTACATGACATTAAAGCATAATTACTATTATATCAAAATAGTTTAAAATGGAAAACGTTTAAAACAATATGGTAAAATAATTCAAAACGATTGCCAACCTGCAAGTCAATATCAATCAATAATAATAACGGCGTTATGGATATGAATAAGTGCAACAGAATAGACTTTCACTAGGAGAATACAAAAAAAACTAGCTTCGAGAACTTAGTTCAAACAAATCAAACCTCGATCTCTAACTAGGCTACTCAACCATAATAGGACGGCGACTTATCAATGCGAGGTCCTAGCTTAAGTAAATATGCACACCCCTCCTGGAACACCAAGTGTGCCCAGTTCAACCCGACGGCGTCTTACATGCGAGGTACGAGCTTAAGGTCAAAATGAACATACACTCCTGGACAAGAACATGCCCAGTTCAACAACCAATGCATCCCGCTCGGATACACAAGCCTTATAGCTGATGGCAAAACGTATACTCTAGACTGTATTACTCTACCCGTACGCTTCTCTTATTCCATAACTCCAAAACAAAGCCATTACCGAAATTCAATAGAAATATAGTTTGTTTTTCAAAAGAGAAAACTTTATAGATATAGAACTTTTGTTAAGATAACTTTCCAAAAGTAGGTATTATAATAAATCGAAATCGATTAAAATAGGAATTATAGAAAATAGTTAATATTAGGCCTCGAGACGTAAACATTATATTTATTATATACATGTATAATCAATGAGTAAAGTCAAATAAAGTCAAAATCAAATTATTTCAAAAAGGATTGAAGTTTAAGTAATTAAAAGTATTTAAATAACAAATTGACCGATTTTCCAGAATTGCACTACCTTACTATAAAATTCATAATCAAATCATTAAAAATCAAAACAACGTGAGACCAGTGGTGTTGAAAACTTTAGAAACTTAGTTACAACTTTTATTTCTGGAAAAAATCCAAATTCCGAATAAAACATGGGTTTTTGTTCATATATTTACAAACTGTCAGAACTAGACTCCCGTTTGTATTTATTTAATAAAAAACGTTTAAAAATCGATTTTAAAGAAATTCCAATTGGAAACATTATCTAGACTCTTCATAGTGTATGTACGTAAATTACCAAAATTAAATAAGAAGTTTAGTATATGTTTCAATTTAAATCTTATCACAACTGACAGAATCGCGGATTAGTTTGACACCTCTTCATAAACAATTTATTGCAACCAAACTACTTGGAATTAGTTTACGAAATTAAACAGACATAAACTAGACTTAAAATAAATAGTAGTCTATTTTCAAAGGTTTTGGAAATAAGGTTTTAAAAATAGAATTTTAATTCGTACAAAACACAAACAGATTCTGAAACATGCTGCAACTTTATTAAAAACAATAAAACTTTTAATTTGACACTTTATACCAAAAATCACGAAAATTGTTAGATAAATTATTATTATGTGTATGTTTTAGTCTCGGCCTTATAATACTTTTTAATAATCAAAAGAATGATTTATTCGCAAATCTCGTAAAAACGATTAAAAACAACAAAAACATGTGAAGATTTACGATTTTAAAGTTTTTGTTATTAAAAACAAGACATAAATATATTGTCTAACAAAAATCTAATTTCTATACATGCAACTACAACAATAACATCACATAATACCGAGTAACGTGTCAATGTTACCTTAATCGAGATCTGAATCAATAATATACTCGTCTTCGTCGGGACTAGCACGATAACCTACGAAATAATTAAACATATGGTATTAAAACCACATTATAAGTGAATAGAAAGGAGAAAAGAGAATAGAGAATAAGAGTAATTAATTACCCTCAAGATTGGAATGAAGAAGGAATGAATTAGGAGGTCGAAATAAAATGAAAAAGACTGTTTTGTTGGACAAAATCGCGACAGACAGGAGTGGCTCAAAGGAGGGATTATCGAGAGGAGCTTGTGTGTGTGCTTGGCAAAACTAACGTGGAAGACAAATCATGAGGGAGCAACCTGCTTGTTAGGCTAAGAGTTTGTGTTTGATATAAACGTATAAGTAGGTACGGAAAAACTTGAGTCGGAGTAGGAATCGGAAGCTAATAAACAAATAAAGGGAATTTGTATTCCTTTAGAAGACGGAAAAAAATCAGCTCATGAAATCTATATCTATAATATGGATTAAATAAATCTTAAAAGTCGATTATAAAAGAGCATGCGGGTCCGAGGAGAAATCGGGTAAAAACGCATTAGAAAAGAATTAGGCCCAAACTGCGAAATGAGCTAAAAATATTATTTTGTTGTAAATTTAAATTTCGGGTCAAATTTGATGTTAAATAAAAATAATTAGTTGACTCGAGAAGTCAAATGGGTCAATCTCGAGTTTAAAACAAACGTTTGTAAAGAAATGAAGTCCCACGAAGATTCAATAAATAATTTTCAACGAAAACGAATTAAATTGATTTCTCAAAAATAAAATATGATTATTCAACAAAATTTTGATAAAATGATTTCTCGGGAAAATAACAATTATTAGATGAAAAGTTTGATAAAAACAATTTTTGAGGAAAAACCATAAACATAATTAAAATACAAACAAAATTTTAATTTATAAAATTAGGGGTGTTACATTCGGAATTGCTTTGATTAGTCCAAGTTTCTCCCCTTTTTGTGGGTTTGAAGGGAAGGACGCTCCCCAACTCACCCATTTCCCTACCCTCTACACATTTCCACAAAATAAAGTTGCAATATGTTGAAATCTCTCTTTCTTAATTGCAAAAAGAAATGCCTACACTCATATCTAGCCAAAAGGGCAAAGAAAAGAAAATGAAAGAAAATGAAAGAAAGAAACGATTGAAGAAAAAGAAAAGGCACAAAAAGCCAAAAAGAAAATACAAAAGATGAAAAAGAAATGGAATGGCAACACAAAAAGCAAATATGCAAAAGAAAGAAAATGCCAAAGAAAATCGTCTCACAAAAAGAAACCTCGCATCCCAAAAATAAGCCTTTCGCCGACTATTGCCGTGAAGAGCCTACCAAAGGACCGAGTCCCTAGGGAGGATGATGGCGGTAATGGTCGGTCTTCCCTCATTTTGCAAATATTTCCACTTTTTACTTGGACTAGTTAAGCGATTTTGGGCATGGGACGACCCTTTTGGCACATCGCTAAAGGGGGCGGGGTCTCACTTACCTACAGTGTCGACTAACACCGTGGTTCATCCTTTTTCCATCCCGCCGATCGTCCCGTAGTACGTTCTTAGAAGGTTAGGAGGAACCTAGGTAAGTTACCAACGTTTTTATTGATTTGTCGTCATACTATTAGGGTTTGGTCCATTTTGGTTTGTATTGCTAGCTTGGGAACGTTGTCACTTGCCTTGAGTCCTAAACCGGTGCTTCCTTCACCGCTTTTTAGAGGGAAGCGGTATTTGTTTCTTTTTGGGTGTAACCTTTTGTTTGTTTGTGTGTGTGTTTGCTTGTTTATGTGTTTTTGTGTCCGGTTGCATCCACGGTTTTGTCGCAAGACCTCACTTGCCTTGCGGAGAGCACTTATCCTCTAGGTGTTTTCGCGTGAGTTGAAAGGGCGTAGGGTGCGCTAATACCCGCTCGGCTAGTTTAGTAGTTAGCGTGTGCTTACTCGAGGGCGAGTAAGGGTTAAGTGTGGGGGAGTTGATAAGTGTAGTTTGTAGTGCCTAACTTGTTGTGTTTTGGTCCCATTTTCCTTGTGGAATCGCTCCTTGGGAGCGGTTCATAGGTTACTTATGCTTCCTTTAGTTCGTTTTAGGTTCCCAAGACCATTCATGAAGAGTTGGAGCGATTCCGACTCAATACATACACTTTTCGGAGCCAACGAAGCGAAGGAACGATCACTCGATGCCTTGGATTCGACCCCGAGACCTTGGGACCCGATCCCGAGCCCCTTAGACTCGATCCCGAGACCCGAGAGTCGATGAGAAGCCCATGTGAAGCAAGGAGGAACCTTAAAGATCATATTGGAGGCCTACAAGACCCATCCCCGACGGGAAGGACCTCATCCTGTCCGGGATGAGGTGCACAAAATGCACTGCGCCTGTTTTGGGTACGTCCCGGGCGGGACCAATCCTTCCCGGTCGGGACCAATCCGTCCCGGATGGGACCATCTCGTCCCGGACGGGATGGCCCAGCTACAGCTCCGCCTCATTTCTTTTCTTCTCCTTACTCATTGTAACCCTATATATACCCTTCCTCTTGTATTCCTATGAATGTTAGACATTACCCACTAAACCCTAGACTACTTTAGCATAGATTAGAGTAGATTAGTCGGTAATTAGTCCTTAATCTAGTTAGCTAATCTTGTATTAAGGAATTCTTGAAGATCTCCACCAAGATTGACAACCTTGGAAGATTGTTTTGGGTTTTCTCTTTTATACAAGTTTTCATTCTTGCTTTCATCTTCTAGTATGGTATAATCTCTTTTCCTTTCTCTTAATCTTTGTTTTATCATTCAAGTTTTCATCTTTATATCTTGTTTATTGTTTTGTTCATCATCTTTGTTAGTTTTACATATGTATGCTCTTGTTCTTGTTTTGGTTCCTCTTGTTCATTTAGCTTTCCTTTAGATATGTTTGAGTAGACTCTTGCTAGGGTTATTAGGGTGATTGGTTGTGATTGTGGATGATTAGGGTGAGATGGGTGGTACTAGATGTTGTTTTTGTTGTTTCCCATTTACCTTGCACTCCACATGTTTGATGAAATGCTTGTGAGACTCGAGACGATCAATCCTTGTTTTTCTTGCCTCTTCTCTTGTATGTGTGTGTTTCGTTGTAGGTTTGGTAACCTCATTAGTAGCGAGAGCGTGGTGAGGGTGACCCCTTGGCCGTTTAAGTAGCGAGAGCCCGATCGGAACCTAGGCTACGAAAGCACGCTAATAACCCCGTCTTTCCCCTTTTTATGCCCTTGACATCCATGAACCCGACCTAACCCTAGTTTCTTCTTATCGTTTTATTAGCTTCCGCTACTCATTAGATGCTTGTTTAGCCTTTTTATTTGTTGTTTTAGACTATAGCTTAGTCCTTAGCCATCGCTTAGATTAGCTTGTCTCGAACCGAGTCTTTGACCGTAGCACACCTTAGTCCGACACCCCGTCCCTATGGATTCGACCCGACTTGCCCTAGCCACCCAGTCAGGTTAGTTGGTTATTATTTGACGGCGGGATCCACGGCAAATCACTCCCATCAAACAACGAGAACCGCTAATAAATGTCAAATTCCTAATCAATTGGACCGAGGCACCTAAAGCAGTTACATTTTATTTTTGCACATACCGTTAACACGACCAAAGCTTCAATTAATGAAGTCAAGGAAACCGAAACGGTTACATTCACTAAGCATTTTTACGCACCGTCACCACCATCGAAATTCTAATCAATAAGATGGACAAATATGGCCACACATTTTAAAAAGCTTTCTAAAAAAACCTTTCACTGCCTAAACTTTGCAATAAAGATTTAGTCACGTTTTCAAAAGCACTGCAACGAGGCATCACGTTCTTTCACGAACGTCATCTACACCACAAGTATCGAACTAGCTGATCAATAGTAGTCTCGATAAAGGCACAACGTCACACTTTTAAAACCAGTTCCTTTGAGAACCATGCTTCTTTTGAAAAACCATTATTAACGCTTTTGCTATCATCGAGTTTTTGACGCACACGTAGCAATGCATTTTCACATTACGAACGATGTCGCTACCCCATCGTGATACCAATTTTCATGAATCCCACAATTCAAAAGAGGTTTTATTTTCAAAACTCATCTGTTTTCAAAAGCATCTAAACTCCTTGATCCTAAGCCGGGATCGCGATCAACTTCTTAAATCGTACAACCATGTGATTAACTGTTTGTGTTAGTTACTAGGGTCGCCTCTACTCGAGGTCTTACATTTTGGGTCGTCTCATCCCGAGAAGTCCTCTTTAAATCTCACCTCCAAGATTTGTGTCAAATCGTCTCTTTCTAGAGACATAGATTCACTAAGCGTTTCGCCGAATACATGGAGAATCTAAAGCACCTGAGTCCCTAAACTGATGACCTCAAACACGCGCAAATCGAGGGTCTCATTTCTGCGTCGCTCGATTAAGAGCATCCCTCGAGTCTTACGTCGTCCGCTGGATCCGTTCTGATCTTTTGATTCTTTCCTACAGAATCACTCCCCAACATGTCGATAGATCCGAACACCATCGAAAGCATCCGCAGCAATGTCAATACCCTAACCGAATTAGTTCGCAACATCCATACTTTGATAACACGTCTGACTTCCTCCATCTGTCACATCGATAGCCGCCTCAATTTCCTTGGGAGTAGGGACACAGTAAGTGAAACAAACGCCAATCCGGGCAATTACCACACCCAAGAGCCTACCCAGGATAGATTATCCCAACGCTCCGCCCGATCGAAGCTTACCAAAGTCGGTACGAAAAGAACACCAAGACCTTATAAGACCACATCCAACAAAGGAGAAAGGTCACCGAGGGAGTTTACCCCAATCAATCCATCTTACACCGAAGCTCTTAAGCACCTAGTCGATCAAGGGTTGCTCTTGCTCATGGGTTCCACTCCGGACCCACCAGTCGGCAGATGAGGCAAAAGTTGGACCCCTAATGCGTATTGCCTATATCACCAAGGTAACGGGCATGATACCAAATCCTGCTATCAACTCAAACATGTCATACAAGACATGATCGAAAATGGGATGATTCCTCTCCCTCCACCCGAGAAATCAAACAATACCACAAACCCCTTTAGCGTTCACGCTGTCCTTGACGACACCATCGGTTGTTCCCACCGCGACCCTATAAACGAGAATGTCCTGAATATCGAGGAAGATCCTGACAACCCACGGGCACCCGTCAAGACGAGTAAATTTGTATCCGAGTCAGAGTCTAGTTCTTCTTAGGGCCTAGACCTAATAGTATAACAAATTTTTTTTGTTCACATTGAGTCAGGAGGTGCGAGGGGATCTGTCCTCTACCTCCCCAAAAGCAGTATCTCAGGCGCATAGCCCACTTATTATTATCAATAAAAAGAAATAAACTTTTCTTCCTTTATAATGCGCCTCGACAAACGCTTGATTTTAAAATAACGCACCTTCTTGCTTACGACTCGATGCTATGCCATTTATTGATAACAACCAAACGTACCTCGAAACAACGAGGAATTACAAGAACTGAGATCTCGTGTTCTTTTTTTACCTATTCCATGTCTGGTATAGAAAGCCACAAACTATCCCTTAGAACGAGCATTCCCGAATTCTATGACAAATCTAAATAGTCTCATAGCTTGTGATCAAAGACAGAAGGTAAACCCATTTACAACAATAAATATCCCCCAAATAAAGACCGACCAATTCCTACCATAGGTGCTAGTCTGACAAAAAAAAGAAGTCTGAAACGGCCAAAAGGAGCCAAAGAAAAAATGAAACCAAGGCCAAGTCAAACCAAACCGGCCCAACTCAATGATCAAGACCAAACTCAACGGTCAAAATGAAACCCCCAATCATTAAACTCGACTTCAAATGCAAAGTCCGAACAAAAAGCAAAAAAAAAAAGAAAAGAAAAAAAAATGAACAGGCCAGTCAACTAGCACCCAATTACTAGCATCCCTACATTACAACCCTTAAGACCTTTCCGAGACACTTGTTAGGAGACAGTCCGAAATTGTGAGGATTCAAGCTCAATAGGATAACCCCAACCGTAAGGGCCAGACATGGAAATCAGATCCCACGTAATTTACATCCCACCCGATTGAAGCTTGAGTCATTTTTACTCAGCTTCCCCTTTCCTACCACATCACGAAACCGTAACCTCATAGCCTTAACTCCACAAAAATCAAGCTCCAGATCTTGGTTCATCGGAGTCACTCACTACCTAGCTCCACATTCCAAAACCATCCAAGCCAGTCGCCCTGACTCAAACACGGTATCTCGGTAATTTTCACTTTTAAGAGGTCATACCCAATAACTCCAACTTAGTTCTTTAACTAGGGTGAATACACTCTAAACATCTCACATCGATAATTGGCATAACAAGTCTAAAGCAAAATCACTCACATTTAAAAGAACTACAAACATGGTTTGATTCCGTCTAATTAAACACAGATACGTAGGCAACCCTTCTTCAGGTACAATCAACCAAATAACAAAATCGATTACTGATTCACATGCAAGCCGGAACCTTTTTCTGCGCCCCGGTTACGAGTGATTCCAATGACGAAGCACAAACGACGAGCCGAGGACGGAGTGAAAACCCAAAAGGGCGCTCCGGGCAAAATGAAGAATCGAGTTGCGAGCCGTCGTAAAAAAAATGACGAGCCGAGGACGGAGTGAAAACCCGAAAGGGCGCTCCGGGAAAATTGAAGAATCGAGTTGCGAGCCGTTAAAAAGAAATAGAGCAAAAAAAATAATTAGAAGAAAAGGTGAGCCGAGGACGGAGTGAAGACCCGAATGGGCGCTCCAAGCAAAATGAAGAATCGAGTCGCAAGCCACCACAAAAGAAAAAAATGTGAAATAAATGTGCTTCTCATTAACAATAAAATTCGGTTAAGTCGAGCCTTTGTCGGGGTCCTCTCACATCATGCAAATGAGAACCAACTATCTCGAAAAATGACGGCACGTCAAAACACCACAAAAAACTAGTACTAATGCGCCACATAATATCAACTAATAGAACATAATACGAAACGACCGGGCTCTACCGGTCCAACTTCCTACTTCCACCGCCATCTGGGCGAGCTTGTTCGGGTCTTTCACCATTGACCCCTCATAATACAAGCTTCCACTGCCCTAGCCAAAGGCGTGCTCAGCTAACCATGTTTCTTATCATCACTAGCATTTTCAATATGAGTCTCATCAGTCTTGGCCCGTATAGATGAACTGATGGTACTAGGATCGGTAACGCTGTCTTTGGACAGGCGCTTAGTGACATTTCCTCGAGTCACCTCCTTATCCGCTAGTGTCGCAGTCTTCCTAACTTTCGAATTGCCCTGTCCTGACGGGTGTTCAAAAACCCTCCGCCGGATGGAAGTAATGTCGGTCGGGCGAACGCTCTCTATGACAACGGGACGTGAAAATTTCTGCTCCCAAGACACCCTAAACTCCCTGAACGAATTCTCTGTCCACGAGTCGGGCCTAAGAACGCCCTTAGTAAAATCAGAGCTGGTAGGCCTTAAACCCATTTGATTCGACAATTCGCTCGGATAAATATAATCCGGATCCCTCAAAGATAATATCAGCATAGCCTGGGTCGAGGACGAGAAGAGAAACCCGGTATGCCCATTGATGTTCCACCACGGGACAGCCCACCTGATGACCAATCGCCCTTTAGCCAAGTAGGAAAGCCACCCCTCTTCGGTGTGACCCTCACTCCATGCCCGCACCATCTTCCGACCCGTGAAACCCCTATAGTTATAACCTTTGACGCCCCGGGAAGGGTCGACCAAACCAAGCCGCTCCTGTAGCCAAACCTGCACAAACCACAACAAAACGTCACACCTTCAAACTAAAGCAACCACCAAAAAAACAAAGCAACAAAGAAACATAACACCCTAAGCATCTGCAAAATGATCCTAGAACCCTGAAAAGAAGCCCGATGCAGCCGAGCACGAGCGTCACGACCTAGAATAAGCTCACCCGAAATAATCACTTATAGACACCCGCATTTTGACTGCCAGGTGTCTATGGTAGTTTCCAAAAAAACACCCGATGATGATCGGACGCTAACGTGTTTCTACGCTTTCGGATATGGGCTCAAATCCATTAGTTGTTTGCTAAAGCACTTATGGAGTACAAATCTCACGAAACTGATCTCAAATCCAGGCCCAGCGGACCGTTTCGAGTCAAACAAGACTAATTTGGGCCAAAACCGACACCGGAAATAAAACCGACTTTCTAGCGATTGGGTCAACCCTGGTCAAAGTAGTTTCCGAGACATACAAAACAGCCCCTCACAACATCAAAAGTCCAAGTCAAACACAAACCCATCAAAAACCCAAGTCACGGTCCAAAACAAGGGACCCGCGCGACCCAGCTGGGCCACTCGATCGAGTGCCCCACCCACTCGATCGAGTGGGCCCTTTTTCAGGCCCGACTGCAGGCACGCTGAGCCACTTGACCGAGTCAGCTGGTTACTCGGTCGAGTAACCCTAACCGGGGTCCTTGGCTTTGCCTATATAAGTAACCCCATGCACACACTTCAACACCTTTTTACAAACCCTAAACACACTTTGACAACCCTAATTCAACCCTAATACTACGCTCAAGCCCTAACCCTAGTACTTAGGAGGCAAACCTAAACCACCACAACTCAACCTCCATAGACCTCGAAACTCTCGTGTTAAAGCCACGACTACGAGTCCTATCCGAGACAAGAACATGTAGGTTGAGGGTGCAAAACCCTATTCTTCCCTTCTTCTCTTCCTTTCGTCATCTTTCTCTTCCTTTTCTTTTTGTTTTTTTATTTAATTATCGCATCTGTAATATCGATAATATAATTAGTATTAAGACATTAAAATACTTGTCGATTTGTGTCGAGTATGAGGGATGTCGGAATAAGGAAACCCGAATATACAAGTGTACCGCACACAGCGTTGTCGGTCGCTTATTCCGATACCCCAATTACTTGATTATTGAGACAAGTTAACTTAAACAATAATCTTCGTCTCGTTCACATTATTATTAGTCACATATCGCATTAATTTTAAAACCTTTTTTTCAAATCTAACATCTTTTAACAAGGGTCGAAACCCGTTGACACGGATCCGGCATCACATAATCCCTAGGGATTCATTACGATGTCGGAAAAGCCGAGGGGATTAAGTTTTTCAATTCTAGCAAGGTGTCAAACTCTTAGATTCGATGCTAATTTCATAATTAGACGTCGAATCTATCGATCTAGTCAAATAAGTTAACTAGCGTGATTTCTATTGATGCTTAAAATAATTGTCATACAATTCGTTAGAATTACGACATTATTAAACGCGGAGGAAATCTATTCATGTCGCGATAGTTAATCCAAAACGACTTACAATGATTTTTTATCTCGCTCTAACTATTTCATATCGATTCAATAATCGAATATGGGATACAACGAGCATTCAAATTCAGAATCGAGTATAAATTCCACAATATTTATGCCCAATTCATCAAATCGTCAAAATCAAAAGAAATTTCGAAATCAATAATGAATTGCACGCGAACCCTAGTTCGTACAGGGGGCACTCGACCGAGTGCCTAGCCCACTCGGTCGAGTTGCACCCCAACATCGAGACAGAAGGGTCTGAACGACCTCCACTCGGTCGAGTCTCACAATGACTCGATCGGGTGGCAACGTACTCGGTCGAGTTCGTCAATAACTCGACCAAGTAAGGTCCAAAATTGTAGACAGAACCCCTTTCAAGGGTCCACTCGGTCGAGTCTCGCAATGAATCGGTCGAGTGGCCCCCTATCACGTCAAACCGTGAGTCTTACAATCGCGTTCGAGCCTCGTTAGTCGTTTTTTCGTGACTTAAGTCAGCACGTGCCTAATCTATCACGTGAAACATCGTTCTTTCAAACCATGCATCATCTTATCTACATTATTCAATAATTCGCAAACCGTTATTATCGTTTTACCGTTACTAACCGTTTGTTGTTTCTCTTGTCAATTTTGGTTGTTTATTTTATTGTACTAAAATGAACCCACATGCTAAAATTCAACTCCAACGTTAGAATTAATTGCATTAAATCGACATAGAAACCCCTTTCAATTTCATTCACATGCTTAGGGAAAACACTGTTTGCATAACATTTTCCCGTTCAACTAACGCGCGTATTAGAAGGTCAATCGATATCCTAGTAGAGACCGCTAATGTGCGGGCGCGGTTGGGTGTCCTCTTTGGGCTTCCCAACACGTACCCTCACCTCTTACTCAGAACCTCGGTTTCCGGATGCCCGAAACCGTTGGCGCACGAGAGTCATTCAATACACGGTAACCGGTAGTGACGGTATCGGTATCGCAGTGCAAAGGGACGAGCCCAATTAACTTTGACATCGGAAATGGGCCGTATTTTGTACACGGCCCACTACGACATAGAGTGGGTTCAAACGGGCCCGAACTCCTAGAAAGTTCGGTGGCGACTCTACTTCGATTTAAATTTCCATTCGATCCATTCTCATATGGAGATTCATTCGCCTCCCCAAACCCGCGCGTGGCCGCGGCGGGGTGGACCTATGTCATGTCCACAATTTGGTGACTCCGCTGGGGATTAACTGATGCGTGACTTACCATCGGCATCCTCAGGGTGAGACTCGAATATAAATCGTTTGACTAATTACAATACGCGTTTTAGTTTTACGGTTCATGCATAACCCATATTTTCCCGGGCCGGTACTGGTGACCGACGTCCCACTATACCGTTGATGTACTCCAATATGGATATGTCAAAAGGTGTCCATAGTCAATTCGAGTGGGTTTCGCGGCATGTTCTAAGCTCAACTCGACTTAGAGAGTCCGTCCCGATCAACATCTAGACTATGTACACTGGTATAGACCCTCTAGACCGACCGAGACTTAGTGTAAAGCATACATAGCGTCGTTATAATGCTTGTATGACTACGTGCTATTTGGTTTCCGTGTCATTTTCAAAAACCGTCAACGTTTTAAAAATATTACATCTTTGACAAACAAACACAAACAAACTAAAGAATAAGGCTATGATGGTTGAAGGTCTACCTAGAAATAAGGCTAAGTCACACAAACAAACACAAAGAAGACGATAATTGACAAACTATGATGGTTGAAGGTGATAAAAGTGGACTAACAATGTACTAAGTATGACATGAACTAATGAAACAACTAAAGAATAACTAAGCAAATAAAATAGAGAATATGATGGATTAAAGGGATAGATAAATCAAATATGGGAAGGAGTAGGGTTAGGTCGGGTTCATAAGTGTAGTAGGATGGTTGGGTAATCAAGGGTGTAGGTGCCACTTAGTTACTAAGGTCGGTTTGCGCTCTCGCGCCAAAGCCAAAGTCCGCACTGTCATGTCAAAGACTAGACCCGAACACTCATGCTAGATGCTACTCAAAACACAAGGATTCAATCACAAATTAGTCAAACAATGAGAAGAGGAGTACAAGTATGAGCAGCATTGGCCACTACTACCCACACAAGCAATACAACAAACACATAGTGTGCCCAATATGTGACTAGCAGCAAAGGAATCACCTTTACCCACAATCAACCCTAATCACCCATAATCCACACTTAATCCCCCTACTAACCCTACAAAAATTCTACTCACTCATAATGAAACTATCAATAACAACGATAAAAGAAATCAACATAAACAACCAAACATTCATCTTGAACAAACAAGAACAATAAACAATATGTAAAGATTAAAACTTGAGAGATTAACAAAGACTAAGAGAAAAGAGATTATACCAACTAACAAGGAGATAAAAAGATGAGAACTTGCATTAATAAGAAACCCAAAATAATCTCCAAGGTTGTCAATCTTGAATGAGTCTTCAAGAATCTCCTTAATACAAGACTAATAAACTAGAATAATCTGAGATTTACAAAAGATTAATATGAAACTAAACTAGAGATGAAGAAAGTCTAAGTAGGGTTTTGAATATTCAAGAGAAGTCTTAAAATAATCTAGGGTAGTGTAGGATACTTAATCAATACGAGGGAGAAGCATTTATAAGGTTACATAAGTGAAGGAGGAGAAAAGAGTGACCCGCGGGTTCAGCATGCCCGTCCCGACCGAGATGAAATGGTCCCGCCCGGGACGAAGCGGTCCCGCCCGGGACGGAAACCTTCTCGGCCGAGAAGGCTTAAAATAGTGGCCTGCTCAATTGTGCACTCCTTCCCGACCGGGAAGGCACTTGATCTCGGTCGGGAAGGTTCTGTAGGCCTCCAATAAGAGCTCTAAGGTCCCTCCTTGCTTCTCATGGGCTTCTCATCGATTCTCGGGGCTCGAGATTGAGTCTAAGTGGCTCGAGAATGGGTCCCAAGGTCTCGGGATCAAATCCAAGGCACCAAGTGATCGTTCCTTCTCTTCGTTGGCTCCAAAAGTGTATGAAACGAGTCGGAATCGTTCCAATTCTCCATGAACGGTCTTGGGAACCTAAAACGAACTAGAAGAAGCATAAGTAGCCCAGAAACCGCTCCCAAGGAGCGATTCCACAAGAGAAACCGGGACCAAACACAACAAATTAGGCACTACAAACTACACTTATCAGGGCCCTCGGCAGGTTATTGGTTGATCAGGTCGAAGGAGCAAGATTGAGGCGAAGAGAGGGGGCGCGTTTGAAATTTGGGAAGAATGAACTGTTCGCCCCAATATTTGCTGATTTAAGCGGACCTGACCCACAAGGCCCCAGGCACCTCAGGTCACGCGTCCAAAACCTGGACCGCTGCGGCCTAAGCGCCTGAGAATTGGGGCGCAGAAGAGTGCGCGTTTGACTAACCCGACACAAGACTAAAAACAAGAACAAACGAGGCCTAATATCCAATGTCCTCAAAACACGCAGCCTTAAATCAAGAAAATAAACAACGACAGGATAATTACTAGTCGATACCGGTAAACCACGCCTATAAACCAACCCCGAACAAGGAACAATAACTGAAACAAGCATAGGAACCACGACCAACAAGAATGCTCACGCTCGAGCACTTGTTAAAACAAACTAAACAAAGTCGATCTAAATAAATTCCGAACAAATCCAAGCGCATAACAAAATAGAACAAAGCAAAGCAAAGCAAATCCGAACAAAATAAGACAAGTCCGCAAAGCAAATATAACTTAACCAAAATAAATGAACGCCAACAAACATCTTCGAGCCCAACGGGTCTTAGTTATCCAGAGGCCAATTTAGGTTCGAGCAGACACTGACAATTTGGAGTCTTATACCTCCCCGACAATTTGGGTTTGAGCGGATACTGACACGCTCAAACACCTTTTAGCCTAACGGGTCTTAGTTATCCTGAGGGCACAGCAACAACAATTTAAGTTTGAGTGGATACTGACACGCTCAAACGTATTTTTCCCGAGGGGTCATAGGCATCCCGGAGGCACAGCAAATAGCAATTTGAGTTTGAGCGGATACTGACACGCTCAAACGTATTTTGCCCAAGGAGTCATAGGCATTTCGAAGGCAATCGTTCGAGTGGATACTGACACACTCGAACATTTTTTTTATTCTCGAGCCCGAGGGGTCATAAGCATCCCAAAGGCATTTTATTGAGTCCGAGAGGTCATAGGTATCCCGAAGGCAATTGCTCGAGTGGATACTGACACACTCGAGCACTTTATTTTATTCTCGAGCCCGAGGGGTCATAAGCATCCCAAAGGCATTTTACTTTATCAAGCTCAAGGGGTCATAAGCATCTCGAAGGCAATTGTTCAAATGAAAGCTGACACATACGAACATTCTTTTCTGCCACATTCACGCTTGACGTGTCACACACACTCAAAAGGTAATCCATACTCGAACGGATTCTCGAACATCCGAAAAGGCGAAACACACAAACATGAAGAACCTAGAACGAGATGGCAAGCCTGGGCCCCGATAAACGACCACAGGTAAGGACGTCAGGTATGATTTCTAAGCCTTGGCTGGCAAGCCTCACCACGTAGTCCAACAGACTTAAAACGACCCGACCGGACAACCACCAGGTCGTAATCCTCGATTGACCTGGGTGGCTATACTTTGACTTTCACCTTGTCCAGGCCTCAGTCAAAGTGGGGGCTTCTGTAGACACCCAGATTTAGACCCGGTGGCTGCAGGAGTGCCCAACAAACAGCCGATGACGATCGGACTACAACGCGACGCGAGATTGCGATGTTTTAGATAGTTTTTCTATAAAACGGATCAAATAATTACTCGGAAAAATTAAATTAACATCAAGGCAGCCTTAGTCGTGTCATTACGGTCGCATAGACACTAATTAGAGTCAATTCTGACACCGGGACCCCGAGTCGGTCCCGAAATACGAACCGAGTCAGCACCGCGCCAAGCGAACCTCGGATGCGCACCCGAGGCCCACTCGGCGCAACGGCGCTACGTCAAAGGGGAGGAAGCTTAATCCCCAAGTCAAGAATAATACGCGCAACGCTCGGTTTTAGAAAGTATCAAAATCGTATCTTCAAAATCCCGAGCGCCTCACCTCGCGCGCCTCAGTCTGATCTTCACACGCCTAAACCCAGGCGCCTGAGTTCTGGTGCGCCTGGACTCAGGCGTCCATCTAGGTGACGAGAGCCGAAAACAACAATAAATAGCCCCTCCACCTCCTTCATTCGACACACAACATCTTCCCTTCTCTCTTCACTCGTTAAGAGTTTCTCGCTAAGTGCTCGCACTTCGACACCCGCGGAAAATGATCGTAGTTCCGATAAGCGAAATCGACGCTACTCCTCACCTTCAAGCACTCCACTCGATCCCGAGGTGCCTGTGTTCGACTAGCTACTCCGAGTGTAGTAACGGAGTTCTGTCGGATTAGCCGCAGAACCAGCAAATAGTAACGGAGTTCTGCTGGATTAGCCACAGGAAGGGCCAACGGTAACGGAACTCTGCCGAAATCACCAGGCAAGCTAGGAGGATCTGCGTTTCGAAGTTGAATCGTCACTAGGTTGTCATCTAAACAAAACTTTACATTCTTGTACTTTTAATATGCACTACGATAATGTCAAACGTGGACACTAGGTCCGTAACACGTACTAAAACATGTAACGTCCCAACTTCAATCATAAACACTAAAACACTCTAAATAGACCCGAGTAGTTCTGCGATCCGTTCTCAACTATCTATGCATCGTGTCCCGTTTAGCGTATACTCCGAGGGTGCAACTCCTCGCTATGTGATTTACTTACATTTCACATTTACAGTTTTCATATGATTTATTGCTTTTATGACCTTATAATGGCATGCTAAATCACCTAACACGGAATTCAAAACGTAAACAAGATAAAACTAAACAAAGCAATGGTCAGATTCCGTATTAGTCTCGGTGCTCACCTTACATGGTTCGACACATCCCTATTAATACCGAGACGACGCATCTTAAGCAGAATGCCGGGTAAGGTATACCACGAGAATGACTAATATCCCTATTATCACGTTAAAACTGATTTGCTAATATGTATAATACTAGTACTCTCTACTCTCCTATGTGCAACTTTTCATGGCCTGCTACGTGAAATCGCATGCAAAGAATGTAAACACCACTACTTCGACGACAAAACCTACTTGTCCTTAAACAACCGACATAGCAAAAGGCATAGGGTTAAAATAATGGATGTTACCGTACTTCCGCCACAACAAAGAAACGAAGTTATCAGCCCACCGATTGATTAGTAGAGGCCGCTACGTGCGGGCGGGATTGGGTGTCGATGTCTAGCGGACGTTGGCTTCCCAATACGTACCCTCACCCCTTAATCAGAATCGACGATTCTGGATGTCCGAAACAATTGGCAATGAGAGTCATTCCAGGCATGGAGTGCTTAAGGGTACAAGTATTTATCTTTAGGTCCCGTACCCCTCAGCTTTGAGCTGGCTAAGGATCAAAGTTGACTTGAACGGTTTCCGAGTCCCCATAATTGACTCGGTGGCGACTCCACAAATTGGCAACGAATTCGGTTCACTAAAAAGGTCGCCTTACCAAACATATTGGCCTTTAAACATTTACAATCACGACTCAATCGATTCCAACGGAAACACGGGCGCCTACGGCCGTCTAGTACAAGTCCGAATCATCATCCGAATCGAGGTCCGACACATCGCCCCGAACGTGACATCGGACCGGCCCCCAACCAAGAGGGGCTGCATGGGTGGCCGCCGCGATCAAAACCAGGTCGGTCCCGCGCGGGGCGTCGGGCGGTGCGGGCGGACGTCCACAAGTCCAAGGCGGATTGACCCCCAGTATGAAACAATACACATATTGTTTCCAATAATTAAGTTCATCATCTACTTCCTCAGTGATATGAAGAAAATCCTCTTTCTCTTCAACAATTTGGTTAGTTCTTCTTGCTGCCTTGCTTCATCCATTTGCCATGGATTTCGAGAAGGTGTAGACACCTGTATTTGACTACTTGTGTCTATAGCAGTCTCCGACAAAACACTCGGTGATGATCGGACGTAAACATGTTTTAAATGCGCTCGGATACGAATCAGAATCAATAGTATCCGAAATGGGCACTTAGCGAGTACAAATCTCTCAAAAACCGACCTCAAATTCAGGCCCAGTGGGTCGTTTTCAATAAAATAAGACTAATTAGAGCCAAAACCGTCACCTGAAATAAAATCGTCGTTTTGCGACTGAGTCAAACCCGGTCGAAGTCGAAACTCGAGACGAAACCAGCCATGCATGTGTCTAAATACAAATTCAAAAGCAAATAAAACTAACCAAGTCAACTAAATCAAAGTCAACCACAAATATCTCAACTTTCCCTATTTTGCCTCACCCGTATTGACCCACTCGATCGAGTGACTTGGGTTCACTCGATCGAGTTCACCCTCAAAAACCGCACAGGCACCCCTCAAACATGTCACTCGATCGAGTGGCTCTAAACTGTGGAGAGCTCTATATATACTCCTCCACATTCATTCATTCACCACCTTTTCAATCACCCATCACATTTACACAACATTCAACCCTACATTTCTACCCTCTTCAACCTATACACTCACATCCTCTCTACACACATACATACACATACAATCAATCCCGAGATCAAAACTCATCTAAGACTGAGATCATCCTCTCCCCAATCATACACACCCTAACTCACCCTACACATCTCGACGCTCCCGTGCCTAAGCCACTACTAGACGAGCCTGTATTCCGAGACTAAAGCATGTAGATTGAGGGTGTAAAGAAAATCCCGACATCTCTTTTCTCCTTTCTCCTTCCCGTTTATATATTTATAGAGAGAGGGG
This sequence comes from Agrostemma githago, assembly GCA_958450325.1. Classification (NCBI taxonomy): domain Eukaryota; kingdom Viridiplantae; phylum Streptophyta; class Magnoliopsida; order Caryophyllales; family Caryophyllaceae; genus Agrostemma; species Agrostemma githago. The sequence continues at coordinate 40,732,273 of OY288239.1, forward strand.
GGTAGGTTCAATTAAGGTCAACAACTTTTTAAGTCTATATTAAAGTTACAGATGACATACGATAAAGTTGCATTTGTTCAAAATTGATACTTCCTTCTAGTTTGAGTATTCCTCCCACTTTCCTTTTTGAGCTTAGTTTGGTTTTCTTCCCACTTTTCTTTTTTGGATGTACTTTTAATCATTCTTTACTCTTCCTTCAATTCTTTATTCTTTTCCTCCATACCTAAACCCAGCACATTTTCACTTCATACCCCACCTTTTACACTTTATACCCCACTTTTACCCATTTCTTAATCTCTCACCAAAAATATTAAGGAGGAATACTTGAACTAGGAGGGAGTATGTAACTATAACATTGAGCACTTTTATCACTTCAAGTGATAAAGTGCAACTTTATCACTCATCTCGTGTAACTTTAAGCACTTTTTGTGTAACTTTAACACTGGAACTTATGAACTTAAAAAAGTTGTTGACCTTATTTGAACCTACCTTTACACACACACACACACACACACACACACACACCAATTATTATTAATCATTACTAATAATGCTAACCTTTTTATTTTTTTGTACATTAACATTCTAACTTCCGTTACTAACATTTCATTTTTCGCAATCTAACATTTTTTTATTGTACGCTAACACCTAACATTTAATTATCGTTTATTTATATAATACCACGCGTAATTATTTAGTAAAAACGATTTCGTTCTAGTTCGATCAAATTCGATTTTACAAAATTTGCTCTAAATGCTAGATATCGGTTCTATAACCGAATGTCGAGTATGGTGAGCCCTCGAGACTCAAACTAATATAAATCGAACAATATTTATATTTAGCATAATTACACCTCGAAACAAAACATAAAAATTGCGAAATGAGTCGTTTTAAAAATGAGTCATTACTCGTATAGAGGGCACTCGATCGAGTGACTAAGGCCACTCGATCGAGTGACCCATTCAAAAAGGGGTAGGGGGTCCTCACGAAGGGCTCTCGATCAAGTCCCTCCCATGACTCGATCGAGTGACCTCCATAGTGCTACGACGTGAGCCTCCTAATAATACAAGCCTCGTCAAATCCTTTTTTACGACTTTTAGTCGTCACGTGTTAGTCCAATCACGTGCCTCCCTTTTCGAAATCATTCATCGCATTATTATTCTAACCGTCTTACTCATTTATATTATCGTTATGTTCATTGTATTGTAATTCCGGGTTGTATTTCCGCCTGCATAATTTGTAATTTATTTACACGCTTTTATTTTCAATGTTTGCATTTATAGCATTTAAATGAGCATCGCATGCTAAATTCAATTCCGACAATAATCTAAGATGCATTAAAATGACGTAGAACAAACATATCTCACATGTTTAGCTAAACGCTGTTTGCATTTCATTTTTACCGAATTACTAGCGCGCGTACTAAAAAACCGAACGATATCTTAGTAGAGGCTGCTATGTGCGGGCGGGGTTGGGTGTCCTTTTTGGCCTTCCCAACACGTACCCTCACCCCTTACTCAAAACCTAGGTTTCCGGATGTCCGAAACCGTTGGCGCACGAGAGTCATTCGATATACGAACCCGATAACTCGGCATCGGTATCGTAATGCAAAGGGACGAACCCCACAGGTTCTAGTATCAAAGTGGGCCGAGCTTTGTGCATGGTCCGCCCAAATATAGAGTGAGTTCGAACGGGCCCGAACTCCCGCAAAGTTTGGTGGCGACTCTTATTTTGATTTAAATTTCGACCTGAGAATTATCTCACACGGGAAACATTTCGCCGCCTAAACCCGCGAGTGGCCAGGTCGAGGTGGACTTATGTCATGTCCACAATTTGGCGACTCCGCTGGGAAAAACTGATGTACAACTTGTCATCGGGATCCTTAGGGTGAGACTCGAGGAGAAATCGTTCGGTTAGTACAATACGCGCGTTAGTTTTATGGTTCATGCATAACCCCATTTTTACCCGGGCCGGTACTAGCGACCGACGTCCCACTATACCGCAATGTATTCTAAATTGGTTACGTCAAGGTATTCATGGCTAATTTGTATGGGTTTCGCGGCATGTTCTTATACAAATTGGTAAGGGAGTCCGTCCCGATTATCGCAAAGGCCATGCGCACTGGTATAGACCCTATTTAGACCGACTGTAATCCCCTAGAAATTCTAACGCAATACAGTGACGGAAACACTGTAGAAGTGGGATTATAACACACTGTAGCTATGTCTTGATTAAATAAAAATGGTAAGTCAATACATAAGCCATAAAATAAAAATGGCTACAAAATAAATAAATAAATAAATAAATAAAATCCATAAAAAGGGTTTTAACAATCCATAATACAGTGATCTGATTAAAACAAGCAGGATCCATAACTGCTCGCTAGCCCACCCGAAGGAAAACACATATACCTGCCATGTTAAAACATAACAGCCACAATCAGTGGGGAGCAACGTCAACGTTCTCTCAGCCGTATAACAGGATTTTAAACTAGTAATTACTCATTATAGACACCCGCATTTTGTCTGCTAGTGTCTATAGCAGTTCTCGACAAAACACCCGATGATGATCGGACGCAAACGTGACTTGGTATATGATGGTGGGAATTGTCGTGGATCCCACCGCCAAATAAATAACCGGCTAAGACCTAACGGTAGTTAGGGTAAGTCGGGTCGAATCCACGGGGACGGTAAGAGGCGTCTAGACTAAGGTCGCCCAAATACGAGACTAAGCCAACGAGCTAAGCTAAACTAGAATGATAAGAAGGGGAAGAAGGCTAAGACTATGGCTAAGGAGACGGAGAAAACAAACAAGGAAAACGGGCTAGGATTAGGTCGGGGTCAAAGGGGTAACGGAATGGTCAAGGAAGAGCTAGAGTGAAGGAGGTAGTAGGGTAATCTAGGTATAGTCCGGGCTCTCGCAACTTAGACTCACCTAGAGGTTCCACCTAAACCCCATTTTGGCGACACACATGACAAACGGGGTTACTAGCGTGTTATTGTGGCCTAGATCGCATCCGGGCTCTCGCAACTTAGACCGACCTAGGGGTCGTCCTCACCGGGCTCTTGCGACTTAGTGAGGGAACCGAACCCACAAGCAAACTATTACCCACAAGAGAAAAGCAAGAAAAACAAGCATATGCACATACTAGTCATTCAAGCATTTCAACAAACATGTGATATGCATCAAACCAAGAGGAAACCCAAATCTTCCACCAACATCTCCAACAAACCCTTAATCATCCAATTAACACCCTAATCACCTTACTAACCCTAGCAAGAGTACTACTCTAACATTATCAAACTAATTCTAACATAAACAAGAGGAAACAACACAAACATCAAAACATACCTAATGAAACTACCAAGTATGATGAACAAAACAATAAACAATAACTAAATATTGAAACTTGAATTAAACAAACAAGATAAAGGGTAAAAGGAAGAAAGGATTATACCATACTAGTGAAGAGGAAAGATTGAAACTTGCATTAATGAAGAAAACCCAAAACAAACCACCAAGGTTGTCAATCTTGGAAGGATCTTGAAGAATTCCCTTAATACAAGTACTAAACTAAGATTAACTACTAATTACCGACTAATCTACTCTAATCTAAACTAATCTAACCTAAAATAGTCTAGGCTTTAGTGGTAAGTGAAGAACATAACATAAGATGATGTCTTAATACAAGAGGGGGGGTATATATAGGGTTACAAGTGGAAAGGAATTGAAAGAAACAAGGCGGAGCTGTAACTGGGTCATCCCGGTCGGGATGGATGGTCCCGTCCGGGATGGCTTCATGGTCCCGTCCGGGATGGTGATCCCGTCCGGGATGGCTCCATGGTCCCGTCCGGGATGACTTCATCCCGTCCCGGTTGACTCAGCAGAAGAGCTTCTTTGTTTGCACTTCATCCCGGACGGGTTGAGGTCATACCCGTCGGGGATGAGTCTTGTAGGCCTCCAATATGATCCTTTTGGTCCCTCCTTGCCTCTCATGGGTTTCTCATCGATTCTCGGGACTCGGGATCGGGTCTCGGAGGCTCGGGATTGGGTCCCAAGGTCTCGGGGTCGAATCCAAGGCATCGAGTGATCGTTCCTTCACTTCGTTGGCTCCGAAAAGTGTATGTATTGAGTCGGAATCGCTCCAACTCTTCACGAATGGTCTCGGGAACCTGAAACGAACTAGAGGAAGCATAAGTAGCCCAAAAATCGCTTCCAAGGAGCGATTCCACAAGGAAAATGGGACCAAAACACTACAAAATAGGCACTACAAACTACACTTATCAACTCCCCCACACTTAACCCTTACTCGCCCTCGAGTAAGCACATACTAACTACTAAACTAGCCGAGTGGGTATTAGCGTACCCTACGCCCTTTCAACTCACGCGAGTACACTTAGAGGAAAAGTGCACTCCGCAAGGCAAGTGAGGTCTTGCGACAAAACTGTGGATGCAACCGGACACAAAACACATAAACAACAAACACACAAACAAACAAACAAAAATCGGTTGCACCCAAAAGAAAACAAATACCGCTTCCCTCAAACAAGCGGTGAAAGAAGCACCGGTTTAGGACTCGAGGCATGTGACAACGTTCCAAGCTAGCAATACAAACCAAAATGGACAAAACCCTAATAGTATGACGACAAAGCAACAAAAAACGTTGGTAACTTACCTAGATTCCTCCTAACCTTCTAAGAACGTACTACGGGACGATCGGCGGGATGGAAAGTGATGACCACGGTGTTAGTCGACACTGTAGGTAAGTGAGACCCCGCCCCCTTTAGCAAAGAGCCAAGAGGGTCGTCCCATGCCCAAAACCGCCTAACTAGTCCAAGTAAAAAGGTGGAAATATGCAAAATAAGGGAAGACCGACCATTACCGCTATCATCCTTCCTAGGGACTCGGTCCTTTGGTAGGCTCTTCACGGTAATAGTCGGTAAAAGGCTTATTTTGTGAGGTGTGAGGTTTCTATTTTTGTGAGACGATTTTCTTTTGGCATTTTCTTCTTCTTTTGCATTTTTGCTTTGTGTTGCCATGCCATTTTCTTTTTCTTCTTTTCTATTTTCTTTTTGGCTTTTGTACCTTTTCTTTTTCTTCATTCTTTTCTTTCTTTCATTTTCTTTCTTTGCCCTTTTTGGCTCGATTTGGCTTTATGTCATTTCTTTGTGTGACAAGAAAGAGAAAACTCAACAAATTGCAATTTATTGTGTGGATGTGTAGGAGGTAGGTACATGGGAGAGTCGGGGAGCGCCCTTCCCTTCAAACCCACAAAAAGTGGAGAACTTGGACTAATCAAACAATCCTAAACATGGTCACCTAAGGGACGGGACTCGGTAACCAAGGCCTTTTCACACCGTGGGTGGTCATAATGGTCAAAAGTGCAAATCCCGCAGTAAATCCCTAGTAAGCCAGGTGGACTCAAGGTAAAGGACCATCATTGATTTAGGGTCATTCTACTAGGCTAAAGTCCAAGACTCGATTTACACTACTAGGAAGGGAAAGTAAGCACTCACACACTAGCCTCTAAACCGGGTTTTCGAAAACCATTTACACACAAGACACACAACAAAACACAAAACAAAGACTCAACGAAAACGAAAGAAAAAGAAACAAAAGCAACAAAACAAGAACAACACAAAACGAACACATACATAACACAAACACCACCCCTAGCTTCCAAATGAGCAACCAACCAACATCAAACTTTACAAAGCTCCTCCCGAGCACACCACATCACATTCTCCTCCAAATTCCGCAAGAGACAAAGAAGGAAAAAGGAATAGAAGATGTTACCGGACATCTTGAAAGCTTTCCAAAGCCATCGGTGGTTTAAGCAACCTATAAGGAAAAGGGGGCAAACACACACAACAAAACAAATATACGAGACAATGACACAAAAGAAAAACACACAAAAAGAAAATCTTTTTGATTTTTGTGAAAAAATTTCAAATTTTTAGGGTTTTTAAAGATTTTTCGAAAAACTACGAAAATGAAACTAACTATGATAGAATAACGCTCCCCCACACTTAAGCCGAGCAATGTCCTCATGCTCGACCGTAGTGCATGGGAGCACAAAAGATAAGAAAAGAAACTACGAAAATAAAGCTAAAAAACAAAAAGAAAAGTGAAGAAAGGGTAGAATGTGTCCGGCCGGGGTGTAGTCAAGTCACCGTGGGCCGAGACGAGAAAAAGATATGGATGGGGGAAGAAAATAAAAGGAAGGAAATAAAAGGAAATAGGAGGGGAGGGCTAGGTGTATTCAAGTCACCTAGCCCGGATTCCGCCTATATCCGACTAAATCCTCAAAAAGAAAGAGTGAAAAACTTGTAAAACTTGGATTTTGAAAATGACTCTCGATGTAGTCACATCATCGAGAGTCGGAAGCAACCACTACCAAGGCCTCGAAGGCCACTAAGATACCACGACTCAAGGGGAAGGGAATAAACAAAGGAAAACAAGCAACAACAAAAACGGAAAAGAAAGGATAGTTGTCGTACCATAGGTTAGCAACTCACTCTCTCCATCGTCTCAATGATCAATATAGGCACTTGCTTGTTGTCGTCATTGTCATCCTTCTTCAAGCTCGATAGAACCGCATGGTAGAGGTAGTAATGGTGCGAGGGGGTGGGATTTGATGGGAATATCGGTCTAAAGTGAGGAGGAAATGAGGTTAAGGTATGTAAATGAGGTACATGGGTGGTATGATACGAGAAAGGAAGGTAGGGAGGTTAGGTGGGGGTATAAAATGGTTGGGTGGGCTTAAATGTCGAAGAAGAAGCACCAAAAAGGAGTAGGGAATCATCCCGGTCGGGATGGATGATCCCGGTCGAGATGACACACCCGTCCTGATCGGGAAGCTCCCATCCCGGTCGGGATGGCACTCCAGTGGACTCGATTTTTGGCACCCTCATCCCGATCGGGACGGCCCCATCCCGGTCGGGACAACACACCCTTCCCGGTCGGGAAGGGTCTTCATGACTCCCAGGACCCCAAAAACCGACTTCCTTACTCACGATCCAAGCTCTATCACTAACCACTCCTTTCTAGGAGTCACTTTCACTTCACCTATCACAATAAACTCAAACAAAACATCAAATTCTCTCCCTCACAACGCTCATCAACAATCCAATATTACAAGAATACCACAAAACTAACAAAATCAAGAGATAAAACACACAAATACAAGCACAAGTACTCTAAAGAAGAGAGGAGAATATACAACATGACGGTTCTTTAGGAACTCCGTCAAACCTAGGATGGTGGACTCTCCTTCAATCGTAGCCCTCAAGAGCATGTAGGAGAAGTCGAACGCGCTACCGACATCATAATGAAGGCCCAAGAAGCGCTCGAGCCTAGCCAACCTCCACGGCCTCCAAGGAGGAGGCAAGAAGTAGGAATCCCAAGACCCATCGTCATCATTCATGTCATCTCCGGGGTCTATCCATCCTACGAGCCTAACCGACCTCTTCCTCCCTAAGCATCGCCTCCAATCACAAGCAAGCTTCATCTCCAAGAAACAAGGCACAAAAAGCGGTTTTGGCCTCATCTCCTCAATGCACACCCCCACACTTTCCTCAAGTTGTGGTTCCCCATCTTCATCACTCGGCCCCACATCATCTTGGAGGAGAGAATCGAAACTTCTACCGGCGGTTTCAATCTCTTCCAAGTCATTGTTTGGTTCACTAGCTAGGGGCTCTTGATGCTTATTCACATTCTCACACAAGGGCAACTCGAGGCTATCAATTTCACCCAAAAACTTCACAAATGCTACCAACTTATCCAACTCACTAACTTCCTCCAATTCCTCACCAACGATGCCTTCACCAAGAGTCATATCCTCATTCGTCTCTTTTTGGGTAGACGATTGAGGCTCTTCAAAGCAAGACTCGCTCCTTATAGGGAATTCATTAACGGCCTCGTCATTGGGTTGTTCCCCTTCCCCAAATGAACATCCCTCATCAAGTTGTGAGGATCGAGTTAAGAGCATTAGGGTTTGAGCCGTTAAAGCATGCAATCTAGCTTTAGTTTCCTCCCTTTCCCTAAGGATATCAGCCAAGAGTTCATTATTCTTTTGCGATTGGATGGCCATTTCTTGTTGCGTTTGAAGCATCGATTGAAACACCTCCATGTCGGGCAATTGGTGATCATTGGGGTCTTGTAAAGCTCCTTGAAAATCTTGATGATGCCCAAGGGGTGGGGCATCATATTGTTGGTAGCAAGGTTGGGGTGATTGGTAGTATTGTGGGTCATGGGGTTCATATTGTGGTTGGGGTGGAGGGTAATATGGTGGGTTTTGGGGGTATTGGCTTCCATAAGGTGAATCTTGATTGAACATGGTGGGTTCACATTGATAACTCAAGTAATAGTCACCATGATCGTAGGATTGGTAATCGTTGACTTGTTGGTAGCCGTTTTCATAACCTTGAAGTTCATACCCGTCTTGATTACCCCAAGAAGCTTGATAGTGATTAGGAGTCATCATGTCATAGCTTTGGTTCATGGAAGGAGAGGGGTAGCTCATATCGGTTTCCATGTGTGGGGAGTTTAGATCAAACCCCATGCTTGCTCGAAAATCGTAGTCCATACCCGGTTGGAAACCTCTCACCCTAGCAACCGTCCGTTTAAACGGCTCTAAGTTGCAAGAAGAAGATAGTCACCACCTTTAAGCACAAACTGTAGAATAGGAACAAACGTGAGAAGTCTAGTGCTTTTTGGGCACTAGACAAGAGAGAAATAAACCACACACACACAAGAAGCAAGGTAACAAAAAGAGAAAAGAAAAACACAAACACAAGGACAAAGTCAAGTAACTAGGAAAACAAAGTCTAAACTAGCACCGTCCCCGGCAACGGCGCCAAATTGATGGTGGGAATTGTCGTGGATCCCACCGCCAAATAAATAACCGGCTAAGACCTAACGGTAGTTAAGGGTAAGTCGGGTCGAATCCACGGGGACGGTAAGAGGCGTCTAGACTAAGGTCGCCCAAATACGAGACTAAGTCAACGAGCTAAGCTAAACTAGAATGATAAGAAGAGGAAGAAGGCTAAGACTATGGCTAAGGAGACGGAGAAAACAAACAAGGAAAACGGGCTAGGACTAGGTCGGGGTCAAAGGGGTAACGGAATGGTCAAGGAAGAGCTAGAGTGAAGGAGGTAGTAGGGTAATCTAGGTATAGTCCGGGCTCTCGCAACTTAGACTCACCTAGAGGTTCCACCTAAAACCCATTTTGGCGACACACATGACAAACGGGGTTACTAGCGTGTTATTGTGGCCTAGATCGCATCCGGGCTCTCGCAACTTAGACCGACCTAGGGGTCGTCCTCACCGGGCTCTCGCGACTTAGTGAGGGAACCGAACCCACAAGCAAACTATTACCCACAAGAGAAAAGCAAGAAAAACAAGCATATGCACATACTAGTCATTCAAGCATTTCAACAAACATGTGATATGCATCAAACCAAGAGGAAACCCAAATCTTCCACCAACATCTCCAACAAACCCTTAATCATCCAATTAACACCCTAATCACCTTACTAACCCTAGCAAGAGTACTACTCTAACATTATCAAACTAATTCTAACATAAACAAGAGGAAACAACACAAACATCAAAACATACCTAATGAAACTACCAAGTATGATGAACAAAACAATAAACAATAACTAAAGATTGAAACTTGAATTAAACAAACAAGATAAAGAGTAAAAGGAAGAAAGGATTATACCATACTAGTGAAGAGGAAAGATTGAAACTTGCATTAATAAAGAAAACCCAAAACAAACCACCAAGGTTGTCAATCTTGGAAGGATCTTGAAGAATTCCCTTAATACAAGTACTAAACAAAGATTAACTACTAATTACCGACTAATCTACTCTAATCTAAACTAATCTAACCTAAAATAGTCTAGGGTTTAGTGGGAAGTGAAGAACATAACATAAGATGATGTCTTAATACAAGAGGGGGGTTATATATACGGTTACAAGTGGAAAGGATTTGAAAGAAACAAGGCTTCATCCCGGTCGGGATGGATGGTCCCGTCCGGGATGGCTTCATGGTCCCGTCCGGGATGGTGATCCCGTCCGGGATGGTGATCCCGTCCGGGATGGTGATCCCGTCCGGGATGGTGATCCCGTCCGGGATGGCTCCATGGTCCCGTCCGGGATGACTTCATCCCGTCCCGGTTGACTCAGCAGAAGAGCTTCTTTGTTTGCACTTCATCCCGGACGGGTTGAGGTCATACCCGTCGGGGATGAGTCTTGTAGGCCTCCAATATGATCCTTTTGGTCCCTCCTTGCCTCTCATTGGTTTCTCATCGATTCTCGGGACTCGGGATCGGGTCTCGGAGGCTCGGGATTGGGTCCCAAGGTCTCGGGGTCGAATCCAAGGCATCGAGTGATCGTTCCTTCACTTCGTTGGCTCCGAAAAGTGTATGTATTGAGTCAGAATCGCTCCAACTCTTCACGAATGGTCTCGGGAACCTGGAACGAACTAGAAGAAGCATAAGTAGCCCATAAATCGCTCCCAAGGAGCGATTCCACAATTAAAATGGTACCAAAACACTACGAAATAGGCACTACAAACTACACTTATCACTATACTCGGATTTGGGCTCGGAATCAATAATATCCGACATGGACTTTTAGCGGAGTAATAATCTCACAAAACAGACCTCAAATCCAGGCCCAGTGAGTCGTTCCGAGCAAAATAAGACTAATTTGGGCCAAAACCGACACCAAAAATAAATCCCATCTTTTGGCGACCGGGTCAAAACCCGGTCAAAGACGAAACCGTCTCACAAAATCAGCCAAGTTCATTGTATAAAACTGGCGCACAAAATCAGAATTCAAAAAAGCAAATCAAATCAAGAGTCAACTCCTTCCTAAAATGACTCAACCCACTTGATTCACTTGATCAAGTCTATAAATACACCCCTTAACCCTTTGCATTTTTCAGTTTTGAAGAGCTTAAGAAGAGCTTTTGTAACCCTCATTCACCCTACATTTTCTACCCTAATCTACCTAAACATCCTACACTACAACCCCAAGCAAAACCATACAAAAAACCGAGCCCCTCGCCCCTCGAAAAACCGACGGCACACACACACCCATATACACACCATAACTCACGTACATCCTCGATACTCCGGCGTTCCGTCGCTATTTATGAGTCTATTTCCGAGGCCTATACCAAGCATGTATGTTGAGGGTGTCCTAAACCCCATTTCGATCCTTACTACTTTGTTTCTATTTACATTTTCGAATTATTTATATTATAACTATACCAGTATCATAACACTAACTTTAACATAACACTAACATTTTTATTTCTCGTATACTAACTTTATCTTTTCGTTACTAACACTATCATACCGTGTATATATATATACTAATACTAAAATTCGGTTTTGAATACGTTTAACTATGATGATCGCCTAAGGTCCGTCTAATCCCTTTACGAGCAACGACGGAGGTGGAGCCCTTTCGAGGAGCCCCGCCCCAATGTACTCAAGGGCGTGACGTGATCGCAATCGGTCATAGTTGAACGCATTTGATCCCATTTCTATTAGTACGAAACCCGTTGACACGAAAACCAACATCACATAATCCGGAAGGATTAGTTTCAATGTCGTGACGTAGAGGGATGCAATTTCGTCACTAATTCTAAATTCCTAATCTAGCAAAAACATAAATCGAGTAAATTAACCCACATCGGCACGTGATTATAAAAACGGACGATTTTTCGACAAATAAAAGACACGCGGCCAGACCCCCATGCGAGTCGCGCGCCGGTCAGGCGACTCGCGGGGAGGCCTGTTCGGCCGAGCCCTCTTTCTTGTTTTCTCGCCTTTTTATCCTCTTCGATTCTTACATTAATAGGCGACTTTCACGACATATTTCCATATTTTAAGGCTCATCTTTTTTTACGACTTTTAGTCAAAGCGTGTAAAGACCATCACGCGAACCTATTTCTTAAAACTCATGCACATCACGACACTTAAAACGATTTTGATTGACAGTCTTGCACTATCAATTTTGTGTCGACGACTCTTTAGTCGTATCCGACACATAATTAATTTAGACTCCATTTTTCGAGGTGATAAGTCGGGCAAGACATCGAGATTCGGGATCGGGCTAGCACCACGTCTAAGTTCCATATCTCCGTCCTCCGTTTAATACACAATATAATGTGTATTTAATCGAAGTTCGTCCGTTTGCACAACTTACGGTCTAGTTTATATTTATTATATACGGGTCCGTTTCTAGCTAACGTTTACCATATTCTATTCGATTATTCTATTTTATTGCTCGTTGTATTGTGAATTCCGGGTTGTATTCCGCCCGTGTAATTTGTAATTTATTTACGAGTTTTCTATTTTCGATGTTTGCCATTTATTGCCTTAAATGAACATCACATGCTAAATCACTTTGACGTGAATCAAGATGCATTAAAATGACGTAGTTAACCAATAATTCGCATGCTTAGCCGAAAACGCTGTTTGCATATCATTTAGTCGTTTTACTCACTACTAGAATTAGTGATAACTCCGACGGAAAAATTCCTACGGATCTTGAAAGGCGTAGGAAAGTAATAGTTCCTACGGATGTTTCCTACGAAATCTTGATCCGTCGCTCCTTTAAAGCACCCCTACGGAAATACTATGGATTTGTGGTAGGAAACTTTGTTGGCTACGAATTTTTCCGTAGGAAAGTTTGTAGGTACAATTTGTTTTCATTAACTGTTTAACTAATGTTACATAAATTAAAAATCTTTTCATTCCTCAAATAATACTATTATATTTTTTATACACTCAACATCATTTTCTTACCCAAAATATACTTGTCTCGTATTTTACCCAGTCCAAAATGAAATCCTACTATAAAATTGTTTTGTCTTGGTATATATTTGAGTGAGTGAATTTTTTTCAATATGTCTCATGATTTTGTCTCTCTTATTACATGATATGGAGTGTTGGAGTCTAGTTGTTTATTTTTTATTATTTGTACTATATGATACGCCCTCCGTTCATATCCAAAGAGTACATTTCGATTTTGCGCAAGGATTAAGAAAGTAATAAAGTAATACCAAAAGTACAATAATTAGGGACAAATTAGTATGGAGTATTTAATTTTCCAAACTGTCCTTTCACAATGGCATATGGTGTAAATAGGTTAGTAGAAAAAGGGTAGTTTGGTCCAAAAAATGTCCTAAAAATGAAATGGGTCAATCGGATTTGAACGTCCCAAAAATAAATACATACCCTTTGGATATAAATGGAGGGAGCACTCTGTTAGTTTTACTCCGTCCTTTTTAATTTTTTTTACTTGTACTTGATTCACGGTATGTTTTACTTTGCACTTTTTAACTTTGTTACTCCTTATCACTATTCTACAATGTTCTTAATTACCCAACAGTATATTCAATTGTCGTTATAGCTTTTTAAGGTATGTTAATTTTATTAGTATAAGTATGTTAATTTTATTAGTTAAATCTATTTGTTTTTCCTTTGTCATTATAGTGATTTATGTCATTATATCTTTTATAGTTTTTTATCAAAGTTTGCTCATTTTTCTGGTATGTATTTTATTTTTATTAGTTATATATATACTCTCTATGTCTCAGTGAATTCTTTACGTTTGCTTTTTGGCACTATTCATGAGGTGGAATGATCTCGAATATAATTTCTAATATATAACGTAAAACATAGTCACGTGAGATCTTTTTCGAATGGTCTTAATAAGTACATTAAGATTATCAAATTTTTAGAATTTTTAATAACACGTAAATAAAGATATGAATGAAATGAAATGTACCTCGACAAGTGTGAAAAGGCAAACGTAAAGAATTCATTGGGACGGAGGGAGTATGTATGTATTTTTTCCCTTTTTTTTCCTTTCTGTCAATCTCTAACCATTTACAACTATCAAGTACTCAACTAAATTATTACCGTCATATCATGAGAAATGACATTATAATAAGAATATAGAATTGGTTAATTACAAAAACACCCCAAAACCTTAAAAATAAATAAATTGTGTTATCTCATACTTATTATTGACCTAATAAAATGTACAAATTATTATTTGTGACGGAGATATCCGTCGTATTGTTATAACATGTAAAATATTTATCCATTTAGTTAGAAAAATATAAAAGCATGGTTTTCTTAGAAACAATGCTTTGTTTTTTTCTAACTAAATGGATAATAATTAAATCGTGTATAGTGAAATAAAAATTTCTATCGTCTTCACCTAACTACCCATGTATACTGAAATGAGACTCAAAACCCTAAGAAAACCAAAATGCGGCCATCCACTTCCCCACTAAACCTGACTTCATACGCAGTAAACGAATTTGCCTCCGTATCTCCTGACATCCGCTCCAAGTTTTCCAATGCGGCTGCCCTCCTTCTCTTCGCTCTCTACCAACAGGTTCTGCCCTCCATTTCAATCGCATCAATCCGAATTCAACTCAATCTTAATTAAATCAAACTTTAACCGATTTGTGGCTTGTCGTGTCGTGAATGATTCAATTGTTTTTTTATTGCTGAATTTATGCTTCCTTGATGATTTCATTCGTGAAAATGATGATGATTCGTTGATTTGATTATTGTTTTAGCTTCTTTTTTTCTAAATTGTTGATTCTAGTGCCTTTCACTTTCGATTTACTATGTTCAATTGCATTCTGTATGTATGTTTACACTGAAATTGCTACTCAGTTGTGAAGTTTCAATCAGATTTTTGTGCGAAAATGATGTTCATTTGATGTTTTTTTGTAGCTTCGTGTATATTGTTGACTTGTTCATCATGCCGTATTTCTCTTTGTCTCAAAATGTTATTACTAATTCTAACGATAATGCTCGCACACAACTTAGGTTCTTCTATTGTTTAACGTTTATGTGGGAGTATCTTTTACTGTGTTGTTGTCTAAAATTTGTACTCGTTTTTGGCATTTACGCAGCTATAGCAGAACTTTTGGACAATGCAATTGACGAGGTACTTGTATTTGAAGCTTTTATTGTCAATGTTCTCTTTTCTAGTAATGAAAGTTTCATACTACCTTAGAAAGGTTCTGGGTTATCTTGGTTTCATATGCGTATATGATACGGAGTATATCTCAGTAACTCGAGTATATCTCAGCAATCGTGTTAATGTCTCCTCTGTGTACTTTCATCTGGGAGTTGGATATCATTATTTCTGTTCAAATAAAATCCGATGGAATGTAGTCTATGGTCATAAACCTAGAAATATGTAATAGTATAAAATAACTCCCTTTTATGGTGGTAATTTGTAAAATGAAAAT
Source organism: Agrostemma githago (assembly GCA_958450325.1). Lineage (NCBI taxonomy): Eukaryota > Viridiplantae > Streptophyta > Magnoliopsida > Caryophyllales > Caryophyllaceae > Agrostemma > Agrostemma githago. The sequence goes on from OY288239.1 coordinate 40,747,577, forward strand.
ACGTGGTGGTAATTTGTAAAATACAGTTTATACATGGTGGTATTTTGTAACTTTTCCAAATAATTACTCCGTAGTAGAGAACATGGAAACATCATTGACAGTGCAAATACACAAAATAGACCATCAAGAAATTGTTAGGTCCATAAGTTTGTGTGTGTGTATATGCATAATAATGCATGCAGTTTAGTTTCCTGTTGCTGATACCTATATTTGTAATAAGAGATGGATCATTATTTATGTTCTGCATGTTGTAGAATATGATGAATGTCATGTTAGTTCCACTATACTGTACGTCTGTACTGTCTATAATGGAATTGGAGTATTGGTGTTTAGCTTGAAAATTTCAGCAAATATTATTAATAGAATAATTTATCTACATCTTGGATTTCTATTGGTGAGCTAATACTTGCTAATACTCGATTTTGACAGTGTAATCTCTACTTGCCTAAGAATAGCGAAGGGCGGCAGCCTGCTGTCGTATTTATCACAGTGGGCATGGATAATCGGGTATGTTTCTTGGCCCCCATAATTTTTTTCCTCACTATCATTATTCTAAACAAGTAATATCTTGATGTCATTTGAATCATTGAGAAAGTCTTATTTCTTATGTCTTCTCTTTTACTCCACATTTACTATGTGACAAAGATTCAGTTGTTCTTACTTTTTAACATGAATTAACATAAGGTCTCATCCTCAAGGGAGTCAAGGGCCCATGTCCCTATCTTTAGAATCAATTATGTGAGAATTTGCATTATAATTTGTGAATCCATGTCGTCCATTAAAACAAAGATCAGACTATATAATAACATGGTGTTAATGGCTTCTTAATAATAGGGTTGAATTTCGATCAATGTGCATGCTTCTGTACTCACCCAGCATTTGTTTCATACGCAGCCTCCTTGCATCAGGCGAGAAACAAGGATACAAGCTCCTGAAGAAATATTCGTTTGTAATAGCATTCGTTTAATTTGATTTGTTTTGTAACTAATGTTTATATTTTTAATGAAGTACATTAATAATCTGTATTTGTAAAACCAGTGCATATTTGTACTATTTTTCTACTATTGGAAATCAACAATTTATCCCACGGAAATCTGAAATTTCTTACATAAACATACGATTCTGAAAAATTAATAATTAAATTTTAATTCCGACGGAAAAAGTATTCTCCTACAAAATTGTCGTAGGAAACTTGGACCCTTCCAACGATGTTCCGTAGGACCATTATTTTGGTCAATACATCGGTGTGACGAACCGTTCCGACGGAACATTTCGTAGGAATGTAAATTCCTACAAAATTTATCGTAGGAAGCAATTTATTTCCGACGAAATATACCGACGGATTGGTTCCTACGGATTTGTCGTAGGAAAGTCTTTATTCCAACGAAAATGACCATCATTCCCACGGATTGCGTTCGTAGGAATGCCACTTTTTTCTTGTTGTGACTAGCGCGCGTACACGAACACGAACGATGTCTTAGTAGAGGCCGCCATTGTGCGGGCGGGGTTGGGTGTCCTTAGTGGGCTTCCCAACACGTACCCTCACCCCTTACTCAGAACCTCGGTTTCCGGATGCCCGAAACCGTTGGCGCACGAGAGTCATTCTTTACACGATACCGGTGTAGATGGTATCGGTATCGCAATGCAAAGGGACGGGCCCCATAAACTCTGAAATCGAAGTGGGCCGTACTTTGTGTATAGCCCATGACGACATAGAGTGGGCTCGAATGGTTCCGAATTACCATAAATTTGGTGGTGACTCCAACTTTGACTTAAATTTCCAACCCGAGAACAATCTTACCACGAGATTCATTCGCCTACCCAAACCCGCGCGTGGCCGCGTCGGGGTGGACCTACGTCATGTCCACAATTTGGCGACTCCGCTGGGGACACCTGATGTACCACATGTCATCGGGGTTCCTAGGGTGAGACTCGAAGAGAGATCGTTCGAATATTAGTGTGCGCGCATAAGTTTAATGATTAATGCATAACCCATTTTTGCCCGGGCCGGTTACTTGTGACCGACGTCCCACTATACCGCGGTGCATTCCTACATGGGTGCGCTAAAGACTTCGATGGTGGAACTCGTAAGGGTTTTGCGGCATGTCCTAAGACCAACTCGGCTTAGGGAGTCCGTCCTGACTACGAGAATACTATCGTCGTTGGTATAGACCCTATTTTGACCGACCGAGACTTAGCATAACGCATACATAAGCGTCGTTATAATGCTTGTTTGACTACGTGCGACTTGGTTTCCGTGTCATTTTTCAAAAAACCGTCATTTTAAAAAAATGCATATTTCCAAAAACACCAAATTTTGAAAAACCCGAAATACTGTCCATTTCGAGACCCGTCTTTTCAAAATATCCAATTTCAAAAATTCGGAATGCTGCCGAAATTTAGACTTACGATTTGACTCAAAATACCCTATTTTTTTAGCCGGTATGCTTCCCATTTCAAATTTCGAATTTTCGATTCCCTTTCGATTTTTGAATTTTCAAAATTCAATTTCAATTTTCAAATCTTCGTGATGCCATCCGCGATTTTCAAATCTCCGAGATGCCGTTTTCGATTTTCAAATCTTCGGGATCCTATTTTCGATTTTCAAAATTTCGGAAATTTATTTTCGATATTCAACTTTTCAAAAAACTCGGTCCTGTCGGCATGCTACAAATTTCAAAAGACGAGACCGTCTCCCAATTTTTCAAAACGCGAAATTACTCGCAACCATTCTAACCTTTCAAAATGCCCGATCCTATTGGCCCACTACCAATTTCAGGACCGTTCTCTCAATTTTCAAAATTCAATCATTTTTCAAAAACCTTCCTTATTATAGGACCTACCGTAATCCGTGTGTCGGGCCTTTTCATAATTTGTCGAAGGTCTATAGCGTCGAAACTCCGTCGATCCTACATCACGGGTTTCTTCCCCATCCCAGTCCGCCTTTTCTAAAGGCATAACCGACCAACACGAGTCATACACTCGTAAGTGGAAGGTTCGTCCATACACTCGAGTCCTAACTAGAAAGTCTCACGCGATCTTTTCCTCTAGCAGGACGGTCCCCACGACCTTTCCTAAGGGAATCTCGCCCGTCTTTCAATCCGTTAGTCGAGTCATTCCAACTCTAGAACTCTTTAACTTAAGGGTCTACCCTAATCACAGGGCCACCCTTATTCGAGTCAAGTCAAGGGTCTCTAGCGTCGAAACTATGCTGATCCTACATCGCAAGTTTCCTCCCTTACCCGTCTGCCTTCCTTGAGGCCGAGTCAACCTTTTACAAGGCATAGCCCTGTAGCTAAAGTTTCGTGATCCTTACACCTAAGGGTCACCCGTCCGACACTCGAATCTTAGCAAAATCTTCGATCTCACTCGGGGGCTACCCTTCAGCAGAGCGATCAGTCACGGTTGCTCTAAGGGTCATGTCCTGCACATGGTGTCTCACGTGTGTCACTGTCGAGTCATTCAGATGCCGCACCATCTGAGTCCTATCAGAGTCTTCACTCTTACTTGGGGGCTGTCCTCCACCCGAGCATTCGACGACAGTCACCTTAAGGGGTACTGATGGTAAGGGATTTGTCGTGGATCCCAACCGTCAAATAAAACCGGCTAAACCTAACTAGGGTAGCTAGGGTAAGTCGGGTCGAATCCACGGGGACGGTAAGAGGCGTCTAGACCAAGTTCGCCCAAGTACTTGACTAGGTCAACGAGCTAACCTAAACTATAGAATGATAAGAGGGGAGAAGGCTAGGCTAAGACTAAGGAGAACAACTAAGGAAAACGGGCTAGGATTAGGTCGGGGTCAAAGGGGTAACGGAATGGTCAAGGAAGAGCTAGAGCGAAGGAGGTAGTAGGGTGATCTAGGTCGGTCCGGGCGGTCGCAACTTAGACCGACCTAGAGGTTCCTCATGGAACCCATTTTGGCAACACACATGACAAACGGGGTTCTAGCTCGCTATGGCCTAGATCAAATCCGGGCGGTCGCAACTTAGACCGACCTAGGGGTCGTCCTCACCGGGCTCTCGCAACTTAATGAGGGAACCGAACCCATAGCAAGTAACACCCACAAGGGAAAGGCAAGAAAAACAAGCAATCTAACTTACTTAGTCACTCAAGCAATTCATCAAACATGTCATATGCATCAACCAAGAGGAAACCCAAATCTTCCACCCACATCTCCAACAAACCCTTAGTTACCCAATTAACACCCTAATCACCCTACTAACCCTAGCAAGAACACTACTCTAACATAATCTAACTACAACTAACAAGAACAAGAGAAATCAACACAAGAATCAAAACATACATAATCAAACTAGTGATAACTATGAACTAAGAACAATCCAACAATCAAAGATGCAAACTTGGATGAATTAAACAAGATAAGGAGTAAAAAGGAAGAGGATTATACCATACTAGTGAAGAGGAAAGATTGAAACTTGCATTAATGAAGAAAACCCAAAACAAACCACCAAGGTTGTCAAGCTTGGTGAAGATCTTGAAGAATTCCCTTAATACAAGTACTAAACTAAGATTAACCACTAATTACCGACTAATCTACTCTAATCTAATCTAATCTAACCTAAAGTAGTCTAGGGTTTAAGGAGAGGTGAAGAACATCCCCTAAGATTACAAGAGGAGGGGTATTTATAGGGTTACAAATTGAAGGGAGAAGAAAGAAAGTGAAATGCGGGCAACAGCACTTGGTCCCGACCGGGACGGACCCACCATCCCGACCGGGACGGGTTGGTCCCGACCGGGACGGCCCTGCAGTAGCCTCCTCCAAAGTGCACTTCATCCCCGACGGGATGAAGTGCATACCCGTCGGGGATGGGTCTTGTAGGCCTCCATTATGATCCTTTTGGTCTCCCCTTGCCTCACATGGACTTCTCATCGCATCTCGGGACTCGGGATCGGGTCTCGGGACTCGGGATTGGGTCCCAAGGTCTCGGGGTCGATTCCAAAGCATCGAGTCATCGTTCCTTTATCTCGTTGGCTCCAAAATGTGTATGTATCGAGTCGGAATCGCTCCAACTCTTCCAAATCGGTCTCGGGAACCTGAAAGGAACTAAAGCAAGCATAAGAAGCCCCTAAACCGCTCCCAAGGAGCGATTCTACAAGGAAAATGGGACCAAAACACTACAAAATAGGCACTACAAACCACACTTATCAACTCCCCCACACTTAACCCTTACTCGCCCTCGAGTAAGCACATACTAACTACTATACTAACCGAATGGGTATTAGCGCACCCTACGCCCTTTCAACTCACGCGAGTGCACTTAGAGGAAAAGTGCACCCCGCAAGGCAAGTCGGGTCTTGCGACAAAACTGTGGATGCAACCGAACACAAAACACATAAACAAACAAACACACAAACGAACACACAAAAGGTTGCACCCAAAAGAAAAGAAATACCGCTTCCCTCAAACAAGCGGTGAAAGAAGCACCGGTTTAGGACTCAAGGCAAGTGACAACGTTCCCAAGCTAGCAATACAAACCAAGATGGACTAAACCCTAATAGTATGACGACAAAGCAATAAAAACGTTGGTAACTTACCTCGGTTCCTCCTAACCTTCTAAGAACGTACTACGGGACGATCGGCGGGATGGAAAAAGGATGAACCACGGTGTTAGTCGACACTGTAGGTAAGTGAGACCCTGCCCCCTTTAGCAAAGAGCCAAGAGGGTCGTCCCATGTCCGAAACCGCCTAACTAGTCCAAGTAAAAAGTGAAAAACATGCAAAATGAGGGAAGACCGACTAATGCCGCTATCATCCTTCCTCGGGACTCGGTCCTTTGGTAGGCTCTTCACGGCAAAAGTCGGAAAAAGGCTTATTTTTGTGAGGTTAAGATCTTTTTGTGAGACGATTTTCTTTTGGCATTTTCTCTTTTCTTATGCATTTTTGCCTTGTTTTGCCATGCCATTCTTTTTCTTCTTTTCTATTTTCTTTTTGGCTTTTGTGCCTTTTCTTTTTTTTCTTCATTCTTTTCTTTCTTTCATTTTCTTTTCTTTTTCTTTTCTTTTTCTTTTCTTTGCCCTTTCTTGGCAAGATTTGGCTTTTTGGCATTTCTTATTGCAAAGAAAGACGAATTCAACAAATTGCAATCTTATTGTGTGGGAGGTAGGGTAATGGGTGAGTCGGGACGGGCCCTTCCCTTCAAACCCACAAAAAGTGGAGAACTCTGACTAATTAAACGATCCTAGACACGGTCACCTAAGGGACGAGACTCGGTAACCAAGGCCTTTTCACACCGTGGGTGGTCATAATGGTCAAAATGCAAATCCCGTAGTAAATCCCTAGTAAGCTAGGTGGACTCAAGGTAAAGGACCAACGAAATCATTGATTTAGGGTCATTCTACTAGATTAAAGTCCAAGACTCGATTTACATTACTAAAAAGGAGTAGTACACACGCACACACTAACCTCTAAACCGGGTTTTCGAAAACCATTTACACACAAGACACACAACAAAACACAAAACAAAGACTCGACAAAAACAAAAGAAAACAAGAAACAAAAGCAACAAAACAAGAACAACACAAAACAAACACATAAAGAACACAAACACCACCCCTATCATCAAACAAGTCTCCAAATCCACCACAATCTTTACAAAGCTCCTCCCGAGCACACATCATCACAAAACTCCTCCAAACTCACAAGAAGCAAAGAGGGAATAAGGGATGAAGAGATGTTACCGGAAGTCTTGAAAGCTCACCAAAGCTAATGGCGATTAGGCAACCTATAAGGAAAAGAGGGGGGCAAAACACGCACAACAAAACAAATATACGACACAATGACACAAGAGGAAAACACACAAAAGAAAAATCTTTTTGATTTTTGTAAAAAAAATTCAAATTTTTAGGAATTTTTAAAGATTTTTTTTAGAAAAACTGCAAAAATAAAGCTAACTATGCTAGAATACCACTCCCCCACACTTAAGTCGAGCTATGTCCTCATGCTCGACCGTAGTGCATGGGAGCACAAAAGAAACTACGAAAATAAAGCTAGATCAAAAAAAAAGAAAAGTGGAGAAAAGGGTAGAAGGTGTCCGGCCGGGGTGTAGTCAAGTCATCATGGGCCGAGACAAGAAAAAGATATGGATGGGGGAAGAAAAATAAAAGGAAGGAAATAAAAGGAAATGGGAGGGGAGGGCTAGGTGTAATCAAGTCACCTAGCCCGGATTCCGCCTAAATCCGACTAAATCCTCAAAAAGAAAGAGTGAAAAACTTGTAAAATTTGGATTTTGAAAATGACTCTCGATGTAGTCACGTCATCGAGAGTCGGGAGCAACCAAAACCAAGGCCTCGAAGGCCACCATGACACCAAGACACAAAAGTTACAAGGGGAAGGGAATAAACACAAAGGAAAACAAGCTATAAAAGACGGGAAAGAAAAGATAGTTGCCGTACCAATAGGTTAGCAACTCACTCGCTCCATCGTCTCATAGATCAATATAGGCACTCGCTTGTCTTCATCATTGCTATCCCGCTTCAAGCTTGATAGAACCGCATGGTAGAGGTAGAAATGGTGCTAGGGGGTGGGATTTGATGTGAAATCTTTCTAAAGTGAGAAGGAAATGAGGTTAAGGTATGGAAATGAGGTACATGGGTGGTATGATATGAGAAAGGAAGGTAGGGAGGTTGGGTGGGGGTATATAATGGCTGGGTGGGCTTGAATGTCGAAGAAGAAGCACCAAAAAGGAGTAGGGGATCATCCCGGTCGGGATGACATACCCGTCCCGGTCGGGAAGCCTCCTTCCCGATCGGGATGGCACTCCAGTGAACTCGATTTTTGGCACCTTCATCCCGATCGGGACGGCCCCATCCCGGTCGGGACGACACACCCTTCCCGGTTGGGAAGGGTCTTCATGACTCCCATGACCCCAAAAACTGATTCTCTTACTCACATTCCAAGCTCTATCGATAACCACTCCTTTCTAGGAGTCACCTTCACTTCACCTATCACAATAAACTCAAAGTACACATCAAATTCACTCCCTCACATCGCTCATCAAAATACCAAAACAATTACAAGAATCCCACAAAAACAAACAAAATCAAGAAACAAAACACACAAATACAAGCACAAGTACTCTAAAGAAGAGGAAGGGAGAATATACAACATGACGGTTCTTTAGGAACTCCGTCAAACCTAGGATGGTGGACTCTCCTTCAACCGTAGCCCTCAAGGGCATGGAGGAGCAAGTCGAACGCGCTACCGACATCATAGTGGAGGCCCAAGAAGCGCTCGAGCTTTGCCAACCTCCACGGCCTCCAAAGTGGAGGCAAGAAGTATGATTTCCAAGACCCATCATCATCATTCGTGTCATATCCGGGGTCTATCCATCCTATGAGCTTCACCGGCCTCTCCCTCCCTAGGCATCGCCTCCAATCATTAGCAAGCTTCATCTCCAAGAAACAAGGCACAAAAAGCGATTTTGGCCTTGCTTCCTCGTTGCACACCCCCACACTTTCCTCAGGTTGTGGTTCCCCATCTTCATCACTCGGCCCCACATCATCTTGGAGAATAGGATCGAAACTTCTAACGGCGGTTTCAATCTCCTCCAAGTCATCGCTCGGTGCACTAGTAAGGGGCTCTTGATGCTTATCCACATTATCGCACAAGGGCAACTCGAGGCTAACAATCTCACCCAACAACTCCACAAACTCCACCAAACCATCCAACTCACCATCTTCCTCCAATTCCTCACCAATGTTGCCTTCACTAAGGGTCATATCCTCATCCGTCTCTTTTTGGGTAGACGATTGAGGTTCTTCAAAGCAAATTTCTCTATCAAAGGGAACAACGTCGGCGGCTTCATGGTTAGGTTGCTCCTCTCTCTCAAGTGGGCACCCTTCATCTAGTTGCGATGTTCGGGATAAATACATTACGGTTTGAACCGCTATTGCATTTAATCGAGCATCCCTCGCCTCGTTTTCCCTTCGAATTTGGGCCCATAATTCATCTTGTTCTTTTTGCAATTTAAGGGCCGTTTCTTGGAGGCTCCTTTGCATTTGAAGAAGCGATTGAAACTCCTCCATGTCGGGCAATTGGTGATCATTGGGGTCTTGTAAAGCTCCATGATAATCTTGATAATCTTGATGATAATCTTGATTAAACACGGTGTCTTGATGATGCCCAAGGGGTGGGGCATCATATTGTTGGTAGTGGGGTTGAGGTGATTGGTAGTATTGTGGGTCATGGGGTTCATATTGTGGTTGGGGTGGAGGGTAATATTGTGGGTCTTGGTGGTATTGGCTTCCATAAGGTGAATCTTGATTGAACATGGTGGGTTCACATTGATAACTCGAGTAATAGTTACCATGATCGTAGGATTGGTAATCGTTCACTTGTTGGTAGCCATTTTCATAACCTTGAAGTTCATACCCACTAGAGCCTTGATCCCCCCAAGAAGCTTGATTATGGTAGGGGGACGTCATGTCATACCCTTGGTTCATGGAAGAAGAGGAGTAGCTCATATCGGCTCCCGAGTGTGTGGAGTTTAGATCAAACCCCATGCTTGCTCGAAAATCGTTGTCCATACCCGGTTGGAAACCACTCATTCTAGCAACCGTCCGTTAAAGCGGCTCTTAATCGCAAGAAGAAGATAGTCACCACCTCTAAGCATAAACTGTAGACTAGGAACAAACGTGAGAAGTCCAGTGCTTTTTGGGCACTAGACAAGAGAGAAATAAACCACACACACAAGAAGCAAGGTAGCCAAAGAAAAAAAGAAAAACACAAAACACAAGACAAAGCCAAGTAATTAGGTAAACAAAGTCTAAACTAGCACCGTCCCCGGCAACGGCGCCAATTTGATGGTAAGGGATTTGTCGTGGATCCCAACCGTCAAATAAAACTGGCTAAACCTAACTAGGGTAGCTAGGGTAAGTCGGGTCGAATCCACGGGGACGGTAAGAGGCGTCTAGACCAAGTTCGCCCAAGTACTTGACTAGGTCAACGAGCTAACCTAAACTATAGAATGATAAGAGGGGAGAAGGCTAGGCTAAGACTAAGGAGAACAACTAAGGAAAACGGGCTAGGATTAGGTCGGGGTCAAAGGGGTAACGGAATGGTCAAGGAAGAGCTACAGCGAAGGAGGTAGTAGGGTGATCTAGGTCGGTCCGGGCGGTCGCAACTTAGACCGACCTAGAGGTTCCTCATGGAACCCATTTTGGCAACACACATGACAAACGTGGTTCTAGCTCGCTATGGCCTAGATCAAATCCGGGCGGTCGCAACTTAGACCGACCTAGGGGTCGTCCTCACCGGGCTCTCGCAACTTAATGAGGGAACCGAACCCATAGCAACTAACACCCACAAGGGAAAGGCAAGAAAAACAAGCAATCTAACTTACTTAGTCACTCAAGCAATTCATCAAACATGTCATATGCATCAACCAAGAGGAAACCCAAATCTTCCACCCACATCTCCAACAAACCCTTAGTTACCCAATTAACACCCTAATCACCCTACTAACCCTAGCAAGAACACTACTCTAACATAATCTAACTACAACTAACAAGAACAAGAGAAATCAACACAAGAATCAAAACATACATAATCAAACTAGTGATAACTATGAACTAAGAACAATCCAACAATCAAAGATGCAAACTTGGATGAATTAAACAAGATAAGGAGTAAAAAGGAAGAGGAGTATACCATACTAGTGAAGAGGAAAGATTGAAACTTGCATTAATGAAGAAAACCCAAAACAAACCACCAAGGTTGTCAAGCTTGGTGAAGATCTTGAAGAATTCCCTTAATACAAGTACTAAACTAAGATTAACCACTAATTACGGACTAATCTACTCTAATCTAATCTAATCTAACCTAAAGTAGTCTAGGGTTTAAGGAGAGGTGAAGAACATCCCCTAAGATTACAAGAGGAGGGGTATTTATAGGGTTACAAATGGAAGGGAGAAGAAAGAAAGTGAAATGCGGGCAACAGCACTTGGTCCCGACCGGGACGGGTCATCCCGACCGGGACGGACCCACCATCCCGACCGGGACGGGTTGGTCCCGACCGGGACGGCCCTGCAGTAGCCTCCTCCAAAGTGCACTTCATCCCCGACGGGATGAAGTGCATACCCGTCGGGGATGGGTCTTGTAGGCCTCCATTATGATCCTTTTGGTCTCCCCTTGCCTCACATGGACTTCTCATCGATTCTCGGGACTCGGGATCGGGTCTCGGGACTCGGGATTGGGTCCCAAGGTCTCGGGGTCGATTCCAAAGCATCGAGTCATCGTTCCTTTATCTCGTTGGCTCCAAAATGTGTATGTATCGAGTCGGAATCGCTCCAACTCTTCCAAATCGGTCTCGGGAACCTGAAACGAACTAAAGCAAGCATAAGAAGTCCCTAAACCGCTCCCAAGGAGCGATTCTACGAGGAAAATGGGACCAAAACACTACAAAATAGGCACTACAAACCACACTTATCAGGTACCTTACGTTGTTCATCATACACCGGCGTCCTTATGATGTCTTCTTCGAGTTGTACCTATGCTACGAACACCCGAGTGTCCTAAAGGTTTAGGTCGCCACGGTTGGTCCAAACACGTGACGCGGTCAAACACGGTCGCCCCATTTTTGGACTTACCCTCGTGCAGCTTGAGTCTCATCTTTGAGTCCAAGCCATGGTTGTTACCTCGTCTAGGTCAACGTTCGAGTATCCCGGTCCAAGAGTCTTTGTCGACCCGTAACCCCGGGCCAGGTCTAGTTTGACTCCCTCTCTTGCATTTGCGCAAAGTCAAGTTTAGGCGAGTCGTGGCACCTGTCGTTTTCTCCAATCAAGGACCTTACCAAAAAGAAACGACCAACCAAGTATCCGAAAGTCCGGATTCGATTCGAGTCTAAGTCTGAGTTCGAGTCTAGGATATCCTACATCCTCATTTCAAAGTCAGAGTCAGAGTCAATTGTATTCTGTCCTCTTTCCAAAATTCAATAAAATCAACTTTTTCAATCTCTCCTATATGCTCCCTTATGTGTTTCCGAGAACATGATGAACACCATCATACACTGTGAGCACATGCACGTGACTATTATAGGCACATCTATAATGACTGCAGGAACTGAGACCCATGTTTTCCCTTACCTGTTCCATGTCCGGCATAGACAGCCACATAACTACCCCTAGTAGGAGCAGTATCGAATCCTATGACAAATCTAGGTAGTCTCCTAGTTTGGGTTCAAGACGGAAGGCAAGCCCATTTCCCACAATAAACACCCCTCCAATAAGACTGATCAATCCTTACCTTAGGCGTTAGTCTGAGCAGAAGCAAAAAAGAAGCATCGTGACTCTATAGGCTTGATGCCAAAAATACCCAACTCGGGACGATGCTCCCACTAAGCCTGCTCGGAATTATGATGACAATACCGAGATCCAAATCACCATGCTTACCGTAGAGTACTCCACCGCGAGTTGCACTCACCAACTAGGCTTACACCTTACAACGGTTTAGCTCAACAAGCCTAATCCAACTGATGGGCCCACCCCCATATCCACCCACAACATCAAAGGGAGGGATAGCCGTGAAAAAAACTGGACAAACAACAGAAGTCCAAAGAAAAAAGAAAACGGCCGAACCAAAAGAGCTGGCCATGACCAAAAAAGAACTCTCAACATCCCTCGACCAGATACGATCAATCCCTTGACTTGGACACAGTCAACTCGAGTGAAGGATCCCACGACCGGGGCTAAGAGGTCAACCCAAAAAAAAACACAAACAAAAAATTCAAATACCCATGACCATGGTCAACGGTCAACCCAAGTGAAAGTCCCTAGACCGGGGTACGACCAATTCAAAACATTATCAATGCCCATACCATCCAATAGGGGAGAGATAATCAAGCTGGTCAGCTAACACCACATCTAGCCTTCCCACATTACAACCCTCAAGACCTTCTCGAGACCTAGGCTAAGAGACAGCCCAGAATTTTAAGGATTCGAGCTCCATAGGATACACCCTAACCATTAGGGCTAGACATGGAAATCAGATCCCGCATTATCGAACATACCCCGATTGAAGTTCGAGTCTTTTTTACTCGACTTCCCCCTTTCCTATCACATTACAATACCTTACCCTCGAAACCTTAGCTCCACAAAATCGAGCTCCAGATTTCGAATCATCAAAGCCACTTGCGACCTAGCTCCACATTTCCAAAAACATCCAAACCAGTTACCAACCTCAAACACGGGAACTCAGCCTGCAGTCGGCATAGAACATGCCCAAATAGTTCACACCACCTCTGGGGGCTACCCCGGAGAACGCTCACAGTCACAGGATCAACATCCTAACTGTTCTAGCCCTTTGATCAAGACATCATTGGGAATTCACCTAGCCTACACCATCGCTATGGCTAGTTACACAAAAAGCCCTAATAAACTAGGCACCATAATATATCTTCCAATCCACTGAACTACGGCTTGGTTTGATTTCACTACACGTGAATACGTAGGCAGCCTTTCAACAAAGGCACAACCACCCACATTGACACACATTCAAAAAGCACCATCATTCCTGTCATGACACTGTCATGTTCTCAACAGCTAGCTTTGTCGTCCTGGGGGCTTCTCTTAGGCAGAAGACCTCCATCCATTGACAAAATCCAAATGACTTTCAAAAAATAGCCTCCTTTCTATAGTGTGTCCTAGTACTCGGCTCAGTCGAAGACGAGAATCTGTCGGGACTCGATGCGGCACCCACTTTGGGAATGTACCCCAAAATCAATAATTCAAAAAAAGCACTAGACTATAGCATTGCTACTGCTAAGCCTTGTCATGCAAAAACAGGCTCATTACAGACTACTGCAATCCCCCTATTACACATCCTTCCCATTTTGATGTTCGACCCTGTTGCCACTCGCCTAGGCTACGGAATAGCGCAACTTAAGAGTCTTGTCGTCTTAGGTGGCCCACCCCCCGAGTCACAGTCCAACCCCTCGAGAGTCCAAGTCGTGTCTGTCAACTCGTCGTCCTGTCACGTCCAGAGTCGAGTCTGTCGGTACCTCCCTCCTCAAATTTTCACTTCAAAGTTTGCAAAACTTAGCCATTTGATAAAATCCTTTTCGACAAGGTCAAATTTCGGTCTATTTAAACTGCAAATTTCTTTTCTACCCCTTTCAATTTTGAAAACCTATCTCCTAGCACGTGAGTTGCTTTCAGGACTTCGATTTCAAAACTAAGCAAAAATCATTTTCCCAGCGCAAGCCAGTCTATAGATGCTAACTGCATTTCCTATGTGCTATCTTGTTATCTGCTATGCCTGCTATTTCTGCCTATGTATCTAACATTTCAGGTACCAGCTAGTGCTTCCCAACGGAACATCAAAGGCGGTGTTTCTCCTGGAATGCTACATGCAAGTTGTCATATGTCGGCATACGGGTACACTCAAGACTTCAGAAGCAAGTCCCGTGCAACTACTTTACTCCCCAGCGTGAGTCGGTGTTTCTCCTGAAATGCTACATCTAAAATGTGATGTGTCGGCATACGGGTACATCTATGACTTCAAAGGCAAGTTCGACTCCCCACGGAGCTATCATCATCAGGACAGGTATGACCCTCTGCTTATGGTTGGCGAGCCCTTCACGTAAGTCTAATGGACTATAAACGACCCGACCGGAAGGCTGCCAGGTCGTAATCCTCGATTGGCCTGGTAGCTACTCTGACTTTCGCCTTGTCCAAGCCTCAGTCAGAGTGGGGGCTCCGTAGACACCCGCATTTTGCCTGCTAGTGTCTATAGCAGTTCCCGACAAAACACCCGATGATGATCGGACGCAAACGTGACTTGGTATACTCGGATTTGGGCTCGGAATCAATAATATCCGACATGGACTTTTAGCGGAGTAATAATCTCACAAAACAGACCTCAAATCCAGGCCCACTGGGTCATTCCGAGCAAAATAAGACTAATTTGGGCCAAAACCGACACCAAAAATAAATCCCGTCTTTTGGCGACCGGGTCAAAACCCGATCAAAAACAAAACCGTCTCACAAAATCAGCCAAGTTCATTATAGAAAACTGGTGCACAAAATCAGAATTCAAAAAAGCAAATCAAATCAAGAGTCAACTCCTTCCTAAAATGACTCAACCCACTTGATTCACTTGATCAAGTCTATAAATACACCCCCTAACCCTTTGCATTTTTCAGTTTTGAAGAGCTTAAGAAGAGCTTTTGCAACCCTCATTCACCCTACATTTTTTACCCTAATCTACCTAAACATCCTACACTACAACCCCAAGCAAAACCATACAAAAAACCTTGCCCCTCGCCCCTCGAAAAACCGACGGCACACACACACACATATACACACCATAACTCACGTACATCCACGATACTCCGGCGTTCCGTCGCTATTTACGAGTCTATTTCCGAGGCCTATACCAAGCATGTATGTTGAGGGTGTCCTAAACCCCATTTCGATCCTTACTACTTTGTTTCTATTTACATTTTCGCATTATTTATATTATAACTATACCAGTATCATAACACTAACTTTAACATAACACTAACATTTTTATTTCTCGTATACTAACTTTATCTTTTCGTTACTAACACTATCATACCGTGTATATATATATACTAATACTAAAATTCGGTTTTGAATACGTTTAACTATGATGATCGCCTAAGGTCCGTCTAATCCCTTTACGAGCAACGACGGAGGTGGAGCCCTTTCGAGGAGCCCCGCCCCAATGTACTCAAGGGCGTGACGTGATCGCAATCGGTCATAGTTGAACGCATTTGATCCCATTTCAATTAGTACGAAACCCGTTGACACGAAAACCAACATCACATAATCAGGAAGGATTAGTTTCGATGTCGTGACGTAGATGGATGCAATTTCGTCACTAATTCAAAATTCCTAATCTAGCGAAAACATAAATCGAGTAAATTAACCCACATCGGCACGTGATTATAAAAACGGACGATTTTTCGACAAATAAAAGACACGCGGCCAGACCCCCATAAGAGTCGCGCGCCGGTCAGGCAACTCGCGGGGAGGCCTGTTCGGCCGAGCCCTCTTTCTTGTTTTCTCGCCTTTTTATCCTCTTCGATTCTTACATTAATAGGCGACTTTCGCGACATATTTCCATATTTTGAGGCTCATCTTTTTTACGACTTTTAGTCAACGCGTGTAAAGACCATCACGCGAACCTATTTCTTAAAACTCATGCACATCACGACACTTAAAACGATTTTGATCGACGGTCTTGCACTATCAATTTTGTGTCGACGACTCTTTAGTCGTATCCGACACATAATTAATTTAGACTCCATTTTTCGAGGTGATAAGTCGGGACAAGACATCGAGATTCGGGATCGGGCTAGCACCACGTCTAGGTTCCATATCTCCGTCCTCCGTTTAATACACAATATAATGTGTATTTAATCGAAGTTCGTCCGTTTGCACAACTTGCGGTCTAGTTTATATTTATTATATACGGGTCCGTTTCTAGCTAACGTTTACCATATTCTATTCGATTATTCTATTTTATTGCTCGTTGTATTGTGAATTCCGGGTTGTATTCCGCCCGTGTAATTTGTAATTTATTTACGAGTTTTTTATTTTCGATGTTTGCCATTTATTGCCTTAAATGAACATCACATGCTAAATCACTTTGACGTGAATCAAGATGCATTAAAATGACGTAGTTAACCAATAATTCGCATGCTTAGCCGAAAACGCTGTGTGCATATCATTTAGTTGTTTTACTAGCGCGCGTACACGAACACGAACGATGTCTTAGTAGAGGCCGCCATTGTGCGGGCGGGGTTGGGTGTCCTTAGTGGGCTTCTCAACATGTACCCTCACCCCTTACTCAGAACCTCGGTTTCCGGATGCCCGAAACCGTTGGCGCACGAGAGTCATTCTTTACACGATACCGGTGTAGATGGTATCGGTATCGCAATGCAAAGGGACGGGCCCCATAAACTCTGAAATCGAAGTGGGCCGTACTTTGTGTATAGCCCATGACGACATAGAGTGGGCTCGAATAGTTCCGAATTACCATAAATTCGGTGGCGACTCCAACTTTGACTTAAATTTCCAACCCGAGAACAATCTTACCACGAGATTCATTCGCCTACCCAAACCCGCGCGTGGCCGCGTCGGGGTGGACCTACGTCATGTCCACACTAATATAGGAAAAATAGTAAAAATGAAAAACAGTAAAACAGCATATTAAAATAAGCTTTAGCGTAAAACAAATTAATCAAAAGGGTTTCCGAAGAAACATAAAAATATTTGCCAACCTGCAAACCAATTTATATCGATAATAAATAAAATAATCAAAATGGCGTTATGGATATTCGGTTAGTGTGCACAAGGCTAGACTTTCACTAGGAATAATACTGGAAACTAGCTTCGAGAACTGTAAACTTAACTCATAACAGAATCCAGTCTCTAACTAGGCAACTCAACTATAACAGGACTGCGTGCAGCGAGGTCCTGGTTTAAGTAGTATACACCCCTCCTGGATACCAAATGTATCCAGTTCAACTGACGGCGACTAACACGATGCGATATCTAGCTTAAGGGCACAATGCACACTCTCCTGGGCGAAACTACGCCCAGTTCAACGACCAAATGTGCCCCAAATGGGCACACCGACTTTATAGTTGATGGCAAAAACATACTTCCCAGACTGTATTACTCTAACCCCACACTTATCCTTATTCCATAACTCCAAAACAAAGCCATTATCGATATTCAAAAGATATAATCATTATAAATAATAAGAGAACAAAAGGAAAAATGACCACTTTCCAAAAGAGGAATCTTTCTATTTTAGGAAACTTCTATTTTAGGAAACTTTACTAAAAATAGCATCATATCAAAATAGCGAAAATATTAGTTATACTAATACAACATTTTTAGTAAATGATATAGATTTATAAAACTAATACTTTCGGCCTTAACGATATTAATTATTAAAGTAAGATCATTTGATTTTATGAAATTATTAAAATATCGTATAAGCGTTATAAAATGATTAAAATGTCTTAAACATTATAATATTACTAATTGGGTGTTTTCAAAAGTTAAAAAAACTAAAATTCCATAATTATTATTAGTTTCGACAATAAAATTATAAATAGGATTTTACGGCAAACATCAAATTAAATATTTGAACGTCTTTATTTAATTAAACCAACAAATATATTTAGACTATGTTAAGGGATGATTTAACTCTTAAAGTTTCAGATTTAAATACTTTCAAAATTGCTGGAAAAATAATTCTTTTAGGTAAGACGAAGCATTTTAACGATAAATCACAATTTGTCCGAAAATCAATACTTATTAATTAAAGACTTTAATAAATAGTACAAAAATTACGTAAAATAGTTAAAATATATTTATGGACATTCTGTCCAGAAAAGAAAATTTTACAGAATCCTAAAACTCGGTTTTTAAAGCGTTTTCTCGTTAATCGTCCAATCTCGACAATAACGATTAATAAAAATAGTAATTACAAAACGATTTAAGTATTAATATCCAAAATTATTATTAAACCTAAAAAACATGATTTTTCAGAATATACTAATTTTCCAGATTTTCCAAAGTTCCAGATTTACCAACTTCCGTCAAAACCGTCTTTAAAACTCATTTTCATAATTAACGATTCCTTTAATAAAACTTATCGTTCCTAACATTTTATTAAGGCACTAAAAATCATAAATTACATTTTAATATGACATCATCAGAATCATAATTTTTCCAGATTTAAACCAAAGACCAGAAATCGAGAATTTAAACAACAAACACGGTTTTAACGATAAACGATGATTTAAAGTGATTAATTAATTCATCCACTTAACAATTCCGAAAAATTATGGAAAAATGCAGAAAATTCTATTTCACCAGAAAGTTTCGCCACGTCAAAAATCAGATTAAAATAAAATGTTTAAGTACTAGAACTAAAAATTGGCTTTTAATCGTTTTTGTCCGAAAACGGTAATAATTCAATAATCGATATCAAAAATATCAGAAAAATACTAAATTATTAAAAATCATCAAAAACAACATTTTTCCAGAATATAAACATATATTACATGTTTAGGCCGAATATTATGATTTTACAAATTAATATGACGATTTAATCGTCAATCCCGTAAAAGCGATAAAAATACCGAAACATGCAAATTTTCAACTTTTCAAAATTTTCCAGATTATATGACATACATATATTGTCAAAAATAAAATTATAATAATATACATGCAATTACACAAATAAAATCATGCAATACCGAGTAACACCGACGTTACCTTTACTCCAAGTCTGAATCAACAATATATTCGTCGGCTTCGGGATCGTCCAAAAATCCTACCAAACACGAAAAATCATGGCAGAAAAATACCATGAGAAAACTTGTAATCCCCTAGAAATTCTAATGCGATACAGTGGCGGAAACACTGTAGAGTCGGGATTATAACACGCTGTAACTATGTTTTATTAAAATTTAAAAGGTAAAGTCAAACATTAGGCCTTAAATAAAATGGCCGGAAATTAAAACAATCCACAAAACAATATTATTAAAATAAATCGATCAAGGATCATGTCTGCCCGCTAGCCCACACCCGGAAACATGCATACCTGTCATGTTAAAAACATAACAGCCACAATCAGTGAGGAGCAACGTCAACGTTCTCCCAGCCGTATAACAGGATTTTAAAACTGTATTTACTACTATAGAAAAATAGTAAAAATGAAAACAGTAAAACATTATAATGAAAATAAGATTTCAATGAAAAACTTCACATATCAAAACAATATAATAAAAACGATTTTTCCGAAGAAAACATAAAACATTTGCCAACCTGCAAATCAAAATTATATCGATAATAATAAAATAATCAAAATGGCGTTATGGATAGGAGAAGTGTAGAATCTAGACTTTTACTAGGAGAATACCAAAAAACTAGCTTCGAGAACTTAGTTCAAACAAATCAAACTTCGGTCTCTAACTAGGCTACTCAACCATAATAGAGCGGCGACTTATAAATGCGTGGCCCTAGTTTAAGATAATGCACACCTCTCCTGGGATTACCTGTCACCCAGTTCAACTTATGACGGCGACTTACTGCGAGGCCTAAGCTTAAGGTCAAAATGTACACAACTCCCGGGATACCTGTCACCCGGTTCAACAACCAATGTACCGATTCCTGATACACTAGCCTTATAGTTGATGGCAAAACCGTAAACCCCAGATTATTACTCTAAACCCACATTTATCCTTACTCCATAAATCCAAAACAAAGCTATTATCGATATTCAAAAGATATAATCATTATAAATAATAAGAGAACAAAGGAAAAGTATCACTTTTCAAAAGAGGAAACTTTCTATTTTAGGAAACTTCAATTTTTAGAAACTTCACAAAAATAGCATCATATCAAAATAGCAAAAATATTAGTTTATACTATTACAACATTTTTAGTAAACGATATAGATTTATAAAACTAATACTTTCGGCCTTAACGATATTAATTGATAAAGTGAAAACATTTAGGTTTATAAAAATATTGAAATATCACACAAGTGTTTATAAAATGATTAGAAATGTCTTAATTACTATAATAATACTAATCAGGGTGTTTTCAAAATTAACAAAGCTAAAGTTCCCTAATTATTATTAGTTACGACAATACGATTACAAATAGGATTTTACGGCAAACACCAAATTAAATATTTGAACGTCTTCATTTAATTAAACCAACAAATATATTTAGAGTATGTTAAGGGATGATTTAACTCTTAAAGTTTCAGATTTAAATACTTTCAAAATTGCTGGAAAAATAATTCTTTTAGGTAAGACGAAACATTTTAACGATAAATCACAATTTGTCCGAAAATCAATACTTATTAATTAAAGACTTTAATAAATAGTACAAAAATTTACGTAAAATAGTTAAAATATATTTATGGACATTCTGTCCAGAAAAGAAAATTTCAAGAATTCCAAAACTCGGTTTTTAAAGCGTTTCCTCGTTAATCGTCCAATCTCGACAATAACGATTAATAAAAATAGTAATTACAAAACGATTTAAGTATTAATATCCAAAAACTATTATTAAACCTAAAAATCAGGATTTTCCAGAATCTACCATTTTTCCAGATTTCCAAAAATTCCAGGTTTAATAAATCCCGTCAAAACCGTCTTTAAAACCCGTTTTCACAATTAACGATTCCATTAATAAAACTTATCGTTCCTCACATTTTATTAAGGCACTAAAAATCATAAAATTTCATTTTAATATGAAATCATCAGAATCATAATTTTTTCCAGATTTAAACCAAAGACCAGAAATCGAGAATTTAAACAACAAACACGGTTTTAACGATAAACGATGATTTAAAATAATTAATTAATTCATCCACTTAAAAATTCTGAAAAATTATAAAAGAATTCATAAAATTCTATTTCACCAGAAAGTTTCACCACGTCAAAAATCAAATTAAAATAAAATGTTTAAGTACTAGAACTAAAAATCGGCTTTTAATCGTTTTTGTCCGTAAACGGTAATAATTCAATAATTGATATCAAAAATATCAGAAAAATACTAAATCATTAAAAATCATCAAAAACAACATTTTTCCAGAATATAAACATATATTACATGTTTAGGCCGATTATTACGATTTTACAAATAAATATAACAATTTAATCGTTAATCTCGTAAAAGCGATAAAAATACCGAATTATACAATTTTAACTTTTAAATTTTTTCCAGAATTCGTGACATACATATATTGCCAAAATAAAACATAAAAATATATACATGCAAATACTCAATTAAAATCATGAAATGCCGAGTAACATCGACATTACCTCTAGCCCAAATTCGAGTCGATTATATACTCATCGGACTCGGGATCGTCCACAAAACCTACATCACACGAAAATCATGGTAGAAAAATACCATGAGAAAAACTAAGAAAATCAATGGTAAATAACGATCGAAAACACATGGATTATTTTCGTGAATTAGGTGAGAATGAATACGATCTTAAAAATTGATAAAAACAATGTTAGACACACTATAAAAAAAACCAGCCAAAATGAATTAGGTGAATTGTGTGAATGAATACGATCTTAAAAATTGATAAAAACAATGTTAGACACACTATAAAAAAAACCAGCCAAAATGGATTAACAAGGGAGAGTGAAGAGTTTTGCAATTAGTCACCAAATTCATTCAAGGTAATAAAAATATCAAAGGCTTTAATCACTTTATAATACCAAATGAAAAAAAAAAGTGAAGATGTGTGACCATGGGTGTCATGGTCTAAAAAGGGGCCAAAAAGGTGCTTCTTTTAGATGTAGGTTGATAAAAATAAGAATCATATAATTACTAAAAGCATTTCAAAGCAATTCGAGTAAACCTCGCGATAGAAAATAATTATTTACGAATCTTCGTAATAAAATCATTAATGGCTAAATTTTCGTAAATAAAAATATTATAAAAATATGTTTAGACATTTATAGGTAAAAGAATAACTTAAATCCGAGCTTAAAAACGTTAATTCGAAGAAAAATAAAATTCCTCGCGGAAAATAAATTAGTTTACGAAGAAAATCAAATAAATAGATTTGAAAGAATTAAATCTTTAAAAATCAAAAATAAAAATCATTAAACTCAAAAATAAAAATAGAGCTTAGTAAAATGATGAAATATGAGGCCGAAAAGTGACAGAGCGAGTTAAGACGGAGTCCTAACGGAAAGAATAAAAATGCTTAGAAAAATAGAGGGTGTTACAATCCTTCCCACTAAAAGAAAGTTTCGTCCTCGAAACTAAGAATAAGCAGAAAGGAATCGAGATTACCCCACTCGAAAAGATGAGGATATAAATTTTGCATAAAAATTTTGCTGTAAAAGAAATTTTTTACAACATTTAAAGTTATTTGAAATCAAATGCAATTATTTATCTCAAGAGAAATTTGGCTAAGCTACCTGGAATTTGAAATCTTTTAATTAGTGAAATCGTAAAGTAAAGTTATTTGATAAAATAACGACGCTAAATAGCATTTATAACGAGCTTGAAGGAAATAGGATAATTAAAACATTTTTAAAACAAAAGTAAAACAATTTGATTAAGAAATTTAATAATATTTCTTTTCCTGATGAAACAAAATTTAGTTTTGTGAAATCAAATTTGTAGTTAGTAAAAATCGATCCAGTTGTCAAGCATTTTCAATAATAGATTCAAAAGTCCACCAACAACAAAGAGAAACTAATTTCAAAACGTTAAAATTTCGAAAATGTTATCAAAGTAATTATGAAAGAAAAAAAAAATGTTATCAAACTTGAACATTCAAAATAATTTCGACAATGTTAAAACGCTTTACAAAATAATCCTATAGAAGTTGAAGTATTTGGAAATATGAAAGTCTTCATAAAATTCCGATCATTTGTAAATCAAAAATTGAAATATTTTCAAAATAAATTATTAAGGCATTTTGAAACAGGACTAAGTATAAATATCGACCAAAAATAAAACAAAAGTGAAGTATAAAGTTCTTAAATTATAAATCAAAAATGTTAAATTTCACTATATCCGAAAAGTTTAATTTAGTCAAAAATTATTTTTATTTTTTTTAAAACGGGGAGTTTCATAAATAGAAATCATAACTCAAAATGTTAAAATTTTACGATAACCCAAAATGTTAAATTGCTCAATTTTTTTACAAAATGGGGAGTTTTAAAATTTGAAATTATGCTTCAAAATGTTAAAATTTAACGAAAATCAAAAATTTTAAATTAGTCAAACTTTTCATGAGTTCGGGGAAATGATGAACGGATAAATAGAGTCGAGGATAAACAATAAATTAAAATAAGAGTTTTCAAAATCGATAAAGGTCAAAGGGATTGGTAGGAGTTACCGTAATAGAATTCAAGAGAAGCATAAAGGAAGACGGAGTTGAGAATCAAAAAGAGCTCTCAAGGATTATAGAAGAAATTAACCATCTCAAGATTCCTAGCACGACTCTCAAACACACGGGTTCCTAATAGGCTCATCAAATAACGCTAAGTCCAATATCAGTACAAGGTGGTCCTACTCAATCTACAACCTCCAAAATTAAGTCTTACATACTTAAATAATCTTTCAATTAGTATAGTAAGAATCCACAAATGATTTAGACTAATCCTTTAATTAAGATTCCAACGGTTATCAAAACATACCCAAACTCGTAATCACTAAGGTTCATAAATTTAAAGCTCATAAGGTCTCAACTCGAGGTGTACTTCAAATTTCTCGAGTAAGGAAGACTAAATAAAATCCACCAATTAACAATGTTCGGACACGAAATCCTCAAAACAATGATCACCAACATATTTATAATACCACAAGTACAGAAGTTGGGGAAGTACAATAAATCCTCAAACACGCTCAAACCTATAAGTAATGGCGCAAACACTCACATCTTCAAACACGTCATTCAATTAATGTTTCTGAGAAGTCCATCAAATTTCTAATCGTAATGGTGCAACCACAAAATATTTAATAACTCAACGAAGCCACAATCTCGTTGGTCTAAGGTTCTGAACTGTAAATCCATTAAGATGATTGACATCAAAGTATTCCTCAAAACAACGCGATAAATCCAACCTCTAATGGCAATATGTTTCTCCTTTTCAAGGTTAACAAAAATTTATCCAATTTAGATCACTCAACACCAAAGTTCATACGTTACAACCTTAAACAACTATCAACGATCTAATCCTTAAGAAACACGGGTAATCTATGTTAACCAAATTTTCTAACGGTATTAATGAAAACCTTTGATGGTACCACAACACACAGGTCAACACTTTAACCAACACTCTATGATCCCGAATATTCACGACGCATCTATCAAATAAGCATTAGGTAGGAATCCCAAAATACTATTATTAGCTACACTTGGTTCGGTTCTAGGTTAAATTAAGTACTAGGTATCCATCAAATACGATATACTCTTACTACCCCAAAATATATTCAACTCTAAGTCCTCCAAATAATCAAGTAACCTATAACCCAAAGTTCAGTGTCTAAAGTATCAACCTAATTCCATTAATTGACAATTTATCATTCAAATCGATCCTCAAAAGCTTACTAAGATAGATAACAGGGTATAACTCACAACCCTCAAGCCATAGGTAACAAGGGTTTACTAAACCTCAAACATCTATATCCTTTCACGGGGTTCATTGAGACGAAAATCGGTCTAGCCAAAGAATCTCAAGAGAAAGATGGTAAAGTAGAAGAATATAACAAGAATTCACCAAGCGGATGAAGAAGAGAATATAAAAGAGAAGAAGTAGAAGAAGTAGAGGAAGGAAGAAAAGAATCGATGATACTATATTACTAAGTTCTTGAACCAGAGGAGAATCTTCGGGCCTCCAGAGTTCACGGGGGGTCCAAAAGGATTACTTCAACTTCTTGTAGAGGAACGAGCACACAAGTCTTCGGTCTCTCCATCTCGATCTACTGCGACATCATGGAACATGAGTCTACTCTTGATCATCTGGCCTGGAGCTTAAGTAAACAGAACTGGAGCTAAAAGTCACCATCGGCATCTTTCTTGGAGCACCAAGTTGTCCACTCGAGTCAGCAGGCGTTGAGAATTCTAAGCAGGTCTTGTCCCGATCTGGAGCAGCATCCTATCAATATCTTGCTCATTCATCTTCTTCCCACAAAGTGTGGACATGACATAGGTCCACCCCGACGCGGCCACGCGCGGGTTTGGGGAGGCGGATGAATCTCCATATGAGATGGATCGAATAGAATTTTAAATCGAAGTAGGAGTCGCCACCGAATTTTGTGGTTATTCGGAACCATTCGAACCCACTCTATGTCGTAGTGGGCCATATTTAAAACATGGCCCATTTCCGATGTCAGAGCTTATCGGGTTCGTCCCTTTGCAGTTCGATACCGATGCCGACTTGAGCGGTTTATCGTATATTGAATGACTCTCGTTGCCAATGGTTTCGGACATCCGGAAACCACGGTTCTGAGTAAGGGGTGAGGGTACGTGTTGGGAAGCTCATTGAGAACACCCAACCCCGCCCGCACTTAGCGGCCTTTACTAAGATATCGTTCGGTTTTGTGTACACGCGTTAGTTCGACGATTGAATGATATGCAGAGATTATTTTCCTAAGACATGTGAGAAAAATAAATAAATGGGTTGCTAAGTCATTTAATGCATGTTAAACTAATAACGTCAAAGTTATTTTAGCATGTGAATTCGTTTAAGTCTAATAAAACAAAATATGAAAATAAATTGCTACAACCACGAGAAAACGAGTTAGTAACGATTGAATAATAATATAGCAAATAAATATTCGAGATCGAGAAAATAAATATTAATCGAAATCTGAAAAATATTGTTAAAACGCTGTTTTGTATAAAAAACAAAGCTCGAAAAATAATAAAAAGAACGAAAAAGGCGCGCGAAGGCACCCGGCCGCGCGACTCGCCCGGGACGCCGGCGGGTCGCGTGGTGGCCTGTTTTCGGAGGCGGTTTTTTGGAAATTTTCGATTAAATCGCGTACGAATATTGCATAACTCGTACTCGACTTAATATTCTCGATATTCGTTATATTCGATAGTTGACTACAAAATCAATATCAAATATTTGGAATAGTTTTAGAAAAGATATAAATTTTAGAAATCGTTTCGTAGAATAAATAATAAAAAACGAACGAAAAAACTAAAAAAGGTCTCGGGTTTCAGGCCCGTGCGCGAGTCGCCTGGGCATGGCGCGACTCGCGTGCGGGTCTGCCCGTTTTTATTATTTTTTGTCGAAAATCGTTAAATTTATAAATCGCGTACAAATACAGATTAATTTATACCCGATTCATATCTTCGATATTCGTCGTATTCGATATTCGATTATGAAATCGATATCGAATAGTCGGAAGGATTTTTAGAAAAGGTTTTGGAAAAAGCTTGTTTTGAACGAAAGGTTTAAAAAAAGATTTTGAACGAAAAAAAAGATGTAACGATTTTTTAAAAAAAATCGTCGAAATCTTAATATAATTCTTTTCGATACAATATTCGATTATAGAAAAATTGATATCATATTTTTAAGAATGTTTGATATATGAAAATAGTTTTTAATAATATTGATATTAGAAAATAAAAAAGACCGACGAAAGACCCGTATAAAAAAACGAGAAAGAGAGAAGAGAAGAAGGAAAAACGGGTTTGATTTACACCCTCAACCTACATGCTTTGTTTTCTCGGGATAAGGCTCGTCGGAAAGTGGCTTGGACTTAGGAGCTTCGAGATGATGAGGATGAGTTTAGGGTGTCGGTTTGGACGAGTGGTTGGACGTCGGGTTTGACGTGTGGTCGGGGCTTCGAGGCTTCGGAAAGGTGTCGGGATTTGCTTGCTATTGCGGATGTATGGAAATAATTGTGTGTTGATCGTGTGTCTCGGTTTTTTCTGATGTTGTGATGTGTTTTCTGATGTTGTGGTGTGTTTTCTGATGTTGTGGTGTGTCAAAAAGTGTTGGATGGGAGGTCCTATTTATAGGAACCGAGGTAGCCTTGCTTATGTGACAAGAAATACCGGTTTGGATAGGAAATACGAGAGTTCGAGAGGAAATCAAAGTCTCGTTTCTTGGTGAAGAAGTCATGAATCTCGGCTGGTGGAGGAGTATTTCGGCTGATTTGGGATGCCTAAACCGAGTGTTTGGAGCTCGGTTGGTGTCTGTTCCAGTTTCTGGATAGAATTCCTACTTGAGGTCGAATTCTACCTTTAACAGAATTGTTTGAAGCTGGAATTTGGTAGTGTTTGAGTATGAATCAGCCGTGTGAAGTGTCACGGCTGACTCACGTGTCTCGGGAAAATCTTTGACCGGGTTTTGACTCGGTCGCTAAAAGACGGTTTTACCCCTGGTGTCGGATTCGACCCAAATTAGTGTTATTTGACTCGAAACGACCCACTGGGCCTGGATTTGAGGTTGGTTTTGTAAGATTTGTACTCCTTAATAAGTCTAAACCAAATGTCCATGATTACAAGCCCATATCCGAGTCTATCAAAGCACGTTTACGTCCAATCATCATCGGGTGTTTGGCGAGAACTACTATAGACACCTGGCGGTCAAATGTGGGTGTCTACAGAGCCCCCACTCTGACTGAGGCTTGGACAAGGCAAAAGTCAGAGTAGCTACCAGGTCAATCAAGGATTAAAACCTGACAGACTTCCGATCGGGTCGTTTAGAGTCCATTAGACCTGCGAGAAGGGCTCGCCAGCCATAGGATAGAAATCATACCTTGGTTGATGTTGATAATGCCGCGAGAGCTGTCTTGGAAGCTATGGGTATACCTGTTTACAGGTACATCCTGTCTTAGAATTGCGCGGGAGCTTGCCTTGGAAGCTATGGGTATATCTGTTTACGGATATAAAATGTCGCCTGAACTTTCCACTGGGGAACTTTTCTTGGAATTTCTCGGGAGTGTTGGGTTACCTGTATGCTGACATAATTTGTATGTAACATTTAGGTGAAACACCGACTCATGCTGGGGAAGAAATGATGATTTTTTTCGAAAATTTTTGAAGAGAAAAATGCTGATTTTTTTTTTAAAAGCTTGAAAATAAGGATGCTTGGGATGACTTTGATTCCTAATCGGATTCTGACACGGACTCCTGGAACTTCCTGGTTAGGCCTGTATGCCTAGACGAAGTAGGGGAAGTGATATAAAGCCTATTCCTGTGATGACTAGGAAAAGGGATATTCTCTATTATAAATAGAGGGCTTTGGCTTCTTATTTTTCATATTCCAAACCCAAATCTTTTCTTTCATCTTAGAATCCCTTTAGACCTTTTAGGATAAAAGAAACTATTCTTGCAATGGGTATTGATCACTTGACTGCGATGCTTCAGGCGTGGGCCCAGGATTTTCGAGATGAAGATAAAGTTCAGCTAACTCAAATGGGAATTGTGGCTTTATTCCCACTTCAGCGACTTAGGGTAGATTCGCATTTCCTTAATGCTTGCTTATCCTTTTGGGATACTACCCACCATGTTTTTGCATTTTCTCGAGGAGAAATGTGTCCCCTTCCTGAAGAAATTGCAGCTATAGGCGGTTGGTGCCCTAGTGCTCGTCCTGCCATTCCCCCATTTTATCCTGACCCAAGGAGGAGGCTGAGGGATTTTTTAGGCCTGTCACATGCTGAGACAGCCCGTATAGTAAAGGGAGACTCAGTTTCCCTATTTGACCTGGCTGACAAATTCATGCACCCAGTTGGCGCAAGAATTACTTCTACCCATAGGCGTAGGGCTTTCGCTTTTTGTATGCTGCATAGATATGCCTTTGAAGGTCGGATGGATGCTGACTCGTGCTTGGGTGAGATCAGGCTAATTAGCATAGTTGACCAAATGGAGACAGGTCATAGCCCGGCTTGGCTGATAACTGGGGAGATTATTATGGGTCTTGACGCTAGAAGACTTGACACGGAACGACCATTGACAGGAGGCATCCGTCTTTTTGCAGGTATTTAACCATTTTTTGAAAAATTGCCCAATTTTCCGAATTCTTTCCCGAGATTTCGAATTTTCCGAGATTTTCGAAATTTCCAATTTTTCGAAAATTTTTGTTTTTTCTGAAATTTTCCGAAATTTCCAATTTTCGAAAATTTTGATTTTTTTCGATTTTTTTTTCAAATTTTCTTCTTTTTTTTTAAAAAATTTTCGATTTTTTTTTATTTTTCGAAAGTTTTTGACTTTTCGACAATTTTGCAGATCTGGTTATCCGAGCGTCTATCAATCATAGAGCCCCCAGTGAATATATCCAGATATCGTAGCTGTCAGATCGGTTCAAGGTCACGACGAATAAGATCAAGTCACCATATAAATCGAAAGTATTGGGATGAAGAGCTAACATTCCATGGTGGGCCTTTGATTAGATGGAACGTCATCTGGTGGTTCCTTTCAAGGCTGACGGGATTAGCTAGGAAGGACAAGGCCCGTTATCTGGTGATCTTGTCTTTGGACTGGACTGTCCATATCTATCCGGACCGTATTCTAAGACAGTTCGGTTCGTTTCAGAAGATCCCTGAGACTGAGGCAATTATGAGCGTTTCGATCCAATTGACGGACGCTATGTGTGACACGTGGCTACAGCGCTGGTTTACCCGTGTCATGTGGACTATACCTCGCCCTTGTCAAACCACTTGGGTTTCCGAATCATATCGAAGATGGACCTCTAAAGAATCAGAAGAGATCCGTAAGACTTTGAAGACTGAAGAGGCACTTGACCTGGCCCGTCAAGAGTCGGTAAAAGATAATAGACGGTTCTTTGACAAGGAGGAGACTCCAACTACCTTTGCTGAGCCGGGGTCGGGTTCTAATTCAAAAACTAAGACTCAGGCTAATGAGACCGGTGCTAGCGACTTGGAGAGAAGACTTGGACCGAGACTAGCGGTCCGAGACAGGCTAGGCCCGCGTGATAACGAGGTGACCGGGGAGTCAAGTTTGAAGAAACGAGCCCGGGTTAAAGAGGTTCCCTTGGTGATTAGGGAGCGTTCACCTCCACCTCGACGCCGATGGACCGAAAAGGAGGCTCAAGGCAAAGGAAAAGGAAAAATGCCCTAGTTTTTTATTATTTAAGTATTAGTATTATTTATTTTTTCGATTTTTTGTAATTTCTCCGAATTTGTCGGATTTTTTTTTTGAAATTAATAAAAGAAACTTATTAAAAACCATTCCTGTTTTCTTTTCTTGATTGCAGCGGTTGTGCCCTTTTGAGGGGCTGCCTACGTATCCATAATAGATGGAATCAAACCAAACGTAGTTCAGACATAATTTGCAATTTCGAAATACATCAAGACTATTGGTTCAAGATGCTTGTAACAGTAGGATAAATAATTCTAGCTTTTGACTTGTCTTAAGAAGTTTGAATAAAGATGTTTTTAATAAACTTTTGCAAATGACATTGAGATAGGTGGGTTAAGGGTAGTAGCGCTTCAGCTGGTCCAGGTTAGTTGGGTTGACAAACTCATTCCCATCCAGATCCGTTAGCATTATTGCTCCACCTGATAGAATCTTCTTTACCAGATACGGCCCGGCCCAGTTAGGTTTGAATTTTCCCCTTGGGTCTACTGGTAATAAAGCTCGAACAGACTTGAGGACCAAATCCCCTTCTTTGATGTTTCTGGGCCTTACCCTTTTGTTGAAAGCCCGTTGGATTCTCTTCTTATAGATTTGAATATTATTGAGGGCACGAGATCGTCGTTCGTCTAAAAGGACTAGCGAGTCATATCGTACTCGAACCTAATCAGCCTCAGGTTCTTGACTCTCAAGTAGGATTCTGAGTGATGGCACTTCTAACTCAACGGGTTGGACTGCTTCCATGTCGTATGTAAGGTAATACGGTGTCGCCCCGGTCGCAGTACGAATCGAGGTTCGATATCCCCAAAGTGCAAATGGTATTTTGTCGGGCCAGTCTCGGTAATTATCAGCCATCTTTTTTAGTATGGTGACAATCGTTTTATTAGCCGCTTCTACCGCTCCATTGGTTTGGGGTCGGTAGGGTGAAGATGTATGCCTTTGAATTTTGTACTTGGTCAGCAAGGGTGCTGTTTCGGCTTGGAAATGGGTCTCGTGGTCGCTGATGAACTCGTGAGGGATCCCATACCGGCATATTATCTTATTCTGAATGAATTTGGCAACATGGCTGGCGTTGATAATACGATAGGATTCAGCTTCGACCCATTTGGTGAAATAGTCGATTGCTACCAAAATGAAGCAGTGTCCTCCAGTTCCCGAGGAGTTTATCTTCCCAATTATGTCGATTCCCCATGTTGAAAATGGCCATGGTGATGTCATGGTGTATAGCAAGGATGGTGGCATATGTTGTACATTGGCAAAAATTTGGCAATTATGGCAATGTTTAACATACAGCTGACAGTCGGTTTCCATGCTATTCCAGTAATATCCGAGCCTCATGATTTTCCGGACTAACATCTGGGCATTCATGTGGGGACCGCATTCGCCATCATGTACCTCAGCCATAACTTTTTCAGCGTTGGTTTTATCTACACATCGAAGGAGAGCCCCCTGTGCTGTCTTTTTGTAGAGTTGCCAATCGTCGGTGCGGATGAACTGGGTTGCCAGTCTTCGCAGGGCCTTTTTGGCTCGATTGTCAGCTCCGGGTGGATATTCTCCGGTTGCTAGGTATATCAACACAGCCTGATACCATGGCTCGGGATCAGGTATCTCGATTTCTTCGATGTCGTGGATATATGCTGGCTCGGATCGTCTTTCGACACAAATTGGCATACTGGTCATATGATCGGGAATATTTAGCAAAGATGCCAGATTTGAGAGTGCATCTGCGAATTGATTTTCCTCCCGAGGTAGGTATATATATTCTACTTTCTGGAACTGTTTTTCGAGATCCCTTACTCATGCCTGGTAGGCCACGAGATTAGCATTTCGAGTTTTCCATTTTTGAAGTGCTTGATTAATGACCAGAGATGAATCACCATGTACTCGGAGGTTTGTGACCCCTAAGTCGGCGGCGGCTTGTAGCCCGTGGATACATGCTTCATACTCAGCGGCGTTGTTGGTGACGTCGAAGTCTAATTTGATGGATACGGGAGTATGTTCCCCTTTTGGTGAGATTAGAAGAATCCCGACTCCAAATCCTCGGAAATTGGATGCCCCGTCAAAGTATAAGTCCCACGCTTCGGTATCAGTGTGGAAAATGTCCTCATCCGGGAAGGACCAAGTGTCGGTGTGTCCTTCTTTGGTTATGGGACTGTCAGCGAGAAATTCGGCTACTATTCGTCCTTTGATGGCTTTCAATGGTACAAACTTTAGATCGAACTCTGCCAACATTAGGGTCCTTCTTGATATCCTGCCGTTGAGGATGGGCTTCTCGAAGAGGTATTTGATTGGATCCATTCTGGATAGTACTTGTACCTCGTAACTGATCATGTAATGTCGGAGCTTCTTAGTGGCCCAGACCAAAGCTAAACATGTTTTCTCGAGCATGGTGTATTTACACTCGTACTCTAAAAACTTCTTGCTGATGTAGTATATGGCTCGTTCTTCGGAATTGACCGTTTGAGCTAGCATAGCCCCCATGGCTGTCTCTGTCGTGGTTAGGTATAGCGACAAAGGCAAACCGTGCTGAGGTGGCATTAGGACCGGTGGTGAGGCCAGAATTTCTTTGATTCTATCAAAGGCTGCCTGACATTTGTCGTCCCATAGTAACCGTTCTCCTATTTTAAGCTTCTTAAAGATCGGTTCACACACCATGGTTAGCTTTGAAATGAACCTGCTAATGTATTGGACTTTCCCGAGAAACCCTCTTATCTCCTTTTTGGTTTTAGGGGGCTGCATCTCGGTGATGGCCTTGATTTTGGCTGGATCGACTTCGATACCACGTTGGCTAACAATATGACCCAATAATTTGCCAGATGTTACCCCGAAACTGCATTTCTGAGGGTTTAGCCTCATATTGTATTTGCGTAATCGGGTAAAAAAATTCCTCAGGGCGGTGATGTGACCGTCCCTGTCTTTGGATTTGACGATCATGTCGTCCACGTAAACTTCCACTTCTTTATGCATCATGTCATGTAATAAAGTTGTGGCGGTTCGTTGATAGGTGGCCCCGGCATTGATGAGACCAAATGGCATAACAGTATAGCAGTAAGTACCCCAAGGTGTAATGAAGGTGGTCTTATCCATATCTTCTTCTGCCATTTTTATCTGGTTATACCCTGCATACCCGTCCATAAATGATAGGAGGGCATGGTCAGCTGTGTTATCCACCAGTATATCGATGTGTGGTAACGGGAAATCGTCTTTCGGGCTCGCCTTGTTAAGATCCCGAAAGTCTACACAGACACGAACCTTACCATCCTTTTTAGGGACTGGTACAATGTTTGCAACCCAATCTGGATACTCGGAGACTCGTATGAGCCCAGCTTTGAATTGTTTGTCGACTTCCTCCTTGACCTTGAGGGACCATTCGGACCTCATGCGTCGGAGTTTTTGTTTAACCGGCTTGAACCCTTCCTTGATCGGTATATGGTGCTCGGCTATTTCGCGATCAATCCCCGGCATGTCCTTGTAGGACCATGCGAAGAAGTCTTTGAATTCTTGAAGGAGAACTATGAATTGTTGTTTCTCCTCGGGATCTAAGGATAATCCTATCTTAAGCATCTGAGGTTCTAAGGTTGTCCCCACGTTGATAGATTCGGTTTCTTTAATTACCGGATTGCGGGATTCCCTTTGCTCTAGTTGCTCGATCAGATGCGGAGGCAAGGATACCTGTTCGTCGGGTTTCTCAATGTCATTGCACATAAAATTTGTGGAATTGAGAAAGTTTTGAAAATGAGACAAGTCGTAAGCAGAACGGTTGTTATTATTGATCATAAATTGGGAAAAGAGCTCGAAAAGAGCCGCCATCTGATCGCTAGTCAGTGGCGGGATAGGTGGGGTGCCCGGGACAGACCCCGAGGCACCAGAAATAGCAAAAGGAAGAGGGGGAGTTACAGGACTAACCCTAGCACCGGACTCACTAGACTCAATCTTAGACTCTGACTCGGACTCCGACTCAGACTCAGATTCAGCTTCTGGCATCTCTCCTTCTCCCGTGATCAGCTTGTAAGTCCTTCCTTGACTGTCAGTCCATTTGACAGTTTTCCTCCAAGCTCTGGTCTCGGACCCGACTTCTGAGATCAGTTTAGATGGATCAAAGGTGCGGCTGCGGAGAATGAGGCTGACTAGCTCTTCCTTCGGTGTTGGGACCGCGAGTTCCTCTCCAAAAAGTAGCCCTAGTGCGGTCTCAGCATTCTTAGCATCTTCGGACTGGATGAGAGCGAAGATGTCGTCCGGTATGTAATTGCAGTCCTGGGCCAAGTGGGTCCCAGGGCGTGTGGTGGCGGGCCGATATAGGTCAGTTTGGACAGTCTCGAACACTGGAGTGACAAAGATAACCATGCCGGTTCCGGTTTGGCCCATGTTTTCCGGGGTTAGGGTGTAGCCCAAGCCTGTTTGAGTCCTCCCATTGTCCATAACTTCGAGGATTTTTCCTACAGGGAGATCGGGCCTTGATGTAACCCCAGGTAGAAAGCCCAGATTCTGCAACATCCGGTCAAGGTGGACCGTGAAGTAAGGACGGAAGAGATGATCTTCTTCGATGGCCCCTACGAAATCGAACCCCCAAAGATCGGTGCGGCCCGAGGTGTTGCAGTTAGCCACAGTCATAGGTGTGGCTTCTAGAGTGATGACGGTGTCATGCAAAGGTAGCTTGATTTTCCGATGCAAGGTGGAGGACACAGCCCTGGTCCCGTGGATCCAAGGTCTTCCCAAGAGAAGGTTAAAGGAAGAAGTCACGTCAATCACTTGAAACTCTAGCTCCTTTTCTATCGGGCCTGTTATGATAGTAAGTTTTGTGGCTCCGGCTACTGACTTTGGGCTTCCGTCAAAAGCCTGTATGGTTTGAGCCGTAGGAATGTAGTCGGCCTCGGTAATGCCGAGGGCTTTGGCGGTCCTCAAGGGGAGGACATTAACTGCTGACCCGTCGTCAATTAGGGTCATGGGTAGGTACTTCCCACGGCAGATGACCTTGATGTAGAGGGCCATGTTGTGGGCTGGCCCAAATGGTGGTAGATCAGCATTGGAGAAGGTGATTAGTGGGCCTTCCTCTATGGATCTTCCCTTTAAGTGGGGTAGGACCGTGGCTACCATTTCAGCTGGAGTAGTCATAGAGTCGATTTTGACTTGATCGAGGGCCTTAGTGAGTGCCTCTCGATGTTCCTGGGAGCTAACTAGGAGTTGCCATATAGAGAGGTCAACTCGAGTCTTGTTTAGCCGTTTTACAAGAGCCTTTTCAGCAGTTGGCTCTTCTGGGGCGGGCTCGACCCTAAGTGGCTCGGCAATGATGAGGGCTTGACTAGTGGCTAAGACTTTTAACCTTCTGAATCTCCTCAGGCATGATGGGGACAGCTTCCCCTTTGGTGAGATAGACGTCGTCTTCGTCGTCGCACCAAATCCCGTTTATTTGCGGGACAAATGGAGAAATGAGGTGTGAGCAATCCATTATTTCCCCGGAGAAGATGGCGTGAGTGGCCAACGGGTTATCCTTGTTGTTGGGTTTACCGCCGGGCAAAGGGATCTTCCTGCTCTCGATGAGATCTTGGATAAGGTGTTTTAGCTTCCAGCATTTCTCGGTATCGTGCCCCTTGCCACGATGGTAGTGACAGTAGGCCTGAAGGTTGTAGGCCTTGGAGCGTCGTTCGACCGGGAGATCGGGTGTTGGGCCTATCGGGGTGATCAGGCCTTTTGATGATAGCCTCTGCAGGGCATTCTCATAGGTGGTGCCTATGTCGGTGAACACCCGGGGAGTGGTATTCTTCTGGGGCGAGATGTCAAGTGCATTTACCTCGTCAAAAATGCTACGAGTGGCAGCAGTAGTTGTGGGCTTGCTTGTCGATGAGCTGGCCCCTTGGTATCCCTTGGTGGAGGCCTTAGTGAGGCTTTCCAACCTTAAATCGTCTTCGATTCTCGTTCCCATTTCAGTTAGGACCGCAAAGCTAGGTATGATGGCGTACCGGAGATGGACCCGGTAAGCTGGAAGGAGGTTTTTGACGAAGGCTTCAACCAACACTTTTTCACTGGGCTTATCGACCAATTTGACACTTTCAGCCCTCCAGCGTTGGAGATATTTCGTGAATCCTTCCTTAGGTTCCTGGGCCATTACTTCCAGGGTGCGCATAGTGGTCTGGATTTCCGTGTTGTCGGCGTAGTTCCGAGCGAATTCCGTTGCCACGTCATCCCAAGTTTTGTATTTCTTGGAATCGAGCCGGTAGTACCAGGCTCTTGGGTGCTTCTCGAGAGAAGAAGCGAACAGGTGCTTGAACATGTTGGACTTAACCCCCTTAAGGGCCATGAACTCCTTGAAAGCCCGGATATGGTGGACCGGGTCTTCAGTACCCTCGAACATTGGCAGACCGGTCAGATTAAGATTGGCGGGTAGTTCATCGGTCAATGGGGTGTAGGTCCGAGCATTCTCCGTATGGATGGAGCTTTGGGTTTTCAGATGGACCTGTTCCTGCAGTTTGTGGACTGCGCTGGCCAATTCAGCTAAAGGCCCAGTAGTATCGACACTGCCACTAGGAGTACCCTGTTCTATGGCGCTTACCCGGGTGAGGATGGAGATCTGGTCCCCTCTCATTGACGTGATCATGTTCTCTAGCTTGGTCAGTGAGGCCTTCAATACGTCTACGGCTTGTTGCGTCATGGCTCGTGTGTGGGGTGGCCTGTCTGTAAGGGCACCGCGTAATCAGTAACTGACCCAGATCTTAGAATCAAAAGTACATCCCGAGCAAGGAAAAGACTAGACTAGAAAAAGATCGGAGACTGACTTCTAGACGGATGACCCGTGGACGGTGGGCCTTCCTTAGGATTCGGCAAAGTGGGTCTAGTCCCGTTCGAAGGAAGGTCTACGTGAGAATTCCCCAGACTTTGGACTCTAGTGTGTAAACGGGCTTCCCTTTGTAGGAGTTTGTCCTACGAAGGTGGGCCGTGCCTTGACAAATAAGGCAGACTTGGGATGGGGTGGAAACCCGTGATGTAAGATCAACGGAGTTTCGACGCTATGGATTCTAACTTATGACAAGACCCGACACTGCTAAATACGGGAAGTCCTAAGAAGAAGGTTTTGAAAAGGAAAATTGGATTTGAAAACCGAGCAAAGTCGGATTGGAAGACCCAATTTTTTTGAAAACCGGAAAAGGGGCATCGGGCCGAGATTTCGGGCTTTTTTTTTGAAAAGGTTTGGATAGCATACCGGCTAAAAATAGGCTATTTTGAGTCAAAATCATAAGTCCTAAATTCGGCAGCTTTCCGGGTTTTGAAAAAAGGAATGGATTTGAAAAGATGTAAGTTTTTGAAAAATGACGGTTTTTGAAAAAGACCAAAGAAGATCAAGTAGCATGTAGTCATGGAAACAGTATAACGACGCCATGTATGCTCTTAGTCTAAGTCTCGGTCGGTCGAATAGGGTCTATACCAACAACGATCGCATTCTCGCAAATCAGGACGGACCTCCTAAGCCGAGTTGGTCTTAGAATCTGCCGTAAAACCCATGCGAGTTCCGCCATCGAAATCTTTAGTGCAACCAAGTGGGAATGCACCGTGGTATAATGGGACGTCGGTCACAAGTAACCGGCCCGGGATAGAACGGGGTTATGCATGAACCATTGAACTAAAACGTGTACATTACTAATCGAACGATTTCTTTTCGAGTCTCACCCTGAGGATGCCGATGGTAAGTGACACATCAGTTAATCCCCAGCGGAGTCGCCAAATTGTGAACATGACATAGGTCCACCCCGACGCGGCCACGCGCGGGTTTGGGGAGGCGGATGAATCTCCATATGAGATGGATCGAATAGAATTTTAAATCGAAGTAGGAGTCGCCACCGAATTTTGTGGTTATTCGGAACCATTCGAACCCACTCTATGTCGTAGTGGGCCATATTTAAAACATGGCCCATTTCCGATGTCAGAGCTTATCGGGTTCGTCCCTTTGCAGTTCGATACCGATGCCGACTTGAGCGGTTTATCGTATATTGAATGACTCTCGTTGCCAATGGTTACGGACATCCGGAAACCACAGTTCTGAGTAAGGGGTGAGGGTACGTGTTGGGAAGCTCATTGAGAACACCCAACCCCGCCCGCACTTAGCGGCCTTTACTAAGATATCGTTCGGTTTTGTGTACACGCGTTAGTTCGACGATTGAATGATATGCAGAGATTATTTTCCTAAGACATGTGAGAAAAATAAATAAATGGGTTGCTAAGTCGTTTAATGCATGTTAAACTAATAACGTCAAAGTTATTTTAGCATGTGAATTTGTTTAAGTCTAATAAAACAAAATATGAAAATAAATTGCTACAACCACATGAAAACGAGTTAGTAACGATTGAATAATAATATAGCAAATAAATATTCGAGATCGAGAAAATAAATATTAATCGAAATCTGAAAAATATTGTTAAAACGCTGTTTTGTATAAAAAAACAAAGCTCGAAAAATAATAAAAATAACAAAAAAGGCGCGCGAAGGCAGCCGGCCGCACGACTCGCCCGGAACGCCGGCAGGTCGCGTGGTGGCCTGTTTTCGGAGGCGGTTTTTTGGAAATTTTCGATTAAATCGCGTACGAATATTGCATAACTCGTACTCGACTTAATATTCTCGATATTCGTTATATTCGATAGTTGACTACGAAATCAATATCAAATATTTGGAATAGTTTTAGAAAAGATATAAATTTTAGAAATCGTTTCGTAGAATAAATAATAAAAAACAAACGAAAAAACTAAAAATGGTCTCGGGTTTCAGACCCGTGCGCGAGTCGCCTGGGCATGGCGCGACTCGCGTGCTGGTCTGCCCGTTTTTATTATTTTTTGTCCAAAATCGTTAAATTTATAAATCGCGTACAAATACGGATTAATTTATACCCGATTCATATCTTCGATATTCGTCGTATTCGATATTCGATTATGAAATCGATATCGAATAGTCGGAAGAATTTTTAGAAAAGGTTTTGGAAAAAGCTTGTTTTGAACGAAAGGTTTAAAAAAAGATTTTGAACGAAAAAAAAGATGTAACGATTTTTTAAAAAAAATCGTCGAAATCTTAATATAATTCTTTTCGATACAATATTCGATTATAGAAAAATCGATATCATATTTTTAAGAATGTTTGATATATGAAAATAGTTTTTAATAATATTGATATTAGAAAATAAAAAAGACCGACGAAAGACCCGTATAAAAAAACGAGAAAGAGAGAAGAGAAGAAGGAAAAACGGGTTTGATTTACACCCTCAACCTACATGCTTTGTTTTCTCGTGATAAGGCTCGTCGGAAAGTGGCTTGGACTTAGGAGCGTCGAGATGATGAGGATGAGTTTAGGGTGTCGGTTTGGACGAGTGGTTGGACGTCGGGTTTGAAGTGTGGTCGGGGCTTCGAGGCTTCGGAAAGGTGTCGGGATTTGCTTGCTATTGCGGATGTATGGAAATAATTGTGTGTTGATCGTGTGTCTCGGTTTTTTCTGATGTTGTGATGTGTTTTCTGATGTTGTGGTGTGTTTTCTGATGTTGTGGTGTGTCAAAAAGTGTTGGATGGGAGGTCCTATTTAAAGGAACCGAGGTAGCCTTGCTTTTGTGACAAGAAATACCGGTTTGGATAGGAAATACGAGAGTTCGAGAGGAAATCAAAGTCTCTTTTTTTGGTGAAGAAGTCATGAATCTCGGCTGGTGGAGGAGTATTTCGGCTGATTTGGGATGCCTAAACCGAGTGTTTGGAGCTCGGTTGGTGTCTGTTCCGGTTTCTGGATAGAATTCCTACTTGAGGTCGAATTCTACCTTTAAAGGAAATTGTTTGAAGCTGGAATTTGGTAGTGTTTGAGTATGAATCAGCCGTGTGAAGTGTCACGGCTGACTCACGTGTCTCGGGAAAATCTTTGACCGGGTTTTGACTCGGTCGCTAAAAGACGGTTTTACCCCTGGTGTCGGATTCGACCCAAATTAGTGTTATTTGACTCGAAACGACCCACTGGGCCTGGATTTGAGGTTGGTTTTATAAGATTTGTACTCCTTAATAAGTCTAAACCAAATGTCCATGATTACAAGCCCATATCCGAGTCTATCAAAGCACGTTTACGTCCAATCATCATCGGGTGTTTGGCGGGAACTACTATAGACACCTGGCGGTCAAATGTGGGTGTCTACAAAAAGCAACAAATATTCAATGCTAATCATTAAGTTCAGGAACAGATAATCTTAACAGTTAAGTCCTTATTTGTTTCTACCCATCTCTAATAATATTTTTATTTACTGTTTAAATAATTTACTGGTATTTTCCCTAATTTCAGGTGTAAGCGTTGGGAGCAGTGATGCTCTGATACCAACTGTAATCCCCTAGAAATTCTAACGCGATACAGTGGCGGAAACACTGTAGAGTCGGGATATAACACGCTGTAACTATGTTTTATTAAAATTTAAAAGGTAAAGTCAAACATTAGGCCTTAAATAAAATGGCCGGAAATTAAAACAATCCACAAAGGGGTTTAACAATCCACAAAACAATATTATTAAAATAAATCGATCAAGGATCATGTCTGCCCGCTAGCCCACACCCGGAAACATGCATACCTGTCATGTTAAAAACATAACAGCCACAATCAGTGAGGAGCAACGTCAACGTTCTCCCAGCCGTATAACAGGATTTTAAAACTGTATTTACTACTATAGAAAAATAGTAAAAATGAAAACAGTAAAACATTATAATGAAAATAAGATTTCAATGAAAAACTTCACGTATCAAAACAATATAATAAAAACGAGTTTTCCGAAGAAAACATAAAACATTTGCCAACCTGCAAATCAAAATTATATCGATAATAATAAAATAATCAAAATGGCGTTATGGATAGGAGAAGTGTAGAATCTAGACTTTTACTAGGAGAATACCAAAAAACTAGCTTCGAGAACTTAGTTCAAACAAATCAAACTTCGGTCTCTAACTAGGCTACTCAACCATAATAGAGCGGCGACTTATAAATGCGTGGCCCTAGTTTAAGATAATGCACACCCCTCCTGGGATTACCTGTCACCCAGTTCAACTTATGACGGCGACTTACTACGAGGCCTAAGCTTAAGGTCAAAATGTACACAACTCCCGGGATACCTGTCACCCGGTTCAACAACCAATGTACCGATTCCTGATACACTAGCCTTATAGTTGATGGCAAAACCGTAAACCCCAGATTATTACTCTAAACCCACATTTATCCTTATTCCACAACTCCAAAACAAAGTCATTATCGATATTCAAAAGATATAATCATTATAAATAATAAGAGAACAAAGGAAAAGGATCACTTTCCAAAAGATGAAACTTTCTATTTTAGGAAACTTCAATTTTTAGAAACTTTACAAAAATAGCATCATATCAAAATAGCAAAAATATTAGTTTATACTATTACAACATTTTTAGTAAACGATATAGATTTATAAAACTAATACTTTCGGCCTTAACGATATTAATTGATAAAGTGAAAACATTTAGGTTTATAAAAATATTGAAATATCACACAAGTGTTTATAAAATGATTAGAAATGTCTTAATTACTTTAATAATACTAATCAGGGTGTTTTCAAAATTAACAAAGCTAAAGTTCCCTAATTATTATTAGTTACGACAATACGATTACAAATAGGATTTTACGGCAAACACCAAATTAAATATTTGAACGTCTTCATTTAATTAAACCAACAAATATATTTAGAGTATGTTAAGGGATGAATTAACTCTTAAAGTTTCAGATTTAAATACTTTCAAAATTGCTGGA
The DNA here is from genome assembly GCA_958450325.1 of Agrostemma githago. Classification (NCBI taxonomy): domain Eukaryota; kingdom Viridiplantae; phylum Streptophyta; class Magnoliopsida; order Caryophyllales; family Caryophyllaceae; genus Agrostemma; species Agrostemma githago. The sequence goes on from OY288239.1 coordinate 40,789,954, forward strand.
AAAATAATTCTTTTAGGTAAGACGAAACATTTTAACGATAAATCACAATTTGTCCGAAAATCAATACTTATTAATTAAAGACTTTAATAAATAGTACAAAAATTTACGTAAAATAGTTAAAATATATTTATGGACATTCTGTCCAGAAAAGAAAATTTCCAGAATTCCAAAACTCGGTTTTTAAAGCGTTTCCTCGTTAATCGTCCAATCTCGACAATAACGATTAATAAAAATAGTAATTACAAAACGATTTAAGTATTAATATCCAAAAATTATTATTAAACCTAAAAATAATGATTTTCCAGAATCTACCATTTTTCCAGATTTCCAAAAATTCCAGGTTTAATAAATCCCGTCAATACCGTCTTTAAAACCCGTTTTCACAATTAACGATTCCATTAATAAAACTTATAGTTCCTCACATTTTATTAAGGCACTAAAAATAATAAAATTTCATTCTAATATGAAATCATCAGAATCATAATTTTTTCCAGATTTAAACCAAAGACCAGAAACCGAGAATTTAAACAACAAACACGGTTTTAACGATAAACGATGATTTAAAATGATTAATTAATTCGTCCACTTAACAATTCCGAAAAATTATGAAAGAATTCAGAAAATTCTATTTCACCAGAAAGTTTCACCACGTCAAAAATCAGATTAAAATAAAATGTTTAAGTACTAGAACTAAAAATCGGCTTTTAATCGTTTTTGTCCGTAAACGGTAATAATTCAATAATTGATATCAAAAATATCAGAAAAATACTAAATCATTAAAAATCATCAAAAACAACATTTTTCCAGAATATAAACATATATTACATGTTTAGGCCGATTATTACAATTTTACAAATAAATATAACAATTTAATCGTTAATCTCGTAAAAGTGATAAAAATACCCAATCATACAATTTTAACTTTTAAAATTTTTCCAGAATTCGTGACATACATATATTGCCAAAATAAAACATAAAAATATATACATGCAAATACTCAATTAAAATCATGAAATACCGAGTAACATCGACGTTACCTCTAGCCCAAATTCGAGTCGATTATATACTCATCGGACTCGGGATCGTCCACAAAACCTACATCACACGAAAATCATGGTAGAAAAATACCATGAGAAAAACTAAGAAAATCAATGGTAAATAACGATCGAAAACACATCGATTATTACCTTAACGATAGGATCGGAAAGAGGATTAATTTGACGATAAAAATGAGACGATCAAGACTCGATTAGGGACAAAATTGGGCTGGAAAATATGGCTGAAACTCATGGCCAATATGGAGGAATTGAAGAGTATTTTCTTTGTTTAATGTGGTTGAATGAGAATGAATGAAAAGAAATGAATTAGGTGAATTGTGTGAATGAATACGATCTTAAAAATTGATAAAAACAATGTTAGACACACTATAAAAAACCAGCCGAAATGGATTAACAAGGGAGAGTGAAGAGTTTTGCAATTAGTCACCAAATTCATTCAAGGTAATAAAAATATCTAAGGCTTTAATCACTTTATAAAACCAAATGAAAAAAAAAATGTGAAGATGTGTGACCATGGGTGTCATGGTCTAAAAAGGGGCCAAAAAGGTGCTTCTTTTAAATGTAGGTTGATAAAAATAAGAATCGTATAATTACTAAAAGCATTTCAAAGCAATTCGAGTAAACCTCGCGATAGAAAATAATTATTTACGAATCTTCGTAATAAAATCATTAATGGCTAAATTTTCGTAAATAAAAATATTATAAAAATATGTTTAGACATTTATAGGTAAAAGAATAACTTAAATCCGAGCTTAAAAACGTTAATTCGAAGAAAAATAAAATTCCTCGCGGAAAATAAATTAGTTTACGAAGAAAATCAAATAAATAGATTTGAAAGAATTAAATCTTTAAAAATCAAAAATAAAAATCATTAAACTCAAAAATAAAAATAGAGCTTAGTAAAATGATGAAATATGAGGCCGAAAAGTGACAGAGCGAGTTAAGACGGAGTCCTAACGGAAAGAATAAAAATGCTTAGAAAAATAGCGGGTGTTACAAAACTAATAAAAATCAAGGTAAAAATTGATCGAAAACGTCGTGGATTAATACCTTAACGAAGAGAACGGAAAGAGGATTATTTGACGATGAATTTGAGTCGATTAAGACTAGAATTGAAGCAAAAATAATCCTAGAATAGGGGAAGAGTGCCACGGCCAAGAGTAAGAAGATAGATTTTTTTTTAACTTGATGAATGAATAAAGTGTAGTATGGAAATGGATGGTTTTCAAAATATAAATGAGATTAAAGTGTTGATGAAAACTATGTGAAATCCTCATGAAGTGGCCGGCCAAAATGAAGTGATAAGGAGTATGAAAAGTTTTGATACTAATGCAACAATGAATGAAAAGAAATTATCTTACGTTTACGTTTTAACGTGATGAAATGAAACGTTTAAATAAAACGCAATAAAACTTGTGACCAAGAGCTTAGTCGGTCCAAAATGTGAGGAAATGGTCTCAAATAATTTATTAGTTGATAAAAAGTATAATCGTAAAATAGTTAAAGGCATTTCAAAGTAATTCGAGTAAACCTCGCGTAAGAAAATAATTATTCGCGGAGCTTCGTAACAAAAATCATTAACAACTAATTTTTTGTAAATAAAAATATTTACTAGTTGAAAATATTATAGAAACGTATTCAAACATTTTTAGGAAAAGGAATAACTTAAATCCAAGTTTAAAAATGTCAATTCGAAGAGAGATAGAATTCCTTGCGGAAAAATTAATTAGTTTACGAAGCAACCAAATAAAAGGATTTAAAAAGAATTTAAATCTTTAAAATTAAAAATAAAAATTATTAAACTCAAAAATTAAAATAGAGCTTAGTAAAATGATGAAATATGAGGCCAAAAGTGACAGAGTTAAGACGGAGTCCTAACGGAAAGAATAAAAATGCTTAGGAAAAATAGCGGGTGTTACACCGACCGAGACTTAGCGTAAAGCATACATGTTGTCGTCATAATGCTTGTGTGACTATGTGCTACTTGGTTTCCGTGTCGTTTTCGAAAACCATCACTTCCAAAAATGCATCTTTCTAAAACATCCAATTTTCAAAAACTCAGAATGCTGCCGAAATTTAGACTTACGATTTGACTCAAAACAAGCCTATTTTCTAGCAGGCATGCTGTCCATTTCAATAATCAAATTTTCGATCCCCTTTCGATTTTCGAATTTTCAAAATTCCATTTCGAATTTCAAATCTTTGAGATGTTGTTTTCGATTTTCAAATCTTCGGGTTCCCATTTTCGATTTTCAATTTTTTTTGGAAATTCATTTTCGATATTCAAATTTTCGAAATTCCAAATATTCAACTTTTCAAAAACCTGATCCTGTCGGCATGCTGTCAATTTCTAAAGACGGGACCGTCTCCCAATTTTTCAAAATGCGAATTTATTTGCAACCTTTCCAATATTTCAAATGGTTGGTCCTGTCGGCATGCTGCCAATTTCAAAAGTCTGGACCGTCCTCCAATTTTTTTGGAATTCAACCTCTTTTCAAAAACCTTCCTTATTATAGGACCTACCGTAATACGTGTGTCGGGTCTTTTCATAATTTGTCGAAGGTCTATAGCGTCGAAACTCAGTCGATCCTACATCACGGGTTTCTTTCCCATCCTAGTCCGCCTTTTTCCAAAGGCATAACCAACCAAGACGAGTCATACACTCGTAAATGAAAGGTTCGTCTAAACACTCGAGTCCTAACTAGAAAGTCCCACGCGATCTCTCGCCTCCGACAGAACGGTCCCCACGACCTTTCCTACGGGAATTTCGCCCATCTTTCAATCCGTTAGTCGAGTCATCCCAATTCACGAACCCTTTAACTTAAGGGTCTACCCTAATCACAGGGCCATCCTTATTCATGTCAAGTCAAGGGCCTCTACCGTCGAAGCTCCGCTGATCTCACATCGCGAGTTTCTTCCCTTACCCCGTCTGCCTTTCCTTGAGGCTGAGTCAGTCTTTTACAAGGCATAGCCCTGTAACAAAAGGTTATTGATCCTTACGTCTAAGGATCACTCGTCCAACACTCGAGTCTTAACAGAGTCTTCAATCCCACTCGAGGGATACCCTTCAGCAGAGCGATCAATCACGGTTGCTCTAAGGGTCATGTCCTATACATGTTGTCTCACGTATGCTACTTTCGAGTCACTTAGATGCCACACCATCTGAGTCCTATCAGAGTCCTTAGTCTCACTTGGGTGCTATTCTCCGACAGAGCAATTAATCATAATCACTCCAAGAATCGCGCCCTACATATTTGTCTTAGGAGAGTCTAACCTGAGTCAAACCGGAGTTGTCTTTCCTCCCGCGCTATTTCCTATGCCTTGGTGTATTTGGGTTCCGAAGCAATATTCCTGATAACGTGGGTATTCTCGCAGAGTATGGCACCCACAACCGGAAATAGGGGCATGGAAAATACCATTGATGAAATGAAGGCTTTGCTTGAGACAATGGTTAGTAGGCAGGCCATGGTTGAAACCCAACTAGGGTTCCTGTGTAACACCCCTGATTTTATAAATTAAATTAATTTAAAATTATATTCGTATTTTTATTTTGTTTACGATTAAACTCGTAATTCTTAAAAATTTATTATAAAACGAACTTGTCGTTTAATTGTTTCAAACTCCCAAAATTCTGTTTGACTTGGAAACTCTTCTTATATTTAAAACATATTTTTATTTATATTTTTATTCATTTTATACATTTAATTTAATTCTTATCGAAAGTCTATTTCGACGATTTAAATTCAAAATTCTTTTTATTTATATATTTTAAGCTCGAAGCTCATTTATTTAAGTTTCGTCAAAACATTTATTGACTTTCCTCGAGAAATCAATTTAATTCACTTTATCGAAAATTTATTATTTATCGGGAAATACTATTTCATCGTCTAATTATTTATTTCTATAAGCTTCCTTTTCGTCTCGAATAATCTATTTACTCATTTTATTTGACGGTCCGGTTATTTATTAATTTTATTAACTCGTTTAATTCGATTCGTGGGTCAGCCAACTTATCGATACCGAATTTATTTAATCCATATTTCCAACCCGATTCATTTAGTTTGTTTCATCCCACTTGTGTAATTATTCAAAACCCTTTCCCATTTTGTTTTTGTTTTAAAACATTCAGCCCCCTTTTCTACATGTCCCCGTTCACTGCTTTTTGCCTTCCAGTTCACCTCCACCTCTTCGTTACTCCACTCTAATTTTAACGCCCCTTATTCATTTCTTCTTGTTCTTCCCTTTATTTCATCTCTTTTTCTTCGTTCTCTTCACCAGCATCAGCACCATCAACATCGTCATTCACCCCTTCTGTTCTCCATGTCCTCTCGTTGCTGTTTCGTGGTCTCCTCCTTTCAGTTGTTTCGATTTTTCTTCTGCTGTTTATTCTCCCTCCGCGCTCTGTTGCTGCACGCTGTTGGACCTGCTGTTGTTGTCGTGCCTTTTGTTGGTCCGTGTTCCCCTTCTCTTCCTTTCTCCTTCTTTTTTTCTTCTTCTTCTGCTGCGTTTTGCTGCTCCGCATTTTGTCGTCTTCTTTCCTTTTAATGTTTGGACGACTTTCTATTTCGTCTCCTTGTTTTCTGTTTTCGTGAATCGGTTACTGTAACTCTGCTGTTTCTACGTTTTTCTGCTGCTGCTCGCGGATGTGGTTGATGGTGTCGTTTGTTGTTATGCTTCGAGTGTTGCTGTTTTCTTCTTCTCCTTCTTCTTATTCTTTTTTTTTCTCTTCCTCTTCTATTTTCGTTCGTGGTTTGTCTTCTCTACTGTGCTGTCGATTCGTCATTTTTGCTCCTGCCTGATGTTGCAGTTCATTGTTTACTACTGTTGTCCTCATTCTTTTTCTTTTTTCCCCTTCGCTGCTTCATTCCTGCTGATGTACGTTGTTGCCATTTTATTGTTGTTGTTGTTGCCTTCGGTTGCTGTTCCTTTTTGGTAGGTGTGTCGACTTAGTCTTGTTTAACTTTTTCGAGCCAACAAACTCTTGTAATCACCCCTGGTTTGCTCGGTTTTGATATCGGACCTGTCAATATTTGCCATCTCCCTATTCTTTCGATGCTCTATAGTTCTTTTCTCTGTATCGTGCATTGTGTCTGTTGCTATCTATCTTGCTTACTGATGTGGTCAATGCTGCTGCCAATTCTGCCCGTTATTCTTCGATCCCTCTATCCTTTTTCATCAACCTTTAATCTGATTCCTTTATTTCTGTTTCCGTGTCTCGAATTCTGTTGGAGCAAGATGGTTTGACTGAAAGACAAGTGTGCAAGACGACTTTCGAGTTCGTGACTGGAGTTTGGATTATTAGGAGAGCAAATGCGTGCTTTGAAGTTATCGATTCGAATTAGTGTAACTTTAGGACGTTACTCGATTTTATGTCGTATGTTTGAGTAGTAGTATGTAGTAAATATTTTAACTACGGTTTTCTACTTTTAGCTATTTATTATTTGCTAAAAATATATCTTTAAATCGTGCGTTTTATAATTATTTTACAGTTTCCGATATCGTTTCACTAAATCGTTAGTAATTTAATTATTTACGGTCGTTATAATATTTTGTTGGTTACCGTGACACTAGTAACTAAATAATAACGATTTCATATTTTCTTCAGATTTCGTTAATTCATAATTTTAACTCAAAATCGTATTTTTATTTTGTAATCGAGGTTTGTATACTTGTTCAATAAACTAATTTTCGTTTTACGATTTATACTAATAAATGAGAAAATAGTCGATTTAGTTTTAAATATATTTTTAGTCGAGACAATTTTCACTAATAATTTTCTATTTGTTTCAGATTGACTATTTTTTAATTAAAATCCGTATTACTTGATGATAAAAGATATTTGTTAAAAATAATTTGAAAGCTTTATAAAATCTCGTTTAATTTATAAAACTTGTTGACTCAATTAATTTTGATATTGTTTTTCGTAAAACATCTCTTTTCTAAAAATTATAGTTTTAACTCGACTTCCTAATTATTTATAAAATATTATATATTTTATTTATATTTTGAGTAACGAATTCAGAAATATATTAAAGTTACGATAACGACGATAATAATAAAATATTAATTTTGTTAGAAATGCTATTTTTATACATTTCACTTATTTTAATAACTTACGAATTTTCTATAACAATATTTCTATTTTAAGTAAGTTTCTAAAAATAGTAAGTTTCTATTTATAGAAGGTTTCCCTTTTAATATAAAATGTTTATTCGTTTTATCCTCATATTATTTATATTGATTATATTTTTTGAATATCGATAATGACTTGTTTTGGAGTTATGGAATGAAGAGAAGTGTGGGGTTAGAGTAATATAGTCTGGGATGTACGTTTTTGCCATCAGCTTTAAAGCCGGTGTGCCTAATTGTGGCACATTTGGTCGTTGAACTGGGTGTAGTTTCTCCCAGGAGAGTGTATGTTTTGACCTTAAGCTAGATATCGCATCGTGTTAGTCGCCGTCAGCTGAACTAGACATATTTGTTGTCTAGGAGGGGTGTGCACTACTTAAACCAGGACTTCGCTGCACGCAATCCTGTTATAGTTGAGTTGCCTGGTTAGAGACTGGATTCTGTTATGAGTTAAGTCTACAGTTCTCGAAACTAGTTTCCAGTATTATCCTAGTGAAAGTCTAGCCTTGTGCACACCGATCGAATTTCCATAACGCCATTTTTGAATATTATTATTATCGATTGATTTTGACTTGCAGGTTGGCAAGTGTTTTAAGTTTTCTCCGAAAACTTATTTTTATTAAATCGTTTTTAATGATTTCTCGTTTTAAGTATTTTGATATAATAATACTATTATTTTTCCATATGATATAGTATGGCTGGGAGAACGACTGAGTTACTCCCCACTGACGTGGCTGTTATGTTTATAACATGACAGGTATTTACTGTTGGGTTTTGGGTGTGAGCTAGCGAGTAGCGTGGATCCTACTCTTTCTTTATTCATGTAATTTATGGATTTTTATAACCTGTTTGGAGAATTTCCTTTTTAGCCCCTTTTGTAAAAAGAGGCCTTTGTATTGACTTACCATTTCTTTTAATAAGATATAGTTTGTCAGTGTGTTTTAATCCCAACTCTACAGTGTTTCCGCCACTGTATTACGTTAGAATTTCTAGGGGATTACATCCTGAGAGCCGACCAAGAGGCCATGCATGCTCGTTTAACTGTCATTGAACGACAAGACCTCAATTCTGGGTTGGTGAATACTGGGCCATTTGCCAAACTGATCAGCACGGTGCATATGATCGAGGAACAGTTCCATGCCCTCCAAGGGAAAAACATTCGCGCTGAAAACTCCCGAAACTATACACCCATCAGTGAGAAACTACCAAAGGATCTCAACTTAGAGGGGTTACCCTTATTCGAAGGGATGGAGGATCCATTACACCTTCGAGCTTTCAAACAGTTCATGGCAATCAAGGGGGTCAAAGTCGACATGTTCCTCAATCTGTTCGGCGCATCCCTCGGGAAATACTCAAAAGCCTAGTTCTATAGGCTAAATACAAAAAGATTCCTAACTTGGGAAGATGTAGCTACCGAGTTCGCTCAAAACTGTTCTGATAATACTAAAATTGAAACTACCATGCAGACTCTAGAAGTCATGGCCCAAGATCCAACACAGGGTTTCACCAAATACCTTCGACGTTGACGGGCTCAGAGTGTTAAGCTGGTATACAAGCCCAGCGAGAAGACACTAGTGGAGGCGTTCATCAACAACCTCCTACCCTTCTACCGCGTCCATCTTACCTATGCCGGCATTTCAAACTTTGCGGTGCTTACCGAAATGGGCATTAGGATTGAAGACGATCTTCGACATAATGAGGATCTGGGTAAAGCTTCTACCGAAGGCTATACTGGACATCAATTTGAGTCCTTAGAAACCGAAGACTATTGACGACATCAGCAAGATCACAAACCAGACATCCAAGAGTACAGATTTGATTTAAGTCCGAGTCAGAGTCCGAGTATAGGATGTTCTATTTCTTTCAATTTCGAAGTCAGAGTCAGAGTCAGCTGTATTCTGTCCTTTTTTTTTTACAATCCAATAAAATCAACTTTTCTGTCTCTCATATCTGCTTTTCTTATGTGTTTTCGAGAACATGATGAACACTATCATACACTGTGAGCACATGCACGTGACTGTTATAGGCACATGTATAATGACTGCAGAAAACTGAGACCCGTGTTTTCCTTTACCTGTTCCATGTCTGGTATAGAAAGCCACATAACTACCCTTAGCAGGAGCGGTATCGAATCCTATGACAAATCTAGGTAGTCTCCTAGTTTGGATTCAAGACGGGAGGCAAACCCATTTCCCACAATAAACACCCCTCCAGTAAGACTAATCAATCCCTACCTTAGGTTTTAGTCTGACCAGAAAAGGGAAGCATCGTTGTTATATACGGTCAATGCTACAAAGTACCCAACTCGGGACGAAGTTTCCACCAAGTTTGCTCGAAATTATGATGACAATATCGAGATCCAAACCACCATGCTTATTGTAGAGTACTCCACCGCGAGTTTTCACTCACATAAGTATCAACTATGCTTACACCTTACAAAGGTGTAGCTCCAAAGGCCTAATCCAACTGATAGGCCCAACCTCAGATCCGCCCACAAATGGACGCCACGGATCCGAGAATACCCTTGCTTATTGCCAACACCATATGAGGGATAGCCGTAAAAAAAACTGGACAAAAAAAATCAAAAGTCCAAGAAAAAAAAAAAAGAAAAGGCCAAAATAAAAGAGTTGGCCATGATCAAAAAGAACTCTCAACATCCCTCGACCAGATACGGTCAATCCCTTGACCGGGGCACGGTCGATCCCTTGACCGTGACACGGTCAACTCAAATGAAGAATCCCATGACCGGGGCTAAGAGGTCAACCAAAAAAAATTCAAAAGCCCGTACCATAGTTAGCGGTCAACTCAAGTGAAAATCCTTTGACTGGGGTTCAAAAAACTGTCAATACCCATACCATCAAATAGAAGGGTAACAATCAGGTTGGTCAGCTAACGCCACATCTAGCCTTCCCACATTGCAACCCTTAAGATCTTCTTGAGACTTAGGCTAAGAGACAGCCCACAATTTTGAGGATTCAAGCTCCATAGAATACACCCTAACCATTAGGGCCAGACATGGAAATCAGATCTCGCATTATCGAACCTACCTCAATCGAGTTCGAGTCATTTTTACTCAACTTCCCCCTTTCCTACCACATTACAATACCTTACCCTCGAAACCTTAGCTCCACAAAATCGAGCTCCAGATTTCAAATCATCAAAACCACTTACGACCTAGCTCCACATTTCCAAAAACATCCAAACCAGTTACCAGCCCCAAACACGGGAACTCAACTTGCGGTCGGCATAGAACATGCTCAAATAGCTCACACCACCTCTGGAGGCTACCCCAGAGAATGCTCACAGTCACAGGATCAACATCCTAATTGTCCTAGCCCTTTGATCAAGACATCATTGGGAATGCACCTAGCCTACCCCGTCGCTATGGCTAGTTACACACAAAGTTCTAATAAACTAGGCACCATAACATATCTTTCAATCTCCTGAACTACGGCTTGGTTTGATTTCACTACACGTGAATACGTAGGCAGTCCTTCAGACAAGGGCACAACCACCCACATTGACACACATTCAAAAAGCACCGTCATTCCTATCACAACACTGTTTCTCAACAGTTAGCTTTGTCGTCCTGGGGGCTTCTCTTAAACAGAAGTTCTCCATCCAATAGTGTGTCCTAGTACTCGGCTCAGTCGAAGACAAGAATCTGTCAAAGATTTGAAACAACATCTGCTTTGGGAATGTGCCCCAAAACCAAAAATTCAAAAGAGCACAAGACTACATCATTGCTACTACTAGACCTTATCATGCAGAAACTAGTCTCATTACAGACTACTGCAATCCCCGTATAATAAATCTTTCCCATTTCGATGTTCGACCGTGTTGCCACTCGCCTAGGCTATGGAATAGCGCAACTTAAGAGTCTTGTCATCTTAGGTGGCTCATCCCTTATCGAATCACGGTCCAACCCTTCGAGAGTCCAAGTCTTGTCTGTCAACTCGTCTTGTCGCGTCCAGAGTCGAGTCTGTCGGTATGCCTCTCTCTTCAAATGCCTACTTTGAAATTTGCAAAATTTAGCCATTTGAGAAAATCATTTTCGACAAGGTCAAATTTCGGTCTATTTAAACTGTAAATTTCTTTTCTAACCCTTTTAATTTTGAAAACTCATCTCCTAGCACGTGAGTTGCTGTAAGGACTTAGATTTCAAAATAAAGCAAAAATCATTTTCCCTAGCGCAAGCCAGTCTATAGATGCTAACTACATTTCCTATATGCTATCTTGTTATCCGCTATATCTGTTATTTCTGCCTATGTATCTAACATTTCAGGTATCGGCTTGTGCTTCCCAATGGAACATCAAAGACGGTGTTTCTCCTGGAAAACTACATCCAAGATGGGATGTGTCTGCATACAGGTACACCCAGGGCCTCAGAAGCAAGTCTTCGCGCAGCTCCTTTACTCCCCAGCGGAAAACTCGAGGCGGCTTTTCTCCTGGAATACTACATCCAAGATGGGATGTGTCTGCATACAGGTACACCCAGGGCTTCAAAAGCAAGTCCCCGCGTAGCTCCTTTACTCCCCAGCAAAAAACCCGAGACGGCGTTTCTCCTGGAATAATACATCCAAGATGAGATGTGTCTACATACAGGTACACCCGGGACTTCGAAGGCAAGTCCAAACTTCCCATGGAGCCATCATCATCAAGACAGGTATGATTTCTACCTTATGGCAGACGAGCCCTTTTACGCGAGTCTAATGGACTATAAACGACCCAACCGGAAGGCTGTCAGGTTGTAATCCTCGATTGGCCTGGTAGCTACTCTGACTTTCGCCTTGTCCAAGCCTCAGTCAGAGAGGGAGCTCTGCAGATACCCGCATTTCACTACTTGTGTCTATAGCAGTCTACGACAAAACACCCGATGATGATCGGACGTAAACATGCTTTAAATGCGCTCGAATACGGACACGGAATCAATAGTATCTGACATGGGCACTTAGCGGAGTACAAATCTCTCAAAAACGACCTCAAATTCAGACCTAGTGGGTCGTTTCCAATCAAATAAGACTAATTTGAGCCAAACCCGTTACCGAAAATAAAACAGTCTTTTTGCGACTGAGTCAAACCCAGTCAAAGTCGAAACCCGAGACGAAACCAGTCATGCATGTGTCTAAATACAAAGTCAAAAGCAAATAAAACTAACCAAGTCAACTAAATCAAAGTCAACCACAAATATCTCAACTTTCCGTATTTTGCCTCACCCGTATTAACCCACTCGATCGAGTGACTTGGGTCCACTCGATCGAGTGACTTGGGTCCACTCGATCGAGTGCACCCTCAAAAAACGCACAGGCACCCCTCAAACATGCCACTCGATCGAGTGCACTTAGGGCCACATTCATTCATTCATTCACCACCTTTTCAATCACCCAGCACATTTACACAACATTCAACCCTACATTTCTACCCTCTTCAACCTATACACTCACATCCTATCTACACACATACATACACATACAATCAATCCCGAGATCAAAACTCGTCAAAGACCAAGAGCATCCTCTCCCCAATCATACACACCCTAACTCACCCTACATATCTCGACGCTCCCGTGCCTAAGCCACTACTAGACGAGCCCGTATTCCGAGACTAAAGCATGTAGGTTGAGGAGGTAAAGCAAATCCCGACATTTCTTTTCTCCCTTCTCCTTCTCGTTTATATATATATATATATATATATATAAAAGGGATCAAGGGAGTTTGGTAAAAAGTGGGAAGTTGGGAAGTTGTGTTGTTGGCCATTGATCTTGGGTTGGATGGATGTCTTAGATGAATGATGTTAAAAAAAAAAGAGTAAATGTCAGTAACTGACACAGCAGCAGTGGAGAGAGAAAAGGAGAAAAGCAAAAAGCAACCCTTCCCTCAATCAAATTCTCACTTCTTACCACTAGTCATGATCACTCCTTACCACTTGATACTCTCTCATCTTCATCTTCCTCTTCATCTATCAAACAAAAAAAAGCATCACCATCTTCAAGATCCATTCATTCGTATAACTCCGACCATACTCTGTCAACTACTCCGACCATATTCCGTCAACTACTCCGACCATACTGCGTTTTTAACCCAACATACTCCGTAGTAACTTCGATCATCATACGAAGATATGTTCATCTTCATCTTCATCTTCATACTCATTTTTCTTCATCATCTTCATCTTCATCATCATCATCATGCTTCTTTTTAACACAACATGACGGATAATTATACTAAGATATGTTTATGCATAAACTTTGATCATCTTCATGTTTTTTAGCTTCTTCTTCATCTTCGATCATCTTCGATCATCTTCATCTTCTTCAAACTTCTTTTTATTTTTCGTATCTTTTTTGTATTTATAAAATTATTCATCAACATTATCTAAAAAAAAGAACAACTTCATCTTTAAGATGAAGTTTGAAGATGAAGTTGTTCTTTTTTTGTGGGATGAATGAAGCTTGAAGATGAAGATGAAGATGAACAAGTCATGCGTAATGTTTTTGCAGAATTGCAAAATCACACTCATTATGCTGTACAGTCACACTCATTATGTTGTAGAATCACGCAGATGTACACTCATTGTAGTCATATATTTAGTTGTATAGTCATACTCATTATGCTATATAGTCACACTCGCTATGTTGTAGAATCACGCAGCTGTAGAATACCTTGGGATTAAGGTATCATTCGTTGAATCATCTTCATCTTCATGCTTGTTTTATTTTTCATACTTTTTTTTGTATTTATAAAATTATTCATCTTCATTATCCAAAAAAAATGAAGGTTGAATATGGATGAATGGATGTTGAATATTTAATGAATGTTTAGATATTTTCATTTTTTTAAAGTCATAGTCGTTCATTCATCCATATATATTCAACTTTCATTTTTTTTTGGATAGTGAAGATGAATAATTTTATAAATACAAAAAAAGGTATGAAAAATAAAACAAGCATGAAAATGAAGATGGTTAAACGCATGATACCCTAATCCTGAGGTATTCTAGAGATGCGTGATTCTACAACATAATGAGTGTGACTATGCAACATACTGAGTGTGACTGTACAACTTAAAGTGTGTGACTATACAACTTAAATTGTGTGACTTTTTTCAGGTATTTTTTTTATCTACATTCAAGTTTCCACGTTCGTCAAATCCCTACTTCCGAACCTCGATGATTTTCAGGTATTTGTTTTTATCTTTTTAGAGCATCTTTAAAATAATTAATCATCTTCATCCTCATGCTTGTTTTATTTTTCATTCCTTCTTTTTTTTGGTATTTATAATATTATTTATCTTCATTATTCACAAAAAAATGAAGGTTGAATATGGATGAAAGAAAGTTGAATATTTAATGAATGTTTAACTAATTTGCTTTGATTCGTATGTATAATCATCTTTCTAATTATGAATGTGACTTTGATAATGATGATTGAAGAATAATTGACTGTATGGCTTTTATTTTCCATTATACGGTTTCAGTTTTGTAGTCACACACTTTAGGTTGTACAGTCACACTCATTATATTGTATAGTCACACTCTTTATATTGTAGAATCACACAAATTCTTACAGTGATTAGTGTATGTAATCATCTTTGCTAATGATGATTGAAGTATAAATAAGTACGAGTATAATTTAGTTGTATAGTCACAGAGATTATGTTGTAGAGTCACACAGTTAAAGTTGTACAGTCACACTCATTATGCTGTACAATCATGCAGTTGTAGAGTCATTGTAGTCATATATTCAGTTGTGTTGTGTGATTTAGATTGATTGTGTGTTTTGTTGCAGCGAAATAGTTGGTGGAAAGAGGAATGTTGGTAAAAGGGGCGGTGGGAAGAAGAAGGTCGTGGAAGATACAACGACCGACCACATAATTGGACAATGTATTGACGTACCGGAGACCATCGTTAAGCTCTTGTGTGTTTATGTGAGATAAAATATTTGCTTTAGAATGAACGTACTATGTGTAAATGATGTTTGGTGGGTTAGAATGTTTTTATGTTTGACGTACTATATGTAAAGGATGGACTTTGTCCAATGTAAATATATTTTCATCGCTATTTTCTGGTTTCATAATTAATCACGCGAGGTCTATAGCAAAATCACTTATCCTTCCACCTGTGTGACTATACAACATAATCTCTGTGACTATACGACTAAATTATTCTCGTACTTATTTATACTTCAATCATCATTAGCAAAGATGATTACATACACTAATCACTACAAGAATTTGTGTGATTCTACAATACAATGACTCTACAACTGCATGATTGTACAACATAATGAGTGTGATTGTACAACTTTAACTGTGTGACTATACAACATAAACTGTGTGATCCTAAAACATAATGACTGTGATCCCACAACATAACGAGTATGACTATACAACTTCAACTATGTGACTATACAACATAATCTCTGTGACTATACAACTAAATTATACTCGTACTTATTTATACTTCAATCATCATTAGCAAAGATGATTACATACACTAATCACTGCAAGAATTTGTGTGATTCTACAATATAATGAGTGTGACTATACAATATAATGAGTGTGACTGTACAACCTAAAGTGTTTGACTACAAAACTGAAACCGTAAAATGGAAAATAAATGCCATATAGTCAATTATTCTTCAATCATCATTTGCAAAGTCACATTCATAATTAGAAAGATGATTATACATACGATTCGCAAACAAATTAACTAAACATTCATTAAATATTCAACCTTCATTTTAATCTTCGCAACAATACATTGTCCAATTACGTGATCGATCGTTGTATCTTCCATGACATTCTTCTTCCCACCGCCCCTTTTACCAACATTCCTCTTTCCACCAATTATTTCGCTGCAACAAAACACACAATCAATCTAAATCACACATACAACTGAATATGTGACTACAATGAGTGTACAGTTGCGTGATTGTACAACATAATGAGTGTGACTATACAACTTTAACTGTGTGACTGTACAACATAAACGGTGTGATCCTACAACATAATGATTGTGATCCTACAACATAACGAGTATGACTATATAACTTCAACTGTGTGACTATACAACATAATCTCTGTGACTATACAACTAAATTATAACATTAATTAAATATTCGATCTTCATTCATTCATATTCAACCTTCATTTTAATCCATATTTAATCTTCATTTTTTTTGGATAATGAAGATGAATAATTTTATAAATACAAAAAAAAAGGTATGAAAAGTAAAACAAGCATGAAGATGAAGATGATTCAACGAATGATACCTTAATCCCAAGGTATTCTACAGCTGCGTGATTCTACAACATAGCGAGTGTGACTATACAGCATAATGAGTATGACTATACAACTGAATATGTGACTACAATGAGTGTACATCTGCGTGATTCTACAACATAATGAGTGTGACTGTACAGCATAATGAGTGTGACTGTACAGCATAATGAGTGTGACTTTGCAATTCTGCAAAAACATTACGCACTAAATGACTTCATCTTCATCTTCAAGCTTCAAGCTTCAAGCTTCATTCATCCCACAAAAAAATAACAACTTCATCTTCAAACTCCATATTAAAGATGAAGTTGTTCTTTTTTTTTAGATAATGAAGATGAATAATTTTATAAATACCAAAAAAAAGACATGAAAAATAAAAAGAAGCATGAAGATGAAGATGAAGCACGAAAATGAAGATGAAGATGAAGATGAAGATGAAGATGATGAAGATGAACATACCTTCATATGATGATCGAAGTTACTGACGGAGTATGTTGGGTTAAAAACGCAGTATGGTCGGAATAGTTGACGGAGTAGTTGACGGAGTATGGTCGGAGTTATTAATGGTGATTATTTGTTGGGGTTTTGTTAGAGAAACATAAATTGAGTTGAGAAATAAATTGAAAATGAGGGGATTGGGAAGTGTATGAGGGAAGTAATGTAGGGATTGATTTGGGTGAGGGAATGTTTCCTCTCTCCACTGCTGCTGTGTCAGTTTATTGTCTTCTTCTTTTTTTCTTTTTTTTTTTTAATTGAACCCCATCCATCCACCATCCATCTTAGGATGAATGGAGGGAGGGGATCAACACTAAGGGAGAGTTGGAGAGTTAGTAACTCCCTTGATCCTCCCTCTATATATATATATATATAGAGAGAGAGAGAGAGAGAGTCAAGATCCGGTGAGAACCACAACTCGTTGAGAACCGTGAGAACCTCAATAAAAACTCAATTATTATTTTTTTCGAAAATTTAGATGACTAATTTACCCTTAGCTTAATTTATTCAAATGTTTTATTAGGCATAACTAATCATATTTTATTAAAAATATTAAGAAAATTGTTATTTATTCACGAAAAGTTGAAAGGGTACACTGAAATGCAATTTAGGTACACTGAAAGTGTAATAAGGTACATCAAAAAATTAGGTACACTAAAACGAGTATTAGGTACACTAAAATTATATGTTTCCGTTTCCGTCACTAAACAAGATTTTTTTTACCGAAAAATATGTTACCCACCCATTAAATTGTACGACGAATTCAAATATGTCATTAAATTTCGAAAAAAATAATAATTTAATGGAGTTCTCAAGGTTTTCATCAAGTTGATGGTTCTCACATGATCTTAAATCTATATATATATATATATATATATATATATATATACTGATTATATACTTATACTAATTATTATTAATCGTTACTAACAATGCTAACCTTTTATTTTTTTCTGTACATTAACATTCTAACTTTCGTTACTAACATTTTTATTTTTCGCAATCTAACATTTTTTTTATTGTACGCTAACACCTAATATTTAATTATCGTTTATTTATATAATACCACGTATAATTATTTAGTAAAAAATGATTTCATGTCGGATATATTTAATTACGAATTTTGTTCAAAGTCCGTTATAATTCCTTTAAAAGTCGTACTGGAGGTGACGCCCTTCGAGGCGCGCCGCCCTAGACACTTAAGGGCGTAATGTGATCACGGTGATTCGTCGTTAAACGTGTCCGACGCCATTTTTCAAAATATTATTCTTAAGGCGTGATATCGACTCCGTAGTCGAATGTCATGTCTAAAAGAATAATCGATGAATCCGACTAGCACGAAATCCGTTGACGCTGAATCGATTGTCACACGCTCCGAAAGAATTAATTACAACATCGTGACGTGGAGGGAATCAATATTCGTTCTAGTTCGCTCAAATTCAATTTTACAAAATTTGCTCTAAATGATAGATATCGGTTCTATAACCGAATGTCGAGTATGGCGAGCCCTTGAGAGTACTAATATTAATCAAACAATATTTATATTTAGCAT
This sequence comes from Agrostemma githago, assembly GCA_958450325.1. Lineage (NCBI taxonomy): Eukaryota > Viridiplantae > Streptophyta > Magnoliopsida > Caryophyllales > Caryophyllaceae > Agrostemma > Agrostemma githago. The sequence goes on from OY288239.1 coordinate 40,808,467, forward strand.
AATTACACCTCGATTTAAAATATAAAAATTGCGAAATGGGTCGTTTTAAAAATGAGTCATTACTCGTTCAGAGAGCACTCGATCGAGTGCCTAAGGCCACTCGATCGAGTGACCCCTTCAAAAAGGGGTAGAGGGTCCTCACGAAGGGCTCTCGATCGGGTCCCTCCCATGACTCGATCGAGTGACCTCTATAGTGCTACGACGTGAGCCTCCTAATAATACAAGCCTCGTCAAATCCTTTTTTACGACTTTTAGTCGTCACGTGTTAGTTCAATCACGTGTCTCCCTTTTCGAAATCACGCATCGCATTATTATTCTAACCGTCTAACTCATTTATATTATCATTATGTTCGTTGTATTGTAATTCCGGATTGTATTTCCGCCCGCGTAATTTGTAATTTATTTACACGCTTTTATTTTCGATGTTTGCATTTATAGCATTTAAATGAACATCTCATGCTAAATTCAATTCCGACAATAATCTAAGATGCATTAAAATGACGTAGAACAAACATATCTCACATGTTTAGCTAAAACGCTGTTTGGATTTTATTTTTACCGAATTACTAGCACGCATATTAAAAAACGGAGCAATATCTGAGTAGAGGCCGCTATGTGTGGGCGGGGTTGGGTGTCTCTTGTGGGCTTCTCAACACGTACCCTCACCCCTTACTCAGAACCTAGGTTTCCGGATGTCCGAAACCGTTGGCGCACGAGAATCATTCGATAAACGATACCCGATAACTCGGCATCGGTATCGTAATGCAAAGGGACAAACCCCACAGGTTCTAGTATCAAAGTGGGCCGAGCTTTGTGCATGGTCCGCCCAAATATAGAGTGAGTTCGAACGGGCTCGAATTCCCACAAAGTTTGGTGGCGACTCCTATTTCGATTTAAATTTCGACCCGAGAATTATCTTACACGGGAAACATTTCGCCGCCCAAACCCGCGCGTGGCCGCGTCGGGGTGGACCTATGTCATGTCCACATCAGGATTTCGCCTTCCTCTATCAGAGGAATCGCTTCATCGAGATCATTAATTTAAGATCTTCATCCTCCATATTAAGGATTGGAATCTTGAGAATGGTCTGCATGGGAATCGAGGATATGATTGATAACCTACAAGCATAGTGGCATTTTTTTGTGGCCTATTGTTTTATGGGATCTTTTAATTGGTTTCGAGCTTTGGTTTAGTGGCATTTTTGTAAGTCATATTTTTTCCCCTTTTTGAAAGAATAAAGAGTTAATTCTTATAAAAAAAGAAGACAATTTGTGGAAAATCAAATTTATTCAACTTCATCCGTCTATGCCAAATGACTGAGACAAAATGAGTATCAACTTAATCTTATATCACAAATATGCCATAAACACCAAGCTATGCAGAAATTCTTTGTATTAATTTTATTATTGTCACAAAACTATCTTAGAAAAAAATAATGGAAAAAAAAGACCAAACTAGGCAGTGGATCGGGTCACATGTTGCCATGGTGGTCGTAGGTCGGGTCAAATAATTATTATAATTAGACCATGCCGGATCCAGTTTCTAATCTACCTTAATCGAGTCGTATTTTGTTATACTCCTCAATTATAGGTCATTATCAGTTCGATTTAGATTGCTAAATTTACGTTCTGAGAAGAAATGAATCAAGTTTGTTTCATGTGGGGTGAAACTTCGCCAACTCTACTTAAGTTATATACGAGAACGGTGGTATAATAAATTTGCTTATTGTGAACTAAAATGAAATTTACTAAAGTACGAGAAGACGTTCAATAATTCCGTTAAATAATCCTATAGTAAAATAAATAATGGGTAAGAGTGTAAAACAAGAGCCTATTTCCTCCGTCCCGATCAATAGTTCACACTTTCTTTTCTGGTAACTTTCACACCCTACTTTTTACTTTTTAATAAACTATCAATAAAGTCTCTTTCATTAACCTAACACCTTAATATTTGTGAAATGTAAGGGAGGTTTGGTTTGGGGTTTACGGGAAAGAGAAAGGGAAACAACTTCTATCATTACCTTTGTTCGTGTTTGTTTAAACTTTTTTTCCATCCCCTTTCCCTTCTCCAATCCTTCCCATTCCCCAAACCCGTCTACCTTCATTACCTGTTTGAGTTTTGATTACCCATTAGCTCTCCCTCACAATCATTTCCCGTAAACCTTATAAATTTTGACTCAACTACTTGACCATTTATTTTTGGGTCAAGATCCATATTTTTTAACCAATGACCCATTTGACCCAAATGTGAAATGACTCGTTAATTTAGATTTGAGATTTGTCCCGTTAATTTATTATTATTAAACTTGTAGGAAGAAGATGTGATCAATATGTTGATTACTGTATTGTAAAGAATAATACGTAGAAACTATTACATACAATGAGGGTATATATACACATATAGTTAGTTAGCTTGTGGTTAGCTGTTATTAACTCAGTCTAACTAACTTCTATAGTATAACAAACTATAGTATACTCAATATTCCCCCCTCAAGCTTGACTTGGGGTGAACTGTAAGCCAAGCTTGCTTGATAAGAACCTGTGATGATCAGCTCCCAAAGATTTCGTCATTAGATCAGCCAGCTGCAACCCTGAGCGAACATGCTGTGTTAACAGAAAACCCTCCTCTTGTTTTTCCCGAACATAGTGGCAGTCTATATTCAAGTGCTTTGTTCTTTCGTGAAAGACGGGATTTTGTGCTATGTGAATGGCGGCTTTGTTGTCGCAGAATAAAGGGATGGGTGCAGGAACTGAGACTTTGAGCTCTTTCAAAACATTGCTGATCCAAACTAGTTCTGAACTGGTGTAAGATAGACTCCTGTACTCTGATTCAGCAGTACTCTTGCTTACGGTTTTTTGTTTCTTAGTTTTCCACGAGACTAATGAACCCCCTAAGAAAACACAGTATCCACTAAGGGAGCGGCAGGTGAACGCACATTGTCCCCAATCCGCATCACTATATGCAAGCAAAGAGATGTCTGAATTGGAAGGGTAAAACAGACCTGCGTTTATCGTGCCTTTTAAGTATTTGAGGACGTGAATTGCTGCCTGCATATGTGGAACTCGTGGTTCGCTCAAGAATTGGCTAAGATGTTGTACTGAATACGACAAGTCAGGTCGGGAGGAGTTAAGATATAGAAGGCGTCCTACCAACCTCCTGTACTGTTCTGGTTGCTGCAACAATTCACCATTATCTGTCGAAAGCTTCAAATTGCGTTGCATAGGAAATGCTGCAGCAACACAGTTTTCCATTTTGAGGTCCTTCAGAATATCCATAATATATTTCCTTTGGTTTAGGAGAATTCCTGACTCATTCCTGGAAACTTCAAGGCCCAAAAAATACCGCAGAAGTCCTAAATCCTTAATCGTGAATGCCTTGTCCAAACCTTCCTTTATTTGGGAAATCATGGTCTGGTTATTACCGGTCAAAACCACATCATCTACGTAGACTAAAGCAGCAATGAAAGTCTTAGATGAAGCATCAGACAATGTGTATAAAGAATAATCATATTTTGACTGAACAAATCCTATCTTTAGAAGATGCTTCGTGAGTTCTTTATTCCATTGTCGCGATGCCTGTTTTAACCCATACAATGAGCGCTTGAGCTTGCAAACTTTGCCTTTAGGAACTGAGTATCCATCAGGTGGAGTCATGTAGATAGTCTCATCCAAGTACCCGTGCAAAAAGGCATTATTGATGTCCAACTGATGCAACGGCCACTTCTGTGCAGACGCAAGAGCTAACAGGATTCTGACGGTTGTGAACTTCGCTACCGGAGAGAAGGTATCAGTGTAGTCCTTGTCCTTGACCTGATTGTAGCCCTTGGCTACAAGACGTGCTTTAAACCTCTCCACAGACCCATCAGGCAGGTATTTTATCTTATACACCCACTTGCACCCAATAGGTTTGTGATTCTCAGGAAGATCAGCAAGTTCCCAGGTCTGATTTTCTTCAAGAGCCTTTACTTCCTTTGTCATTGCATCAACCCATCTTGAATCAAGAGTTGCTTGTTTGTATGTATATGGTTCGTGCTCAGTTATCGCATTCGCCAAACTTGACACATACTCATCATCAAACATCTCCAGGTCTTGAAGTACAGCAGTACAAAAGGATTCAGACCTGGATTCCCTTGATTGCTGTTGTCTCTGCACTGGAAGTTTTAGTTGACACTGATAGGGTAGCAATTTAACTGATACCTGTTTCTGTCGAGTAGACCGTCTAGGTTCAACCTGTACTGCAGTAGGAACTACAGTTGTACTGTTGTTCTGATTTATACCACCAGAACTAGTGTCTCCATTATTTGAAGATTCAGTATTATTATGATTCGAATATGACGAAGCATCATACTCATTATTGAATTCATTATTGTTATAAGAATGGAAACTATTAAAAGAATCAAAACTATCATCATTATTATCATTAGAATTATTGCCATCCATATGAATACTGTCAGTAAAATGAATGTTCTCAGTAAAACTGTCATTATTATTACTAAGACCATCATTGTTGTGAGATATGGGAACCACCAAAGTGGAAGAAGCAGGGTTTACCAAAGGTAAGACCAACTTATCATGACTACTAGGTGGTACTCTATCTAGAAATGGAAAAACCGTTTCCTGAAAGATAACATCCCTGTTAACAAACACTCGTTGAGTACTCATATCAAACAACCTGTATCCTTTTTTATTGCAAGGATACCCAATAAAGATGCATTTTCTAGCCCTATTGCCAAATTTGTCCTTAAACGTAGGTGGCATTGTAGCATAACATACACAACCAAATACACGCAAGGATGTAAAATCTGGTTCATTTTTAAACAACATGTAATGTGGTGTCTTCCAATCAAGAACAGCAGTAGGCATCATATTAATAAGATGAGTAGCAGTCAAGATGCAATCACCCCAAAACTTGAGAGGTAAACCAGAATGTATTCTAATTGCCCTTGCTACTTCTAATAAATGCCTATGTTTCCTCTCCACTCTACCATTCTGTTGAGGACGACCCACAATACTACTCTCATGTCTAAGACCTCTGTCCCTAAACATTTTCCCACAGCTTCTATTAAAGAACTCCGTACCATTATCAGTTCGAACAACTTTAATGTTGGCATTAAATTGTTTTTCAACATAGACAAAGAAATCTCTAATCAAGTTAGGCACCTGATCTTTAGTCTGAAATAAGATTGTCCAAGTTGTTCTAGAATGGTCATCTAACAAAGTGAGAAAATATCTAGCTCCAGTCAAGCACGGAACCCGGTAAGGCCCCCAAACATCAAGATGAATTAATTCAAAACAGGAACTAGCCCGAGAAATACTATTTGGAAAAGGAAACCTGTGATGTTTAGCATATATGCATGTCTCACAGAAGCTATTCTTTATTGAATTCCCAATTGCATTTACATGTTTAATTGCATCAAAAGATAAATGTCCTAATCGAGCATGGAACAAATCGTTCTTAATACTATCTACTGAATGTGCAGAAGCATCCTTTTTTACATCAGAATTAATGTTATTTATCAATAGTTGGTAATCATTTTGTTGTAATCTGTAAAGTCCGCCTACCCTGTTGCCTTTAGCCACAATTTTCTTACTTGAAGGGTCCTGAAATACACAATCAGAAGCATGGAACACAGCACGAATCGCATCATGATCAATCAATTTTGAAACAGACAATAAATTCTGAGTAAACTCAGGAATGTGAAACACATTATGCAATACTATCTGATCTGTAACTCTAACATCCCCAATCTTGGTGACCTTTTTTGTATGTCCATCAGGAAGACCAATGATTATGGGTTTAGTCAGTTGTTTAACATTATGCATTAAGGACAAATCATGTGACATATGGTCTGACGCCCCAGTGTCAACTATCCAATCTTGCAATTTATTTTGAATGCTAGAACTGGAATTGAAAGATGGGAGAGTAATCATACCAGCAAAGTTGGAGCTACCAGCAATATCAACATGATTAACCGACCTATTGTCATACATCCTTTGCAAAACTTGATCTACTACTGAATTCACCAGCCCATCAATCATGGAATTATCAAAAGCTATTGAGTGTGTGGAATTGATCGGTTCACCTAGAGGTGTATCTTCAGCAAGAACATCCACATTGTTCGCAGTTTTCTTAAAAGACTTGCCTTTGTCCTTGTTCTTCCCTTTTCCTGCAGGATATCCAACCAACTCATAGCACTTATCAACTTTGTGACCTTTCTTGCCACAATGTGTGCATACCCTTAGCCTAAGACATTTCTCAAGATTGTGATTATCCATATTGCAATGACTGCAATGCTTCTTCTCGCCATTCTGCTGCTTTTTATTTCCTCCCTGAAACGCTGCATATGCTGCATTTTCCATAGCATTCCCTAGGAGTTCAGTAACTTGCTTCTGGCGTTCAATCTTCTGTAGGAGTCCTAATGCCTTATTGATCGTCGGCAATGGTTCCATAGCCAAGATTTGAGACCTCATATTCTCGTATCCACCATTCAACCCCATCAAGAACTGAATAAGTTTCGCATTATCCTCTCGCTCAACCATCTTCTTGATCAGATTGCAAGTACAGGCAGACGTTTTACCACATGTACATTGAGGAACTGGATCAAGAGAATCCAGATTCTCCCAAAGCACCTTCAACTTACCATAATATTCTACCAATGGAAGATTTCCTTGAGTGATTTCGCCCAATTCCTTTTTAAGCTGATATATTTCTATCGCATTGGCTAGACCATATCTCTCAAGTAATTCATCCCACAAGCCTTTAGCTGATTTAACATACTTCATATTTTCACGAATTGGCTTGTCTAAAGAGTTTAGTATCCATCTCATAACCATAAGATCGCATCTCACCCATTGGTGATACCTTTTATCATTGCTCGCAGGCTTTTGAGAAGATCCATCAATGAAGCAATCTTTATTTTTAGATGCCAAAGCCATGATAACCTCCTGTTTCCAACCCAGGAAATCATGACCATCGAATGGAACAGCTACTATCTGAGCAAAAGGCTGATCTGAGGATGATAGATACAAAGGATCGTCGTAGTAATCGTAGTTTCCTGCTTGTTCTGATGATGACGCCATTGTTGGATGCAGACTCAAGCTTCTACTCTTCTATGAATGAATGCGGAAAATCTTGATTGCTAAACAAAATCTTGATTGCTTAACTTCACCCGAATCACAGCTGGTGCTCTGATACCATATTAAACTTGTAGGAAGAAGATGTGATCAATATGTTGATTACTGTATTGTAAAGAATAATACGTAGAAACTATTACATACAATGAGGGTATATATACACATATAGTTAGTTAGCTTGTGGTTAGCTGTTATTAACTCAGTCTAACTAACTTCTATAGTATAACAAACTATAGTATACTCAATAATTATATTTAAAATAACAATTAAAAAATTATTAACTTTAACATGGTAAATTATAAAAATAATTAAAAATGCAATTCATATTACTTTTATACCCTCCGTATCATTTACCAATAGAATATTTGTAAAATCATATAAGTAGTTTTTTAAATTTTAAACACGGTTTTTCAATAGTCAATATGAAAAAAAAAAAGAATGGCATCATGAATTATTTCGACCCTAACATATATATAGTGACCCATGTTTGACTCAACTCTCCGCCCTGTAGTTGTTTCTCATTCTCTTCCATTTTGTAACCAAACAACCGGTAACATTGGGTAACCTTTTCATTTCATTTTTATTCCCTTTATTGATTTTATTTCCTTAGCTCTTCACCAACCAAACTGCCCCTATCTATTTATTGGAACTACCCCTAACTATCTATTGGGACGGTCGGAGTAGTAGTACTCCGTATAACACAACTGGGACTGTGGGAGATAACAGAGACGAGCTGATTTAGCCAACGGTGAAAACAAAAGCAAAAACAATCACGCGTCTATTAACCCTCGTGTGAGCCACACATCAGTCAACAATATCCTAATCACCTTCACCCACCACCACACAGGCACCCACCCCCCTTTTTTCCCCTCTTTCAATTGCCCCAAACCCTAGATCCCCTTTTCTCTTCTTCTTATCTCTCCTCTTCCGCAGCCGCCCTCACCAAATCGCCGCCGTCAACCCTCGATTCGCATCTTCTCGACGTCGAGCTCCATCGTTGATTGTTTCTTCACCCGAGATCTTGTCGCGGTATTTCTCGATTTCGATTGAATCGATTGTTTCCGTGTTTTTGTCATTCGATTCGTCGATTAGTTTGTTTTGATTAAGGGGTTTGTTTTGGATTTTTGATTTCGGTTGGTTTTATTCATTATTTTGATTTTAATTGATGGATTACCTCTAGGGTTTGAAACCCTAGGTTTTGATTTGTCGATTGTTTTGATTTCGAACGGAGATCTGTCTTCGGTTATGGATATCATGAATTTGTTTTTTGACTGATTTTTCTGGGTTGAAACATCATACGCTTACGTGTGATTCTTACGTCAGCAACCTGAGAAATAAAATAAAATAAAAAACATTTTATGTTTTTGTTGGTTGGGTAAAACATTAAATGACCAGAAAGTCCTGAACATGTTCTAGGAAAGAACTATTGTAATTTTTACGAATGTTTCATCATGTCTAACCCGAGCTCACATTCGTTGACGGCCCTTCAGTTTAATGGTGACGCATTCGACGGCCCTTCACTTCGGACTCATTTTAAAGTTTAGAATGGCGAAACTGTGATACATTTAGCATTTACTGGGATGATTTTATCAATACTTCAACAGTTGCTTCGAGAGCTAGTGAAGGGTTTAATATATGCGCCCCTTGGGTTTACTGTTTACCATCTCATTTTCAAAACCGATTCTATTTGTCATTAATATAATAACTTGGCAGGATATATGTTGGCACATGTTCTTCCTGCATTTGATTGACCCCTGTGTTTCTTGCTCAGCTCTCTGTCGCTAAACATGGCACAGAAACGGCCATTTGATGAAGAAGTGGTCGATGAGGTTTCTTCCAAGCATCAGAGGCAGGATGGACCTAGTGATGAAATTATGTCACACGATGACGAATTCTTTGGAGAAGCTGAGGTTGTGAAACTTCACGATTCAGGTGTGGATATTTTTGGATGGACCACATCACATGATGTATTTAGAAGTGCGGATGTTTTAAATTTATAAATTCCTACATGAAATAATATGCAGATGGATTCTTGGGGTTTTACTTAGCTGACATATTTTATGCTGCAGGTGAGACTAATATTGGTAAAGGTGAAGTTGAGTATCATGAAAATGACAGTTGCACTGGCATTCTCAAGGATGATGTTGAGGAGACTGAAAGTGATGCACCTAAATTTCCCCCTTTGTCTCACTGGTCTACCAGTGCCGCTAGTCTGGAAGACGAGCCACCTGAAGAAATGTTTCACTTGCCTTTTTTTCCTGGATATTACAATTTTGACCGTCCTGTTAGGCCAGTGTGCAGTCCCGATGACGCATATCATTGCTTGTTAGATCATCCTCCTCGGAAACAAGTCCCGGTTGGGCCTGAGCATCAAGCTGAGATTCCTCCTTGGGGAAAAAATACTTCAAATGGAAACCTTCATGAAACATGTATTATGCTACTAGAGAGTCCGTCTCTGGCACATGGTAATTTGAAAGCTGGAGAAGGTAGAATTGACTGCAGATGCCCGGATCAAAGTTCCATAAGATGTGTGCGGGCTCACATAGCAAAAGCGAGGGATAAACTGAGGAGAGTCCTGGGTGAGGATACTTTCACAGAGCTGGGCTTTAACGATATGGGAGAAGTTGTGGCAGATAAATGGACCATTGAGGAAGAGCAGTTATTCCATACGGTTGTATATTCTAACCCAGTGTCTGTGGGTAAAAATTTCTGGGATGCTCTTTCTGCTGTGTTTCCATCTCGAGCTAAGATGGAGATTGTCAGCTACTATTTCAATGTTTTCATGCTCAGAAAGCGGGCAGAGCAGAATAGATGTGACCCAATGAACATAGATAGTGACAATGATGAATGGCAGGGAAGTGATGATGATGATGATGGGGGCGATGAAGAGGATGATGACTCTGGTATCGAGTCCCCTACACGTCTTGATGGTCTTGTGTTCCATCAGAACGGGGTACATGTCCGTGATTGCAGAGAGGATGATGGTAACGTTTCTGATGATACCCATGAAACTGATGAGGATATCGATCAAGGGCATAATTGTAATTTTGATGCTGATTCAGCTACTCCATTCTCAGGGAAGAAGTCCGACGATGGGGGTGAAAATGATGTACAAGATGGATCATGTACATCCTCTGATTCCGGGGAATCTGTACAAGGAGCTCTGGCACAAAATGACGGTTGTCGCGACTGGCATGAATATATTATAGACTCTACCGATGCTAAAGGGTGGGATGGCTATATGAATTGCCCCAAAAGTAGTGTAGATTTCTTACCGACATGCAGTATGATTGAAGAGGTTTTTGGAAGAGATTTCGACTCCAAAGATCAAAGATGGTGAAATGGGATGATTTTAAATCTAGTATTTCGTCAAATTATTGTCCGGTCAAGAATTGAAGATTAGCCAGAGAGTAATGACATCTTGTGTCCTGGAGAAGGGATCAAAGGATGTGCTTATCCTCGACAAGAATAACCATGTGTTTCTCAACACAGTGAGGGGATCCAAAATCTTTCCTGGTGTAAATTTCTATTGTAGTGAAAGATGGATTCCCAAGTGTAAGATAGTAACTAATGTTTTCAGGTGGCCTCTAGGCTAGTGGGTTGTACCTCATCTTTTACAGCTTGTAAAAGCCCAAGTAATTTTTGTTAGTCTTTTCTGCTGTAGTAAGAATGACAGTTCTCAATCTGATTTGTATCATTCTTTTATTCAAATAAATTATGAATCGTAGACATTAGTTTGTTAACTTGGTTGCGGTGTTCCCTATGTGAATATGTGATATTGTGATTTCCCTTGCTTGTTTACTCCATAATGTTATCTCAATGTTATCTCTGAGATTCTCCAGTAGGCTTGAGAAAGTTTAAATTTGCCAGTCAGGCATCAATAAAATTTGGGAGACAAACAACAAACTTTATATCACAGCAACCTCTCATACAGTAAACACGACATTTACAATATTAAAAATGTTAGAAAAGATGAGCATGAACTAGTAGAGTATAATTGAGCTGAACTTCGACTCCTGGTGGTGTTAGAGCGCGAAAGGCTAAACATGGAGAGCATCGACCACCTTTTTGCCCTGAGGGTAAGTGTGCAAGTAGATTTGTTTGAATGTCTTTTTGTTCACTTTGTTGTACATCTTAGGTCGATTATTGCTGATGAGTTCAGGCATGGGTTCCACATAGGTTTCGGGATGAGGAGTACAAAATGCAGCCACAGACACCCTCTCCTTCACTGGATTCGTTACCACCCTGTGCATCACACTCTTGTATATCCCATTACTCATCACCTGCACAACCCCCATGTTATTACGATTCATTCTTTTCAAACTGGAAAGTACAGGTATTGGTCTACCTACTAATTGAGATGTTTCGTGAACTACATACTTGAGTTAGTACTTACAGACTTACCTCAGCAAAGTCACCAAGATTGATGAAAAGCGCACCAGGAGTAACAGGAACCTTGAACCATTGATCACCTTTGAGGATATGAAGGCTTTCAGGCACATCCTTGTCCTGTAAAAGCACTGTAATAGTGGACTCATCCGAATGTGGTCGCACCCCATAGACCCGATCAGAGCGAGGGCAGGGCGGGTACATCCCAAACCTGGTTGATATTGTTCCTCGTTCACCATGCTGCCTTATGAAGCTATCTTCATCTAGTCCCAGTGACCTGCCCATGGCTTTCAGTACGACTTCCAACAAGGCTCTTAATTTCACACAGTACTCATTTAAAACGTGTCTGAATTTGTCGGGGTTTTGAGGCCAGAATTCAAGCCTGCGACGATCTTTGGGGAAGATGGTGAGAAAGAGTCGATCACACCAGTTTAGACTAGCGCTGTTATTGGGGAGTATTTCGTTGGCGTTGCTATATCCATTGAAGAAATCATCGGCGACAGAGTAATTTAGTTTGTCTTCGATTGGGAGGAGGAAGAATCCTTTTGTGACTTCCGTTAATTGGTCTAGGAATGAGCTTGTTATCTCATGATTTATTATCTGAAGATCCATGAAGCAAGAATGAAGATGAATCCATAACAACGACACTCACAAGCGGGCGGAGTTATTAATTAGGTAGAAACATATATACATAAATGGATATGTAAAACTTAGGAGATTGAAACCTGAAAGCATCCCCAATCCTTGAGAGCATGATGAAGCTTGGTAAGCTCGTTTTGATGAGCTGCTGCTGCTGCTGATGATGATGAAGAAGAAGAAGAGATGAGAGAATAATCAATCAACAAAGTATTATCCCATATATGAGAAGCAGAAGCTGCATCTACTGCTGGACTTATAACTTCATCATGTTTTAGTATGTGTTCTTCAGGAACATCACTCCCTCCTTTCAAAGCTATCTCTTGTACCAACTGTGATGATGCCATCATCTTCTTTTGAGTTCCCTTATTAGCTTGCTTTGCTTCCCATCTCCCTTTCTCTATTTATTCTAATTCTTTCACCACAATATTGAGTTTACGTCAGTCAACTCTTTTGTAATTATATCCTCACCTCATTCGTTTCATCGCCTAGTTAATACAACATCCCGTGTCATACTTGCACGACACATATATTTCGATTCTTGTTTTTACTCCCTCGTAGAGTCCACATGAGTTTTCCTCTTTTTTTTAATCATACAACATATTACGTTTTCTCTAATTATGAATTGAGCGAAAGATCTCCTCATAGGACGTGCTTAATTGTCAATTGTCATATCATTTGAGGTCCCTAGTTTATAAGAGAAAGTGCATTACAAAGTACTCCCTCCGTTCCGGTCAATTGTTTGCCTATTTCATTTTAAGCTGTCTCAGTCATTTGTTTGTCTTTCTATTTTAGGAAGTTTTTTATATGTAAAATGATCTCCACATCACTTTTGCTTCACATGTCACCCATTTATTGGATCTCTCCACCCTACTTGGTCTTTGTGCCAAAATCAAAGACAAACAATTGATCGGGACGGAGGGAGTATATGATTTTATTAGATTAAACTGCGATTATAGATATTCATTGCAAGTGCAATTTGACATTATATTAACGAATGATTCTTCTTGTTAAGAAAAAAAAGTACAAAATCCCGTGTCATACTTGGACGATATATCAATTACTCTGTGTTTCCTTTTTTCGCCACATAGCGAATAATACTAGTGTACTCCTTCCCATCCAGTCCATGCTTGACATTGAATTTTTGACAAACTTTTAAGAAAAATGAGTGAAAAGTAAGGATATTATTGGTAAATCGAATGATTTTATGTTCTACCTAAATTAAAGTAGGTAAAAATGATGACATTTTGTGTAAATAGAGAATTCTATGGTAAAGTCTTGCCATAAAAGAAATGTAAAGTTCGAATTGGACAATCCGTTTATAACAAGTGTAAAGGTTGGATTAGATGAGAGAAAGTATAAATTTGTTCAAATTAGATAGGTTATTTTTCATAAGGAAAATGATTAAGATTGTATAGAAGAAATCAAATAAGAAAATAAATCTTTAATACAAATATTAATTACATTGATATATGTATAATTTGAGCTTAAATCCCTATATTTTTGCTAAGTATGAAAATTTTAGTTGGTTAAATACAACCCTAAAAGTTGTATTTAACATTACCCTTTTCATAATTATAGTTCACAATTTTATGTAATTATAAAATAATTTTAAATGTTTTATTTGCATTTAGTATATACCGTACCTCTTACTCCGTAATACATACACACTCCCTCCGTCCTACTAATATTGTCACGTTTTATTAAAATATTTCTCACATATAATAGGAAAATGAGACAATTTTTTAGGGACAAAAAGAATATTTTGAATGGGATTTAATAGGGAGTGGATGGTTTACACGTAAGTGAGTACAAGGAATCACACTCACTGAAGTTTGTAGAGTAGAAAAGGATGAAGCCAAACAAATGATATGACAAATAGGAAAGAGTATCCAATGGGAAGGGATATCCGGATAAAGGTGAGAGTGATGTTTACTATTTTCCGCGTAATTGCGTGAGGAGGATCAACTCTTCATAGACGGACATTGCGCACTGTGTTTGGCCAGATCCTATGGATCCTAACTCAAAACTTAATCAATGGAGATTGGAGACTATTGTTGGGATTATTGTACCACATCATTATTTTAGTGTTTATTAATAATAAAAAAATTGCCCTTTATCTCAAATTAAGAAAATATTTTTTTATCAGAAAACATTTAATATTTAGGATTCCTGTAAATAAGACGCTCATAGTTTTTATTTGTCCAAAATCACCTTAAATTTACATTTCTGGTCTAAAGGCACCAAACTCCAACTTCCGTAAAAAAATCATTAACATTGAGTCATTGAGAGTGCTCTATCTTCGCTCATCCCTTAATCAAACTCAATCAATTCTCTTTCTTTAATCAAACTCAATCAACCTTAATCAAAACCCATTCTTATATACCCTTCATTTGCTTACAAGTTGGGTTGAAGCAGTGAGGCACGAAGGGGGTCGGTGGGAGGCGCGGTGGTGATAACGGTGCTGGGAATACTACTGGGTTGAGAGCTAGGGAGGGGAATGATGCTGGAATACGTACACTTGTGTGTGTATATGTTTATTAAAGCACAAGCTGTTTTTGCGGCTACACGGCTACACTTATATCATGTTTCACTGTGATAACTAATGTATTACTCATACCTTTCTGAATTTTTTAGCTACTCTCAACCTTATTTCTTAAACGCGTAACGAAACAATAACGGACAGAAGAAATCGAGAGGGACTAACAATAAACGGGACAGAAAAATCGAGAGTAACAAACCGAGGACAACGACAACGGACTGGAAAATCGAGATAGAAATCGGGACAACAGTGTCGTGGTATGTATGCCACTGACTGGAAAACTATATCGGCATAATACGATGGTTATCGTCTACAATACCGGTACTTCCCCAAGGTTAACACTGCAGCTCACAAACTCGACCACTCGAGTTTGAGAACTATGGAACGAAAAGTAACAATACCAACAAGGAATATTATGAGACCAGAAAGGAGAAGAAAGAGAAGTCTTTGTATTTTTTGTAGGTAAGAAGTGTGAGAGCAGCTCTGTATTTATATGCGGATGAGCCTTAACCAGCTCCAAAAACGTCAAAAATAAAGGGCCATAATCTCACGCAATTAAGGCCTTAAATGTATCTTTAAATATCATACCGTAACAATTACATTTGACTGAATCATTACACACACAACACTGGACAAAAAAGAATAAAAGTCGGGCACAACCCACACCGCAGATGCTCTACCCAAACCCAAACTCCAACCCGAGCCCGAGCCAGGCCGGGTGCGCACGCGTGATATAGTTCCAGGCCTAACACACTCCATAAAATGCCCACTAGCCTCCTTATCTCACAACTAATAGCCTAAAAGGAGGGATGACTTATAAGGGGAACATAAACTCCCTATTCTTCCGATGTGGGAGAGGGAAAAATAGGAATAAGGCAAACACCAACCTTTGCTATTATCCAACAATCCCCCACTAATAGCAAAGAGAAGAGGAAAAGAAATAAAGGAATGAGGAGTTCTAGGTAAGGAAGGATTGGATACTTAAACGTTCAATGTCTTTCGACTTGAATTAACGTATTAGTGAAATGAGGTAACAACTTAATTAAAACTAGTGAATATGTTTCGATTCGAATTCCTAGTTGAATCGCTGATATATCTCATAAGATATCAATCTCCATATAAGAAGACAATAAAATAAGGGAAGAAGATCTTCATATTAAGTTGTGGCAAGATTGAACAAGGGGATCTTCGTCATATTAACAAGAGATGTCGTGATTAATGGTAGGGATTTGTCGTGGATCCCCACCGATCAAATAATAACCGGCAAAACCTAATGGTAGTTAGGGTAAGTCGGGTCGTGTCCACGAAGACGGTGTCGCAATGTTTAGACTAAATCGGCCTAAAACAAGACTACGCTACCAAACAAACACAAAGAACTACTACTAGATGAATTATGATGAGAGGAGAAGTAGGAAGTAGACTAACAATGAACTAGGCTAAACGAGACTAAGCTAGAATAACTAAACACAAACCAACTAGCAAACTAAAGAGAAATGCTAAACAATGCTAATAATCCAACTAACTAGCAACCTAAAGAAATGATGACTAGCTAACAAGATGAATCAAATATGGAAAAGAGGTGGGTTAGGTCGGGTTCATAAGTGTAGTAGGGTGACTTGGGTGGTCAAGGGTGTCCACATACTAGGCAAACAATGAGTAGAGTAAGACTAGCATGAGAAGCATGGCCACTACAACCCAAACAAGCATTTCAACAAACACATGGTGTGCCAAGAATGTGACTAACAATAAGGATTTACCCTTCACCCCTAATCAAACCCTAATCACCCATAATCTACCCTTAATCCCCCTACTAACCCACAAGTAATCTACTCACTCATAATCAAAGAAGAACTAACAACAATAACAAGAGAAAACCACATCACAACCCTAACATTCATCATTAAGAACAATAACAATCAATAACAATAAACACTAAGTAAAGATTCAAACTTGATTCAATAACAATAAACAAGAGAAAAGAAAGTTATACCAACAATAGGATGATGAAAAGATGATATCTTGCATAAAAGAGAAACCCAAATAATCCCAAGGTTGTCAATATTGGAGAAGTCTTCAAGTATCTTCTTAATACAAGAACTAATTAACTAAGATTAACTAAGGATTAAAGAGAGATTCAAACTAATGTGAGGAACTAAATCTAGGGTTTATAACTTGTAGAGAGGCTTAAGAGAGGCTAAACTAATGTAGGATCCATAAACAATACAAGAGGGAAGTATTTATAGGGTTACAAATGGAAGGGAGAAGAAAGAAAGAAATGCGGGCTACAGCTATTTGGTCCCGACCGGGACGGATCATCCCGACCGGGACGGACCCACCATCCCGACCGGGACGGGTTGGTCCCGACCGGGACGGCCTTGCAGTAGCTCCCTCAAAAGTGCACTTCATCCCCGACGGGATGAGGTGCATACCCGTCGGGGATGAGTCTTGTAGGCCTCCAATATGACCCTTTTGGTTCCTCCTTGCTTCACATGAGATTCTCATCGATTCTCGGAACTCGGGATCGGGTCTCGGAGGCTCGGGATTGGGTCCCAAGGTCTCGGGGTCGATTCCGAAGCATCGAGTCATCGTTCCTTTACTCCGTTGGCTCCAAAATGTGTATGTATAGAGTCGGAATCGCTCCAACTCTTCCAAATCGATCTCGGGAACCTGAAACGAACTAAAGGAAGCATAAGAAGCCCCTAAACCGCTCCCAAGAAGCGATTCCACAAGGAAAATGAGACCAAAATACTACGAAATTGGCACTACAAACTACACTAATCAACTCCCCCACACTTAACCCTTACTCGCCCTCGAGTAAGCACATACTAACTACTATACTAGCCGAATGGGTATTAGCGCACCCTACGCCCTTTCAACTCACGCGAGTGCACTTAGAGGAAAAGTGCACCCCGCAAGGCAAGTCGGGTCTTGCGACAAAACTGTGGATGCAACCGGACACAAAACACATAGACAAACAAACATACAAACAAACACATGATCGGTTGCACCCAAAAGAAAAGAAATACCGCTTCCCTCTAAAAGCGGTGAAAGAAGCACCGGTTTAGGACTCGAGGTAAGTGACAACGTTCCCAAGCTAGCAATACAAACCGAGGTGGATTAAACCCTAATAGTATGACGACAAAGCAACAAAAACGTTGGTAACTTACCTAGGTCCTCCTAACTTTCTAAAAACGTACTACGGGACGATCGGCGGAGTGGGAAGTGATGATCCACGGTGTTAGTCGACACTGTAGGTAAGTGAGACCCCGCCCCCTTTAGCAAAGAGCCAAGAGGGTCGTCCCATGTCCGAAACCGCCTAACTAGTCCAAGTAAAAAGTGAAAAACGTGCAAAATGAGGGAAGACCGACTAATGCCGCTATCATTCTTCCTCGGGACTCGGTCCTTTGGTAGGCTCTTCACGGCAAAAGTCGGAAAAAGGCTTATTTTTGTGAGGTTAAGATCTTTTTGTGAGACGATTTTCTTTTGGCATTTTCTCTTTTCTTTTGCATTTTTGCCTTGTTTTGCCATGCCATTCTTTTTCTTCTTTTCTATTTTCTTTTCGGCTTTTGTGCCTTTTCTTTTTCTTCATTCTTTTCTTTCTTTCATTTTCTTTCATTTTCTTTCCTTTGCCCTTTTTGGCAAGATTTGGCTTTTTGGCATTTCTTTGTATGACAAGAAAGAGAGGAATCAACAATTTGCAATTTTATTGTGTGGATATGTGTAGGAGGTAGGTAAATGGGTGAGTCGGGACGGCGCCTTCCCTTGAAACCCCCAAAAAGTGGAGAACTTGGACTAATTAAACAATCCTAAACACGGTCACCTAGGGGACAGGACTCGGCAACCAAGGCCTTTTCACACTGTGGGTGGTCAAAATGGTCAAAATGCAAATCCCGTAGTAAATCCCTAGTAAGCTGGGTGGACTCAAGGTAAGAAACCAACGAAATCATTGATTTAGGGTCATTCTACTAGGCTAAAGTCCAAGACTCGATTTACACTACTAGGAAGGGAAAGTAAGCACTCACACACTAGCCTCTAAACCGGGTTTTTGAAAACCATTTACACAAGACACACAACAAAACACAAAACAAAGACTCAACGAAAACGAAAGAAAAAGAAACAAAAGTGACAAAACAAGAACAACACAAAACAAACACATAGAAAACACAAACACCACCCCAAGCTTCCAAACAAGCCATCAAATCGACCACAAGCATTACAAAGCTCCTCCCGAGCACACAACATCACAATCTCCTCCAAGCTTCCACAAGAGATAAAGAAGTTACCGGAAGTCTTGAAAGCTCTCCAAAGCTATTGGTGATTCAAGCAACCTATAAGGAAAAAGGGAGGCAAAACACGCACAACACAACAAATACACGATACAAAGACACAAAAGGGAAACACACAAAAGGAAAATCTTTTTGATTTTTGTGAAATTTTTTCAAATTTTTAGGAATTTTTAAAGATTTTTTAGAAAAACTACAAAAATAAAGCTAACTATGCTAGAATACCACTCCCCCACACTTAAGTCGAGCCATGTCCTCATGCTCGACCGTAGTGCATGGGAGCAGAAAAGAAACTACGAAAATAAAGCTAGAAATCAAAAAGAAAAGTGGAGAAAAGGGTAGAGGGTGTCCGGCCGGGGTGTAGTCAAGTCACCATGGGCCGAGACAAGAAAAAGATATGGAAGGGGGAAGAAAAATAAAAAGAAGGAAATAAAAGGAAATGGGAGGGGAGGACTAGGTGTAATCAAGTCACCTAGCCCAGATTCCTCCTAAATCCGACTAAATCCTACAAAAAGGTGAGAATCTTGAAAAATTTGGATTTTGAAATGACTCTCGATGTAGTCACGTCATCGAGAGTCGGGAGCAAGCACACCAAGGCCTCGAAGGCCACCATGACACAAAGGATTAGAGGGAAAGGGAATAAACAAAGAAGACAAGCTATAAAAACGGAAAAGAGAGGATAGTTGCCGTACCATACGGTTACCAACTCACTCGCTCCATCGTCTCATAAGTCAAAATAGGCACTTAGCTTGTCCATGTCGTCGTTATTCCTCTCCAATTGCGATCCGGTTCCATGGTTGGGGCACAAATGCAAAATGCGGTGGGTTTTTGATGCGAAAGTCGGTTTGAAGTGAATAGAAAGTGAGGTGAAAACGTGTATGTGAGGTGTAAGGGACATACAATGAGAGTAAGGACATGTAGGGAGGTTGGGAGGGGGTATAAAGTGGTTGGGTGGTCTCAAACAACGAAGAAAAGAGCCAACGGAGGACAGGGGGTCCATCCCGGTCGGGATGGGTGGTCCCGATCGGGATGGCTGTCTCGTCCCGGTCGGGAAGACCTCGTCCCGGTCGGGATGAGCTGTCAGTGAACCCAACTTTTGTGCACCTCATCCCGGACGGGATGGCATCCTTCCCGGTCGGGTTGGGCCTTCCATCCCGGACGGTATGACCTCTTCTAGGTCGGGAAGAGTCCCCAAACCCTCTATAGCTCCCAAAAGCTCGTTCCAAGCTTCAAAAACCGACTTCCCTTCACACAATCCAAGCTCCAACAATGACCGCTCTTCCCTAGGAATCACTTCCACTTCACACCTATCACAATAAACTCAATTAACACATCAAATTCCCTCCCTCACAACGCTCATCAATCATCCAAATAATCAAGAATTTCACAAAAGCAAACAAACTATAAGGGAAAGAGATATATTCAAAGGGACGGTTCTTGTGGAACTCCGTCAAACCAAGGTGGTACTTTCTTCAATCTTTTTCAACAACCAAAACTAGTTCCATCTCCATCAAGGGCACGAAGAAACAAGTTGAAGGCCCTAGCAAAGTCTTCAATCAAGCTAGTAACATAAGCATCCACAAACCAAGGCTCTTCATGACCTTGTCTCGACGTTCCCGGGGCATCCCAATCTACTAAGTTCAATGGCTTGAACTTGTACTTTCGATCCTTCGGTATATACCCAAACGTCCATCTATCCTCATGTGGCCCCAAGGGAGGCTCATCTTCATCCTTTTTGCTCTTCAACTTGTCATTAAGCCCATGACACGGGCTCTCATCCTTCTCCATATCGGAGTCATCATCCTCAAGTACATAAGATTCCTTGTTCATGCTTTGTCTCGACTCAACCCCTAGATCGATGTCTTTCTTGGCTTGGATCATATTGCACGACTCATTACTAGTAGGCGGAGTGTTGCCTTGGAGGTCAAACACTAACCTCTCTTTGCCTAACTCGAAGGTGATCCTACCATTCTTCACATCGATCATGGCACCGGCGGTGTGTAGAAATGGGCGCCCAAGAATAATAGGAGTGAAAGCATTTTCTGGCATGTCGAGCACAATGAAGTCAACCGGAATGAAGAACTTCCCAATTTGTACCGGCACATCCTCAAGCATCCCCAATGGTCAGTTGAGTGAACTATCGACCATTTGGAGTGTAACGGATGTACGCTTAAGCTCCTTCATCTTAAGCCGGTAACAAATGGAATAGAGGATGATGCTCACACTCGCACCCAAGTCACATAATGCCCTCTCGATCTTGTAGTTGCCTATGGTGCACGGGATCGAGAAACTACCCGGATCCTTCAACTTTGGAAGCGTAGAACCTTGAATGAGCTCGCTCACCACCCTTGTGAACGCGACGGTCTCTTCCTTGTCGACGGATCTCTTCCTAGCCAAGATTTCTCTCATGAATTTTCCATATGCCGGGATTTGGGTAAGTAATTCGGTGAACGGGACACTCACATCCAACTTCTTCACAATACTAAGGAACTTGTCATATTGAGAGTCTACCTTGGTCTTCATTTGCCTTGTTGGGTAAGGCAACTTAACTTGGTATTTATTTTGCTCAATCGGGGTGGACTCTTCAAATGACACTTTCTTTTTACCCTTATCTCTAGCTTGAAGTGGGGGAAGCTTGTCTTGTTGAGGTTTCTCAACCTCCCATAAGACTTGCTCCTCCGTTGGATTATCAAAGCTTGAGCTCTCTTGAGTTGGAGGTGTCATCTTTCTTGTCGGTTCTTGCATGGGCTCTTGCTCACTAGGGAATGGAGGGGGGGTCATAAGATGTACCTCCCCTTGTGGTGATGGCATTGACATGCTCGAAAGTCGGAGTTACACCTTGAGGAGGTAATTGTCCTCTTTGTCTTGAGGAACTTCCCGATGCAAGTTGTGCTACTTGATTCTCAATCATCTTCATGTGAGTTTTCATTTCCTTGTTGTCCATTAAAATTTGATTAATGGCTCCTTGTTGTGACATTTGTGTATCCACCATTTGCCTTTGTATGTCGAAATCCCGTGGTGGGGATGATGGATTATGCGGAGTATTGGTGAGGGCTAACGGAGTACCATAGTCATGAGTAGGAGATCGGCTCCTAGGCTTGCTTTGTTGTTGATTGCCTTGAGTTGCTTGATGTTGACGGTTCCCTTGGAACCCATGATAATTGCCTTGATTAAGGCCTTGATTGTTGCCATGGTTGTGGTTTTGATAGCCTTGGTTGAAGTTCCCTTGTTGGAACCCTTGATTGTTGTTGAATGAACCTTGGTTACTTTGCTTGAAGTTGTTGAAAGGCCTTGAGTTGCCTTGGTAACCTTGGTTGTTGTCCCTTAAGGGAGGTGGAACATAAGGACGATGTTGTTGTTGGTGTTGAAAAGCTTGTTGTTGAGGGACTTGATTGGAAGCTTGATATTGATTAGAATAGGAAGTACCTTGCTTGAATGCTTGAAAGGCATTCACTTGCTCAATACTCCCTCTACAATTCATAGGGTCATGACCAACGATTCCACAATTATCGCACATGCCATAATAAGGCAAATGAGGTGCAAATCCCAAAGCATTCACTTCATGAATTGAGGCTTGGTTGGAGGAACCGATGCTTTGGACTTGAGTGAGGTGACCTTGAAGCTTCTTGTCAATGGATTCCATATGTGTCTTCAATTGAGCCCTAAGGTAAATGCTTAATTGAGTTATAGCATCAACCTCGTGCCTACCTCCTCGATTTGCCTTCCTAGGCCTAGAGTATTGCGAATTATGCACCGCCATCTCTTCGATTCTCGCCCAAGTTTGGTCATCATCGACCTCGATGAACCTACCATTGGAGCCCATGTTAAGTATAGTTCTTGAGTCCTCATAAAGACCGTTCCAAAATTATTGGACCAAGAACCATTGTGAAAGTCCATGATGGGGGCACGATCTAACCAAAGACTTGAACCGCTCCCAAGCTTCATATAAGCTCTCTTCATCCCGTTGTTGGAAACCGGTGATGGAGGCCCTAAGCAAATTGGTCTTTTCCGGAGGGTAGAAAGTTTGGTAGAACGCCAATGCAAGCTTCTTCCAAGTGTCGATGCCCATGGTTGCCCTATCGAGACCTTTAATCCATTGCTTCACTTTTCCAATAAGAGAAAACGGAAATAAAACCCATCAGATTTGATCTTGTGTAACCCCGGGTTGAGAGATAGCGTCGCAATAATCGGAGAAAGTCTTCATGTGTTGGTGCGGGTCTTCGGTGGGCAACCCACTAAATTGGTTCCTTTCCACAAGTTGGATGAAGTGGGTCTTGGCCGTAAAATTTCCGGCATAAGCGGCCGGTAGAGCATTGGGTCCCGGCAAGACATCTTCCGTAAATGTAGAGTGGGAGGAAAACTTCGGCATTATTGGATGTAAGGGAGAAGATGGTGTAGATGGAGTCGAAGTAGATGTAGAAGGGGAGCTAGGACTAGAATCTCCAAAGGGATTGGTGAAATTCCCTTCGGCCGTCTCTCGATATGCTTCCTCAATATCGCTTCCTTGAGCTTGCTCTTGATGGGTATTGCTTGCACTTGGTTGAGAGATCCTAACCCGGTTAATTGTCCGTTGGCAAAAAGCTCGAAAAAGCCACTCCGGCTCTAGATTAAAGAGAAAGGATTCGCCTCCCCGCCTAGGCATACACTACACACTAGAACAAACGTGAGAACACCTAGTGCTTTATGGGCACTAGGTAACGACAACAAACAAGCACAACTAGAGACAAAGAGAAAAGAAGGCTAAGAAATCAAGAAAAACTAGAGAATATTCACAAGAGATGATAGAAGGGCACAAAGGAGGGTAACTAAGTCTAGAAATAAGCAAACAAAGTCTAAACAATGCACCGTCCCCGGCAACGGCGCCAAATTAATGGTAGGGATTTGTCGTGGATCCCCACCGATCAAATAATAACCGGCAAAACCTAACGGTAGTTAGGGTAAGTCAGGTCGTGTCCACGGAGACGGTGTCGCAATGTTTAGACTAAATCGACCTAAAACAATACTACGCTACCAAACAAACACAAAGAACTACTACTAGATGAATTATGATGAGAGGAGAAATAGGAAGTAGACTAACAATGAACTAGGCTAAACGAGACTAAGCTAGAATAACTAAACACAAACCAACTAGCAATAACCTTCAAAATCCCCCTCCCTGAGCAGAGAGAGAGAGAGAGAGGAATTTTCCGGTGCTGGCCTGACGCCGACAGTCCTTTTCCGGTGCCTCCATGAGAAAGAAGAACCGCCTTTCGGGGAAGGGCCCCAAGGCTTCGATCCGTGCCATTGCTAAAGAGGTAATGATTCGGAAAACTCATTTGGATTCTTTTTCTAGTGAAGTAGAAGATGTTCAAACCACCAATGAGAAAATTTTAGAGATTCCGGGTTTGACCTATGAATCGGATTGTGAGGAGAATGAAGTGATTGAGCTTGAAAATGAAGTGAGACCGGATTCTTACCCCTCCCCTTTGGATTGTATTGGGTGGAAACTTAAGGATGGGAAAAAATCCTTTGACATTGAGGAGGATGAAGAATTGATGAAGTTCACTAGTGATGATGTTGAAGACGAAATTGATTATTGGAGTAATGCCGTCTATTGCTTCATCATGGGAGCTAACCCTCCATGGGAAGTGATTGAAGGTTATGTGAGGAGAATTTGGAAGGAACATGGGGTTGACAAAATTTCCTTTCTCCCAAATGGAATTTTTGTAGTTCGGTTCAAGGATAAGAATGCCAAGGTATCTGTTCTTAATCATGGTTTGTTTATGTTTGACAACAAACCTCTTATTGTGAAAGAATGGACGCCTGTAGCTAAATTGGACAAGGAAGATGTGCAAGAGGTTCCTATTTGGGTACAATTGCTTGATTTACCTTTAAAATTTTGGGGCCAATGTCTACCCCGTCTAGCCTCTCTGGTGGGTCCGTATGTTAAATCCGATTTAGCTACGGAAGAGCGTTCTAGGTTGGGTTATGCTCGGGTCATGGTGTTGGTCAAAGTCGGGCAAAAGCTCAAGAGCTCAATCAAATTCATTGATGAACTTGAGAATGTTGTTGAGGTCATGATTAAATATGAGTGGAAACCTATTTTATGTAGTAAATGTCGAGGCTATGGTCACGAAGCTAGTGAATGCAAAAAGGAGGAATTGAAAAGGGCGAGATTGGATGCTCTGAAAAAGGCAAATGAGGATGGCGTTGCGACCAAACAGCCTGGTGGGCAGTCTGTTCAGCGAACTGCTGCTGTTCGGCCAGCTGCTGTCCGGACAATGAAGGGTGCGGGGCCTGCTGGTGCGGTTCCTGCTGGTGCGGGTGCTGCTGGGCTGCTGTCTGCTGTGGGTGGGACTGCTGGCAGCACTGTCCCTGTCCGCCTGACTGCTGTTGGAGTTGCTGGCAGTGCGACTTATCTGCCTGTTCAGCATACGGGTTTGCAGCCTGTCAGGCGCACCAAAAAAACCGCTGCCAGGTTGCATTATGTTACGATGAAGAGTGTTTTGGTTAACCCGGACATCCCATTCGTGGAGATTGTAAGAGGTTCCCCAACAAATTCGACTTTGGAGGAAAAGGAAGGGGTTGGTTTGGATTTGGTTGTCCATGGACGTTCATAATATAGGATGTTGGAATGTACGTGGTATGTGTAATATAAGTAAGCAGAGGGCAATTTGTGAATTTGTTAGGAAACAGCATGTCGATATTTTTGGTCTTCTTGAGACAAAAATTAAGAACAAATCTTATGCTAAAGTTCAGCAGAATATTTTCTCTGAATGGAGCATTACAACTAATAATCAGTGTCATGAAGGAGGTCGAATTTGGCTTTTGTGGAAACATGAAAAGGTTAATTTGACGATTGTGGAGTATAGTAATCAAAGTAGTCATATCAAAGTTACTACGCTTTCGGGGAAGGATTATTGGCTCACTATTGTGTATGCCTTTAATTCGGCTTCGGGGAGAACGGAGCTTTGGAGAAGACTAGAGAATTATGCTCATAAGGGGCCTTGGATGATTATGGGGGACTTCAACTGTGTTGTGGAAGCTCGTGAACGTTTGGGGGGGACTTCTCCGGAGGAAGCTATGAATCAATTTCGTGACTGTTTGGCGAATTGTGAGGTAAGTGATTGCAAGGCTAGTGGGTCTTGGTTCACTTGGAATAATAAACATAGGGTGGCTGAAACTAGAGTTTATAGTCGTATTGATAGGTGTTTAATTAATGATGAGATGATGGGTCTGTTTCCGAGCGGGTTTGCGAACTTCCTACCTGAAGGAACCTTTGATCATTGTCCTTGTGTTGTTCAACTTGAGCATCCGCCGATAAGGAAGAATCGTAGCTTTAAATACATGAATATGTGGAGCAAAGCGCCGAATTTTGGCTTTTGTGTTTCTGAAACTTGGAAGGAGACGATCTTTGGGACGCCAATGTTTCGGATTGTGAAGAAACTGGGTAGACTCAAAAGACCTTTGAAGAGGTTGAATGCTGATTGTTTTTCGGATATTGAAAGTCGGTGTAATCAGGCTGAGCTCAGGCTCGACCAATTACAGCAGCGTCTCAGGACTGATCAGTCCGTGGCGCTGATGCAGGAGGAGAGTGAGATGAACGAGCAGGTTAGGATTCTACAGGCTGCTAGGGCGGATTTTTGGAGTCAAAAATCTAAGCTTAAATGGATCCGTGATGGGGATGTCAATTCGGCGTATTTTCACGGCCTTCTCAGAGGACGAAGGGCTCATAATGCAATTGCTAAAATTGCAGATGCTGACGGAGTGGTATGTGGCAATAAAGCCTCGATTGAGGATGCGTTCTCTAGGTACTACCGTGGGCTTCTCGGTGAGTCACGGACTGTTGAGGAGATTGATTTTGACTTGATTAGGCGGGGCCCCGTTTGCAACCAGGAACACAAATTAATTCTGGAGGCAATCGTGACACCGGATGAAATCAAGAGGGCTCTGTTTAGTATTCCCCGGGATAAATCGCCGGGACCGGATGGTTTCTCGAGTCAGTTCTTTATTGATTCGTGGGATATTATTGGTGAGGATGTCGTTGTGGCTATCCAGGACTTCTTTATTTCGGGTAAGCTTTTAAAGCAGCTTAATTGTGCGAATATTGTTCTGATTCCTAAAGTGAATAAGCCTCAAAATGTGAAAGAATTCAGGCCGATTGCTTGTTGTAATGTCTTGTACAAGTGTATTGCTAAAGTTATTTGTGCAAGGATGGCTAAGGTTCTGCCCCAGGTAATTTCTCCTACTCAAGGAGGTTTTATTGAAGGTCGGAGTATTGTGGAGAATGTGCTGATTTGTCAAGACTTGGTGCGTATGTATAAGAGAGGGCGAATTTCGCCTAGATGCCTTTTTAAAGTTGATATTCATAAAGCATATGACAGTGTGGAATGGACTTTTGTTGACCAGATGCTGAGAGCGCTTGACTTTCCTGATCACTTTCGCAGGGTGGTTATGGAATGTGTTGAGACTGTTTCTTACTCGCTGTGTGCTAATGGGGACAATTTTGGGTTTTTTCGAGGGAAAAGGGGGTTGAGACAAGGGGATCCCATGTCGCCTTTGTTATTCACGATTTGTATGGAATATTTCTCTCGAATCATGAACTTTGGAAGAATTGATAGGAATTTTAAATTCAATCCGAAATGTGGTCCTCTGAAGCTGACTCATTTGCTCTTTGCGGATGATCTCCTCCTTTTTTGTAAGGGGGATCGAGAATCGATGGAGTTCTTGTGGAGTGCTTTTGCTACTTTTAGCAGGGCCTCGGGATTGTGTTTAAGTGTGGGTAAGTCTCATGCTTACTTCGCAGGGGTGGATGAAGACAGAAAGGCCTCGATTCTTCGGCTCTCGGGGTGCGTCGAAGGTACGTTTCCTTTTCGGTATCTTGGGTTACCTATCCAAAGTACTCGTTTAGGTAAACTTGATTGTGAAAAATTGATTGCCCGCATTATCTCGAGGATCTCTGGTATAGGAGCTCGTAAGCTGTCTTATGCTGGGAGATTAACTCTGGTTCAATCTGTTTTGTCCCAATTGCATAATTATTGGGCTATGATTTTTATTATTCCTAAGTTTGTCATGGCTAGAATTATTTCACTATGTCGCAATTTCTTATGGGAAGGTGGTGTAGAAGGAAATAATCGAGCTTTGGTTAGTTGGGAAAAAATTTGTCGGCCTAAAGAAGAAGGAGGTTTGGGAATTAGGGATCTGTATATCTGGAATGAAACAGCTGTGGCGAAGCTTGCTTCGTGGGTGTTTGATCAGCCGGACCGGTTGTGGGTTCGGTGGGTCAATAGTATCTATCTAAAGGGGGTGGAGTGGTATGATTATCATCCTCATTCAGATGTTACGTGGGCGTGGCGGAAAATTTGTCAGGCTAAAGAAAAAATTAAGAATATGATTGTCAATGGTCTTTGGCATGGAGAGGAATTTGGTTTCTCGATTTCGAGGGCCTATCAGGACTTGAGACCTCGAGAATCGCTGGTTCCTTGGGCGAGACTTGTTTGGAGCGCGTGGAGTGTTCCGAGACATAGTTTCATCTCATGGCTTGTGTTTCGAGGAGCCCTTAACACGAGGAAGAAACTTTTTAGGATCGGAGTTGCAGATTCGGATCGCTGCTTTTTCTGTGAGCAGGAAGAAGAGAGTTTAGAACACCTTTTCTTTGCTTGCAGTTGGAGCTCGCGGGTGATGGGTCTTTTGAGCAATTGGGTGCGGAAATCAATCCCGTGCAACACGGGGATGGTCTGGGCTATGAAATTACGGGGCTCAAAGCTGCAATGTAATGTGCTTCGAGCGATGATCAATGCGACAATTTACCATATATGGAGACAGAGAAATTCGTGTAGAATTGATGAAGTGGTGATACATCCACGGGAGATAGTCAAATTGATCGTGTCGGATGTTAAGAATAGAATTTTGTGTAAGATTAAATACCCTGTAACAGCTAAGGATGCTAAATGGGTACATAACCTGATGTAGTCATTTTCGGTTTTGTTGTTCCTTTTTTTTTTTTTTTAATATATTCTTACCCTTTACCAAAAAAAAAACTAGCAAACTAAAGAGAAATGCTAAACAATGCTAATAATCCAACTAACTAGCAACCTAAAGAAATGATGACTAGCTAACAAGATGAATCAAATATGGAAAAGAGGTGGGTTAGGTCGGGTTCATAAGTGTAGTAGGGTGACTTGGGTGGTCAAGGGTGTCCACATACTAGGCAAACAATGAGTAGAGGAAGACTAGCATGAGAAGCATGGCCACTACAACCCAAACAAGCATTTCAACAAACACATAGTGTGCCAAGAATGTGACTAACAATAAGGATTTACCCTTCACCCCTAATCAAACCCTAATCACCCCTAATCTACCCTTAATCCCTCTACTAACCCACAAGTAATCTACTCACTCATAATCAAAGAAGAACTAACAACAATAACAAGAGAAAACCACATCACAACCCTAACATTCATCATCAAGAACAATAACAATCAATAACAATAAACACTAAGTAAAGATTCAAACTTGATTCAATAACAATAAACAAGAGAAAAGAAAGTTATACCAACAATAGGATGATGAAAAGATGATATCTTGCATAAAAGAGAAACCCAAATAATCCCAAGGTTGTCAATCTTGGAGAAGTCTTCAAGTATCTTCTTAATACAAGAACTAATTAACTAAGATTAACTAGGGACGGACCCACCATCCCGACCGGGACGGGTTGGTCCCGACCGGGACGGCCTTGCAGTAGCTCCCTCAAAAGTGCACTTCATCCCCGACGGGATGAGGTGCATACCCGTCGGGGATGAGTCTTGTAGGCCTCCAATATGACCCTTTTGGTTCCTCCTTGCTTCACATGAGCTTCTCATCGATTCTCGGGACTCGGGATCGGGTCTCGGAGGCTCGGGATTGGGTCCCAAGGTCTCGGGGTCGATTCCGAAGCATCGAGTCATCGTTCCTTTACTCCGTTGGCTCCAAAATGTGTATGTATAGAGTCGGAATCGCTCCAACTCTTCCAAATCGGTCTCGGGAACCTGAAACGAACTAAAGGAAGCATAAGAAGCCCCTAAACCGCTCCCAAGGAGCGATTCCACAAGGAAAATGGGACCAAAATACTACAAAATAGGCACTACAAACTACACTAATCAGTGATCCTTGACAAGCCATACGCCATCTCCTATTTCGAGTAGGAAACTAAGGATCACGCATGGAGAGAATAAGATTGATACTCTTTCTAATTAGCTAGTATTTGTTTCCATTTGTTTAAGCATATGTTGTAGTAAATAATATCACTCGATATCGAGTTGATCTTCACGTGTAGGCTATTTATATGCCACGAGAATAATGTATTACAGACAGAATATGATTTACAAAATGAAAGAAAAACACGGTTGCATGCTGATATTTCGATCATTGTGTTTACTAAATTCGAGAAGATGCTTCGAATTGGCGATTAAAGATTGGGCTCCAATCTCTTTCGTCATTAGTTCCGGCTTCAAGGTCGAACTACGGGCTAAATATCCACTTATGTTTATCTTTTATTTTCGTTCATCAATAAACTTCAAGGTTACATTAACCTTGGCTACGTTATTTATTCATTCTTGCTTCCGCGCTGGCATCACATATCATACCTTCAAATATTGTTCGTTTCACGTGTTCAAAGTGCAACACTTTTAAAGTCATACGTTTACCCTGGTTCTAGTGAGTGCTCTAGTGAGAAGTTTTATACTCTCAACTAGATGGCGGCTAAACCATCATACGCACGTAGGTAACTTACTGCTTCTCAATAGCACATCTCGTACGTACATGCCGGATATAAGTCCAACCTTGACTTAAAGACCTTGGTAAAACTGGCTATGGATTATGTATTGCCATAGAAATGTAAGCTCTATAGTCCATCAAGATTCATACTCTAATCTTGACTTAAGAACCTTGGTCCCATTCCCCTCGACGATTCGAGGACTACTCTCCTCGTTAATCCTTGTGTGAAAGGATCTGCAAGATTACATTCATATTTCACATAGTCCAAAGCAATCACTCCATTTTTCAGAAGTTGTGTCACCACATCATGCCTCATTCAAATATGTCTTTTCTTACTATTGTAGACATCATTCTTAGCAATATTGATAGTTGCTTGAAAATCACAGTGCAGGGAGACTGGTGCAACCTGTCCCCTCTACACAGGCACGTTAGCTAGTAAGTTTTTCAACCAATCTACTTCTTGATTTGCCAGCTGAAGAACAATAAACTCGGACTCCATAGTGGAGGTTGCTATACAAGTCTGTTTTGCAGACTTCCACGATATAGCTCCTCCACCTAAGGTGAACACATATAACCACTTTGAAACTTGTTTCATCATTACCTGCAATCCAGTTTGCATTAGTAAATCCTTCTAACACAACAGGATATTTGCTAAAATGCAGACATGAATTAATTGTCCCTTTCAAGTATCTTAGTAAACGCCGAAGTGCATTCCAATGTTCACTGTCGAGGTTATGCATATACCGACTTAGCCTAATAACAACATAAGCAATGTCTGGTCGAGTACAGTTCATGAGAAACATCACACTTCCTATAATTTTAGCATACTCTTCTTGGGATACACTATCACCAAAGCTCTTACGGAAAAGTATACTAGCATCATAAGGAGTTCTAGCGGGTGTAGCATCAAAACTATCAAATTTCTTCAACACTTTCTCAACATAATGAGATTGACTTAAGGATATTCCACTTGAGTTTTTAATCAATTTGACTCCAAGAATAACATCAGCCTCTCCTAAGTCTTTCATCTCAAATTGTGATGACAGAAATTGTTTGGTTTTATTTACAACAAATAAATTACTACCAAGAATTAACATGTCATCAACATATAGGAAAATAATCACAGAGTCTGATCCAAACATCTTAGAGTACACACATGAATCAGAGTTAAATAGTTATGTAGCCATCTTCAACCAAAGTGTCGTGAAATTTCTCATACCACTGTTTAGGTGCTTGTTTTAGACCATATAGTGATTTTCTCAGTTTACACACCTTACTCTCTTGACCCTTAACCACAAATCCCTCGGGTTGAGACATATAGATCTCTTCTTTTAGGTCACCATTCAAAAATGCAGTTTTAACATCAAACTGATGAACAACAAGATTATGAATAACAGTCAAAGCAATAAGAGTTCTAATAGTGGAAATCTTAGTCACAAGTGAGTAAGTGTCATAATAGTCAATATCCTTCTTTTATACTGTGTAAATCCACTAACCACAAGTCTAGCTTTGAATCTTTCTATTGTACCGTCAGATCTCATTTTCCATTTGAAAATCCATTTACTACCAATGAGTTTACAACTTTTAGGTAAATCTGCCAACTTCCAGGTCTGATTAAAAGAAATAGAATCTAGCTCATTTTTTAATAGCCTCTTCCCAAAAATCAGTGTCTATGGATCTCATAGCTTCATCATAAGTTTTTGGGTCTTCTTCTATTATATAAGCAGGGATGAATTCATAGCAAGCAAATTCATCACAAGCATTTTTAATTAAGAAAGTTGTGACAAAATCATTCCCAAAGTTCTTTTCAATTCTAGGCCTTTTACTCATTATAGGTTCAGTAACATGATCATCAACAGTACTGCTACTAGCATGCATAAAACTATCAATAGGATTGGGAGGCATATAAGATAAACCAGAAAGTGAAACATCTTTCTTTAAAGGAAAAAACATGCTCAAAAAACTCAGCGTCTCTAGCCTCAGAAATTGAACGGTCATTTAATGACATGAAACTATAAGCAACACTGTTTTGAGCATAACCAATGAAAATGCAGTCATAAGTCTTAGGTCCTACAGTAGGCCTCTTAAAACTAGGTAAACCTACTCTAGCCAAACATTCCTATCCTTAAGAAAACTTAAGTTTGGGGCATAACCCTTCCAAAATTCGTAAGGTGTCTTGTCTAATTTCTTATGGGGTGCCCTGTTAAGAATGTGACAAGCTGAAAGCACCGCTCCCCTCCTATATCATTAGAAAGGCCAGGACTTAAAAGGATATCATTCATCATTTATTTTTGAGTTCTATTTTTACGTTCGGCTACTCCATTTGATTGAGGTTGATAAGGTGGACTAGACTCATGAATTAATCCATTTTTCTCACAAAAATCTGTTAAATAATTAGAGTCATATTTACCACCTCTATTAGACCCGACTCTTTTAATCTTCTTGTCAATTTGATTTTCTACCTCAGCTTTGTATTTAATAATCACCTCTTCAGTTTCACTTTTATTCTTAAGCAAATACACCTTAGTGTATCTAGAGTAATCGTCAATAAAAGTGACATAATAAAATTTACCTTTTATACTCATAATACTCTTGAAATCAGCTAGGTCGGTGTGAATTAATTCAAGAAGACTTGTATGTCTAGTCTTAACACGTTTACTAGGCTTTTTAGTAAACTTAACTTCTACACAACTAGGACACTTTGAAAAGACTTCGGTGGTTAAAGAAGGGATAAGCGACAATGCATTCAATTTTTTAACCGATTCAAAATTCACATGACCCAATCTAGCATGCCAAACATCAATGGACTCAACGATAAGCAGAAGCAAAATTTTTATTATTAATAGCAGAAAAGTCAACATTCAAAACAAGTAGACCACCACTGAGATAACCCTTGCCTACAAAGTCCCCATTGAGAGACATTGCTACCTTGTTAGCCTAAAAAAGAAGTCTCACTCCAACTTTGTTTAGTAAGGCACCAAACACTAGTTTTTTGCACCGAGTAGGGACATACAATACACTACTAAGAGCAAGGGTTTTCCCTGAGGTTAGTTTAAGAAATACCTTGCCTTTTCTTGTGATTAGTGCAGAGGAAGAGTTACCCATGTAGACTTTTTCACCATCAGCGACATCTTCAAACTCAGCGAATAACTCCTTGTCGGCACAGAGATGCCTTGAAGATCCTGTGTCCAAAATCCAGTCACTAGCATTTTCCACAAGATTGACCTCTACCACCACCGAAACAATGATATCATCTGATTCAGCAATGTTGGTTTGGACGGCTCGACCACCTTTCTTTTCAGGGCACTGGTAAGCTTTGTGTCCCGATTGCCCACACCCATAGCACACCGAGTTGGGATTCGGCTTCTGGATTTTTGGAACTGGCTTAGTGGAGTTCCCCTTATTGTTTCCCTTAGCACCTTGACCTTTCCCCTTAGAAGGGCTATGACTCTGACCCACTTTATCTTTACCCTTGTTATTACCATGAGACAGACCCCCAGTTTCAACAAGGTTAGCCTTAGTGGAGACAGACGACATTAAGACAGACCTATCCTTAAGGTGATTAAATTTCTCAGTCCTCATATGACCTATGAGCTCTTGAAGTGATAATTTTTTTCTTGTATTTTAAGTGGTTCCTGGGAAATTTTTTCTAGTAACACATTAACTAAAAAGACCTAATCAAATTTCATACCCTTATTGACAACATCAGCACAAAGATTTTTATAAATATGAACTTGCTCCATAATGGGTTTATCATCTACCATGTGAAACCCAAGCCACTGACCCATCACATATTTTTTTCTCGCATCATTGGTCCCATATTTTTTCTCTAAGGTTTCCCCAATATTCTTAGCAGATTTATGGACCATGTATAAATCGAAAAGAGTGTTAGTCATATAATTAAGAAGATGACACCTAGCGGTCTTGTTATCTTTATCATGTTTCTTAACCGACTCTTCATTTGACTTAACAGTAGCAGCAGCGGGAGGAGTGTCCTCGATAGTAGCAGATGCAACGATTAGTTTAGGTGGTTCATTAAACAAAACATATTCGATATCTAATTGCTCAAAAAATGTTAACAGTTTTTGTGACCACCTCTTGTAATTCAGCCTATCAAGTGGTTCCAATTTTGACAAATTAGGAAAGGATTTGTTTGACACGACAACGATTATCACAATAGTTAAAGGACAAATATATAATTTTCAAATTGTTAGTCGCGTAACGAAAAAATAACGTACAAAAGAAACCAAGAGGGACTAACAATAAACAGGACAAAAAACGGAGAGCAACAAACCGAGGACAACGACAACAGACCGGAAAACTGAGACAGAAATCAGGACAACAATGTCGTGGTATGTAAGTGATATACTTGATTTATACCGTCTTTCCTTCTTTCTTTACTTGATTTTCCTTAGTATAATCGCTTTCAGAAGCGGTTTTTGTGTTACTAATGTCTTCTCTAGAGATATTTTGTGTTTCTAGGTTCGAATGGCAGGAACGCGCTCGGCTTTTGGAGCCCATTTCTACGTCGTAAGAACCTATTCCGAGTCACGAGATACCCATAGAGCCAAGGAAAAGCAAAAAGGAGGCGACACTTGAAGCGACCCTCCCATGTCGAAGGCCGTGTAGAAATGACAAGAAGAAGCGGCTCACTAGTACTCGACCCGACCATGTCACCTGTATTTCCGAACGGGTATACGAACTCGACACGGCCGTGTCACCTAGCTACACGGTCAGGATGGGGCAGGCTACGGGCCGTGAGACCTCTGTTTGTTATTAGCTTCGTCGCTCCACTTCCCCTACTTTGTGCAACCCTATATATACCCCCTCTTGTAATATTTTGAAGACACAAAACCCTAGATAGAAATTAGTGTAGCCTAGCTTAATCTTTCTTTTATCTCTCCTTAATCTTATTTTAATCCTTGTTGAATCTTTGTATTATTGAGGACCTATTGGGGGATTTCTCTATTGACAACATTGAATTCCATTTCTTTGGGTTGGATTTAATTAAAGATCCTTTCTTTTCCTTCTACTTTCCATTTGTTGGTATATTTCTCCTCCCCTATCTTTCTCTAGCTTAATCTTGTTCATTTAGTTCTAGTAATTGTTTATGCCAAGTTCTCTTCATCCTTTCACTATGAATGCACTCATCATGTTGTTTGTTGTAATTGTGAATGTGGATTGCATTGGGATGAATAGTGAGGAATCTTCTTACTAGGGTTATTAGGGGAAGTGGGTGTCATTAATGGATGATTAGAGAGGAATTAATGGTGTTTGTCATTTACTTTGTCTTCTTTCATTGTGCACATAACATGTTTGATGAATTGCCTAGTAGACTTGTCATTGAGAAATGCATGTTTCCTAGTTTCCTCTTGTGTGTTATTGCATATTGAATTGTTGGTTCTCTTTGTTGTTAGCGTAAGCGTAGCAAGAGATCCTTAGACCATCTACGTGCGAGAACCCGGACGTAATCTAGTCAAGTAGATCATGTCTTCACCCTTGTTCTTCCTTGTTCAACTAGGCGCACCCATGAACCCGACTTAACCATAGTCCTTTCTCCTATTGTTTAATCCTCGCTTTTGTTTATTTTGCATTGTTCTAGACCTTAGATTCTAGTTTAGCCATTACTCAATCCAATCATTTCCGTTACCCTAGGACATAGTCTCGAACCGTATCATTCTCTTGTCTATACTTACCGTCCCTAAGGATTCGACCCGACTTACCATTTTCTACCAAGCCTAGGTTAGTTGGTTTATCTTGATCGGTGGGATTCACGATAAATTCTTCCATCAATTTGGCACCATTGCCAGGGACGACATGGTTGAGACTCTTGTGTGCTTAGTTTTGGACTTGTTCTTTATTTTTGTGTTTTTTTCTCCTTGTGTATCTCCATTCTTTCTTCTTGTGTGCCTATTTCTCTCTTCCTTGTGCCTCAAAAGCACTAGGCTTCTAACGTTTGCTCAAGTGTTTCTAGTTCATTCGATGTATCAAGGCAACGTTATGAAAATGGAACATCCAAGCTACCACCAATCGTCATGGGACAAATTACCAAGACCCACAATTTTACCAACTATCTCAATCTCATCAACAATCTTATGAACCCCCTTCATTTGGCTACCATGAAAGTTGTCAGGGATCATTCCAATATCCTAACAATTACCAAATACCTTCACATTACTCACAACCAAAAATCTCCAACTTTGAGCTTTATCAAACGATTCTTCAAATGCAAAAGAGTCAACAAGAGATGATGATTCAAATGCAAAGGGACCAATATGAGTTCATGACCCAACATGAAAGAGAAAATGAGGTGCAAGATGCTCGACTTAATGCAATCATAGATCGTTACACATGTTGACCACTTGGACTCCACAACTTGTCGAGGAAGGTTCATTTGGGCAAGAAGATCGGTTGTCTTCACAAGGCAATCAACCCGATTATGAAGCCACGAATGAAGAAGAGAGGTCAACCAAGGGATCATTGTTGAGAGCTGCTCGAATGGTGAAGCTATGGGAATAATGGAAGAAGTTGAAGCTTCAAGGGTTGATCTTGAGGAGAATATCATTTTCAACTCACATACCACCAATGCTTTAAGAATCAAGCATGACGAAAGTCATGCAATCGGTAAGGTTGACAATGAGGAGGGAATTGAACATGATTCTCATATTAACTCTTGGAAAGCCAATGTTGATGCCATTAAATCGGATTTACATGATTTTCTTCGTGATGAACTGAATCTTATTTTTGGAGAGATTGAAACCTTTCCTTCAAACAATCTCAAACCAAGATCCATCAACCAACTTTGAAGCCGGTAGGAGTGGAGGTGATACATAAGGATATAGATGAAGATGATAATGTCTTGTCATCAAAGAATGTGTTTACCTCTTTCATTCCTCAAAAGAAACCGGAAGCCCCGAAGAAAGGTCTTGTAACACCACCATTTACACAGAAGCCTTACCAAGACATTCCCGAGTAATTAAAGGTGTTACCATCTCGGTTTCCCGAGGTAGTAGTTCATTACAATACAACGTGGAATGCCAAACCGACACTCTGATTTAAACCTTACAACTCATTAACTATTACAACTCTGGTTACACAGCGGAAACTATAAAATCTATATAAAAAGGAATGCATGTGCATTCACCCGTACTATGTCCAGGACAGTAATCGCGTTCACCCTAATCCCGTACATGCATCCCAGGATCCAAACACCTCACGACATACATAACCTGCATTATAGACTGCTCCCCAATTGACCGAAAATATTAATTGGATCATCACAGGTCCCCAGGAAATTGGATGACAATTTAGGACAGAATAAACAAGGTCATCCACATTAAGTAAGGACTAATCATACAGTTCAATAAAGTAATATCTGAGCATGCGATAGACAATTCTGATACCAACACACAGTCACGATTATACGACCAAGATCTCAATCATCCCAATCACCATTCCAATCCCAATCTCAATCTCGGTTTCCACACTAAAAACCACAATAGTATCAAGGGTCCCGTATTCATTAATGTGCACATCCATCCTAAGGCCGACCCAAAGGATGCGAATAACAAGGCAGGTTCGAGATCAACCGAACCTAGGTTACCTTTCTAGGTAACCTTCACATTCCAAGCGTGGTCCCGCAGACACCAACTCGGCCGTAGGCACTCATATCAAAGTGTGGGCCCGCAGGCACCAACGCTGCCGTAGCCACTCATATCATACTGTGTATCGGAATCTTGATAAGTGTGTTTTGTAATGTTTATTTCTCGTGTTTGGTCGCGTTTTCTCTTGTGGAATCGCTCTTTAGAGCGTTTTTGAGGCTACTTACGCTTCTTCTAACTTGTTTTAGGTTCCTACGGCCTATCTTGGAGAAATTGAACGATTCCGACTCATTTCCGATGCGTAAGTAGCCAATGAAGAGAAGCGACAATGATTCGGTGACTTAGACTCGATCCTGAGTCCCTTGGAGCTTAGTCCCGAGCAACGAGAGTCGATAATAAGCCTAGGAAAAGCAAGTAGGGACCTACGTGACCATATTTGAAGCCTAGGGACTAGATGAAACCTACACCCTCAATTTCCCCACTAACCTTATACACCTATGAACCCAACCTAACCCAACTCTTTCCCCTATTTGATTTCTTCATCTTCTTAGCCATTATTCCTCTAGTGTGTTGTTTCATTTAACTTTAGTTGATTCATTTAGTTCATGTTATCCCTAGTTCATTCATAGTTATAGTTTTATCCCCTTGTAACCTAGTCTTGTATTTAGGTAACCTTAGCCTAGACCCTATTTCTGTCCCCGTGGATCGACCCAACTTGCCCTAGCTACTTGTTAGCATTAGTTGGTTTTACTTGATCGGTGGAATACACGGCGAATCCTTACCATCAATTTGGCGCCGTTGCCGGGACGGTGCATGTTTAGACTTAGTTTGCGTATTTGCTTGACTTAGTTACCGTTTTGTGTTTTTCTATCCATTGTGCATATTTTGTTGTCTTTTTCCTTGTTTTTATTGTGTTCTTCTCTCTTTGTCTTTGTAGACACCCGCATTTTGCCTGCTAGTGTCTATAGCAGTTCCCGACAAACACCCGATGATGATCGGACGCAAACGTGACTTAGTATACTCGGATTTGGACCCGAAATCAATAATATCTGACATGGACTTTTAGCGGAGTAATAATCTCACAAAACAGACCTCAAATTCAGGCCCAGTGGGTCGTTCCGAGCAAAATAAGACTAATTTGGGCCAAAACCGACACCAAAAATAAATCCCGTCTTTTGGCGACCGGGTCAAAACCCGGTCAAAGACGAACCCGTCACAAAAACAGCCCAAGTACACCTTCTAGAAGATGGCGCCTATTTCTATTTTCAAAAAAGATTACACAATCAATCAAGTCAACCCTTTCCTCTTTTATCTCGATTTACCTAACCCACTCGATCGAGTGGATTGACCCACTCGGTCGAGTGGAGCGTTAAAAATCGGATCAGGCCCATTTTCTAGGGCACTCGACCGAGTGCACTAGGGCCACTCGATCGAGTGACCCTAGGTCGTGGGGTAAACTCTATAAATACCCCCTCAAACCCTTTGCATTTTCAAGTTTTACCTAATGCAAAATTACACCAAGCTATTACCCTAATCCTCCTACACTCTACACTCTACAACCCAAAGCAAGCACACACAAAACCGAGTCCCTTGTCCCTCGATAAACCGACAATTCATCCACACACACACACACCATAACTTACATACATCCTCGATACTCCATACTCCCGTCACTATTCGCGAGTCCATTTCCGAGGTCCTTACTAAGCATGTATGTTGAGGGTGTCCTAAACCCCATTTCGATCTTTGTCCTCTTTGTTTTACGTTTTTTTTGTATCGTTAATATTATATTTATACTAGTATTGTAACTCTAACACACTAACTCTAACATCCTAACCTTTACATTTTCGCATACTAACTTTTCTATTTCGCGTTCCTAACATTACTATCATACCGCGTATATGTATATATTAATACCGAAAATTCGGTTTCGGATGCGTTTGACTATAATTGTCGCCTAAAGTCCGTCTAATCCCTTTACGAGCAACGACGGAGGTGGAGCCCTTTCGAGGAGCCCCGCCCCAATGTACTCAAGGGCATGACGCGATCGCGACTAATCGTAGTTGAACGTATTCGATCCCATTTTAATTAGTGCGGAACCCGTTGACAGGAAAACCGACATCACATAACCCGAAAGAGTTAGTTTCGATGTCGTGACGTAGAGGGAAGCATTCCGTTACTAATTCAAATTTTCTTCACGTAAACGTTTTCATAAAATCCCGACAACGGTATTATAATCGTACATATACACGATTATAGCACCGGAGATCGAGTTAAATTCAAATCATGCGATATTTGTATTTAACTCGACCGACCGTCGTTTTCAACCTCAAAAACGAGACGAGTTGACACTCGTACAGGAACTACTCGACCGAGTGCATAGGCCACTCGATCGAGTAGCGTCCATCAGGCTGGGCAGACCCTTTTTCGAGGGGCTACTCGACCGAGTGCTTAGGCCACTCGATCGAGTAGCGTCCATAACATTGGGCATAAACTTTTTTTGAGGACGCACTCGACCGAGTCAGGCCATGACTCGACCGAGTGGGTCCTGTAACCCAGAAAACCGAGGGTCTTGACACACACTTTCAAGCCTCGTCTTTTTATCGACATTAGTCATCACGTGTAAAGACTATCACGTGACTATTCTATTTTCAAAACCACGCACATCACGACACCTTAACGACTTTGATCGATTTTTCGACGTGATAAGTCGGGACAAGGCATCGAGGCATAGGATCGGGCTAGCATCACACCTAGGCCCTATGTCTCCGTCCTTCGTTTGATGTACAACATAATGTATATTTAAGCGGGGTTAGTCCACTTACATATTTCGTGGTCAAGCTTACATATGGGTCCGTCCCTAACTTTTATTTATTTATTATATCATTTCCATGTCGTTTATATAATTTTTGTATTGGCCGGGTTGTATTTCCGCCCGTGTAACTTGTACGTTATTTACGTTTGAGTTTCATTTATTTACTTGCTTACCGCTTTATAAATGAACCTCGCATGCTAAATTATTTCGACTATAACCAAGATGCATTAAATGACGTAGTTAACCAATAACTCATATGCTTAGTCCGAAAACGCTGTTTGCATATCATTTAATCGTTTTACTAGCGCGCGCACACGAACACGAACGATGTCTTAGTAGAGGCCGCCATGTGCGGGCGGGGTTGGGTGTCCTTAGTGGGCTTCCCAACACGTACCCTCACCCCTTACTCAGAACCTTTGGTTTCCGGATGTCCGAAACCCTTGGCGCACGAGAGTCATTCTATATACGAAAGCCGGTTTATACGGTATCGATATTGCAATGCAAAGGGACGAGCCCAATGAAATCTCAAATCGAAGTGGGCTTACTTTGTGTATAGCCCATGACGACATAGAGTGGGCTCGTATGGTTCCGAATAACCACAAAATTCGGTGGCGACTCCATTTTGACTTAAATTTCGAACCCGAGAACAATCTCACCACGAGATTCATTCGCCTACCCAAACCCGCGCGTGGCCGCGTCGGGGTTGACCTACGTCATGTCCACAATTTGGCGACTCCGCTGGGGATACCTGATGTACCACATGTCATCGGGGTTCCTAGGGTGAGACTCGAAGAGAAATCGTTCGAATATTAGTGTGCGCGCATTAGTTTAATGATTCATGCATAACCCAATTTTGCCCGGGCCGGTTACTTGTGACCGACGTCCCACTATACCACGGTGCATTCCTACATGGGTGCGCTAAAGACTTCGATGGCGGAACTCACCGGGGTTTTACGGCAGGTCCTAGTTCCAAATCGGCTAGGAAGTCCGTCCCGTTTCGTGAGAATGCGATCGTCGTTGGTATAGACCCTATTCGACCGACCGAGACTTAGTGTAAAGCATACATAAGCGTCGTTATAATGCTTGCTTGACTATGTGCTGCTTGGTTTCCGTGTCATCTTTCAAAAACCGTCATTTCAAAAATGCATCTTTCCAAAAAATACCAAATTTTGAAAAACCCGAAATGCTGCCCGTTTCGGGACTCATCTTTTCAAAATATCCAATTTTCAAAACTCGGAACGCCGCCGAAATTTAGGATCAAATGGTTTGACTCAAAACGTCCTTTTTCTCTAGTCGGCATGCTGCCCATTTTAATTCATGAATTTCCAACACCATCTCGATTTTCTGAATTTTCAAAATTCTAATCTTGGTTTTCGAAATTCCGTCTTTTTTTATTTCCAAACTCTCGGAAATTCACCCACTCATTTTACATTCAAATTTCAAACATCCAACTATCCTAGTAAACCTTCCTTATTATAGGACCTACCGTCTAGCCGTGTGTCGGGTCTTTGCATAGTATGTCGAAGGTCTATAGCGTCGAAACTCCGCTGATCCTATATCACGATTTTCCCCCCTTTCCCGAGTCCGCCTTATCTGTCAAGGCACGACCGACCCGCGTAGGGCATACCCCTACAAAGGAAAGTCCGTCCATACACTCGAGTCAAAAGTCTGGGGAAAAGTCTCACGTGAACCTTCCTTCGAACGGGATTAGGCCCACAAAGCCAAAATCCTAAGGAAGTTGTACCACCCATCGAGTCATCCGTCTAGATGTCCTCCTCGAGTCTTTAGTCTTCTTTTCTAGTGTCGCTCGGGATATACTTTTCCTCTCTTTTTCCGAGATCTGGGTTCAGTTTCTGATTACGCGGTGTTCTTACAGACAGGCCGCCGGCAACCAGACACGCTCGAAGGATGGCTACTTTGAACAGCCTGCAAACCGCTTTGGACGGCATGGTCGCGAAGCAGACCGACATCGAAGCCCAACTGACCGAAATGAGGGCTGGCCAGGTGGCCATTGTTGCTCGCCTGGCTACGGTGGAGCAAAGGGCTCCTAATGTCGAGACTGCTGGGCCCATAACTGAACTGGTTAGCGCAGTACGCCGACTAGAAGAACAAGTCCATTTGACTGGGAGTAACAATATCCACCGGGAGAATAGCCGAGAGTACTCCACGGTGAGCGACAAGCTGCCCGCAAACCTGAATCTCACAGGTTTGCCCATGTTCGAGGGAACCGAAGACCCGTTACTACATGTGCGGGCCTTCAAGGAATTCATGGCCATCAAGGGAGTGGACTCTACCATGTTCAAGAATCTCTTTGCTGCATCCCTTGAGAAACACCCACGGGCCTGGTACTATAGGCTAGACCCGAAAAAATACCCTACATGGGATGATGTGGCTACCGAGTTCGCTCGGAACTATGCTGACAACACCGAGATCCAAACCACAATGCGATCTCTGGAGGTCATGGCCCAAGAGCCAAAGGAAGGTTTCACTAAATACCTTCAACGCTGGAGGGCCGAGAGCGTGAAATTGGTCGATAAGCCTAATGAGAAGACTTTGGTGGAGGCTTTTGTCAAGAACCTCCTCCCTTCTTACCGGGTTCACCTCCGGTACGCTGTCATACCCAATTTCACCACCCTTACTGAAATGGGTATGAGGATCGAAGACGACCTAAGACTAGAAGGCCTCACTAAGGCCACTAGCAAAGGGTACCAAGGGGCCTCTTCCTCCACCACTAAGCCCCAGGCTGCAACTCGCAGCATTTTTGACGCGGTTAATCTACTAGATGCCCCGTCCAAGAAGAACACCCCACCTCGGGTCTTCACTGATATAGGTACTACCTATACCTATGCCTTACAAAGGCTATCATCCAAAGGCCTAATCCAACCGATAGGCCCAACTCCTGAAGTTCCGGTCGAGCGACGCTCCAAGAACTACAATGCTCAGGCCTATTGCCAATATCACCGGGGCAATGGGCATGACACCGAAAAATGTTGGAAGCTGAAGCACTTGATTCAGGACCTAATTGAAAGCGGTAAAATCCCGCTACCCGGAGATAAGCCCAGCAACAAGGAGAACCCTTTCAGCTCCCATGCCGTCTTTGCCGGGGAGGTGATTGACTGTTCTCACCTTATCTCTCCTTTTATCCCGCGAGTGAACGAGATCTGGTTTGACGACGAGGACGATATCTACCTCGCTAAAGGGGAAACCGTTCCCATCACCCCTGAACAGATCCGAGAGGCTAAAACTCGGGTCCTAGCCAGCAACAACCTTGGTCGTCCCTACTTAGCCACAAGCACTAGGGACACCCCTATCCCGACAACCGTCACCGATCCACTCGGGATGGAAGTCGCCCCTGAAGAGCCGACCGCCGAAACGGCCATCGTGAAGCAATTGAAGAGAACCCGAGTTGACCTCACTATATGGCAACTCCTTGTTAGCTCTCAAGAACATCGAGAAGCACTTACAAAGGCTCTCGATCAAGTCAAGATCGACTCTTTGGC
Source organism: Agrostemma githago (assembly GCA_958450325.1). Taxonomy (NCBI): domain Eukaryota; kingdom Viridiplantae; phylum Streptophyta; class Magnoliopsida; order Caryophyllales; family Caryophyllaceae; genus Agrostemma; species Agrostemma githago. Next base: position 40,853,099 of record OY288239.1, read on the forward strand.
TACCCCCGCTGAAATGGTAGCCACGGTCCTACCCCACCTAAAGGGTAAGGCCAAAGAAGGAGGCCCAATGATCACCTTTTCTGAAGCCGATCTGCCGCCATTCGGGACCTCCCACAACCTGGCCCTTTACATCACGGTGATTTGCCGAGGAAAATACCTCCCGATGACCCTAGTCGGTGACGGGTCAGCCGTGAATGTCCTTCCTCTAAGGACCGCCAAAGCCCTCGGCATTACCGAGGCTGACTATATCCCGACTGCTCAAACCATCCAAGCCTTTGATGGGAGTCCAAAGTCGGTAGCTGGGGCCATAAAACTGACCATCATCACGGGCCCAATAGAAAAAGAGCTTGAATTCCAGGTGATTGATGTCACCTCATCATTCAACTTGCTCCTAGGAAGGCCGTGGATCCACGCGGTCAAGGCGGTATCCTCCACCCTCCACCGTAAGATCAAGATGCCTCTACTCGACAGTGTTGTTACTTTAGAGGCAACCCCAATGACCGTGGCTAGCTGTAACGCCACGGGCCGCACGGACCTTTGGGGGTTCGACTTTGTGGGGATGATCGAGGAAGAGTACCTTTTCCGACCTTACTTCACCACGAGCATTGACACAATGCTCCAAAACCTAGGGTATCTTCCGGGGGCTACCTCTCGACCCGACCTACCCGCTGGGAAGATCATCGAGGTTCTCAAGGACGAAGACTCTCACTTCGGCCTTGGCTATGCCCTCACTCCGGACAACGTTTTCCGAGCAGGAATCGAAAAGGCCTGCAACATCATGAAGGGTATCTACTTGAGCCCTTATAGCCCACGGTTGTCTGACTACTTTGTCACACCTGTATTCGGGGCTGTCCAGGTTGGACTCTACCAACCCAATGCTACGCACCTCGGGACCCACTTGGCCCGGGATTGCAACTACATCCCGGATGAGGTATTCGCCCTCATCCAGTCCGACGGAGCGGATGATGCCGAGCCCGCGCTAGGGCTGCTCTTCGGGGAAGACACCATAACCCCGACCCCAAAGGAGGACCTGGTCAACCTGATTCTCCGCAGCAACAGGTTTGACCCGACTAAGCTGATCTCGGATGTTGATTCCGAGACGGGAAAAAGGGCCTGGAGGAAGACTGTCAAGTGGACTGACAGTCAAGGAAGGATCTACAAGCTGGTCACCGGAAAGGGAGACATGACTGAGTCTGAGTCCGAGTCTGAGTCGGAGTCTGAGTCAGAATCTGAGGTCGAGTCTAGAGAAGTCGGTGCTAGAATCACTCCTATAACCCCCCTCCCTTCTATCATTCCTGCTGCTGGCACTTCGGGGTCTGTCCCGAGTGCTTTACCAATTCCGCCACTGACCAATGATCAGATGGCTGCTCTCTTTGAGCTGTTTTCCATGTTTTCAATCAATAATAACAACCGTTCTGCTTACGACTTGTCTCTTTTAAATCCTGCTTTCAAAAACATTTTATGCTATGACATTGAGAAATCCGACGAACAGGTACCCTTACCTCCACATCTGATCGAGCAACTAGAGCAAAGGGAATCCCGAAATCCGGTAATTGAGGAGACCGAGTCCATAAACGTGGGAACAACCTTAGAGCCCCAGATACTTAAGATAGGGTTATCCTTAGATCTCGAGGAGAAACAACAGTTTATAAACCTTCTCCAAGAGTTCAAAGACGTCTTCGCGTGGTCCTACAAGGACATGCCAGGGATAGACCGGGAAATAGCCGAGCACCGCATACCTATCAAAGACGGGTGCAAACCGGTCAAACAGAAGCTTCGTCGAATGAGGCCCGAGTGGTCTCTCAAAGTAAAGGAAGAAGTCGACAAACAGTTCAAGGCCGGCTTCATACAAGTGTCCGAGTATCCGGACTGGGTCGCAAACATCGTGCCGGTTCCTAAAAAGGACGGTAAGGTGCGGGTATGCGTAGATTTTCGGGATCTTAACAAAGCAAGCCCGAAGGATGATTTTCCGTTACCACACATCGATATACTGGTGGATAACACGGCCGATCATGCCCTTCTGTCATTCATGGACGGGTACGCCGGATATAATCAAATCAAGATGGCGGAAGAAGACATGAGTAAGACTACCTTCACTACACCTTGGGGTACTTACTGCTACACCGTCATGCCATTTGGTCTCATTAATGCCGGGGCCACATACCAAAGGACCGCTACCACCTTACTACACGACATGATGCATAAAGAGGTAGAGGTCTATGTAGACGACATGATCGTCAAATCCAAAGAACGGGACGGTCACATCACCGCCCTAAGAAAATTTTTCACCCGATTGCGCAAATACAACATGAGGCTAAACCCTCAAAAGTGCAGTTTCGGGGTAACGTCAGGTAAATTACTGGGTCATATCGTTAGCCAACGAGGTATCGAGGTCGACCCAGCTAAAATCAAAGCCATTACCGAGATGCAAGCTCCTAAAACCGAAAAAGAAATAAGGGGGTTTCTCGGGAAAGTCCAGTACATTAGTCGATTCATTTCCAAGTTAACCATGGTGTGTGAACCAATTTTCAAGAAACTGAAAATAGGGGAGCGGATACTATGGGATGACAAGTGCCAAGCTGCTTTCGACAAAATCAAGGAAATTCTGTCTGCTCCGCCAGTTTTGATGCCACCTCAACCCGGTTTGCCTCTGTCGTTATACTTAACAACGACCGAGACAGCCATGGGGGCTATGCTGGCTCAGACAGTTGACTCTGAAGAACGAGCCATTTATTATATCAGCAAGAAGTTTTTAGAGTATGAGTGCAAATATACCATGCTCGAAAAGACGTGCTTGGCTCTAGTCTGGGCCACCAAGAAGCTTAGACATTATATGCTCAGTTATGAGGTTCATGTCCTATCCAAGATGGACCCGATCAAGTACCTCTTCGAAAAGCCTATCCTTAACGGCCGGATTTCCAGATGGACTCTAATGTTGGCAGAGTTCGACCTAAAATTTGTACCATTAAAAGCTATTAAGGGGCGGATAGTAGCTGAATTCCTCGCTGATAGCCCGGTAACCGAGGAAGGACACACCGACACTTGGTCCTTCCCTGACGAAGATATTTTCCATACTGATACCGAAACATGGGATTTGTACTTCGATGGAGCATCTAATTTTCGAGGGTTCGGAGTCGGGATCCTCCTAATTTCACCAAGAGGGGAGCATACTCCCGTCTCCATCAAGCTGGACTTTGACGTTACCAATAATGCAGCAGAGTACGAAGCATGCATTTATGGGCTACAAGCCGCCGCCAACCTAGGGATCACAAATCTCCGGGTACATGGCGACTCATCCTTGGTCATTAACCAAGCGCTCCAAAAATGGAAGACTCGGAATGCTAATCTCGTGGCCTACCAGGCACGAGTAAGGGATCTCGAGAAACAATTCCAAAAGGTAGAGTACATATACCTGCCTCGGGAAGAAAATCAGTTTGCAGATGCACTCTCAAAATTGGCGTCTCTACTGAACATTCCCGACCACGTGACCAGTATGCCAATTTGTGTCGAAAGACGATCTGAGCCGGCGTACATCCATGACATCGAAGATATCGAGATCACCGATCCCGAACCATGGTACCAGGCTGTGTTAAAGTACCTGACAAACGGAGAGTATCCTCCCGGGACGGAAGGTCGAGCCAAAAAGGCCTTGCGAAGGCTAGCCACCCAGTTCATCCGTACTGATGACGGGCAGCTGTACAAAAAGACGGCACAGGGGGCTCTTCTCCTTTGTGTTGACAAATATAAGGCCGAGAAAGTAATGGCCGAAGTACATGATGGCGAAAAACGGTCCACACATGAATGCTCACATGCTGGTCCGAAAGATCATGAGGCTCGGGTATTACTGGAACACCATGGAGGCCGACTGCCAGTTATATGTCAAACATTGCCATAACTGTCAAATCTTTGGCAATGTGCAACATATGCCGCCGTCTCTGCTTTATACCATGACGTCACCTTGGCCGTTCTCGACATGGGGGATCGACATAATCGGGAAGGTGAATCCCTCCGGTACCGGTGGACATTGCTTCATTTTGGTAGCTATCGACTATTTCACCAAATGGGTCGAAGCTGAATCATATCGCATCCTCAATGCCAAACATGTCGCCAAATTTATCCAAAACAAGATAATATGTCGGTATGGAATCCCACATGAATTTATCAGTGATCATGGAACACATTTCCAAGCTGAGACGGCAACCTTACTGGCTAAATACAAAATTCAAAGGCACACGTCCTCGCCATACCGTCCCCAAACGAACGGAGCAGTAGAGGCAGCTAATAAAACGATTGTCACCATACTCAAAAAGATGGCTGATAATTATCGGGACTGGCCCGACAAAATACCTTTTGCCCTATGGGGGTATCGGACATCAATTCGTACCGCAACCGGAGCGACACCATACTACCTAACCTATGGGATGGAGGCAGTCCAACCAGTTGAGTTAGAGGTACCGTCCCTCAGAATTCTGCTAGAAAGCCAAGTACCCGAAGCTGACTGGGTTCGAGCACGGTACGATTCGTTGGTTCTACTAGACGAACGACGGTCCCGCGCTCTCAACAACATCCAAATCTACCAAAAAAGGATCCAACGGGCCTTCAACAAGCGAGTAAGGCCCAGAAACATTAAAGAAGGGGATCTAGTCCTTAAGTCTGTTCGAGCTTTACTACCAGTTGACCCGAGGGGAAAATTCAAACCCAACTGGGCTGGGCCATACCTGGTAAAGAGGATCCTATCAGGGGGAGCAGTAATGCTGACGGACCTGGACGGGAATGAGTTCGTCAACCCAACCAACCTGGACCAGCTGAAGCGTTACTACCCTTAGCCATTTCTCAATGTCATTAGCAATTTTTATCAAAATCGTATTTTACGAAAAGCAAGTCAATGAGTTAGAATTATTTATTCTACTGTCGCAAAACATCTTGAACCACTAGTCTTGGTGTAATTCGAGATTGCAATTTCCTAAGCCTGAACTACGTCTGGTTTGATTCTGCTAATTGCGGATACGTAGGCAGCCCCTCAAAAGAGCACAACCAATGCAATCGAGAAAAGACAGGAACGGTTTAATAATGAACTTCCTTTTATTAATAATCACAAATAAAAAACCCCCAATAAACTTGGGAAAATTACAAAGTGCAGGAATTCAAAAAGCTACAAAAAAAAAACACACGACAAAAATAGTAATAATATTTAAATAATAAAAAACTAAGGGCTCGGTGTTTAGGGCATCTTGCCCTTCCCTTTGTCCTTGGCCTCCTTAGCCGTCCACTGACGACGACGCAGAGGAGAGCGTTCCCGAATCACCACAGGAACCTCTTTAGCTCAGACTCGTTTCTTGGAACTCGAGTCCTCATCCACCTCGATAGGCCCAAGTCGGGCCCTCACAGGCTCAGGGAGCCGGTCACGCGGACCCAATCGGTCCCGGGCCGCCAGCCTTGGCCCAAGTCGCCGCTCCAAGTCAGTCTGGGGGCTTTGCCGCCCCCGCGTGCCACTAGCACCGGCATCTTTAGCTCGAGTCTTAGTATGTGACTTAAGACCCGACTCTAATCGGACTAAGGTAGCAGGGGTCTCTCCCTCATCGTAGAATCCCCTATTGTCCTTTGCCGTCTCCCGACTGACCTGTTCGAAGGCCTCATCGACCTTCAGAGCTTTGCGAGCCTCCTCGGACTCCTCAGAAGTCCATTTCTCATAGGCTCGAGAAACCCAAGCGGATTGGCAAGGGTTGGGAATAGTCCATGTAGGACGAGTAAACCATCTCTGCAACCAGGTGTCGCACATAGCGTCCGTCAGTTGGAGCGAGACGCTAATGATGCTTCAGTCTCAGGAATGCGCTGAGACGAACCGAACTGCCTCAGGATGCGGTCCGGGTAGATGTGAACTGTCCAGTCAAGGGACAAGATCACAAGATAACGAGCTTGGTCCCTCTTGGCCAACCCCGTCAGCTTGGAAAGGAACCACCAAGCAACCGTCCACCTAATCAAGGGGCCACCGTGGAACACCAATTCCTCATCCCAGTAAGCTCGGTTTATATGGTGATTAGAACTTATCCGGCGCCCCCTAGAACTGAGTTGGCTGCTACGGTAGTTGGGAACGCTCGGAGGAGGCTCTATGATCGATAAGCGCTCCGACAGCCAAACCTGCAAAAAGTATACACAGAATTTATGAGCAGCGGAATGGTTCGCTACAGCCCACTCGATCGAGTATACCATCTGACTCGATCGAGTAAGGCTCCCTAAGACAACCAGAAGCTCGTCAGGTATGACACTCGATCGAGTACACCATCTGACTCGATCGAGTAAGCCCTTCACAAACCGGCAGAAGTACTTTACAGACATCACTCGACCGAGTGATAGGTCCACTCGATCGAGTGACTTACGGACCTCAAGAAGCCGCGAAAAAAAAAAGAGAGAAAAGCAAAATTGAAAAATCGAGAGACATATACCTGCAGAATAAGGGTGCTCCCCGTCAGTTGCCGGGTTGGGTCAAGGCGCCTAGCATCCAGACCCATGATGAGTTCCCCAGTGGCTAGCCAGGCAGGGCTATGACCAGTCTCCATCTGGTCAACCACTCCAATCAGCCTGATTTGACCCACGCATGAGTCAGCATCCATCAACCCCTCGAAGACGTAGCGGTGCAACATGCAGAACGCGAAAGCCCTACGCCTGTGAGAAGGCGTAGCCCTTACATCCTGACTGTTCATAAACTTGTCAGCCAAGTCAAAGAGGGAGACAGTATCTCCCTGCACCATTCGATCTGTCTCAGCATGAGACAGACCTAGGAAGTCCCTCAGTCTTCTCCTCGGGTCCGGGTAGAACGGAGGGATGACAGGACGAGCAACAGGGCTCCAACCTCCAATGGCCGCGATCTCCTCGGGAAGAGGGCATATTTCTCCCCGCGGGAACGCGAAGACGTGGTGGGTAGTATCCCAAAGCGCCAAACAAGCATCCAAAAAGTGCGAATCAGGCACCAGACGCCTAAGAGGAAATAGGCTGGTAATCCCCATTTGGGTCAGGTGAATCCTATCCTCGTCCCGAAAGTGCTGAGACCAGGCAAAAAGCATTGAAGTGAGATGCTCAATACCCATGGCAGGAACTTGATTTCTCTTGAAAGACTGAGAGATTTTAAGAGAAAAAGAGTTTTGATTTGAGGTGCAGTAAGCTGAAGCAGGGAGACCTGTATTTATAATAGGGAAGCCTGGCAGTAACCCTGACTAACCCTGCCTCCTCAGTAAACTGGGCCCCAACATGTGCAGGCCTGACTTCAACCCAGAATAGGAATCTAGTTATCCTGAGCTTTCCTAAATTCTTTCTAAAAATTCCTTAAGTTCAAAAAAAAAATCTTTTTCGAAAATTTCAGCTTTTTTTTCAAAAATCCAGTACCTTCTCCCCAGCACAAGTCGGTGTTTTGCCTATGTGTTACATGCAATTTATCATGTGTCAGCATACAGGTACACCCCGAGACTTCAGAAGCAAGTCTCCGCACAACCACCTCACTCCCCAGCGTGAGTCGACACTTATCCCAGAATGCTACAGTCAAAGCCATGATGTATCAGCATACGGGTACTCCTACACCTCCAAAAGTAGGTTTTACTCCCCACGAAGCTATCACCGGCAGGACAGGTATGACCCTCTGCTTATGGCTGGCGAGCCCTCCACGCTAGTCTACTGGACTATAAACAACCCGACCGGAAGGCTGCCAGGTCGTAATCTGCGATTGGCCTGGTAGCTACTCTAACTTTCGCCTTGTCCAAGCCTCAGTCAGAGTGGGGGCTCTGTAGACACCCGCATTTTGCCTGCTAGTGTCTATAGCAGTTCCCGACAAACACCCGATGATGATCGGACGCAAACGTGACTTAGTATACTCGGATTTGGACCCAAAATCAATAATATCTGACATGGACTTTTAGCGGAGTAATAATCTCACAAAACAGACCTCAAATTCAGGCCCAGTGGGTCGTTCCGAGCAAAATAAGACTAATTTGGGCCAAAACCGACACCAAAAATAAATCCCGTCTTTTGGCGACCGGGTCAAAACCCGGTCAAAGACGAACCCGTCACAAAAACAGCCAAAGTACACCTTCTAGAAGATGGCGCCCATTTCTATTTTCAAAAAAGATTACACAATCAATCAAGTCAAACCTTTCCTCTTTTATCTCGATTTACCTAACCCACTCGATCGAGTGGATTGACCCACTCGGTCGAGTGGAGCGTCAAAAATCGGATCAGGCCCATTTTCTAGGGCACTCGACCGAGTGCACTAGGGCCACTCGATCGAGTGACCCTAGGTCGTGGGGTAAACTCTATAAATACCCCCTCAAACCCTTTGCATTTTCAAGTTTTACCTAATGCAAAATTACACCAAGCTATTACCCTAATCCTCCTACACTCTACACTCTACAACCCAAAGCAAGCACACACAAAACCGAGTCCCTTGTCCCTCGATAAACCGACAATTCATCCACACACACACACCATAACTTACATACATCCTCGATACTCCATAGTCCCGTCACTATTCGCGAGTCCATTTCCGAGGTCCTTACTAAGCATGTATGTTGAGGGTGTCCTAAACCCCATTTCGATCTTTGTCCTCTTTGTTTTACGTTTTTTTTGTATCGTTAATATTATATTTATACTAGTATTGTAACTCTAACACACTAACTCTAACATCCTAACCTTTACATTTTCGCATACTAACTTTTCTATTTCGCGTTCCTAACATTACTATCATACCGCGTATATGTATATATTAATACCGAAAATTCGGTTTCGGATGCGTTTGACTATAATTGTCGCCTAAAGTCCGTCTAATCCCTTTACGAGCAACGACGGAGGTGGAGCCCTTTCGAGGAGCCCCGCCCCAATGTACTCAAGGGCATGACGCGATCGCGACTAATCGTAGTTGAACGTATTCGATCCCATTTTAATTAGTGCGGAACCCGTTGACACGAAAACCGACATCACATAACCCGAAAGGGTTAGTTTCGATGTCGTGACGTAGAGGGAAGCATTCCGTTACTAATTCAAATTTTCTTCACGTAAACGTTTTCATAAAATCCCGACAACGGTATTATAATCGTACATATACACGATTATAGCACCGGAGGTCGAGTTAAATTCAAATCATGCGATATTTGTATTTAACTCGACCGACCGTCGTTTTCAACCTCAAAAACGAGACGATTTGACACTCGTACAGGAACTACTCGACCGAGTGCATAGGCCACTCGATCGAGTAGCGTCCATCAGGCTGGGCAGACCCTTTTTCGAGGGGCTACTCGACCGAGTGCTTAGGCCACTCGATCGAGTAGCGTCCATAACATTGGGCATAAACTTTTTTTGAGGACGCACTCGACCGAGTCAGGCCATGACTCGACCGAGTGGGTCCTGTAACCCAGAAAACCGAGGGTCTTGACACACACTTTCAAGCCTCGTCTTTTTATCGACATTAGTCATCACGTGTAAAGACTATCACGTGACTATTCTATTTTCAAAACCACGCACATCACGACACCTTAACGACTTTGATCGATTTTTCGACGTGATAAGTCGGGACAAGGCATCGAGGCATAGGATCGGGCTAGCATCACGCCTAGGCCCTATGTCTCCGTCCTTCGTTTGATGTACAACATAATGTATATTTAAGCGGGGTTAGTCCACTTACATATTTCGCGGTCAAGCTTACATATGGGTCCGTCCCTAACTTTTATTTATTTATTATATCATTTCCATGTCGTTTATATAATTTTTGTATTGGCCGGGTTGTATTTCCGCCCGTGTAACTTGTACGTTATTTACGTTTGAGTTTCATTTATTTACTTGCTTACCGCTTTATAAATGAACCTCGCATGCTAAATTATTTCGACTATAACCAAGATGCATTAAATGACGTAGTTAACCAATAACTCATATGCTTAGTCCGAAAACGCTGTTTGCATATCATTTAATCGTTTTACTAGCGCGCGCACACGAACACGAACGATGTCTTAGTAGAGGCCGCCATGTGCGGGCGGGGTTGGGTGTCCTTAGTGGGCTTCCCAACACGTACCCTCACCCCTTACTCAGAACCTTTGGTTTCCGGATGTCCGAAACCCTTGGCGCACGAGAGTCATTCTATATACGAAAGCCGGTTTATACGGTATCGATATTGCAATGCAAAGGGACGAGCCCAATGAAATCTCAAATCGAAGTGGGCTTACTTTGTGTATAGCCCATGACGACATAGAGTGGGCTCGTATGGTTCCGAATAACCACAAAATTCGGTGGCGACTCCATTTTGACTTAAATTTCGAACCCGAGAACAATCTCACCACGAGATTCATTCGCCTACCCAAACCCGCGCGTGGCCGCGTCGGGGTGGACCTACGTCATGTCCACGGTCTTTTGTTGTGTTCGTTTATTGTCTCTACCTAGTGCCCATAAAGCACTAGGTGTTCTCACGTTTGTTCCAAGTGTGTAGTGCATGCCTAGGAGGGGAGACGACTTCTTGCTCTTCAATCTAGAGCCGGAAAGACTCTTTAGAGCCCTTCGCCAATGGACAATTGATCGAGTTAGAAATTCTCACCCGGGTACTAGCACCAACATTGAAGAACAAGCTGGATTTGACTTGAACGAACCACCTCAAGGCAACACCGAAGGGAACTTCTTGAATCCCTTTGGTACATCTAGTCACTCTTCTCCACCTAGTTCTCCTTCAACATCTATATCAACACCATCTACACCGTCATCTCCCGTACATCCAAACATGCCAAAGTTCTCATCTCACTCCACTTTCACCGAGGACGTCTTGCCGGGACCGAGCACTTTACCGGCAGCTTATGCCCGAAATTTTGTGGCCAAGACACTATTCATTCAACTTGTGGAGCGAAATCAATTTAGTGGTTTGCCTACCGAAAACCCACACCAACATATGGAGACATTCTCCGATTATTGTGATGCTATTTCTCAAACCGGGATTACTCAAGATCAATTTCGATGGGTTCTTTTCTCGTTCTCTCTTATTGGAAAAGCTAAGCAGTGGATCAAGAGTCTCGATAGGGCAACCATGGGGATTGATACTTGGAAGAAACTTGCATTGGCTTTCTACCAAAAGTTTTACCCACCCGAGAAGACAAACTTGCTAAGAGCCTCCATTACTTGTTTCTAACAACGGGATGAGGAGAGTCTTTATGAATCATGGGAGAGGTTCAAAGCTTTGGTTAGATCTTGCCCCCACCATGGACTTTCTCAATGGTTTTTGGTCCAACAATTTTGGAATGGGTTATATGAAGATTCTAGGGCCATACTCAACATGGGTTCCAATGGAAGGTTTACCGAGGTAGATGATGACCAAACTTGGTCTAGGTTTGAAGAAATGGCGGTCCATAATTCTCAATATTCTAGGCCTAGAAAGGCAAATAGAGGGGGAAGGCACGAAATCGATGCTATCACACAACTTAGTGCCGATCTTGGGGCACAATTGAAGACCCACATGGATGCCATCGATAAGAAGCTCCAAGGTCACTTTAATCAAGGTCAAAGCACAAGTTCTTCCCACCAACAATCTATCCATCAAGTCAATGCTTTGGGAGTAGCTTCTCCAACCTCTTATTATGGGATATGTGAGATTTGTGGGATATATGGACATGAGCCTCAACATTGTCGAAGTAGCATTGAGCAAGTGAATGCTTTTCAAGCATACAAGCAAGGTGCCCCATACTCTAATTACAAGGCTCAAAATGTGCCAAATCCGCATATGTTCCAAGCTTCCCAACAACAAGCTCAACAACAACACCGTCTACCATATGTTGCTCCTCCCTTAAGGGACAACCAAGGCTACCAAGGTTATCAAGGCAATCAAAGGCCTTTTAAAAATTTCCAACAACAAAATGCTTATCATAACCAAGGTGCCTTCAACAATCATCAGGGGTTCCAAAATCAAGGGAATTTCAATCATCAAGGTGGTTTCCAAGGAAACCAACACTCTCAAGGGTTTCAAAACAACAACCAAGGTTACCAAAATCACAATCAAGGTAATCTTCAAGGCCTAAATCAAGGCAATTCTCAAGGGTTCCAAGGGAACTTTCAAAACCAACAAGGGTTCCAAAATGCTCAACAAGAAAACAAGCCAAGGAGCCAATCTCCAACTCATAACTATGGCTTTCCCCTAACCCTCACTAATACTCCACATAACCAACAATCTCCGCCTCGGGATTTTGACATGCAAAAGACAATTTTAGAGATGCAAAGAAGCCAATTGGAGATGCAAAGAACCCAACAAGAACTTTATGCTCAATTTCAAAGGAAAAACAAGGCAACAAGTACTCATGTGAAGATGCTCGAAACCCAACTAGCTCGAGCTGCTTCGGGTAGTTCTTCAAGGGAAAAGGGTCAACTACCTCCTCAAGACGTGCCAACGAAATTTGAGACTGTGAATGCTATCACTTTGAGGAGCGGTGCATCCTATGATTCTCCCTTGTTTCCTAATGAACATGAAGCTATGAAAGAAGTGGAATCTCCATCTCAAGGCAATGAAAATTTGGGGAACCTCATGGAAGAGCAAGTGTCGTGGGAAATTGAAAAACCGGTTGAAGGTAAGCTTCCCCCACCCCAAGAAGAAGATAAAGAAAAGAAGAAGGTGTCAAGTGAAAAATCCAAGCCTAATGAACTTGACAAGATCAACATCAAGTTGCCGTTCCCATCGAGGCAATTGAAGACAAAGGCGGATGTTCAATTTGACAAGTTCGTCGATATTATGAAGAAATTAGATGTGAGCATCCCTTTCACCGAGCTAATTACCCAAGTCCAGGCCTATGGAAAATTCATGAGGGAAGTTTTGGCTAGGAAACGATCCTTGGACAAGGAAGAGACAATAGCATTTACAAGAGAGGGAGTGAACTTATTCAAGGCTCCATCTTACCTAAGCTCAAGGATCCGGGTAGTTTCTCAATTCCATGCACCATCGGGAATATGAAGATCGAGAGGGCGTTGTGTGATTTAGGGGCGAGTGTAAGCATTCTCCCTTATTCTATTTGTGAGTAACTTGGAATGAAAGAGCTCAAGTTGTAGACACCCACATTTTGACTGCCAGGTGTCTATAGTAGTTTCCGACAAACACCCGATGATGATCGGACGCTAACGTGCTTTAACGTACTCGGAAATGGGCTCAAAATCCATGGCATTTGGCCTAGGCATTTTACGGAGTACAAATCTCACGAAACCAACCTCAAATTCAGGCCCAGTGGGTCGTTTCGAGTCAAATAACACTAATTTGGGTCGAATCCGACACCAGGGGTAAAACCGTCTTTTAGCGACCGAGTGAAAACCCGGTCAAAGATATTTCTCGAGACTTGTAGGCTGACCGTGAGGTCTCACACGTCCTATTCGGACTCCAATTCTACAAAAATCAGCTACACAAAGCAATAAACAATTCCGTTTAAAGGTAGAATTCGATCTCAAGTAGGAATCCTATCCGAGAACCGATTCAAACACTCAACCGAGTGCAATTACTCGGCCAAGTAGCATGAATCAGCCGGTTTCCTCTTTTCTTCCCTCACAAGAAAACAGAATTCTCGTTCTTCTCAGCTTCTTACTCAAGCGGTAATTCTAGCTCAAACAGGAATCCTATTCAAAAACCGATTCGAGCACCCGACCGAGTGTAAAACACTCGGCCAAAACAGCCCAAATCAGCCGATTTCCCTTTCTTCCTTCACAAGAAAGCGGAATTCTTATTTCCCTCAAATTCCTACGTTTCCTATCCTAAGCGGTAGTCAAACTCTCCTAAGCCAAGGTCGGGAATTCCCTATAAATAGCCCCTTGCATCCAACACAAAAAACACGATTTTATCAACAATAATACATATCAACTTTCTATCATCCCGACACACATAATTCCTTAGCATCGAGAAACCGATGATACATCCAAAACCCGAAGGAAACCGGCCCCGATACCCGACACCTTCACCCGTCAAACCGAGCCACCCTAAACCGAACCTAACATCACTCGACGCTCCCGTGCTTAGCCACATTCCGACGAGCTCCGATCCGAGTCAACAAGAGCATGTAGGTTGAGGGTGTACCAAACCCGATTTCTTCCTTTCTCTCCTCTTCTCCCCTTCGTCCGTCGTGTCTTTTTACGGGTCAAGAGTCGTTTTTTTTCTTCTCCTAATATCGTTATTAACGAAAAACTATTTTCATAGCGAAAATTCTTAAACATACGATATCGATTTTTCTATAATTGAATATCGTATCGAAAAGAATTATATTAAGGTTTCGACGATATCAAAAAATCGTTACATTAAAATCCTTTCCTTTTACTTTTCGTTCAAAGCAAACAATTTTACAAAACTTTTTTTTTTTATTTATTCATTCTGAATATTCGATATCGATTTCATAATCGAATGTCAGATATGACGAATATCGAAAACATGGATCGAATACAAGTTAATTCATAATTTGTACGCGATCCATCAAAATAACAATTTTCGAACAAAAATAAAAACGGACAGACCCGCACGCGAGTCGCGCCATGCCCAGGCGACTAGCGCGCAGGCTTGGAATCCGGGACTTTTTTTTTACGTTTTTGTTCGTTTATTATTTATTCTTCGATCGATTTCTAAAGTTTACATCTTTTCTAAAACTATTCCAAGTATTTGATATTGATTTCGTAGTCAACTATCGAATATAACGAATATCGAAAATATTAATTGAAGTACGAATCATGCAATATTCATACGCGATTTAATACAAGCATCGAGTTTTCAAAAACCGACACCGAAACAATCAGCCACGCGACCCGCCGGCGTCCCGGACGAGCCGCGCGGCCGGCTGCTTGCCGTGTCCTTTTTCCGTTTTTATTTTTATTTTTTTATTTTTCGAACTTCGTTTTTTTATACAAAACAACGTTCTTTTCAACAATATTTTTTAGATTTCGATTAATATTTTTCTCAGTCTCATATATTTATATTTTGCTAGATTATTATTTACAAATCGATACTAACTCGTTTGTTCATCTTTTTGTAGCAATTTCATCTTTTTCTTTCATTTGTTTTATTATACTAAAACAAATCTCACATGTTAAATTCGACTTTGACGTAAATTAATTTTTCATGCATTAAAACAACTTAGCAACCCATTCAATTCCTCACATGCTTAGGAAAACAATGTTTGCATATCATTCATCGTTCAACTAACGCGCGCATTAAAACGTCATTCGATATCCTAGTAGAGGCCGCTAATGTGCGGGCGGGGTTGGGTGTTCTCAGTGAACTTCCCAACACGTACCCTCACCCCTTACTCAGAACCGTGGTTTCCGGATGTCCGAAACCATTGGCAACGAGAGTCATTCAATATACGATTAACCGCTCTAGTCGGCATCTATATCGATATGCAAAAGGGACGAGCCCAATAAACTCTGACATCGGAAATGGGCCGTATTTTGTACACGGCCCACTACGACATAGAGTGGGCTCGAACGGTTCCGAATAACCATAAAATTCGGTGGCGACTCCGACTTCGATTTAAATTTCCATTTGACCATCTCATGGAGATTCATTCGCCTCCCCAAACCCGCGCGTGGCCGCGTCGGGGTGGACCTATGTCATGTCCACAATTTGGCGACTCCGCTGGGGATTTTCTGATGAGTTAATAACCTTCGGTGTCCTCAGGGTGAGACTCGAATAGAAATCGTTTGACTAGTACAATGCGCGTTTTAGTTTTACGGTTCATGCATAACCCCACTTTCCCGGGCCGGTACTCGTGACCGACGTCCCACTATACCGTTGATATAGTCCAAATTGGTTATGTCAAAGGTGTCCATTAGCCGATTCATATGGGTTTTACGGCATGTCCTAATCTCAGCTCGAGTTAGGGAGTCCGCCCCGATTCTTGATAGGCTATGTACACTGGTATAGACCCTTATAGACTGACCGAGACTTAGCTTAAGAGCATACATGGCGTCATTATACTGTTTCCATGACTACGTGCTACTTGATCCACATCTTTTTCAAAACCGTCATCTTTTCAAAATTTGCATCCTTTTTTTTAAAACTATCCAATTTCAAAACCCGGGTCATATACCGAACTTAGGACTTATGATTTTACTCAAAATAGCCTTTTTCTAGCCGGTATTATGCCCAATTCAAAACTCGAAAATATTTTCAAAACTTTCAAAACCCGTCATTCGGTCCACTCCTTTTTTCTTTTTCGAAAAAAAGGGCCGAATTTCTTCACCCGATTCATTTCGGGTTTTCAAAAAAATCACATTTCAAAACTTCCTCTTCTTAGGACTTCCCGTATTTAGCAGTGTCGGGTCGTGTCATAAGTCGTTGAAGTCTCTAGCGTCAAAACTCCGTCGATCTTACATCACGAGTTTCCCCCCTATCCTAGTCCGCCTTATTTTACTAAGGCAAGGCCCACCTACGTAGGACATACTCCTACAAAGGTCGGCCCGTTTACACAATCGAGTCTAAAACTCTTGGAATGTCTCACGTGAACCTTCCTTCGGACAGGGCCCAACCCACAGCGTTGGATCCTGAGGAAGGCCCACCTTTTCACAAGTCACCCGTCTAGGTGTCTTTTCCGAGTCATTTCCGTTTTTAGTCTTCTTCTTTTCCCTTGCTCGGGATGTACTTTTCTTAGGATTCGGGTTAAGTTGCTAATTACGTGGTGCTCTTACAGACAGGCCACCCTTCACTCGAACCATGACGCAAAAAGCCATAGATGAGTTGACCACCTCGTTGGCCCAAATCCAAGACCAATTGAGGAAAATGCGGGAGGACCAGATTGCCATCATCACTCGGGTTAGTGCCGTGGAACAGGGAACCCCCAATGCTTCGATCGAAGATGACGGACCTCTGGCCGCATTGGCCGGCGCAGTCCAAAAGCTGCAAGAACAGGTCCACTCGACCACCAGAAACACCATTCTCACGGAAAATGCCCGTACTTATTCACCCTTAACCGATGAATTGCCCGCTAACCTTAACTTAACGGGCTTGCCAATGTTCGATGGGACTGAAGACCCGGTACTCCCCATTCGGGCTTTCAAAGACTTTATGGCTGTTAAGGGGGTCAAATCGACCATGTTCAAGCTCCTCTTTGCTTCCTCTCCGGAGAAACACCCAAAAGCCTGGTACTACAGGCTCGACCCCAAGAAATTCAAAACTTGGGACGATGTTGCAATGGAATTCGCGCGAAACTACGCGGATAAAGCTGAAATCCAGACTACCATGCGTACTCTGGAAGTTATGGCCTAAGAGCCTAAAGAGGGTTTCACCAAATACCTTCAACAGTGGCGGACCGAAAGTGTTAAACTGGTGGACAAGCCCACCGAAAAAGTACTTGTGGAGGCCTTTGTCAAAAACCTCCTCCCTGCTTACCGAGTCCATCTCAGGTACGCCATCATACCCGACTTCGCCACTTTAACCGAAATGGGTACTAGGATCGAAGACGATCTAAGGCTAGAGAACCTTACTAAGGCCTCTACCAAAGGGTATCAAGGATCCAGTTCCTCCTCCAGCAAGCCCGCCACCACAACGGCGGCCCGAAGCATCTTCGACGAGGTAAACTCACTTGACACCTCAACCAAGAAGAATACTCCAAATCGGGTATTCACTGACATAGGAACAACCTATGATAATGCCTTACAAAGGCTATCTTCGAAAGGCCTAATCCAACCGATAGGCCCAACTCCGGAAGTTCCCGTAGAAAAGCGATCTAAAAGCTACAACATACAGGCCTATTGCCACTATCACCAAGGCAATGGGCATGACACGGAGAAATGTTGGAAATTGAAGCATCTTATCCAAGATCTGATCGAAAATGGGAAGATACCGCTACCCAGTGACAAGCCAAGTAACAAAAACAATCCTCTTGCTACTCATGCCATTTTTACTGGAGAGGTAGTTGACTGCACTCATCTCATTTCCCCTTTCATTTCCCAAATCAACGGGATATGGAACGACGACGAGGATGATGTTTACCTGGCTAAAGGGGAGGCTGTCCCCGTCACTATCGAGGAAATCCGGAGGGCTAAAGCCAAAGCTCTGGCCGGTACACACACCATCACAGCCACTCCGGAAACCGTCACTGAACCTTTCAGGACGGAACTCGCTCCCGAAGAGCCAAACGCTGACACGGCCCTAGTCAGACAACTAAAGAGGGTCCGAACCGATATTACTATATGGCAGCTTTTGGTTAGTTCTCAGGAGCATCGAGCAGCACTCACTAGGGCCCTTGATGAAATCAAGGTCGACTCATCGGTTACCCCCACCGAGATGGTAGCCACAATCTTACCATACCTCAAGGACAAGACCAAAGAAGAGGGCCCACTTATCACCTTCTCCGAGTCCGACCTTCCACCATTCGGGGCCACTCATAACTTGGCCCTGTATATCACGGTAATCTGCCGAAACAAATATCTCCCGATGACCCTGATTGATGACGGGTCTGCAGTTAACGTCCTTCCTTTAAGGACAGCCAAGGCCCTCGGCATTACCGAGGCTGTCTACCTTCCGACTGCAAAGACTATCCAGGCTTTTGATGGGAGCCCAAAATCAGTTGCTGGGGTCGTTAAACTAACCATCATAACGGGCCCGATCGAGAAGGAGTTGGAGTTCCAAGTGAACGATGTTACTTCATCCTTCAACCTGCTACTTGGGAGACCATGGATTCACGCAGTCAAAGCTGTGTCTTCCACTCTTCACAGGAAGGTCAAACTACCTTTGCGGGATGGGATCGTCACTCTCGAAGCTACTCCCATAACCGTGTCAAGCTGCAACACGGCAGGCTCAGCTGACCCACGAGGATTTAACTTCGTGGGAATGATCAAATAAGAGTACCTTTTCCAGCCCTACTTCACCGTTAGCATCTATACGATGCTACAGAACCTGGGTTGCCTACCGGGAGTCACATCAAGGCCATATCTTCCACCTGGGAAGATCATCGAAACCCTGAACAATGGGCAATCTCACCTCGGTCTAGGCTATACTATGGCGTCCGGCTACACGAACCAAACCAAGGCGGTCACGTTCGTCACCCCGGTATTCGAAACTGTTCAAACGGGCCTCTATCGGCCCACCATCTCATATCCCGGGACCAAACTGGCTCGGGAATGCAATTTCATCCCAGATGACATATTCGCCCTTATCCAGGCCGAATCAAAGGAGGGCACAAGCAACACTGAGCCCATTCTAGGATTACTCTTTGGGGAAGACAAGGTCATCCCGACCCCTAAGCAAGAGCTAGTCAGCTTAATCCTTCGCAGCAACAGGTTCGATCCAACTAAGCTGATCTCTGAAGTTGGCGCCGACACTGGGAAGAGAGCTTGGAGGAAGACAACTAAGTGGACCGACAGTCAGGGCCGAGTCTACAAGCTAACTACTGGCGAAGGAGATATGCATGCTATCGAATCTGAATCTGAGTCCGAGTCTGAGTCAGAGTCAGAGTCGGAGTCTGAGTCAAAGTCTAGAGGGTCCAGTACTAGGATCGAGTCTGTAACCCCTCTCCCTTCTTTAGCCTCACTATCGAGAGCCCCGGAGTCTGTCCCGAGGGCTCTCCCTATCCCGCCTCTGACCAACGATCAGATGGCAGCTCTCTTCGAGCTCTTTTCAAAATTTACTATCAATAATAACGATAACCGTTCTGCTTACGACTTGGCTTATTTTCAAAATGTTTTCAAAAATCTTACTTGCAATGACATTGAGAAACCCGACGAACAGGTACCATTGCCCCCGCATCTAATCGAGCAACTCGAACAAAGGGAGTCCCGAAATCCGGTAATCAAAGAAACCGATTCCGTCAATGTAGGAACCCCTTTAGAGCCTCAGATACTTAAGTTGGGTTTATCTTTAAATCCCAAGGAGAAACAGCAATTCACGGATCTCCTCCAGGAATTCAAAGACGTCTTTGCATGGTCCTACAAGGACATGCCGGGAATAGACCGGGAAATAGCTGAACACCGAATACCCATCAAAGACGGGTACAAGCCGGTAAAACAGAAACTCCGAAGAATGAGGCCCGAATGGTCTCTCAAAGTCAAGGAAGAAGTTGATAAACAATTCAAAGCGGGCTTCATCCAAGTGTCTGAATATCCAGACTGGGTTGCAAACATAGTACCAGTACCCAAAAAGGATGGCAAAGTCCGAGTATGTGTAGATTTCCGAGACCTTAATAAGGCCAGCCCAAAAGACGATTTCCCGTTGCCACATATCGACATACTGGTGGATAACACGGCCGACCATGCCCTTCTATCATTCATGGACGGGTATGCCGGATATAATCAGATCAAAATGGCAGAAGAAGACACGAGTAAGACCACCTTCATCACACCTTGGGGGACTTACTGCTATACCGTAATGTCATTTGGGCTTATTAACGCTGGTGCCACTTATCAACGGACCGCCACCACTTTATTACATGACATGATGCATAAGGAAGAGGAGGTACGATATGATTGTCAAATCCAAGGACCGAAACGGGCACATTGCAGCCCTAAGGAAGTTCTTCACCCGACTACGCAAGTACAACATGAGGTTAAACCATAAAAAATGCAGTTTCGGGGTAACATCGGGCAAGCTACTGGGCCACATTGTTAGCCAACGTGGCATCGAAGTTGACCCAGCAAAGATCAAGGCCACAACCGAGATGCAACCGCCTAAAACCGAAAAGGAGATAAGGGGGTTTCTCGGGAAAGTCCAATATATAAGCCGATTCATTTCAAAGCTAACTATGGTATGTGAACCCATTTTCAAAAAACTGAAGATAGGAGAACGAACACTGTGGGACGACAAATGTCAGATGGCTTTCGATAAGATCAAGGAGATTCTATCGTCTCCACCGGTGCTAATGCCACCTCAGCATGGTTTGCCTCTATCATTATACTTGACAACGACCGAAACGGCCATGGGCGCTATGCTAGCCCAGACGGTCGATTCCGAAGAACGGGCTATTTACTACATCAGTAAGAAGTTCTTGGAATACGAATGCAAATACACCATGCTCGAGAAGACGTGTCTAGCTTTAGTATGGGCCACTAAAAAGCTCCGACACTACATGCTTAGTCACGAGGTACATGTGCTATCCAAAATGGATCCGATCAAATATCTATTCGAGAAGCCCATCCTTAACGGTCGTATATCCAGATGGACTTTAATGCTAGCTGAGTTTGACCTCAAGTTCGTACCTTTAAAAGCCATTAAGGGCCGGGTAGTAGCGGAATTCCTCGCCGATAGTCCGGTATCCGAGAAAGATCACACCGACACTTGGGCCTTCCCAGACGAAGACATATTCCATACCGACACCGACACATGGGATCTGTATTTTGACAGAGCATCCAACTTTCGAGGATTTGGTGTCGGGATTCTACTAATCTCACCACAAGGGGAACATACCCCGTTATCCATCAAGCTAGATTTTGACGTGACTAATAACGCAGCCGAGTACGAAGCATGCATTCACGGGCTGCAAGCCGCCGCCGATTTAGGAGTAAAAAACCTCCGGGTCCACGGCGACTCATCATTAGTCATAAATCAAACCCTACAAAAATGGAAGACTCGGAACGCAAATCTCGTGGCTTACCAAGCACGAGTAAGGGTTCTCGAAAAACAATTCCAAAAAGTGGAGTACATTTATCTGCCTCGGGAAGAAAACCAGTTTTCAGATGCTCTCTCAAAATTAGCATCTTTACTGAATATCCCAGCACATTTAACCAGCATGCCTATTTGTGTCGAAAGGCGGTCTGAGCCGGCATACATCCACACTATCCAAGATATTGAGATAACTGATCCGGAACCTTGGTATCAGGCTATTCTAACCTACTTAACGTCAGGGGAATATCCTCCGGGAGCTGAAAACCGGGCGAAGAAAGCTCTGCGAAGATGGGCAACCCAGTTCATCCGCACAGACGATGGACAGCTGTACAAGAAGACAGCGCAGGGGGCTTTACTCCTATGCATTGATAAAACTCGAGCCGAAAGGGTCATGGCCGAGGTACACGATGGCGAAAACGGACCACACATGAACGCCCATATGTTGGCCCGAAAAATCGCAAGACTCGATTACTATTGGAATAGCATGGAAACTGACTGTCAGCTGTATGTCAAACACTGTCACAACTGTCAGATTTTCGCTAATGTTCAGCATATGCCTTCATCCCTACTATATACAATGACATAACCATGGTCATTCTCGACATGGGGAATTGATATAATCGGGAAAGTGAACCCTTCCGGGACAGGAGGTCACTGTTTCATCCTAGTGGCTATCGACTATTTTACTAAGTGGGTCGAAGCCGAGTCATACCGGATCTTGAATGCCAAACATGTGGCTAAGTTCATCCAAAATAAAATTATATGTCGATACGGGATTCCACACGAGTTCATCAGCGATCACGGGACCCATTTCCAAGCTGAAATGGCCACTTTGCTGGAAAAGTACAAGATCCAAAGGCATACATCATCTCCTTACCGTCCCCAAACAAATGGAGCGGTGGAGGCAGCCAATAAAACAATTGTCACCATTCTTAAAAAGATGGCTGAGAATTACCGGGACTGGCCCGACAAGATACCCTTTGCCTTATGGGGATATCGGACATCAATTCGAACTGCAACCGGAGCAACTCCATACTATCTGACATATGGAATGGAAGCAGTCCAGCCAGTCGAGCTAGAAGTACCATCCCTTAGGATTCAGCTCGAGAGCCAGGTACCTGAAGCAGACTGGGTCCAAGCCCGATATGACTCACTAATCCTCTTAGACGAACGGCGATCCCGGGCTCTGAATAATATTCAGATATAACAGAAAAGGATCCAACGGGCTTTTAACAAAAGGGTTAGGCCCAGGAACATCAAAGAAGGCGATCTAGTCCTAAAATCTGTTCGAGCTTTGCTACCAGTTGACCCAAGGGGAAAATTCAAACCTAATTGGGCTGGGCCATATCTGGTGAAGAAAATTCTTTCAGGAGGAGCAGTGATGCTAACAGACTTGGACGGGAACGAGTTCGTCAATCCAACAAACTTGGACCAACTGAAGCGTTACTACCCATAAACCCTATCTCAATGTCATTTGAAAAAGTTTATAAAAAATGTCTTTTTTTTTTATGAATTTTCAAAATTTTAAGCAAGTCAATAAGTTAGGATCATTTATCCTACCGTTGCACATCTTGAATTAATAATCTTGATGTATTTCGAAAAATTGCAAAAATGCTTAAGAACTACGGAAGGTTTGATTCCATTAATTTTGGATTCGTAGGCAACCCCTCAAAAGGGTACAACCACTGCAATAACGAAAAGACGGGAACGGTATTCACTAATAGGTCTTTTTATTATTTCAAAAAATACATCACAAAAAAAAAGCAACAAAATCACACCACAAAAAATAATAGTAATACTTAAATAATAAATTTAGGAGACTACTCGGACATTTTGCCCTTCCCCTTATCTTTCGGATCACGCGGAGCCCGAGGCCGACGGGGCGGGGGCGAACGTTCCCTAATCACAAGGGGAATTTCCTTAGTTCGAACCCGCTTCTTCGATTTTGGGTTTTCCACCCTTTGCACCGGTCCAAGCCGAGCCCTAACCGGCTCGGGAAGCCTTTCTCGAGGACCAAGTCGGTCCTTAGCAGCCAGTCTTGGCCCTAGTCTCCTTTCTAAGTCCGTCTGGGGGCTCACCTTCCCCCGTGCACCCTTATTACTGGGCCCTTCAGTCTGAGTCCTAGATCTCCCTTTCTGACCTGTCGAAGTAGCTCCCTCAGTAAAGAAGCTCCTATTGTCTTTAGCATGCTCCCGGCATAACAGGTCATAGGCCTCGTCAGTTTTCAAGGCAGCCCGAGTTTTAGCTGAATCAGCTCGGGTCCATCTTACATAAGAATCGGTTACCCAGATCGAATGAGAATTTTTGAGAACAGGCCAAGTAGCTCGTGTATACCACCTTTGCATCCAGGTGTCACACATCACATCCGTCAGCTGAGTAGATTCACTCACAACGGCCTCGATTTCTGGGATTCTTTGCGCCCGACCATATTGCCTAAGTATGCGATCGGGAAAGAGGTGAATTGTTTGCCTAAAAGATAGGATTACCTGATATCTAGCCCTATCTCGAGATTCTAGACCAGTCCAAAGGTAAATTGGCCACCATGGCATGGCCCAACGGATCAACAGGCCTCCACGGAAAGATAGCACCTCGTCCCAGTATTTTTGGGTATTGAAGCGAGAAAAGGCAATAGCTCTTCTCCTCGACATAACTTGCCTGAGTTGATATCGGCTCACATCTAAGGGAGGATCCAAGATCGATAGCCTCTCGAATAGCCACAGCTGAAAAATCCGAAAAAAAAATCAAAATCGCAAAAATCGTCAAAATCACGTCCAAAAAAAAAAAAGTGAAAAGACGTGAAAACCGAGAAAACCGCAGAAACCGGGAAAAATCGGGAAAGACCGCAGAAACGAAAAAAACCGGAAAATCAGAAAAGCCGAAAAAAAAGGCATACCTGTAGAAGCCGAGTACTCCAGTCAGCCGGGCTGACGGATCCCTCTTACGATTATCCAAACCCTGGATAATCTCTCCTGTAATTAGCCAAGCTGGGCTGTGCTCCGTCTCCATCAGGTCAGCCACGGTGAAAAGTCTGACATGGCCCATGCAAGATAACAAGTCCATATGCCCTTCAAAGGCATAAACATGGAGCATACAAAAAGTAAAGGCCCTACGGCTATGAACCGGCCTGACCCGGACGTCATCTTGGTTCATGAATTTTTCAGCCAGGTCGATCAGGGAAACGGTATCTCCTTCTAGCATACGGGATACCTCCATATGGGAAAGCCCTAAAAATTCCCTTAACTTCCTCCTTGGGTCAGAAACTGAAAAAGGGATAGCAGGGCGAAGTATAGGATTCCATCCTCCTGCAACAGCAATTTTCTCAGGAATAGGGCAAATCTCTCCTCGAGGAAAACTAAATACATGATAGGTATCATCCCAATAGGATAGGCAAGCATCCAAGAAGTGGCAGTCTACTTGCATCTGACGGATCACGGACAATTGGGTAACGCCATTCTGATTCAGAATAGCCCTATCGGCATCCCTAAAATATCTGGACCACTCGTGCAACATTCCGACTAGTCGGTCGATCCCCATACTTGATTTGCTAAAAGAAGGAATAATTATTTTCAGGACTTATTCTTTTCTTTAAGGAATTGAGGAATTATGGAATTATGAAAATTTATGAAGCAAGAAGGGGTATTTATAGCATAAAAATAAGTTCTCTTCCTCACCTTAGGATTCCCAATCCTAGAGCATTTAGCATACAAGCCATTGTCCTAAGGCTTAGCTAAGTCATCCCGAGCATTCCTATTCCTTTTCAAAGTCAAAACAAAAATTCTTTAATTTTTTTTCAAAGGCTTTTGCAAATTCAAAAGTTCAAACCTTTCCCCAAAATTTCTATTCCCCAGCACGAGTCATTTTTCCTACAAATATTATGTGCAAAACTTTGCTACTTTGCATAAATATGTACAGGACGACTCAAGCAGGACCATGCAATTTGCATAACTCCCCAGTGGCATTTAACAAGATGAGCCCACATACAGACCCATTTTAAGTCTCATGCGACGAGTTCAATTCCCCACGGAGTTATCATCATCAGTTCAGGTACATTTCTAGCCCATGGCCGGCGGGCCCTCCACGCAGGTCTAATGGACCTTAAACGACCCGACCGGAAGCTGCCAGGTTTTAATCCTTGATTGACCTGGTGGCTACTCTGACTTTCGCTCTGTCCAAGCCTCAGTCAGAGTGGGGGCTCTGTAGAATCCCACATTTTGACTGCCAGGTGTCTATAGTAGTTTCCGACAAACACCCGATGATGATCGGACGCTAACGTGCTTTAACGTACTCGGAAATGGGCTCGAAATCCATGGCATTTGGCCTAGGCATTTTACGGAGTACAAATCTCACAAAACCAACCTCAAATTCAGGCCCAGTGGGTCGTTTCGAGTCAAATAACACTAATTTGGGTCGAATCCGACACCAGGGGTAAAACCGTCTTTTAGCGACTGAGTCAAAACCCGGTCAAAGATATTTCTCGAGACTTGTAGGCTGACCGTGAGGTCTCACACGTCCTATTCGGACTCCAATTCTACAAAAATCAGCTACACAAAGCAATAAACAATTCCGTTTAAAGGTAGAATTCGATCTCAAGTAGGAATCCTATCCGAGAACCGATTCAAACACTCAACCGAGTGCAATTACTCGGCCAAGTAGCATGAATCAGCCGGTTTCCTCTTTTCTTCCCTCACAAGAAAACGGAATTCTCGTTCTTCTCAGCTTCTTACTCAAGCGGTAATTCTAGCTCAAACAGGAATCCTATTCAAAAACCGATTCGAGCACCCGACCGAGTGTAAAACACTCGGCCAAAATAGCCCAAATCAGCCGATTTCCCTTTCTTCCTTCACAAGAAAGCGGAATTCTTATTTCCCTCAAATTCCTACGTTTCCTATCCTAAGCGGTAGTCAAACTCTCCTAAGCCAAGGTCGGGAATTCCCTATAAATAGCCCCTTGCATCCAACACAAAAAACACGATTTTATCAACAATAATACATATCAACTTTCTATCATCCCGACACACATAATTCCTTAGCATTGAGAAACCGATGATACATGCAAAACCCGAAGGAAACTGGCCCCGATACCCGACACCTTCACCCGTCAAACCGAGCCACCCTAAACCGAACCTAACATCACTCGACGCTCCCGTGCCTAGCCACATTCCGACGAGCTCCGATCCGAGTCAACAAGAGCATGTAGGTTGAGGGTGTACCAAACCCGATTTCTTCCTTTCTCTCCTCTTCTCCCCTTCGTCCGTCGTGTCTTTTTACGGGTCAAGAGTCGTTTTTTTTCTTCTCCTAATATCGTTATTAACGAAAAACTATTTTCATAGCGAAAATTCTTAAACATACGATATCGATTTTTCTATAATCGAATATTGTATCGAAAAGAATTATATTAAGGTTTCGACGATATCAAAAAATCGTTACATTAAAATCCTTTTCTTTTACTTTTCGTTCAAAGCAAACAATTTTACAAAACTTTTTTTTTTATTTATTCATTCTGAATATTCGATATCGATTTCATAATCGAATGTCAGATATGACGAATATCGAAAACATGGATCGAATACAAGTTAATTCATAATTTGTACGCGATCCATCAAAATAACAATTTTCGAACAAAAATAAAAACGGACAGACCCGCACGCGAGTCGCGCCATGCCCAGGCGACTCGCGCGCAGGCTTGGAATCCGGGACTTTTTTTTACGTTTTCGTTCGTTTATTATTTATTCTTCGATCGATTTCTAAAGTTTACATCTTTTCTATAACTATTCCAAGTATTTGATATTGATTTCGTAGTCAACTATCGAATATAACGAATATCGAAAATATTAATTCAAGTACGAATCATGCAATATTCATACGCGATTTAATACAAGCATCGAGTTTTCAAAAACCGACACCGAAACAGTCAGCCACGCGACCCGCCGGCGTCCCGGACGAGCCGCGCGGCCGGCTGCTTGCCGTGTCCTTTTTCCGTTTTTTTTTATTTTTTTATTTTTCGAACTTCGTTTTTTATACAAAACAACGTTCTTTTCAACAATATTTTTTAGATTTCGATTAATATTTTTCTCGGTCTCATATATTTATATTTTGCTATATTATTATTTACAAATCGATACTAACTCGTTTGTTCATCTTTTTGTAGCAATTTCATCTTTTTATTTCATTTGTTTTATTATACTAAAACGAATCTCACATGTTAAATTCGACTTTGACGTAAATTAATTTTTCATGCATTAAAACAACTTAGCAACCCATTCAATTCCTCACATGCTTAGGAAAACAATGTTTGCATATCATTCATCGTTCAACTAACGCGCACATTAAAACGTCATTTGATATCCTAGTAGAGGCCGCTAATGCGCGGGCGGGGTTGGGTGTTCTCAGTGAACTTACCAACACGTACCCTCACCCCTTACTCAGAACCGTGGTTTCCGGATGTCCGAAACCATTGGCAACGAGAGTCGTTCAATATACGATTAACCGCTCCAGTCGGCATCTATATCGATATGCAAAAGGGACGAGCCCAATAAACTCTGACATCGGAAATGAGCCATATTTTGTACACGGCCCACTACGACATAGAGTGGGCTCGAACGGTTCCGAATAACCATAAAATTCGGTGGCGACTCCGACTTCGATTTAAATTTCCATTTGACCATCTCATGGAGATTCATTCGCCTCCCCAAACCCGCGTGTGGCCGCGTCGGGGTGGACCTATGTCATGTCCACACAAGTGTACCTCGATTACACTCCAAATGGCGGATTGTTCACTCAATCGACCATTAGGGATGTTGGAGGATGTGCCGCTAAGGATCGGGAAATTCTTCATTCCGGTTGACTTCCTTGTACTCGATATGCTCGAGGATGCAATCACCCCTATTATTCTCGAATGACCATTTCTACACACCGTCGGTGGAATGATTTATGTCAAGAAGGATATGATGACTTTTGAGTTAGGCGACGAGAAGCTTGTGTTTGACCTCCAAGGTAACACCTCGTCTAAAAATGAAGAATCGTGTCATATGATCTGTAACACCCCGGCCCAATCCTAGGACCGGAAATGTTAACTGCGGTAGCCCGCCAGGCTTTGTACTGGTCCCACAGACCAACACGAGTCCTTTCCAGCGCATTTTGTCCTCACTCATGTGCATCCTGGAAACCTTCCCAGGAGGTCACCCATCCTAAGATTGCTCCCAGTCAAGCATGCTTAACTGCAGAGTTCTTATCATGGGCAAACCAGAAAAGAAAGTGCACTTTGTTGATATGAGTAGTACTTCAAATCCCTTTAAGCAAAGCTCGTAAATAGGACATCTTCAATCAATGTGGGGTGTTTCAATCACTCCCACTTGAAGAACGCAACGTCCTCGTTGCGCCTGGCAGCATAACCGCTGACCCAGAATCCACCCCCGCTAGGTGCCAAATGCACGGTCGCAGGGTTGCTCTGATACCCATTGTAACACCCCGGCCCAATCCTAGGACCGGAAATGTTAACTGCGGTAGCCCGCCAGGCTTTGTACTGGTCCCACAGACCAACACGAGTCCTTTCCAGCGCATTTTGTCCTCACTCATGTGCATCCTGGAAACCTTCCCAGGAGGTCACCCATCCTAAGATTGCTCCCAGTCAAGCACGCTTAACTGCAGAGTTCTTATCATGGGCAAACCAGAAAAGAAAGTGCACTTTGTTGATATGAGTAGTACTTCAAATCCCTTTAAGCAAAGCTCATAAATAGGACATCTTCAATCAATGTGGGGTGTTTCATGATCCATGCCATCAAGAACCTCGAGCTAGGGAACGAGTCAGGTGAAAGCTTGGAGGTTGCCAACAAGTTATGTGAAAATGGTGTAAATGAAATTTCCTTGTGGGATAATTTGAATGCTTGTAATAGGCTTGATTGTGAAAAGCTAGGGAGTAGTCCGGAGATGAGTGAACTCACTTGCTTGAGTTCCAAATTTCCCCTTATTGACCATGTGCTAGATGATGATGCTTTTGAGCTTGGGGTGGACGAACGAATGCCCTTGTAATGTCAATGTGGATAAGTTGATTGGAAAGAGGAAAGTTGAGCCTCCATTGAAGGGCCATGAAGAGGAATGAAAGTTTGGGTATATCCCAAAGGATCGCAAGTAAAAGTTCAAGCCGGTGAACATAGTAGATCGGGATGCCCCGAGAACGTCGAGGCAAGGTTGTGAAGAACCTTGGAGTATAGGTTGGTATTCCACGAGCTTTATTGAAGACTTCTTGAGAGCTTTCGACTTGTTGCTCCGTGGCCTTGAAGGCTATGGAGTTGTGTACCATGTTGTTGAAGATGAATGAACAATTCACCATCCTAGGTTTGACGGAGTTCCTCAAGAACCGTCGTGTTGTATATATCTCTTTTCTCTCTCTTTCAATTATTGAGTTGTATTAGTGTGTGTTTGATTTCTAGGATTGGTTTGTGTGTTTTGTGGAATTCTTGTCGTTTGATATTTTGATGAGCGATGTGAGGGAGGGAGTTTTGATGGAAGTTTTTGAGCTTAATTGATAGGTATGAAGTGAAGATGAAGAATTAGAAAGGGATTTGGATGATAGAAGCTTTAAAGCTTGATGAAGGAAGTCGGTTTTTGAGCTTTTGACAAGCTTTTGGGGACAGGATTCTAGATCCCGAAGT